>CM038359.1:1126511-1726511 GCA_021464625.1 Proterorhinus semilunaris | reverse complement strand
TCATCAGGGCAATAAAATGTAGTGTGGCCACGTTGGCGCCCTCGGTAGGGTTATGGCGCGGCAATGGAGGCACTAAGGGAGGCATCCATTACATGGTTGCTAGGCGACCAACAGGTGGTCGGCCATTTTGGGAAAAATCGAGTAATCAGCGCCGAAGGCGCCATTTCTCGCCTTTGCTCTTTTATAATCTCGACCTAGGGTGACAGCGACATTATAACCACGTAGGGCGCGGCAGCGCCTCCCGGTTATTGCGGCGGCGTGCGGGAACCGGCGTCAACCGGCCCACGAGACCCGCGAGGGCCTCTCGATGCCGCTTGCGGCTTTAATTGACTTTCCTTTCTTTCTTTTTTTAATGGTGCCAGCACTTTGCTTGCGTTTAGAAAAGTGCAAACATGATTATTATATTAAAAAAGTTACAAAATAAAATGTTTTGGCAGCCTCCTACCTGCTCTGCTTTTCTAGGTTTTTTTTTTTGCATGAGGCCTGAGGCACGCGCTTTCCTCAGCAAACGGCTCAGTTCACCTTCTGACTTACCAACCTCACCAACTACTTTTTACTGTGTCACCCAACGAGGGACCATAGCGGCACACCGAAAGCTCAGGCACCATTTCAGAACACGCACATGCGCAAAACTCCAAACATGACATGAAGTACGACGGCATTTCATTGCAGATTGAGCCGATGATTGACATTTTTGAGAATCAATCATTGGTGTGATCCACCTGAAAAAACGTTAAGTTAATGTTTTAATATAATATTTTTTGGACTTATGTAAGTGAGAAAAACTAAGTGCTGCCCCAAATAAAAAAAAATAAAAAAAAGGTCAATTATACCTTTTTAACAGAGGAAAATGTGCTTCGGACCTACAGTTCCAATCAAACAGTTCCAGTAAGACTAGTGGAAAGACGGACGTTGTCTGCATTGATTGATCCCCCCCCCCCACCCCCACCTGCACTATCAATAGGTTGCGTTCATGTGACATCACAACATTCTAAAGAGCCCATAGTTTAAAATTGAGGTGGAGGTCAACTAAAGGTATCACAAAGTGCTTTACAGATAGCAAACAGACAAACAGGTGCACGCGCACATGCACACCCACACGCACATACACACACACACACACACACACAACATATCTCATTAGGAATAAATAAATAAATAAATAGATGTCAGTTAAAAGCTAAGCTAAAAAGGAGGGTCTTGAGCCTGCTCTTAAATACATGAACGTTCTCTGTGGTCCTGAGCTCCTCCTCAGGTCGTTCCAGAGGCGAGGGCCATAATATTGGAAAGACGCCTCGCCGTGAGTCTTTCTGTTGACTTTAGGAATAACTAGGAGACCCCTGCCGGAGGAGCGAAGGGGCCGTGAAGGTTCATAAGGTAAAAGCAGTTCTGAGAGATAAGAAGGACCAAGACCATTAAGACATTTAAAAACCATTAAAAGAACTTTAAAATGGATCCTGAAACACACGGGGAGCCAATGCAGTGACTCTAAAACCGGTGTAATGTGGTCCCGCCTCCTGGTCTTCGTCAGGACACGAGCTGCTGAATTTTGTAAAAGTTGTAAACCTGAGATACTCTTTTTGGGAAGACCAGAAAGCAGGGCATTACAGTAGTCGATACGACTGGTGATAAAAGCATGCATTAAACACACGCGCTTTATGTCACATGAGTCTGTGCAACAGCGGCACATTCAGCCAGACTTTACTCCACAGAATCAGCATAAAAACACTCACTGTGCACTCCATCATCTGTGTAGAACTCTTCACCTCTTTATCCATGACTCTCACTCGTCTGGTCCATCATTAGCTCCATTTGGCAAAACTCCACAACAACAGGTCTGTCTCCACCTGCTGCGCTCATCACGCTTGTTTTACATGTCAACAGTTGTAAATAAGCCTTAACACTTATCCATGTTACAGCCAAGGCGGCGTGGGAGATGCGTTCACTCTCCCTTTTTTTGTCCACAAATGCGCGGAAATTCGGGACAAATAATGATATAACAGTCGGGTTCTCCAGCGGAGTGTTTAGGGACTCGCTCCCAAACATCAGGAGGAACCACCGCAGGAGGAAGAAAAGCCGGCGGAACAACTTAAAGTGCAACTAAACCCCAAATCCACTTTTTTTTACTGATAAGCTGCCTTAATGGGTGTCAAATAGAGTTGTCCACATGTCCCAGTCAATATTTTGACATTTTGTGCAAAATTAGTTCAAAGTCCCTATTTTGGGTCCAAAACCGAGCGGTTACTGCCCCCTTCAGGTTAAAAAAATTCAAAAAACGTTGAATTATGTGATTGGCCAATGACCTTACCCATGCATCGTCACGGAACCAGAGAACGTCATCACTGTAGCCGTATAAAACCCACTCCCTCCCGCACACGCCTCCGTAGCGAGTTGGAGTTGGATTCAGAGCGAGTATTTTCATAGCATATCAGGTTAGCGGTTCATTAGCAGGTTAGCGGTTCATTAGCATAGCGGTTCATTAGCATAGCACTTAGTTAGATAGCATAGCATTATTTAGTATAGTTTCCTATATAGTCATTCGTAGGTAAATAGTGGTCGTTTTTGTAGTTGTTGTATTTTTGTTAGTAATAGGTGAGCTTTATAGTTAGGTTAGCTGTCGTTTAGCATAGGCCTTTTAGCATCAGTTGTTTTAGCTATAGGAGTGTAATTCTCGCGATCTGCCTGAGAGTCCCCGGGCAGCCTCTACACCTCTTAAAAGAAGGAGGTTTGAGCCACCCTCTTCCGTCTCGATGGAAGTGCAAGCTCTATGGACTGCTCAGGGTAAAACATAAAACAGCTTATCAATATCTAAGATATTTTACATAGGGTGTGCTTGTATTACATTTTTAAGACTAACATTTGTTTTGTTTCGCTTTTTTTTTTTATTGAATTCTAGCACCCCCACAAGCAGAAAAAATAAATTGTTCATGAGAACCAGCTGCTGGGTCTCTTCCGGACATGTCCCGTGTGCAACCGTCATTGTACCATTGACACATCGACAGTCGGCACACTCCTCCGGGTGAAGCAGGTGTGTACTACCTGTCACTACTGCGATACCTGGTCCAGCCAGCCAATGGTGAAGGATATCCCTGCCGGAAACCTTCAGCTCTGTGCGGCAGTTCTCTTCACCGGCTCATCTTTTCGTCAGATTTCAAAGGTGGAGTAATATTAATGTTTGTTTTTTCGCTTGTCTTTCCATATATCAGTTTGTCATTTGTTTTTTATTTTATAGTTCCTGGGGGCCTTCAATGTTCAGGGGATTTCTGAGCAAACCTTTCACAGGCATCAGTCCAAGCTCCTTATACCAACAGTCACCTGGCAGTGGAAACTCGAGCAGGACCAGCTTGTCAGGGAGGCTATTGATGGTGGGGCTTCTACACTGGGTGGGGATATGCGAGCAGACTCTCCTGGTAAGTAATTTGGAAAAGCAAAAGGTTTGTAAGCCATGTGTGGAAGTTGGCTAAAGTGACATTTAAATTATATTAGGACATTCAGCAAAATATGGGAGTTACACTATGATGGACCTCAAACGCAACAAAGTAATTGATATCCAACTAGTCCAGGTAAAACTATTTACAACTAATACATAATATTGCATAGATTGGAGGTATAAAGAATTTTGTTTTTGGCAGAGCAATGAAGTTGGGAACAGTGTGCGGATGGAAAAGGAGGGATTCGTCCGTAGTTTGAGTATGCTCGAGGAGAGAGGACTAGAGGTGGAGGCGATGGTGACAGACCGACACACAGGGGTGCAAAAATATTTGAGAGAGGAAAAATCGGACATCACCCACTACTTTGACCCATGGCACATGGGGAAGGGTTCGTATGTTTATAAATGTATATATCTGTGTGTGTGTATGTTATATAAATTTTTTTATTCCCCAGGAATTGGAAAAAAGATGGATGAACTTGCGAAAAAAAAGTGCACGCAGGATGTGGGGCCGTGGAGGAAGAGTGTGGTTAACCACTTATACTGGTCGGCTTCAACGTCCACCTCGGGTGACGAGGTTGTGGCCAGGTGGACATCTGTGGCCGATCATGTACAGAATGTCCACTCCCATGAAAATGTCCTGTTCCCTCACTGCCTGCATGAGTCTCTGGTTGGGGAAAGGGCAAGAGTGTGGCTAAAGCCAAGTAAGTATTATGTATTGTGTGTTAACTAAAAAAATTTATAGATGTATAGATCTATCGTCGTTTGCAGGTACAGCAGGATGTGAAAAACTAACTGCCATTTTGCTGGCACCACGTTTCGTCAAAGATGTTGCCAAAATTAGCCCGAAGTACCACACTTCAACACTCGAGGCATTTCATAGCCTCATCCTGAGGTTCTCCCCCAAAAGTGTGGCATTCTCCTTCAAAGGAATGGTGAGCAGGTAAGAAATTAACTCCAATTTGTATTTATTTAAATACAACCATCAATAATATCAATACTTTTAGGCTGAAAATTGCTGCTATGCATTACAATGAGAATGCCACGAGGTCACATGCAGTAACTGCAGTGGGGATGCTGAGGTATGCCATTGTCTACCCCAAATACAAGCACGGTGACTACACTGTCCGGGCACTGAAGACCAACCCTACCAGATGTATGACATTTATTCAAAAAATCAGCATCAAAATTAATGAGGAGTATAGAATAAATGTTCATGCTTTATTTCCAGTCTACATTGACCGGCTGATGGAACTCTTGTTTGACTGTGTGGTGGAGGATGCTAAGCCGTACCAAGAGTTCTCTGACCAAATAACTGTGCCAGAGCCACTCTGTGCACAATTTGATAGGCCAGACAAGCAAGAGGCAGTGAGCAGGCACAGGTCAAGGTTCATCAAGAACCCATGAGATGACTAATAACAGTGGGCACTTGCGGGATTCAAGCCGCCAATTCTCCGATCACAAGGCGGCCCGCTCTACTCTGCACCACCATCGCCACAGAATGTATTCAAGTGTAGATTGTGAATATAAATGTGTAAGTAATGTCGGGGTAAAGCGATTTGTCTGGAATTGGTTGTTTTCAGGTTCTAGAATGTGATGTCACCGGACCCAGTGGGGGCTGGAGCCAGTTTTTCCTATTAACTGCATTACACTTTCACAAGTCGTATCTAAAAAATGTTTATGAATTATAAAAAATATCATTAATATCAGTCACAGAGTCCATGATTCTCTGTACAAGACCAGATTTCCTCAAAATAATTTTACCTCTATATAATATTATAGGCCTTTAGTTGTGATGTCACCTGACCCCCAGCAATAGCTCTGTATAAGAATATAATTTAGCAAGTGTAGTTTTCATGTTACAGCAGCAGGTGGGAGAATTGTGGCCAATGTTGAGCAATACATTAATCCAATATTTTTTTTTAATATTTTTTTTTTGGGACACGTTATGTGCATTAGGCTATTGATGGGCAGAATTAATATAAAAGTCAGTTATTTCTAGACAATGCTCCTAACTCACAAAGTATCCATCAGGTAGAATTCTGCTTTTGCATCCGTCCCACATAAGCCTGTACATAAACTTTTAATTTTAATCCACAGTATGTACTTGACAACACTATTTATGTGGCTAGCATATTCATGATGGGACTAATGCCACAGATAAAGTACAGCTTTATAAAATCAACCAATTCTTCATTCAACTGAGTCCATTAACACCCAATGCTGTATTTGTCATTTTTGTTTTCAACTGGTATGTTGTGGGATGAATTTCAGTGGATTGCGGGCATTTGCACAGTAAACTTCAACAACAAAATGTTCAATTATATATTTTTGCGTTTATATACTCTACAATCATGGTTAAAATGCTAAATATATGTATTGTGTATATTTTTTTGAAGTTGTGGCTTTCCATGAAATGTAGAACTACTGAGATAATAGAACCCATTCTGTGGCTTAGCTTCAGCTATCTAGCTATACAATTATCTAAGTGTGTATATAAGGGTGGAATGAGGATTTGTGGTGTGTAAACTATTGCTTTAAGCCAGCAATGACAGGTGTCTGAATTGTTATGACAAGACAAGCAATAAAAATGTTCAGAATGGCAATTGTGTTATATTAATATTTTTATTGGCCATGAAAATCCAGGGCAGGAAGGAACCCTATGTAGGTCTCATCCTCAGGGAACTCCTGCCTGATGCGGGTTACAGCACAGGACGGGATCACCACGCGTATGTGCTGGCCTAGATAGCCCCAACACCACCTGACCAGATTCCGGTACGCAAGGTGCCGGTAATTACTGCAATAGGGGATTTATGAGTTGTCAATCACTTAATTGTCAATCAATTATCCTGCAAAAACTAACCTGTGCACCAATGTCTCTGCATCTCACCAAAGAGCTGCACGTATGTGCCATACACTGCCTGCAGGACGTATGGGTTGAGGGCAACTGCCTCAAAACCTGGGTGCTCCGTAATACAGGTGTTTACACCCACCTGCTGACATCTGTGCATCACCTACCACAAATGGGGAAATTGATGCTTGCTCAAATTGCGGAGGAAAACATTGAATTGTATTGTTATGTCTTGTTCTTTTATTTTATTCAATGATACCTTTGGCGTCTCCCTACAGCACACATTCTCCACTGGGGATAACGATGTGCAGTTGCCACACAAACACCTGTTGATAGAGTCCTGGTTTATTATGTCTGTATGATACCACAATATCCATCTATGAACATATCTTCAATTTAATGTAAATATGAACCTTTCTTTGGCATTAAATCAAAGAAACCTATTAGCAATAATGCTAACACCAATGTACCATTCAGTAACGGGACCCAGTGCCGACCGCACCGTTGGCCTCGGGCAACGCGCGAGCCATCGGCTCAAACATGTATGGCTCAGGGCCGCTGGCCTCCTCCTCCTCATTATCCTCCTCAACCTCCACCTCTGGTGATGAAGGTGGAGAGAAACCCTGCACCTCAAAAGAGCGCTCGGTCGCGAAGCTGCTATCACTGTCACTCTCCATAGTTACAAGCTAGCTGTCAGTCACGGCGCCAATGCCAATGTGTCAATCACAGCCCAGACCACGCCCAACTGTAAGCCCCCCTTCTTGTCCCCTGGTCCGCCGAGCAACGCCCCTTTTAGATAGAATTTTCAAATTTTCTTGGGGGCGGAGTAAGGCTGGGCACTGGTGTTTAGTTACCCTTTAAGCAGCTGATGTTATGAGTTATGAGAACGATGCGAAAGACAAGTAGACAACAAAAAAAAAAGACACGTACCAACGATCAGGGGAGACGCACAGGCATTGTCTCTTCATTCATCAGGCAAAACGTAAAACAATAACAATTGTTGATAATTATCTTGTGTGTCGGAATAGCGGCACGTTGCATAAAAGATAAAGGTGTCACCACTCCGGCAAAGGGTGAAAAAAATTGTCCGACAATTAGAACTCAATGTCGGATTAGCGGTGTGTCAGAATGGCGGGGTGTAACCCATTTTCCTTGTTACCATCACTTAAGCTATTTCCCCCCCCCCCCCCCCGGTCACTTTTTAGTCACATTTGTCAATTTTTCGTCGCATGTGTCACTTTTTTTTCCTTTCCATTTTTGTCACTTGTATGCCGCTTTTTCTTTGTTGCATTTCTGTCACTTTTTGACGTATTTGTGTCTGTTTTTCGTTGCATTTTCGGTGCGTTTTCAAAGCCAAACTAAAGAAAATGTGCTCTGTTCAGGTGGGGGTTAAGACATTACCTTAACATAACAGTGGATATAACCCAAATTAAAATCCATAAAATGAACAATCAGCCATAAAATAAAAGTATTTATTCTCTCTTTTGGTAGAATTGCTCATTGTTGCACTTCCGTCTTAGAGCTGCACGCACCTCAGAAACTGTGGTTCCTGGAAATTGTTCAATGACTGCATCTGTAAAAAACATTCAAAATCAGTTATACAAATATTAATGCAAGAAGAAGACTAAAATCACAAGTGATATTTAGTCTGGGGACCACTAGTTTATTCAGGCGCTTTCGAATGTCTATTATTGTACCTGATGACATATGTCAGCCAAATGCTGTTCTTTTCAAATAAACAGTCGAGCTAAACTATTTTATGTGGTCATGTTGGTAAATACACTAAAAGCGTCCGTCTATCCAATAGTGCGTCATCGTCTTGCCGGCCCTCCCCGTTCTGTGATTGGTCCCCAAATCCAAGTGAACATTTCAGCCATGTTCCACAGGCTGCCGAGCAGTTTGAAATGATTTGAGCGGTGCAGGCAGCATGGGTGTTCCCAGGCTACAAGAAGACAAGCCTTGAACCAGATTTTAGCAGGGTGAATAAAAACACTCTGTTATGGCCTGCACTTTGGAAACATCCAGTTGATTTTTTAAGGTTTCCCCTTTTCCGGATTTGCCAGTTAGGGTTGATGTTCCCAATATCTCCTTAGAGAAAACAAGGACAGCTAATTTGTGAGTGTAGATGGTCATACGCGATCGATTCAGTCGATGAAAAGCCCTCTTTGAAACAGCAACATTGTTTCCAGGCAAGTAGTGCTGTGGGAGGAGAGAAAAGTAGGCCTTTTAACTACTAAAGCTACTCAACAAACAACAACAACTACTACTACTTACCATTTCAACTTCACTGTCAGATGACAAAGATGATCCACACAATGATGACACATCTGTTGACTGGGTGTGGGACATTGAGAAGGATGCTCTGATCTGCTCCACACACTCCCTCATTAATTTTAAGGTTTCTGGCAGGTCTTTAAGAAAAAAATAAATACATTCAAAGCCAGGTTGTGATCAATATAGGTTACATGTTTAAAATTCCCAGGAAACTGGGGAGCTTCCGGTGGGCCTTGAGATGGGCTAGACGTGTTTTTCAGCGCTCCCCGAACTTTTACTAATTTTCATTTACGAGTAACCCAGCAATAACTCGCCCTTGTTTAGAGCATAATCATGCCTCCGAAACTGAAGAAAGACGAACAAGTCCGCGGAGAAGCAGCTGATGTCACCGCATTCACCGCCGTGCTAACAGCTAAGCTAGCGGAAACTAAAAGCGGGCTCCTGGCTGAAATCAAAGACACATACACGAGGTATGAAGCAAAGCTTATTGGTCTCCAGAACTCCGTTGAAGACCACGACCAACGTATCGCTAGTCTGGAGCAATTTGCTAACTCCACCAGTGACGAGTTGACAGATGTGCGGGCCGAGCTAGCGGCGGTAGCTGCGGAGAACGCTAAGCTAAAGGCTAGGCTGATTGAGCTTTCTGGACGAACCCGCCGTAATAATATAAGACTCGTGGGTCTACCGGAACAAACTGAAAGCCAGACGAGACCAACGGAGTTTTTTTCCCAGCTGCTGTGTGATGTGCTTGGTGCGGACATTTTGTCATCACCCCCGAAACTGGACAGGGCCCACCGCGTGCAGCCTGCTAGGCTAGCATCCACGGGTAGGCCACGGCATGTTGTGATCTGTTTTCATCATTTCCAAACTCGGGAGCTGGTTGTGCGGGCTGCCCGACAGCTACGGTGCAGACTGAAATATAAAGATACGCATATCCACATCTTTGAGGACTACGCTCCGGAGGTTCTGGAACAGCGCACTCAGTATCGGGACGTGATGAAGAGGCTGTTTGAGCTAGGCTACAAGCCCGCACTGAGGTACCCTGCCAAGTTGTCTGTTGTGCTACGCGATGGATCAAGAAATCTTCTCCCCTCCGCAGAAGAAGCTGCGAAGTTTGCGTCTCGTCAACGCAGGCAGGATGACCCAGAAGAGATCTGACTTTAATATCCCTAAGTGACTATCACAGAGATCTGACTTTAATATCCCTAAGTGACTATCACAGAGATCTGACTTTAATATCCCTAAGTGACTATCACAGAGATCTGACTTTAATATCCCTAAGTGACTATCACAGAGCTCTGACTTGAATATTTGCTGCATTTTGGTCACGCAGTTTGACCGTGACTTTGTTTCTGTTCAAAGTGTTTCTTCTGTATACTTTAAGTGAGGTTATTGGTTTGTTTTGTACAACTGGTTGTGACAAAGAAGGGTTGAATTTATACAATTACCTGAATGCCTTGAACATGGATGGGGGGGGTTAACTTTTGGATTGTGCCGAAGTTGGAAGTTTTTATGGTGTGTTTGACACCACTGTGCAATGGACACTGGATATTTTACATATGTATGGGATATTTTAGGCCATGGGGTTTATTTTCATTTCATTATCTGTATTATTATTATTTTTTTTCTCCTTCTCTCTCGTTTCCTCTCCTTTCCTTACCTATTTCTTTTCAGATACCCGCTACTCTACGCTTGGTCCCACTGGATACATGTTGGAAGCCTTTGTAACATTTCCACATTCTCCGGAATATATGAAACATGACAACAAACGCAAGTACCACACTTAGACTCGTTTCTTGGAATGTGAAGGGGATGGGTAATGCTATTAAATTGCAACGTGTTATGACCCATTTAAACCAACTTAAGGGGGATATTTATTTCATCCAGGAGCCCCATTTGCTTAACAGTCACATCAAGAGGATTAAAAAACAGTGGACCGGGGACATTTTCCACTCAACATTCAATGGAAAGGCCAGGGGCACTGCCATCATTTTTCGTAAGGGCCTTCCTTTCATACCAGAGAAATCAGTGCTGGATCCCAATGGTAGATATGTCATGGTTTCTGGGAGACTTCGAGAAATGCCATTTCTTTTTGTTTGTGTCTATGGTCCAAACTGGGACGACAGTTATTTTATATCTAAACTTTTTTCCTCCTTTCCGGATGTTGAAAATCACTATATACTTATTGCAGGGGATTACAACCTGGTCCAAGACCCTTTCCTGGACCGTTCCTCTAACAAACCTGCCCCTCTTATGAAGGCCGCAAAAACGTTACTTGCTTGTTCTCAGCGAACGGGTCTGATCGATCCTTGGAGGCATAAATTTCCTTCTACCAAAGCTTTTTCTTTTTTCTCACATGTTCATCACTCTTATTCCCGGATAGATTTCTTCCTTATGGACCTTAGACTAATTCAAAATTTAGCCTCCATTGATTACCACACTATTGCAATATCAGATCATGCACCAGTTTCCCTTGATTTGGCACTACCCTATCGGTCAAGTCCAATTAGGCAATGGAGATTCAACTCTGTTCTTCTAGCCGAGGACAGCTATCGAGATTTTATACGTACCCAAATCTCCTTGTTTTTTGAATTAAATGATGTGCATGATATTCGCAGGAGTAGCCTTTGGGAGGCTTCTAAAGCCTACATGAGAGGACAACTTTTTTCTTATGCTTCTAATAAAAAAAGAACTGAAACTGCCCGCTTCAATGAACTTTTGAAGGAAATCAAAGAAGTGGATGTACAGTACGCTGCCAATCCGGATCCTGACACTCACAAAAAACGACTCTGTTTACAGACAGAACTTGATCTAATTTCCACTACTTCTGTTAGAGCTTCCTTGCTCAAATCAAGGCAGCTTTTCTATGAATCGGGAGACAAGGCTGGCAAGCTTCTTTCATATCAGGCTCGGGCCGAGGCATCGTCTAGACTTATACCTGCAATTAAGTCCAGCTCTGGCGAAACTACCACTGACCCAAAGGGCATTAACGATGCCTTTGTTGAGTTTTATACTTCTCTCTATACATCTGACTCTCCACCCTCCCCTGATGATATATTAGATAAGATCAACTTTCCTTCCATTACTGAAGAATTAGCAGATCGACTTGGCACCCCAATTACTATACTAGAGGTCCAGGAGGCCATAGGTTGTCTGCAGGGGTCCAAGTCCCCTGAGCCCGATGGGTATACCACTGAATATTATAAAGCTTTCTCAACTCTGCTCAGCCCCTTTCTTACAGAGATGTACATATAGATGTACAACGAGGCCTTTTCTCTTGGTCGACTTCCTTGCACCCTGTCTGAGGCTACGATTTCATTGCTCCTTAAGAAGGATAAAGGTCCCTTATTATGTAGCAGCTATAGGCCCATTTCCTTGTTGAATGTAGATTTTAAAGTCCTAACTTAAGTTTTGGCATTACGCTTACAGCAGATACTACCCTCAATTATCGATCTGGATCAAACCGGTTTCATGCCCGGGAGGCAGTCCTCATGCAACACTAGGAGGCTTTTCAATATCATTAACTCACCTAGTGCTACAGTCCCCGAAGTCGTTGTGTCCCTCGACACCGAGAAGGCCTTCGACAGGGTTGAGTGGAGTTTTTTGTACAAGGTGCTGACAAAATTTGGACTTGGCAGGACCTTTGTTGACTGGGTGACACTTTTGTATTCTTCACCCAAAGCTTCAGTACGGACTAATGATGTTCTTTCCTCCTCTTTTTCTTTAAGCCGTGGTACCAGACAGGGCTGTCCCCTTTCCCCGCTTTTGTTTATTTTAGTGATAGAGCCCCTAGCCCTCTGGCTACGTGCAGAGGCCTCTTTTAAAGGTATAACAAGATCTGATATAGTCAATAAGGTTTCGCTGTACGCGGATGACCTTTTGCTATATGTTTCGGACCCTATCTCTTCATTTCCCGCTATCCTAAATGTTCTTAAGGAATTTGGCACCATATCTGGCTACAAACTTAATTACCAAAAGAGTGAGCTTTTACCTATTAATGACGCCGCTAAAAAGCTGCCTCCTTCAGTAGTACCGTTCCGTTGGTCTAATAATGGTTTCCGCTACTTGGGTATCCAAATTGTGCTGTCTCTTTCTGATTTGTATTGAGTAAACTTTACCCCTTTGGTGGAGAAGACGGAAGCTGATTTTGCTCGCTGGTCAACTTTACCTATCTCGCTCGCTGGCCAAATAAGTTTAGTGAAGATGGTAGTTCTTCCCAAATTTCTTTATATGTTTCAACATCTCCCAATTTTTCTCAATAAGTCGTTTTTTGTTAGATTAGACACTATGATTTCAAACTTTTTATGGGCTGGGAAGCCTGCTAGAATTCGTAGATCGGTTTTACAGTCTCCCAAAGAGAAAGGAGGATTTGCCCTCCCAGTTTTTAGATATTATTATTGGGCTGCAAATGTGCAAAAATTGTTGTTTTGGATGAAGGAGGATGACTCTTTGCCAGTCTGGGTACAGTTGGAGAAGAAATCTTGTTCATTCTCACTTCGCTCAGTCCTGTGCTCACAACTTCCCCTTCAACGTTTAACTACTTGCCCTGTTGCATCCACTTCTTTGAAAATATGGAATCAATTTAGGAAACAGATTGGCCTCTCAAATCCATCCGCCCTGACATCAGTGTTTAAAAACTGTATGTTTGAACCATCCCAAGATTTAGCATATAAGATATGGCATGATAGTGGAATCACGTCAATAGCAGATCTCTACACTGAGAACATTTTTTCCTCTTTTGAACAGTTATCTGTTAAATACCTTCTTCCAAAACACAATTTCTTTCGTTTCTTTCAAGTCCGTGACTATGTTAAGAAGGTGTTCCCTCACTTTCCGAATCGCCCTCCAGAAACCTTATTAGACTCTCTTCTCGTAATTGATCCTAGCTTTAGAGGATGTATTTCGACACTTTACAAGCTTATGTGGTCAGAAACCTCAACACCCGCAAATGCAGTTAAAACAGTCTGGGAGGAGAGTCTTAACATTGTATTCACAGAGCAACAATGGACATCTGCACTGGCTTTAGTTTATTCATCTTCTATCTGTGCCCGTCATAAACTAATTCAATGTAAGGTTGTTTACAGGGCACATTACACCAATTCACGACTTGCAAAAATCTATTCTTCAGTAAATGATGCCTGTGGCAGATGTAAACTTTCGCCTGCCAATCATTCACACATGTTCTAGTCATGTCCTGAGTTGAATCTATTCTGGACAGGGATTTTTAGATCACTGACTGATGCATATGGTTCTCTGGTTGTTCCCAATCCAATGTCTGCAATCTTTGGCAACCCCCCTGCTTCCAACTTGCCTAAAGGAATGAAGCGGGCTATAGCATTTACCACACTGTTAGCTCGTAGGTGATCTTACTTAACTGGAAAGATTCTCACCCCCCTTCACATGCCCGTTGGATACGAGAGGTGCTTTACAACCTCAAAGTAGAAAAACTGAGGTTTTCTCTTAGAGGCTTCATCAGATTATTTCATGTTACATGGGACCCTTTTCTTAGGTATTTCGACTCTCTGAATCTTCTTGACCCTGAGGATACTTGAATATCTAAAACTATTTCTACTTGGCTATCTACACTTACACTTCGTGTTTATTTTTTTTATTTTTATTTTTTTATTTGTACCCCGTGCCCGGGTCCAAAGCGGGTCTCGGTCTTTGAATGTATTTATTTATTTATTTACGCGCCCTCCCTCCCTAGCTCCCTCGCTCCCTCCCTGGCTTCCTCGCTCCCTCGCTCCCTCCCTCTCTCCCGGGGTCCAAAGCGGGTCTCGGTTCAGGCGCGGACAGGCGTGGGTCCGTGGGCGGGGCGTGCGGGGGGCCGTGGGTCCGTGGGGCGGGGGCACCGAGGCTCCGGGTCTCCGCGCGAGCAGATTTTATTTTATGTTATTTTATTTATTTATTTATTTACCTATTTACGTATGTATTTATTTATTTTTGTATTTATTTTTTATGCAGCCCCGGTTCAAAGCGGGTCTCTGTTCAAGAGCGGACACGCGTAGGTCCCAGGGCACCGACGCTCCAGGCCTCAGCGCGCCCCCGCCCCCCGGGTCCAAAGCGGGTCTCGGTCCGCGGGAGCGGACAGGTTTAGGCCCCGTTTCGGAGAGCACGCGCGCGCGGACCCCGGAGCCGAGCGCCCTTTCCATCCGAAGTACCTGGCGGCGAGCGCGTGTATTCGGACTGCCGCGGAGCGCGTGGTGGGTGGCGGCGGTGGCGGTGGGTGCTGCGCAGCCCACACGCGAAAACCCCGGTGGTCTGTACACGGGAGAGCTTTCTCATCCGCGCGACAGGACGCGACTCGCGAAGCGAGCGCCGCGTTCGCTCACTCACCGCTCACCGCGCCAGTCCGCGCGCTCGCGGTCAGCCTGGCACAGGTCCGATCAAAGATCTCGCCGCCAGACCGAGCGTGAGTTGAGCGGTTGGGTTTTTTTTTTCTTTTTTTCTTTTTTTTATCGTTTTAACAGCTCGCACATGGTCATCCTCACCTACTTTTTAATCAAAGGGGCCACAGCCAATACATCACCCTAAACCTCGCTCCGTTCGGATACAAAGAGATGCGCTTAGGTTAGAGATAACGCTGGCTTAATCAGTTCAAAGCGAGAGCCGCGTTCGCGCAAGTCACAAATTAGCCCAGGCAGACACATCCTCGGGGGGTGAGAAGACGGGACAAGGGGGGGGGGGGGGGTGCTGGCATATGTTGATACAGGCCAGCGAAAGAGCTGATTGACCTGACCCGACCGAGGCTGTGACTTGTCAGCGGGGGTGCGGGGGGGGGGGGCTCAGTCGATGCTCAGGGGGGCGCGAAAAAAAAATAAATAAAAAAAAATAAAAGACATCAGGGAATATCAGTTCTGAGTCCTCTCCGCTCCGGGCTATCACGATAACGCTTTTCAACTCTGCCGCGGGGGGGCTATTTATTGCTTTGCAGTTTCTTTGCCAGTAAATCGGCCCACAAGAGTGTTCACGTTACTTTTTAATAGGACGTAGGTCATATTGAAAGTTAGCGTTTGCTTTCTTCTTATACTCAAACACCTGACCACACTTGGGTTTGCCTGCCTCGGGCCGAGCTTTAAAAGGGCCCTTCTGGCCTCGACGTGGGACTGCTGCTGCTCCGCGTACTCGCGGGGGCTAAGCGGTTGAGAGCACCTTGGGACAGGGCCGAGAAAGAGGCGCATGACCTGACGTGACCTCGCAAAGAGATACACTCTCTCGTCTCCCCCCCCCCCTGTCCTAGTGAAATAAAAAAATTATAATAATAATATATATATATATATATACATGTGTACAAAATGCTTCTTTTAAGTATCTGTTGAGGTTACTTCAAAGTTTGAATGAGAGCTTAAAATCTTTCAGCGTGCGTTTAAGCTAATGCCTGCGCAATGTCGTGTCTCTGAGGCAATGTATAAATTGTGTCCATTTTTTTTTTGGCAATGTACATTTACTTGTAAAAATACACGGTGGATTTAGGATTACATTTTAATTGACTGTACTGGTGTAAGTTACACGATAGTGAGCAAGTCCAAAGTGCATTAGCCATTTAACCCTAGAACACTATCGCTCAAATTCCAAACACCATCACTAACGCCGGGTGATTTTTACCCGAGATAATACACCCAATAAAAAGTACTTGTCATCAAAATATAAATAAATATATCAAAACATAACAAATTTGAGTAGTGTTCTTTTATTTTAAACTGTCATATGTCCAACAAAATCAAAGAAAAGCATCATGAGGGGTCCACATAAAAATGCTCAAAAACGAGTTGAAAATCAGGAATTTGGGAACAAAAAAATTCCTGAAAAAAAAGAACATGGAAACTTGGTTTTTGTTCCACCCATTCCTAAGATATTTGAGACTTCCCCGGTGAAGGCTCAGTGTCCTTGACACACAAATGAAGCTTATGCGCAAATTCAACAAGGAAGACTCAACCACCGCTCATCACCAGCAGCTGCTTCCACTCATCAATCACAGTCCAGCCATTCAGCTTCTCCACATCAACCAATCATCGCTCCAAGATTCCTTCATAAGCACCATGGCCCATCACTCCGAGTTTCCCAGCCGTGCTGCAACCTCGTCGCTTAAAGGAAACTGAATGTCTGACTCTGATTCTACTGCCGGGCCCTTGCCCCCCTCCAGCGGGGTCACGGGACCCACCGTTCTGAGCACTTTCAGGAAAAGTCCCCGCATCGCTGCTCGCGCAGCTCACGTCTCCCCGCTCTCGGCCCTTCTGTCCAAGGGGATTCGTCCCGGAACCGGTCTCGGTCCTACTCAACTGGCTCAACTCACCGCTGTCCTGCCGTCCGGTGATTCGTCTCCGTCTCCGCCCGCTTCGCCGCCTCCTTTCGTTCTCCCGGGAGGGAAACGGTCCAGGAAGTCTTCTGTTCCCCCCGCCAAACGCCGCGGGGGTCGTCCTCCATCCGTGGCTCCGGCCCATGTCTCGTCTTCGCCTTGGCCTGTTTTCGCTGCTGCTCCGGGCTCCATGACTGCCGCCGCTGCCGTGCGGGGCTCCACATCTACGGGATCCGCGTCTGCCGCTGCCGCGCTGGGCTCCAGAACTGCAGGCGCAGCGCTTGCCGCTGCCGCGCCGGGCTCAACTACCGCCGCCTCCACGTCTGCCGCGCGGCGTTGGACTCCCGGTCTGTCTCAGCTCCTCCGGTTCCGTCCGTGTTCTCCGGGGATTCCTCGTCTTTTGCCGCGACCCCACCCATGTCCGCGGAAGACCGTCGTCTGATGTCTGCCTCCATGGACGCTCTTCGCCACTCCGTCTCCGGGCTGTCGGCCCATCTCCTGCTCAACGCCGCTCGTCCTGCCGTCTCCACTCAGCCTGCGCTCGGTGCGCTCCACGCTTCTCTCGCCGCGGTGACTCAGCCGGATCCCCCGCTCTTCGCCCTCGCCAGCGCCCGTCCTGGGCCGTCTCTGGGTAGGCCGTATTCTCCGTTGCACGCTAATATCTCGTCAAGGCTGCGTTCGAAAATCTTGCGGGGCGATTACGTGAACCTGGTCTTGCCCATTCTCCCCTCTCCGAGGTCGAGGACCAGATCGCGTCCTCGTGTATCCGGATCGCCGCCCGAGTTTGACTATTACCTATGTCTGATCAGGGATCTGAATTTAAAATGCAGTCGGTCGCGTTCTACCAATATCACAAGGCTTTCGCAGCCAAATCGGCGTCGCTAATCACTCATGCTAACGTGCATCTGGACTGGTCCGTTCTCGATACAGAGTTGTCGCTCACGCTCACTCAGGCTGTCTCAGTTCGCTGTGCGGTTCAGTCAGTCCGATCGTTTCTTTCACCGCTCGCAGCCCGCACACCAGCACACGCTCTCAAGGGCCTCTCATCCCCACTAGGGGGCCGCTCTACTACGCTACGGTGGACCAAAAGAGAATAAAGAACACAAGGCTTTCGCGGCCAAATCAGTGTCGCTACTCGCTCAAGCTAACGTGCGTCTGGACTGGGCCGTCCTTGATACAGAATAGGTCGCGTTCACGTTATAGAATTCTATTTCAGTTGGAGGGCAGGTGTCAATACAACTCTATGGGAGAGAAACAGTTTCGAAAAATTTCCAAAAAGATGTCCAAATGTTTTCTCTGATCGTCATGTGATAGTATTGGATTCACAAAACTGACATGTGAATTTTATGGCTGAAGGTCTTTCTACTGGCCAACATCAAGCGCATGTTTTCGAATATTGTCTCCACTTCCGGACGCGTGTGAAGAAATAATTAGACACATGTGCTAATAACTGGTGGTGGTCTAGACCCATCTCACTCGGCTCTCATTCTCGTCAGATACACAAACATAGGCTCGCCGCCGGAGGCTTCTCCTCCCCGTCTGCCGCTCTCTAGAGGGCCTCTGCTCTGTTCTGCTACCCTCGCCAGAGGTCCCCGTTCTGCGCTGCTCGGCTCCCCTCGTCGGAGGGTTCCCGTTTCTGCTCCCCTCGTCGGAGGGTTTCTGTTTCTGCTCCCCTCGTCGGAGGGTTTCTGTTTCTGCTCCCCTCGTCGGAGGGTTTCTGTTTCTGCTGCCCTCGTCGGAGGGATTTTAAGCTTCACCCGCATCGTCATTTCTACAGCTCAAAGGCTGTCATTATCTCAGCTGGTTTTGTCTCGGCCGCAGTCACTCGCCCTGTCAAACGTGGTAAGCTCAGCTCCATCAAAAACACGAGCAATTGTCATCACGTCATTGTCTCGGCTCAGACCCCGGGTAATTTTTGGGGGAAGATCCTGGCTATCGTTCTACGCCGTGCGGATTTATCGTTCATCCAATCTTCCGCCGGGGTCTGAGCCCCAAACTATGTTTTGCATTCATTCAATAAAACGTCTAAAACGCTTTTCTGTCTGTGTGAGTCTTATCAGGTTGAAATGAAGCTTATGCGCAAATTCAACAAGGAAGACTCAACCACCGCTCATCACCAGCAGCTGTTTCCACTCATCAATCACAGTCCAGCCATTCAGCTTCTCCACATCAGCCAAAGACTCCTTCATAAGCACCATGGCCCATCACTCTGAGTTTCCCAGCCGTGCTGCAACCCTCCTCCACCCCTATTCTCCACCTGGGCTCTCTCGGCGCTGCTCGAACGTCTGGTCACCCTGGGTCTTCTACCACCACCAGTGTCCAGGCTCCGGGGGAAGATCCTGGCTATCGTTCTACGCCGTGCGGATTTATCGTTCATCCAATCTTCCGCCGGGGTCTGAGCCCCAAACTATGTTTTGCATTCATTCAATAAAACGTCTAAAACGCTTTTCTGTCTGTGTGAGTCTTATCAGGTTGAAATAGCTGCAGGAGAGAGAAACTAAATATGTCATATTTTGAATAGGTAAAAATGACCAGCTGACTAAAATAACTTCATCATCATATGAATTCTCTTGGAAATCACCACTTTGTGATAGTTATTCATAACCACTGCACTAAATAAAGACAACATGCATTTCCAGGACCACTCTTACTTGCCTTATTCCTTACGTGCAATTGGTACATGCAGGGTAGTGATGGCGCGGACACACTTTAGTTAGCTATCAATTGCTATGGTAAATCAACCTTTAGCTATGTGTTACTCACTTGCTTGGATGCCAAGGACACCAACTCTGCAAAAAAAGTAAATGTGGCAGTCCTGAATGTTGTCAACCTCAAAAGGGGGAAAGATTGTGTGATTTTATACACTAACACTAACCCTGGGTAAAATCCACCCGAAACCTACCCTACCTTCTATCACTATTGCTGGGTGAAAATCACCCAAGCATGTGCCTGTAGGAAAAAGTGTGTTTTGGATTAGGAAAACACCCATGCCATCAAAGATGTCAAAGACAATGCTGAAGCTACCCAGAGACCCATGACACTCAGACAAATGCAGCATAATGAAAATCACATTTTTTTTTTTGCTCGGGTGAAAATCACCCGGCAATAGTGTTCTAGGGTTAAGATATCCACATACGTGTGTCCGGATGCAGTCCTTATTCTGTTAAAACTGTAATTTAGGTGTTTTATTTACTATACCCTCACTTTTATGACATATTGAACAGTTCATTTTGTAAAAAAAAGGGAATAATTTCACAATACAGAGTAATGGTACATTTACTATACACAGTTTGATCAGGGCTTGACGTCCATTTATACCGTGTTTTGTTGGTGCTATATTGAGGAAGCTACACACCCCGTATGCTTTAATAGTTACGATACCACATGTCATGACTAATCATGACTAATCAATAAGAGTGGCAAAGAAATGGCTTGTAACCGGATAAAGACTTTAGCCACAGTGGCTAGTGAGCATGTTAGTGTCAAACCCTGAACACGTTGTAATGAAGTATTACAGTAGGTTACCAAACTGCTACTGCTATTTCTGCCCACAGATGCACTGGGACTGAAGTCAGAAAGGTAACACAATTTTATATTGTCTCAAAAATGTATTGAATTGTGGTCGTGTAAAAGAATTACAGTATATCCAAAATTGTTAACTACTTTGTTTCTCCCCTTGTAGGTAACATGCCACAGCGATGCTTCAAAGAAAGAACTACCCACATGTGCCTGCCTCCCCCCCTTCCGAGAAGAAAATCTGCTGGGGGTGGTGACAGCAGATTTCGCGAGTCGCGTCCTGTCGCGCGGATGAGAAAGCTCTCCCGTGTACAGACCACCGGGGTTTTCGCGTGTGGGCTGCGCAGCACCCACCACCACCACCGCCACCCACCACGCGCTCCGCGGCAGTCCGAATACACGCGCTCGCCGCCAGGTACTTCGGATGGAAAGGGCGCTCGGCTCTGGGGTGCGCGCGCTCTCCGAAACGGGGCCTAAACCTGTCCGCTCCCGCGGACCGAGACCCGCTTTGGACCCGGGGGGCGGGGGCACGCTGAGGCCTGGAGCGTCGGTGCCCTGGGACCTACGCGTAATGTATTTTATTTATGGGTTAAACCGCTTAACCCCCACCATTTAATTCTCTTTACGGACTGGGGTCACTTTGCCCTGCAAAGAAAAAAGCACCACGAGGGTTAAGTCTGGGTCACTCGTACATAGGTCACCCAAGGGGGGGGGGGGGGGGGGGGGAGGTAACGCGTATTTAACCTGTGTTTATTTCTCTTTACGGACTGGGTCAATATTGCACAACAAAAACACCACGGGGAGTTGTTTACGGTGATGTATGGCTGACCTTGAGCGCGCTGGCTGGCTGCTTTATTTCTCTTTAAGGACCGGGTCAATAATGCCCGATGAAACCACCACGAGGGTTAAGTCCATTACATCAGTGGCCTATTACCACCTAAAAAACATTGCTAAAATAAAAAACATAGTGTCTAAACCAGATTTGGAGAGATTAATCCGTGCATTTGTCACCAGTCGGTTAGACTATTGTAATGGTCTGTTCACTGGCCTTTCTAAACGAGCTGTTCGACAGCTGCAATACATTCAAAATGCTGCGGCTCGTGTCCTGACCAGAACCAGGAAATACGACCACATTAGCCCAGTGCTCCGGTCTCTGCGCTGGCTTCCTGTCGCTCAGAGGATAGATTTTATAAATCTCTTCATAGTCGGGCACCAAAATATATAGCTGACATGGTACAGCAGTATGAACCATCTCGGGGCTTGAGATCCTCAGGGAGGGGTCTCCTGGTGGTTCCCAGTGTCACCACTAAACGCGGTGAGGCTGTGTTTCAGTTTCAAGCAGGAAAAGTGTGGAACAGCCTTAGCGAGGACGTAAGACAGGCCACAACTCTTACTATGTTTAAGTCCAGGCTGAAAACATGCCTATTTACTGTTGCCTATGGCAATTGATGGTTGCTGCTCTTTAGTCGATGGTATTTTAACCACTTTTGATAGATATATTTAATTATTATTTTGTATATTTTTATGTGTGTTTTGGTTGTTTTATTGTGTTTTTATCATGTTTTTATCGTGTATTTGGTGTTGCTGTGAGGCACATTGAGTTGCCTTGTGCATGAAATGTGCTGTATAAATACATTTGCCTTACCTTGCCTACGTGGAAAAGAGCCTATAGGGAAGCCGCAGATAGAAAGAATTGCATTGGCCGGGAATGGAACCCTGGCCTCCCGCGTGGCAGGCAAGAATCCTACCACTGGACCACCAATGCACATTTTCAAGTGTTTTTGACCCTCAAAACGGGGCCACCCTAAACTGAGAGGTTAAATCAAAAAGAACGGTGATCCCCGAGCCACCATATGAACAGCTTAACTACCCATTGGAGACTCCCAAATGGCCCGTACGGGGATCGAACGCGTGACCTTGGCGTTATTAGCACCACGCTCTAACCAGCTGAGCTAACCGGCCACCGACAGAAGGCATGTATTTTGGGGTGCCAGACATCAAGTGCTTCTTTTCATAGAGGTTAGGTGGGCCAGGAAAATGGGGACTGCACTTATGCACATGTTAGAAAATGCTAGTGATCTCCCGGTCGGGGAATCGAACCCCGGTCTTCCGTGTGAGAGGCGGAGATACTGTCCACTATACTAACGAGGACAAAAAAGAGGTTTTCCCTTGGGGAAAAAAAAAAAATCCTCTTCATTATTTATAGTCTGATACACAACTTGAAATCATCAAGTTAAACACACTTTGCCCTAACGTATGATGATAATGCCTGCCTGCCTGCTTCATCAAGTTAAACACACTTTGCCCTAACGTATGATGGCTGAGGTGTCAGAAATCAAAATGTGATCATTATTATTGGGTGGGAGTCCAAAATTCGTCACGGAACCAGAGCGCAGAGTCAGGATGGCCGAGCGGTCCAAGGTCGCAGTCTCCACTGGAGGCGTGGGTTCGAATCCCACTTCTGACAGCAGAAGATGTCCAAGAAGCTTTGGCTTTTCATGAACATGCACAAGCAGTTGCGGTCGTAATCGTGGAAGTAGTCAAGAGGTTAGTAATTGTGAACTGCACTTTTTCCCAATCTAAAGTCATCTAAGTAAAGGCTGTGACCTTCTCACTGCCTTGCTAATCCATTGCAAAGCACAATGGATTAGCAGTCCATCGCCTTAACCACTCGGCCACCTCGTCTGAAACAAATACTACTTTGAAGCTAAGCTACATGCACATGTTATGCTAACACCAGCTATATGCTAATATTAAATCCGTATGATCTGCGTGTGAATAGTGAGGGTGACATGCGCCTGCATGTGGAAAAGAGCCTATAGGGAAGCCGCAGATAGAAAGAATTGCATTGGCCGGGAATGGAACCCGGGCCTCCCGCGCGGCAGGCGAGAATCCTACCACTGGACCACCAATCAGCGGCGGCGCCAGACATTTGTCATAGGGGGTGCTTAGGGGGTGCTGAGGTCTTGCCTGGGGGTGCTCAACATAACATGCAGTTATGTGCGCAGTCAGTTGTATTGGGCAACATAATCCAATAATAACGTATGTACGCGTGTATTCCACCGCAAGCGCATGGGAAAATATCCTACAGAGTGGATTGCAAAAGCGTCAGCAGCCGGTGGAACTGTTGCGCGCGGTGGAGGACAGGAGGATGCGCTCCGGATCCGCGTTTGTTTACCATGAGGCACATTGCACAGAAGAGCCACCGCGGAGTTGTTTTTATGTGACCCGCGTGGGAAGGACATGCGTGTTCCAGTGTGCCATAACAGCATGTCATCTTTACGAATGTCCCCTTTTAAACACACCCTGGCTGCATGCAAGAGTTGCATCAAGCATAATAATATAATCAAAATAATCTCTTTTTGTTGATTAATAAATCGAACGATGATGAACAAAAAAATCGTATAATTTTTATTATTTGTGCCGAGGGAAACACACTTTACCAAAATAAACACATAGGCCTAACAAAAACAGTCCCCTATAAGCTATCAAGTACAACTTCGAAAAACTGTCCATTTAATGAGGGATATAAAGCCTGTATTTTTGTATTCCTTTCAAGGCTGTGCCCATAGCCTACTATATTGAATGTTTCTTGTAGGCGCATTCTTTCCCTCAAGACTGCCAGACAAAGCAAACATCCAAATCAACGCCTTTATCAAAATAACTAGACTCAGCATATACCATTCAAAACATTTATACTTACAATTTATACGTCTTCATAACAGCACAATACGTCTGTTGTTGTGATTGACAGCGAAGGCGTTAATTATCCTATCGCTGTCCATGGTCCTCGCTCTAGCAGAGTTAATGGCCAATAGTCCCAGGTTACTGGTCCGTGTGTCCCCGCTGCTGTTTCTTAAATAGTTTTTCAGTCTGCGCAGGCACGAGAAACTTCTCTCACAGCTCACTGATGTAACAGGAAGGGTCAAGGATATGCTGATCAGTTTGAACAAATCCATAAAGGCCTCTTTGTACGGGCGCAAAAGGTGCAGAAAATCCTGTGGGCTTTTTACAGCATGTCCCTGTTGCTTTTTCCTTTCTAGAAGCCGACGGACTTGATGTAGTTCCGCAGACAGGTTTTCCTCTCGCACTCCATAATGCTGGGCCATGGGCAGAAGTAGTTGCTTGTCCAGAAAACCTGTATGTTTTGGGGAGAGCGCCTGTACACCTTTCATCACGTTGTTTGTTTCTGTAGAAAAACGCCGCTTCATCTCCACTCTCAGTTTGTCTAACACAGGAAAGAATGACGCTACTTTAAGCACATCCATGTCATTGGTACGCGCCCTTTCTATAGGAGCCTCAACAACAAATCCCTCCAGATGTCTTGTTTGAACTTGGCGTTTCTCCTTTTGGGTCTGTCTTATTCCACTGTCGACACACATGCTCTCTGCTTTCTGTCTTAACCTTTCCCATGTCTGGTCAGTGCGTTTTTCTGAAAGCGCAGTGATAACTGATTGAGCCAAGTCATCTGCTGCTACAAGATCAAAATTGGGAGCCTGTAGCTGATCTGACATAAACTTAGTTGTTCTGAGTACATCTTCAAAAAGAACAAGATGCAAGATAAACGACTCATCAATGAGGGAGCTAATAGCTCTCGCCTCTGCCCTCCTATGCGCATTGGATCCTTCCAGGATGCTGCGTAGTGTGGCTTGTAGGGCAGGAATGGTGCTCTTGAGTGCGGCAACTGCATTGTATTGGCATGGCCATCTTGTGTCGCTCAGCCGTTTTAATTCAACGCATTGAGATGGATTAAGTTCTTTTTGTTTCTTCAAAAAAATGTCATGAACAACAGATCCCGAAAAAAACTTGTAGAGCATCCCTACTGTTTCAAAAAACTCAGTAGCTGGTTTCACGTTGCGCACACAGTCTACCAACACTAGATTCAGTCTATGAGCGTAACAGTGTATGTAAATAGCTTGCGGGACGTCTTTTCTGAATTTCTCCTGAACCCCATTGTTTGACCCCGACATAACAGAAGCTCCGTCGTAACACTGCCCAACACAGTGATTGGCATCTATGTTACATTGGCTCAGAGTGCGTTTGATGGATAATAGTAACGACTCCACGTCAAGGCCTTCTGCAGGGGTGAAATGCAGAAATTCTTCACGCACATCTCCCGACTGTGGATGCAGATAACGGACAATAACTGAGATTTGTTCTTTTTTGCTGACGTCCTTGCTTTCATCAACAAGAAGCGCAAAGTGCTCTGCCTCTCTCACTTCATCACTGATTTCGCTTCTTATTATATCAGCCATAACGGATATTATTTCATCCTGGATATCATGGTGAGTGTACTTTGCATTCCCACTTATGTTTGAACGTTTCTTGGCCACTGTTTTGTCAAATTTAGCAATGATATGTAAGAGCTCCAAAAAATTCCCTTTGTTTGCGGACTCCTCATGTTCTCTGTGGCCTCGCTGCGCTATGCCCTGACAGGCCGTATAACGAAGGCTCTCAACTACAGCTCCAATGTATTGTCTGTTTTCTTGTACTAACTGCGAGTGTCCTTTGTCTAACAAATTGGCCATTTTTGATCCTCTGGTCCCCTTTAGTTTAAATTCACCCCAATGGTCCATTGCAAATTTGTGACCAGCACTTTCGTTGTGACCCCTCAGAGTTTGTGTTGCCTTTCGCCAATTACAAAATCCATTTGTTGTAAAAGTTGCCTCCAGATGATGAAACCCAGGTCCCCCACGTTTTAAAAAATGACGGCATGCAAAACACCAAACTGAGTCTTTGGTAACACTGTACTCGAGCCATGAATATAGATCAAACCAGCCTTTATTAAAACTGCGCTGCTGCGCTCCATATGGTCTTGTGGGGTATTTCTGTAGGAGTGGTTGGCTGGGACCATTTTGTGGATGTGCGCTGATATCAGTACAAGACTGAGACTCCTGACCAGCAGTACCCGAAACCACATTAGAACCTGCAGCTTCATTAGCATCGGTCGCCTCATTAGCTTCGGCCCGCGGTGGCACTCTTTTACCTTCCTCCTCCTCCGAGTTCGAAGAGATTTCCTCACAGGTGTTTGGCATAGATTTTGAGTTTGTACAAACGGCATTCCCCGACTCATTTTCCGTAGACTCCACTCGGGGTCGTTTAGGGACCAAAAAAACGCTCCATTTTGCTCACATTTATTTACTTGGGCCACTATGGCATTCGGACAGTAAGGACATTAGGACAAACAACACTTCAGGCGCGGGAAATTGCTCTGCGCGAATGTGAGCTTTTTGGATTTTATTTTATTTACAGCCTAACTTAATATTGTCTCATAATGATTGATCAAATCGATGGTAAATGTCATGACTATAATGAACATGGAGTCACGCTCAGTCCGACATGGAGCGTCGCTGACCATGCGTTCTGATGCACGGCCGTATTAACGTAAAAATGGGTCTTAGCCTGGGCGGCCCAGGCCCTCTCCTTTAGTTAAAATTATTATTTGTCCCACATACTCCTTTTCACATGAAACAGCCTATAATGCACTATGAATGTCTGTAGAGATAACTAGTTCTCCTATGATTAAGAGGCATAAATCTTTGGGGGTGCTTTGACAACCTCCCCTGCCACCAATGCACATTTTCAAGTGTTTTTGACCCTCAAAACGGGGCCACCCTAAACTGAGAGGTTAAATCAAAAAGAACGGTGATCCCCGAGCCGCCATATGAACATTTTAACTACCCATTGGAGACTCCCAAATGGCTCGTACGGGGATCGAACCCGTGACCTTGGCGTTATTAGCACCACGCTCTAACCAGCTGAGCTAACCGGCCACCGACAGAAGGCATGTATTTTGGGGTGCCAGACATCAAGTGCTTCTTTTCATAGAGGTTAGGTGGGCCAGGAAAATGGGGACTGCACTTATGCACATGTTAGAAAATGCTAGTGATCTCCCGGTCGGGGAATCAAACCCCGGTCTTCCGTGTGACAGGCGGAGATACTGTCCACTATACTAACGAGGACAAAAAAGAGGTTTTCCCTTGGGGAAAAAAAATAAATCCTCTTCATTATTTATAGTCTGATACACAACTTGAAATCATCAAGTTAAACACACTTTACCCTAACGTATGATGGCTGAGGTGTCAGAAATCAAAATGTGATCATTATCATTGGGTGGGAGTCCAAAATTCGTCACGGAACCAGAGGACAGAGTCAGGATGGCCGAGCGGTCCAAGGCGCTTCGTTCAGGTCGCAGTCTCCACTGGAGGCGTGAATTCGAATCCCACTTCTGACAGCAGAAGATGTCCAAGAAGCTTTGGCTTTTCATGAACATGCACAAGCAGGTGCGGTCGTAATCGTGGAAGTAGTCAAGAGGTTAGTAATTATGAACTGCACTTTTTCCCGATCTAAAGTCATCTAAGTAAAGGCAGTGTCCTTCTCACTGCCTTGAGAAGGTCACAATAGATTTGAACTGGTATAAGGCAACCATGACTTGAAAACGGGTCGTTCCACGGCCACTAATGGACCGACAAGTCTGCTATATGAGCCACACATCGACGAGGATGGGATTCGAACCCACGCGTGCAAAGCACAATGGATTAGCAGTCCATCGCCTTAACCACTCGGCCACCTCGTCTGAAACAAATCCTACTTTGAAGCTAAGCTACACGCACATGTTATGCTAACGCCAGCTATATGCTAATATCGTTTCAATACAAATCATTGAGTGAGAGACAGCGCATGTCACTGTGAAAAGTGTGAAGTTAAAATGATTTGATCACCATTCCTGTTGACATGGTCACTTGGTTCTTCATGGCTTTACATCCTTGTTCAGTCCAGATCATATGATCTTTTTCTCCTATAGACTATACATGACTCACGGCCAAGCAGCCCAGGACCCTGAAGTAAACAGAGTCAGTGAGTGTGTTTGCCTGAGACTTGCCAAAGAGTTTGAGCAAGCTCGTAACAGGCCAAAGGAGTTAAAGGGGAAGACCCTGCCCTCCTCCATTTACCCATGCTCCCCCATTTACCCATACTTCCCCATTTACCCATGCTCCTCCATTTACCCATGCTCCTCCATTTACCCATGCTCCTCCATTTACCCATGCTCCCCCATTTACCCATACTTCCCCATTTACCCATGCTCCTCCATTTACCCATACTTCCCCATTTACCCATGCTCCTCCATTTACCCATGCTCCTCCATTTACCCATGCTCCCCCATTTACCCATACTTCCCCATTTACCCATGCTCCTCCATTTACCCATGCTCCTCCATTTACCCATGCTCCCCCATTTACCCATACTTCCCCATTTACCCATGCTCCTCCATTTACCCATGCTCCTCCATTTACCCATGCTTCCCCATTTACCCATGCTTCTCCATTTACCCATGCTCCCCCATTTACCCATACTTCTCCATTTACCCATGCTCCCCCATTTACCCATGCTCCTCCATTTACCCATGCTCCCCATTTACCCATACTTCCCCATTTACCCATGCTCCTCCATTTACCCATACTTCCCCATTTACCCATGCTTCCCCATTTACCCATGCTCCTCCATTTACCCATGCTCCCCCATTTACCCATACTTCCCCATTTACCCATGCTCCTCCATTTACCCATGCTCCCCCATTTACCCATACTTCCCCATTTACCCATGCTCCTCCATTTACCCATGCTCCTCCATTTACCCATGCTTCCCCATTTACCCATGCTCCTCCATTTACCCATGCTCCCCCATTTACCCATACTTCTCCATTTACCCATGCTCCCCCATTTACCCATGCTCCCCCATTTACCCATACTTCCCCATTTACCCATGCTCCTCCATTTACCCATGCTCCCCCATTTACCCATACTTCCCCATTTACCCATGCTCCTCCATTTACCCATGCTCCTCCATTTACCCATGCTTCCCCATTTACCCATGCTCCTCCATTTACCCATGCTCCCCCATTTACCCATACTTCTCCATTTACCCATGCTCCCCCATTTACCCATGCTCCTCCATTTACCCATGCTCCCCATTTACCCATACTTCCCCATTTACCCATGCTCCTCCATTTACCCATGCTTCCCCATTTACCCATGCTCCTCCATTTACCCATGCTCCCCCATTTACCCATGCTTCCCCATTTACCCATACTTCCCCATTTACCCATGCTCCCCCATTTACCCATACTTCTCCATTCACCCATGCTTCTCCATTGCAGCAAGCTCCTCCATGTCCCGATGCTCCTCCATGTCCCGATGCTCCTCCATGTCCCGATGCTCCTCCATTGCAACAACCTCCAGCAAGCTCATCCCAGCCAAGGCAATGTGCCTGGAGGCTGAATAAAGCTGCCCAGGAGGATGAGGAGCTAGTGTCAAGGGGGGAACCACCAAAGAAGAGGTTGGCAAAGGAAAAGTACCACTACACTTGTAAGATGTGTGGTCAGGACAAGAGTAAAAAGACTGGACACACCCAGGTGAAGGGGCGGTGGTACTGTCCAGACTCAGGACTGACCCTGGATGACTGGAGGAAGAGTTTACAGTAATTACTTGTCCCTCTCTCTGTCGTTCATCTCGCTGTAACCCTGTCGTTCATCTATTTGTTTTACAAGTCTAAATTATCTTATTATTTGTAAATAGTTATTTAATAATGTATTTCTCTCGCTCTCTCTCTCTCTCTCTCTCTCTCTCTCTCTCTCTCCTCATACTGTCTGTTCGCACATGGTTTCTAGTTTTCTTACTGTGTGGTACAATGTTACAATAAAGTTTTAATTTGATTTAAACCAAGATTAGCTTTCACGGTTTTTATTTAATTTCCTGTTGGAAAAACAGGACAGTGAGCGTAATACATTGAAAAACTAAAGCCAGAACCTTTCAGAACCACTTTACATTTATTCTCAAAACTCTTTTGCTCTTATCTACATTCAGTTATACTTTGTTAACACATTGATTTGGTTTTACTAGCACCTGGTAGGCCTTAAGACTGTCCAAAGCGCTGTGTTACATTGGGAGGTTGCCGGTTCGAATCCCACAAGAGACATGAACATTTAAGTGATGATACACCTTGCAATAAGTGCTGAAGTGAGTAAACAATGCTGAGAAGTTAACGGAGTAGAAAAAACATTGATATAGTGTACATTTTCCTCCTTTTTTCTCATTTTCTTCCCCCCCATGTGCATGAAAAGCCAAAGCTTCTTGGACATCTTCTGCTGTCAGAAGTGGGATTCACTTCACTTGAAGTGCAGGCAGACAGGCAGTCAGCCAACATTAGTTGAATAACTGGACATGACTGTCTGCGCTTTAAATGTTCAGTCTGCCTTTGAGCCAACTGGAAAACACTCCTTCAAGCCGGATTTGAACCAGCGACCTAAGGATGTCCACTTTAGAAACTACAGTCCTCCACTCTACCAACTGAGCTATCGAAGGTTCTTTTTACCAACTTTTGGGAATCAAGAAGTTATCTCAAACATCATAAACATTTTTAAAATTGAAAATGTAACCAATTCAACTGCTGAAAGAGGAGACAGTTTCGGATGCACGCTAATACCAACTGTGCTTCTGATTTTGTTGGCTCGGTGCTAAACTTTGGAATATCCGTTTCACTTTCTTTGGAGTTATTTCTGATCTTCCTTTCGATATTTGGGGCAAAAGTTTGAACAAGACTGGCACTGGCTTCCTTAGCTAGGGTTGAGTGTTCGACTGCCATCTGACGTGAGTGGAGCAGCGGAAGTGTGCTGGGCCCATAACCCAGAGGTCGATGGATGGAAACCATCCTCTGCTAGTAGCTTGGTGGCAGTGTATCATATGGAGTAGTTGCTGTCTTTGTGGACACAGTGGGCCTTCTGAAAAGCTAGACTATTTTTCTAAAACAATACCAAAGCTGGGCCCCATGCAATGCTAATCTCATAAGGAACCCACAGAAGTCATTTTGGTCTGGTGCCTTTTTACAATGAGGCCCATTTGCAAAAACTCCTCTACTAATAAGAAATGTTTTCAGAAAATAAAGTCATTGCTTGGAAATGCTCACATACGATGTTATACACAGTCAGGCCCTTCGATTTATAGGCTCTTTGCCATCTCATCGACAACTGTTTCAAATGAGTTGACATACAAAGAAGACCTCTGTCTTCTAGAGTACTCAACAGGAAATCATCAACTCTCTTCAGCAACTGCTAAACAGTACACCTATGGGCTCATCCGGGAATTGAACCCGGGACCTCTCGCACCCGAAGCGAGAATCATACCCCTAGATCAACGAGCCACAAATGACCACCCCTGAATAGTTTTTGTATCCAACCAACTTTCACACTGCAATCGAATGCTTTCATGCTCACCCTTAAAAGGTGTTTGCTGCACCAACTGAGCTATCAATAGATGGCAATTGTTCACATTTCTAAATAGCCATACATTCAAAAAGACTCGTTCCATAAAATCTGAAATGTGACATTTGGATATGCTTGAAAGTCTTATAGAAAACCGTGATCGCTCAACAAAATTTAAGGCTAGGTGCTAAGTAGGACATGAAGGAATTTTAATTAACATCTGTTTTTAAAGGGGCTAGTGGCGCAATGGATAACGCGTCTGACTACGGATCAGAAGATTCTAGGTTCAACTCCTGGCTGGCTCGTGTTTCTTTTTAGGCTGGAAATTGTCTTTGACTAAAGGAAAATTAAAAAAATTTAGATTTGAGATGTTGGCGTGTTATTTGCCACTAAATTAAAATAGATTGAATGTCCAACCTTCCTCTGTCAGGCTTTAAAAATGCTACAGCAAAGTTCTTTTATGAGCCCCAATTAAAAGGTATCCTCTCCTTAAGTTAACCTCACTGGTTGGGAATTGAAAAAAGCAAACTTGCAATAGAAATCCGGGTTCATGCAAATGACTTTGGCTTCCCTTCGGTCAAAGGTAGATAACCCATGACAGGGCAGTGCATGGCCTTAAGTCCCAACTGCTTGGAAGGCAGCTATGCTCACCACTATACCACCATCACAAAGCTATTGAAACATTTTTACAGTGCATGTCGATTGGCATACGTATATTGAGTTTGTGTGGGATTGGAATGGGAAATGCTGCCTTTTGGTCAAAGTGTCAGTGGGCTTTGAAAGGAAATCCTAAAGCAGCAAGTAAAGTCCAGGGGTCTCATTTATAAAACTTTCTGTGAGAATCTGCCTATAAGAGCACGTACGAGCAAAACCCAAACTCCACGTACGGAGAAAAAACAAGGGATTTATGAAACCCTCCGTACGTGCAGCACCACGTAATCTCCCCTTCACTGATTCCACCTGCAGCAGAAATGTGCACATATGACCCCTCCCCACGTCACGCCCCCATGTCACCATATAAGGACACGCAAAGTAACTTATGAATGAGATTGACCTAAACTTGAGGCGATAATGAGAGGGTTTTACCGAGAGGGAGGGGCCACATGCCGCAGCAGTGACAGCAGAGGCCGGGTGGATCTTTACTGACATGTACCGCTGTTTCTCTGATCACAAGTAACCTATTGGCAGAGTGCAGTGTCTCATCAATAACACTTTTGGAAATACACTTTTAGAACGTAAAGAATAAAAAAACAATCTTCTGGCCTTGCACTATTATGTAATCTCAGTAGGTAATTTTCACCATAGTATTGGTGTCTTATATAACGGGACATACTGTATCAGCGGTTGGTGTGGTTGATCACATGGAAAAAGACCAAGAGTACCTTTGTTGTTCCAACAAGGAATGACCCAGTTCTCAGCTTGAGCCCACTCAAGGCAAAAGGATTGATAGTTGTATCAATCCATCGGTGTAAAACCATCAGTTGAGCAGTGGGGGTGTAGCTCAGTGGTAGAGCATTTGACTGCAGATCAAGAGGTCTCTGGTTCAAATCCGGATGCCCCCTCTCTGGAGAGGAAAGAGGAAGTGATCTCTTGAATAAAAACATGAGACCCTTAAGAGTGTTCTCTTTCAACAGTAATGTTTGTATGTCTTTAATTTGAGTTTTTCGCAATATCTATGCCAGTGTGTTTGAATCAAATAGTGCTTTTGTGTGCTTCCGTTAGCTCACTTAGCAGAGGACTGTAGGTTCCTTTGGCTCGAAGGAGAATTTAAAATTTGAACAAAGACAGACTGAACTTGAAAAGCCTACACAGTAGGGATGGGACAAATAACCGATTTGTATCGATACACTTATTTGCACACGAGAGATGCGAGTGCATCGGCAGAGAAGCCACAGATCGATGCAGTTCAGAGGATAAACACAAGATGCATCGGATATTACGCTCATATCGATTTAATCTAGATACGTTACGGCTGCAAAGCCCCTCTTGCCACTGCGCGCGTCATTTACGTGCGTGTGTGACGCTCCTCCTACGAGGAGCGCGTGTGTTTGACCGGTAACTTCAGGCTGAGAGCGACAGAAACACCTCTGCGGCGGTGTGTTGAATCAAGGACGTCTTGTGTGCAGAACGCGATGAAAAGTAGCAGGAAGCCAAACGCAGATAAATATTCCAAACACGTCATTGTGTCCATTTACAAGCGTAAAGAGTCCAGAAAGAGTTAAAAAATCCACTTTACTGCACTGTATTTGAGTCAGGTGGGAGGACACGTGTGACTGCGCTGAGGCAAAAGAAGCCCCACCCATTCATTAGCATAGAATAATAGCTTTTCTGTGTGTGTTATTAATGTGGAAATAATTCACACAATCGCCTTTTTAATTTTAACAAGACTGTTCATAGATTAATAATAATTGTCCCTCCAAAAATGTTGAAAAAACTAAAAACAATCTTAAGGTGGATAAACTCATAGCATATATAGGATACAAAACATTAAAAAAAGATATCAATTCAAGGCCTCAATAATTAATGAATTTATTTGAGCTGGTTCTATTGAATCATTTTATCAAGCATAGAGTGGATGGCGAAACATCGAGATGCATCGTGATAATTGTCCTAAATCGAATCGTATCGGGCTGGTGTGGTGGTCACAGATGTGTGGATCGAGATGCATCGTGATAATTGTCCTAAATCGAATCGCATCGCAGCACTGGTGTCGCAAGATGTATCTTAAATGAATCGGATCGTGGCAGATGTATCAAGATGCGAATCGTATCGGACAGAGGCCTAAGATTCCCATCCCTACTACACAGGCATGTCCGATCATTCAACTAATGTAGGTTGTATCAATTCAGTTGTTTATAAAGCCAATCTTCTTCTCAGATGGTTATAATAATAATGCCTTATTGCACTTTACAAGTCTGTATTACCAAGTTTTTCTCAAGTGCCACACTGCCGTCATTATTCATTCACTCCATACTTGGTGTTGGTAAGCTACTGTTGTAGCCACAGCTGCCCTGGGGTAAACTGACGGAAGCGAGGCAGCCAATCTGCACCATCGGCCCCTCCGACCACTACCAACCACTCACTCACATCATTCATCCCGGCCTATTGTACATGTTTTTAGTGGTAGGGGAAACCGGAGTACCCGAAGGAAACCTACGCAGACACGGGGAGAACATGCAAACTCCACACAGAAAAGCCCCCATCCAGGTGGGAATCGAACCGGGGACCTTCTAGCTGTGAAGCCAGAGCACTCACCTCTGTGCCACCGTGCTGCCCGAGTTATAGTGCAGGGAGATTTTACAATACCGAAAACCCAACTTCCAGCTTGGGATTGATCCAAGAAGTCAGTCAGTCTACTGTAGTGCTATTGAAACTGACAGGATGATAGTCCAAAGATGCAAAGCATCTGCAAAATGTAACACTATGACAATAAAACCTTCCTGGTTACAAGAGGAGTTTGTGTTTACAGGCATTGATGAGTTCGCATTGAGGCACAACTTTGACAAAGTTTTTTTGGCAGCTGTTCAGAAGCAAAACTCTGCTTGTTCACAGAGGATGGCTTCTGTCCATTTGTCTAAAATGCTTCCACAGAAGCCCTAGGCTGCAAGACACCCCAGATGGGACTTGAACCCACAATCCCTGGCTTAGGAGGCCAGTGCCTTATCCATTATGCCACTGGGGCTACCCGAAATGGTGCATGATTAAAATTTGGAAAATGCATATTTATGTCAGGAGTCAGAAAGACACATTTCTTGGGTTTGGCTTCAATTTTGACTTTTGACTCATATCAAAGGTTGGCGACAGTGAGTAATGTGTGTCCTTACTGTGGCAGTTTGAGGCTCGTTGGTCTAGGGGTATGATTCTTGCTTAGGGTGCGAGAGGTCCATGGATATGTTCAGTATGCTGAGATAAGTCGTTATCACCTGCTAGGCTTATTTTGGTAGAACTGAACACTTGAAAAAGCACTGCTGACAAAATGTTTGGCTACCTGCCATATTCAATTTAAAAACACACACCGACCGGTCAAAACCGGGCACACATTTAAAGGTAACAGTTGCAGGGTGCTCTTAGGAGTTTAAAAAAAACGTAGAGGTTGAAAACTTTGGACTATCAGATTGTGGTTGAAACAATTGCACTGCCAATATCAACGACAGCATTGCTTTTGGGAAACTGATCACTAATGCCGTGACCTGGATTCGAACCGGGGTTGCTGCGGCCACAACGCAGAGTACTAACCTCTATACGATCACTGCTGTGTTGTCTCTGTGGGAATGTATTTGTTTATTGGTTTATTTGGTAGTTGACAGTGCATGTTTATGAACACGCCTCACAGGAATGTAGCCATGGGTTAATTTGCATCCATTGTCCGACACTGAAACTAAATAAAAAGGCTAGTCGGCAGAAAAGAAGATGCAGCAAATTATAAAAATGCAAAGAGTTCAATTCCATGTTTCAGAAGAGGCCAAACTTTGGATCAGAACTTGAGTGGCCTTGGTGTAGCATTTGAGTTGTAGGATAGAGGAAAGTTAGTGAACGCATGTACTGCAATGTAATTGTATAATGCTTTTCTTTCACATGTATTTAGAGCCCCACTGTTAAGCAGAGCATCAACAAATTTGGCTTTTCATGAACATGCACAAGCAGTTGCGGTCGTAATCGTGGAAATAGTCAAGTAGTCAAGAGGTTAGTAATTATGAACTGCACTTTTTCCCGATCTAAGGACACTGCCTTTCATCTAAGTAAAGGCAGTGTCCTTCTCACAGCCTTGAGAAGGTCACAATGGATTTAAACTGGAACTGATTTGAAGGCAGCCATGACTTGAAAACGGGTCGTTCCACGGCCACTAATGGACCGACTAGTCGGCTATATGAGCCACACATCGACGAGGATGGGATTCGAACCCACGCGTGCAAAGCACAATGGATTAGCAGTCCATCGCCTTAACCACTCGGCCACCTCGTCTGAAACAAATACAACTTTGAAGCTAAGCTACATGCACATGTTATGCTAACACCAGCTGTATGCTAATATTAAATCCGTATGATCTGTGTGTGAATAGTGAGGGTGACATGCGCCTGCATGTGGAAAAGAGCCTATAGGGAAGCCGCAGATAGAAAGAATTACATTGGCCGGGAATGGAACCCGGGCCTCCCGCGTGGCAGGCGGTCCTACCACTGGACCACCAATGCACATTTTCAAGTGTTTTTGACCCTCAAAACGGGGCCACCCTAAACTGAGAGGTTAAATCAAAAAGAACAGTGATCCCCGAGCCGCCATATGAACAATTTAACTACCCATTGGAGACTCCCAAATGGCCCATACGGGGATCGAACCCCGGTCTTCCGTGTGACAGGCTGAGATACTGTCCACTATACTAACGAGGACAAATAAGAGGTTTTCCCTTGGGGAAAAAAAATAAATCCTCTTCATTATTTATAGTCTGAAACAACTTGAAATCATCAAGTTAAACACACTTTGCCCTAACGTATGATGGCTGAGGTGTCAGAAATCAAAATGTGATCATTATCATTGTTGACAAACAGAGCATTGCATCTGTGAAAAGATCAGTGCTGTACAAGATCTGTGATTTAAATTAACAGCTCTTCAAGCTCGGAAAAATCAGCTATTTGCCCACCAGACACCAAAACATTCAGTGAAAATTGCGGAAATAAACAATAACAGCGATCCTCCCTATTCTATCATAGTACTTTTGACTTTTATTGAAAAAATATTTTAAAGTAACGTTACTCTTGGTCTTACTTGATTGAGTCAATATTTTGGCTTCTTTAACCAACTCTGTTTATTTCTGCACTGGATTTAAACCATGTGTAAACGAGAAAACAAACAACTTGTGCATTACCAAAGCATAAATATATATTTTTTTGTAAATTACAATGAATAAAAAGACAGATGAGCCTAAGGACCACCTGTGGTATATGTACCACAGTTTGGAGCAACTACATTGTTCGGTACTATGGCACCAACACATTGTGGCACTCTCCAGCGGTTCTTAACCTGTTAAGCCCTAGCTTTTTTTGAGGACAAATACACCCAAAATTACATATCCAAAGTAAACCAAGAATGGCTCTTCAGTAATTCACTCCATATGCATGTTCTTGGTGTCTATGGACAGCTATGGACCTAAAGAATTGATTCCCAAGGTTAAAATTATTGTGTGTGTTACTATGACTGTGTAAATGAGGATTAATCAAGAGTAATTTGTACTTTTTTTAACCTCCGCCTGATGTTTTGTGATATATGACAATGGGTAACACCACATTTACACCGATTCTATGCACACAAATGCCTTTGTTTATCTAGAGTAACTTGCTGACTACACCTCAATAACCACCATTGTGCACAGTAGAAATCCTATAGAAATGACCTCAAACTAGATTAGTTTGTAACCAAATTAGTCTTTTTACTGTAAAATCTCACAAAACTCTCAAAATGCCATACATTTAAAATTACAATCAACATAAACATCAATATTATATAAAAGATCCATAAAATGTAGTAATAACTGTCAAATATGTACAAATATATAAAAGGTTGATTCAAACAACACAATCTCAACATTCATATTATTTCACAGCACAATATCTGGAGAAACTATAGAACAATTGTAAGTGCAATTTCTGTTGAAAGATATATATACAAAAACATTCAATTGGATTCAAACTCATTACACAACTATTTTTACCAAGTAAGGTTGTCAAAATTGCAAAACATAAGGTCTAAAACATATTTCACAAAGAATAAATAAGTACTCTTTCAAATAAAAGTGCCTATAGCAGGATCTTGCATAAACATGTACCCTTTACACAGTGAGATGTGTTGCAAGAATGGATTAGGGGACACATTCTATTACAAAAAAGTTTATCCTTAATTTTTGCATGGACACGCCGATGCACTTTGACAGCACAGAGTCTTTGCTTGCCCCGACAAAGACTCTGTGCTGTCAAAATGCATCGGCGTGTCCATGCGATAATAAAGGACTTTTAAACTTTTTTGTAATACAAAGTGCCCCTAATCAATTCATGCTACACAGCTCACTGTGTAAAGGGTACATGTTTATGCAAGATCCTGCTGTCTAACCTACATTCTGCTATTTACAGTATTTACATTTACAAGCCATGATACTCCACAAAGCAGTTCCTTCCAGGAACAAAACAGAGAGACACATCACAGCTGGAACAGTAAACAGGTGTCTTAATGTTCTGCACTTTGTACCCTGGCATCTGCTTTGCCTTCTTTTTCTCTTTAGCAGCACATACCACACACCTTCTCCGCTCAGATGAGCTGTCTCCTCTGAACATTGGCATGCATGTGCTGCTCAGGGTGGGGCGGGGTGCAGAGTCTGCAATCAGCGCTTTGGCTTGTGCTACCATCTCCGTCATGAGAGCCTCCCGGAAGCGCTTGTGGGTCATGAGGGATGGAGACTTGGTCACTCGCTTGTAGAGGATATAGCTGTTGACTACCGCTATGTCGATGAAATGATAAAAAAAAGTCTTGTACCACCTCATGGTCTTATTCAAGATGGAGTAATATTGAATAAGAGCATCGGACAAGTCAACTCCTCCCATGTAGATGTTGTAATCCTTGATGGCATCAGGAATGTCCACAGGCGTCCTCTGCCACTGTCCGTCTGCTCCTTTCATCCTTCTGAGAGCAGCATCTCCACTATAGGTGCTGTGAAAGGTACTGCACGCGCTTACGACCTTTGTGTCCATCCACCGCACAAAGAGCAGATTGTTTTTCCGTATCCAGCGCATGTCTCCTCTTATAGGCCTGACTGGGAGATCATTTTGGGTTGTTTTGGGAAAGCCCTTCCTGTTTGTTCGGATGGTCCCACATGCTGCGGTGTGATTCTGAGCAAGCTTGTGAAACAGAGGCACACTTGTGTAAAAATTATCGACATAGAGTCGATAGCCTTTCCCCAGGAGCTCAAAGTTCATCAAGTCCATCACAGATGATACACTGAGGCCCTCCTCTGCTTGCCTCTGGACCCTGTGCTCTTTGTCCTTTCCCTGGTAAACGAAAAAATTTGAAGTATAGCCAGTTTCCGAGTCCGCCAAAACAAATAATTTGTACCCAAATTTGGTGGGCTTATCTTTCATATATTGCCGAAATCCAATGCGCGCCTTGCTTGCAACCATACGTTCGTCAATTGTGATGTTTTGGTTCGGTTGAAAATGGGACTTGCACGCATTAACAATATCAGTGTAGAGGGGTTTAATTTTGAATAGCCGATCAAACTGGGGGGTTCCTTTTTTTTCTCATTGTCTTCATCTTCAGCCAAATCAGAGAGATGAAGGGACCAAAAGATGGCTTCAAACCGTTCCCTGGTAATGAAAGAGCGAGGAAAAGGAAAGTTGTACGGAAATGTGGTTTTCCACATGTCAGACCTTTCGTGTGTGTGGACTAAACCAGAATAAATAATAACGGCTAAAAAAACAAAAAAAGTGTCTGGAGACAAGGGGGACCACTTATATTTTTTGCCGCTTGCCAGTCGCCTTGCTGCGTTTTCATTGGTATTCTTCATGACAGTGCGTAGCACTCTGTCACAAAAAAACAACTTGAATAGGCTTAGAGGAGACCAGCTCACGGTGTCATCGATCCTTGGGCCCGGAGGATGTTTGGGCTCAAAGGGGGGGCTTTTAGGCGCAACATCTGGGTCCTCTTTGGTGCACCATGCCTACTCTGCATCTTCAGCAGCCCCAACACGCCTTCTGGTTAGCCCTCCACAGCCTTGGGTAAGGGCTCTTCCACAGCCTCGGATACGGGCTCTTCCACGCCCTCGGGCACGGCCTCTTCTTGTTATCCCACGTTCAGGGGATGCAGGACTGGAGGAAGATGAAGATGTGGACGGTACCCTCTTCCGCTTAGGGAGGACGTAGTCCTCATCATCTCCAACATCATCACTGTAAAAGTAATCACCATCAAATATAAATAAATTGCATCAACTTCTGATTGCAGACACGATATGAGTATTAGATGAGCTTGGCAACACAAAGCAGCACACTAACCTCAGAAAGAGAGGAGACTCTGCACCACAGTGAGTAGATGGAGCGCCACCATTGTCCTCTTCATCACTTTGGAAATAGGACAAATACAGGCAATTGTTACCCAGTATTCCATAATAAAATATGCTGCGTGAATAATTTAGAGTATGAAATAAAAATCAGGGAAATGTAAGATCAAAATAAAAACCATAACATTTCATTATAGTACTAGGATTCATAAAATTTCTCAAAATTGAATTCCTTTCTTGTTTTCATTTTCCCTCACTTCATCAGTAATTGTGTAGGGATTTATTTTATCCTGAGTTTCCACAAACACTCTTGAAATACATCCATAGATACAAGTAACTCAGGATAAAATAAATCCATACACAATTTTTTTTTTTTTTTTTATCGCCTTCTCCTAAAAAAAGCTATTGGTTTTGAATATATTCAATATATTCAAAACGCAATTCAATTACTACTTTTAACAATAATGTCTATTGTTATTATTATGTGTATTCATACTATATGTTGTATGACAACAAAGTTGTCATACAACATATAGTATGAATACACATTGTCATTTGAGGATCTTTGCGTAAAAGTAGAAAGTTACACACATCACATACTAGTAAAAAGCTTGGCTAGAAGTCTGAGTGAAAGAAAATAAATTATTATACATGTAATTGTATATTATACTATCTGAAAATACATAATGTACAATAATAAGAAGAGTAATATAATAACAAACATAAATAAACTTACTTGTAAACCGGTACATGCAAAACAAACGCCTCATCTTCGACCGCTCATCGTCGTCAGAACTGTCCGTGTCTACTGAATCCTCCACTTCCACATCGGACCGCCTCTGAATCTCCGCCAAAATCTCCGCCATGTCTCTGTCAATGTTGTAACTCTTCTTGGCCATGACTTCGAAGAAACAAAACTCACACTATTCCAACAAAAAGCTCGAAACGCTCAAAGAAAACTAGGTCAAAGACGTGCGCTCCGTACACTGTTTCGCGCCGAAGAAGAGAGCCACCGGAAACGGAAATAAACAGTGACCTTTACGCATGAACTCTGCAACACATGGGTTTTGTAGTTTTTAGAGTAATTGTTATCATTAGATTCAGTGACTTCTCCTCTTTCACGGGACTACAAACTTAGCTGTAGCTTGATCTCAATGGCAACGCAAACAACGTCTTTTCGAACAAAACCAAACATTATCAAAACGCAGTTTTGCGACCAACGGGGACTAAAAATTGCCTGTACATATAAATATTTGCATAAAAATTAACATTAGGTTTATATTGTGTGCATTAGGGTGTAAACTTTGTTAAAATAAAAAAAAATACCTTCGTGATTAGTTTTTAACATGTAGTCTACAGAGGTTTATGATGCAGTACCTATTTTGGTCCCACAGGTGGCTGAAGGGGTTAAAAAATGTGGCGAGCTCGACCAATTTGGCAGCATCAGGTGTGGAGATGTGTTGGGCTGACAGATCTTGAATTGCTGCGTTGCAAATGTCCCGTACACAGTTGAAGACGGTGCTCAGGCCCACCCCAAAAAGTTGTCTGATTGTTCTGTATTCCCCTCCAGTTGCCAGCTTCCACAGAGCGATTGCCACACGTTTTTTCACGGGCAGAGCCAGGCGGTAGTTGGTGTTAGCTTTGGCCATGCGTTGACCAACCTGCTCCGGGATATATGCAAATGACTCGCGGCTCACTCTAAAGTTTTGGACGAACTGCGTTGGCGTGAAGTTTGGCACGATGGTATCCCACCAGTAGCGGGGATATGTCCAAACAGCATGCGTCCTGCGTCCTCAGGCCCTCAGCCACAATACAATCTGCACACGCTACTGTAAATGTAACGTTTTATGTCCATTTAGCAAGAAGTGAAGGGGAGCCATTTACCGCTCTTCTTGATCGCACCCTCCTTCTTCTGCCGCTGCGAAGCAAAGCAAATGCATGTTTCTCGATGTTTGTATGTATTTGTGCAGCCAGAAGCGGCAGAAGTAAGATGTCCTGGTTAACCATGTTTCATGTGACAGCTGGCTTTCCGGTGCGTTGCCATGGCAATGGGGCTATGCGCGTAAGCGTCACTACGCAGCACCGCGCTGGCTCTTATCTTGGTGGAAAACCAAGCTAACGCAGCACCGAACCGGCACCAGCACCAGCTCCGAACCGCCCCGGAACCAGCACCTTGGTGGAAAAGCCATATGACACCATCTTCTTAATAATTTTTTAATAGTGATGAATTTTCTTTCTACATGTTTTAGAAAGCCGTCCTCAAAATATGTTGTTAAGGGCCATGAGACGGGTCCAAGGATGTTGGTTCGGTGTCTGTCGGGCGTATCGTTTGCGAAAGGCGGAGCTTAAAAAATACGCCATTTTCATGATTCCAATGTCAATTAAAAGGTCAGATTAAGTCCAAATGACATGACATTCAGCACATACCCCTTTAAATAGGTATAGAATAAGTCCAACAGACCCAGGGTCAGCTACTTGGGTTTCTGTTGGTCAAAATGAAATGGAACACAAATATTTGAATAGACCAAAGGATGCCATGTAACATAGTTGAAAATTGTGTCAAAAGAATCATAGCATACATATTTTCAGTCCCAAAAACTATGAAACCCTATTTACAAACAGGGCACTCTTCAGTGATGACATTTATTCCAAACAAAACCTTGCAAAATCTGGGCCTAAAAAGCCAATTTTTTCTGGAATCCTGATAGAAGCAAAGGTCACACAAACTTGAAATTTGGCCCATGACTGTGCACACCCATGACATGAACATACTGTAAAATTAGCCCCCTAGCTGTATTAATTTTCAATGTATGGGGGGAAATAAATGACACGTGCCCCGAAAGTAAGAGAACATCAGCCCAAAAGAAATCTGACCAGTCTTTTCCCCAATTTAAACCCTTTAACTTAGGCGTTTGAACAATTCACTTATATCAGTACACTCAGCACCCTCCCCTGATGAACATACTACATTTTCAGCCTCCTAGCTCAAAGCATTTCTTTTTGAAGCCAAAAAGTGGTGAAAAATTCCTCAAATTCCTCCCTTTCTTTAAAAAAAAAGGCTTTTTGGACACTGTGTCTTTACCTTTGACCCCAGAGGTACCAAATTTGGTACAGATAATGTCATAATGGCCCTGTACCATAATCCAGTGTTTGATTTTACACAGGACTCCCAGTAGAGTTAAGTGGCTGTCTGAAAATCAGCCTTTATGAGTCAATTAATTACGAAAATGGCCCTTGGACACAGTAAAGGATAGTGTGTAACATTATCTAAAATTGGGTATAAAATCGTGTTCCAACCTTTAAAGGACATTAATGTCACAAAAGCCCAAAATCGATTTTTGCGACTTTAAACGATTCGATTGTGGCCACAGGAAAACCATAACTGAAGTGTTTGTTGTGGTAAAATCACAAGTGCAATAAGGTTAATATGGTACCGGAAAAATTTCTGTTCTTGAAAATCTATTAGTAGTCAAAATCATCACTGAAACGTGACAGTTTTGGAAATATCACTTCCCTTTTCACGCATTTCAACCCTTAAAGAAATTGGGATTTTACTATTTTTTGGTTCCCACATGACCAGAGACACCCAAAGAGCAATGTCGTCATATTTATTTCATAAACTTTTTGTCATCATAGCTGGACTTTAATTGTGCTTTAATAATCGCCAGAACACATCTACATGTTTTTTACATAATTCCACATTTGTTGATGTCTATGTGCTTAATCAATAAATAAAACGATGAAATAAAATAAAATAAAAAGTCTTAACACTGATATTGCCTCTTAGGTTGTACTACCGGGTCGAGAGGTCAAACCACATATTGAGTTGCGTGTGTGTGAGTTTGGCAGAGGACACTTTTAGCTAACAAGGTAAGTACAATGATTTTGATAATTTTATCTTCACTTTTGTGAACAAGTTAAGTGTGTTAGGAGTTGTTTGGTGTGGTTTGTGTGTTGTTTTGCATCAGTAAAAAAGTTCGTTTTTTACACATGTTTATGCTAGGCTAACCACATGTGCAGTTGTGGAAATGTGCTAGTTTGGGTTACACCCCGCCATTCCGACACACCGCTAATCCGACATTGAGTTCTAATTGTCGGAATTGCGGTGTTTCCATTTATTATCAAACGTCCCGCCACTCCGACAATTTTTTTCACCCTTTGTCGGAGTGGTGACACCTTTATCTTTTATGCAACGTGCCGCTATTCCGACACACAAGATAATTATCAACAATTATTATTGTTTTACGTTTTGCCTGATGACTGAAGAGACAATGCCTGTGCGTCTCCCCTGATCGTTGGTACGTGTTTTTTTTTTTTTTTTTCTACTTGTCTTTCGCATCGTTCTCATAACTCATAACATCAGCTGCTGAAGTTGTTCCGCCGGCTTTTCTTCCTCCTGCGGTGGCTCCTCCTGATGTTTGGGAGCGAGTCCCTAAACACTCCGCTGGAGAACCCGACTGTTATATCATTATTTGTCCCGAATTTCCGCGCGTTTGTGGACAAAAAAAGGGAGAGTGAATGCATCTCCCACGCCGCCTTGGCTATAACATGGATAAGTGTTTTTTGACATGTAAAACAAGCGTGATGAGCGCAGCAGGTGGAGACAGACCTGTTGTTGTGGATTACGAAAAATAAGTTTTGTCAAATGGAGCTAATGATGGACCAGACGAGTGAGAGTCATGGATAAAGAGGTGAAGAGTTCTACACAGATGATGGAGTGCACAGTGAGTGTTTTGATGCTGATTCTGTGGAGTAAAGTCTGGCTGAATGTGCCGCTGTTGCACAGACTCATGTGACATAAAGCGCGTGTGTTTATTGCTATTGTTTGTCTTGATAGATTCAGTGTTTGCCCGTGTCACACAGTGACTGGAGCATATGACTTAGTTTAGGGTTTAACTGGTGCGCCTGCACCCCCCCAAATACGCACACCCATGCGCGCTGCTTTGTTGTTTTCGGACAGTGTTTTGAAGGAAGGGGAGCGCGTGGCTCGGTCATCCTTGTCAGTCTCTTAAAGCCTTGAGCGACAGCTCCAGTGTCTGAGTGGAAAACGTCCAACAGTGCGCGGCGTATTAACCGCGGACTTCAGCGCTTTGTTGTAAAATACAGACTAGCTGCACCTGTCACTGCCTTTGCCCAAAACCACCTCACGAGCCTCTGCACCCCTGGGCCGACAGCGGGGATGAGCAGGGAAGGTGGCGTTGACAGAAGGCAAACAGATACGCTCAAAATGATTGTCGGAATAGCGGTACCAAAAAGTGTCTGATTGGCGGGGTGTCGGGATGGTGGGGTGTCGTAATGACGGTGTGTCGGGATGACGGTGTGTCGGGGTAGCGGGGTGTCGGGGTAGCGGGGTGTCGGAATGACGGTCCGTCCCCGCTAGTTTGAGCCTACTTTGACCGATTTTTGTGGGGTGAAAAGGTGATTTGGACATTGTGGAGTGTTGTGTGGTAGATGTTATGTTTGTTTTGCTCTGTTTGTGTAGTTTAAGAGTTCGGTTTTTTTTGGGTGAAATGGCTAGTTTTTGTCAAAATACTGTATTTACTTCACATTTTTTACCCCTTTTTTTTTTTATCTTTTCCTCTTCACTTTTATAAACAAGTTAGGAGATGTTTAGTGTGGTATTTTTGTTGTGTTTCATTGCTAAAAATGTTTATTACACATGTGTTTTGGTGGACAGCTGATGTTTACATTCACAGGTGTGTTTTGGGAGATGGTGTGTGTTTTGCAGTAATGTTTTTGTAGTTTAAGAGTTCGTTTTTTGGGGTGAAATGGCTAGTTTTTTTCCAAATCCTAAATGTTGTTATTTAAAACTCAAATCTTTTAATGAGCAAATATTGTAGAAGTAATGCTTGTCATGTTGTGTACAGATGACCAAAACGAAGGAGCCAGGGAACCTGCCCCATATGTGGCCAGCGGAGGGAAATCCTATGCAGGCACATACAAGTTTACCACGGGGTGGAGAACCAAAAGGAGAGGGACATCCTCAATCGGTACGCCACGGGCAGGATGGACAGCAAGGCTGGTAGGTGTCCTGTCCGTGGCTGCCTTTCACATGTTGGGCATGTCCGAAAACATGTGTTAAAAATACACAAAGAGTTCACTAGAGAACAAAAGATCAAAATTATCCAAAGGGCAGTCCGAAAGGGCTGTATAAAGGAGCTGGCCCTTTTGAGGGCCTCCAACCCTGTTCCCCCCATGGTCTCCAAGCTGGACCTCCCACAGCCACACGTTGACGTATGCAGACTGCCGGCATGCGTCCGTGACCGTGACCAGTTGGAGGATGCGCGAACTCATATTGAGAGGCTGGAGGTGAAATATTTATCAGTTTATATGCCTCCTTATCTGTCTATATTTCTAACTGTGTATCTGAATTCTTTTTACAGAGAGAATTGGCGACCTTGAAGGGGGACGGAGACGGAGAACAAGCAGGGCCCTCAACAGGGCCAGCCAGGAGGCCTAGACGACAAAGGCCAAATGTCGTCATTGTGAGTTTCACCTAGTATTTTATTGACTATAATCATTTTGAAAACATTTCCTGTCCTACTACTACTACAGTAGTTCTAATATTTGTTGTTAATTGCAGATTGACTCCTCTGATGAAGAGGAGGAGGGGGACATTATCCCTGTGGTGACGGAGGATGAGGAGGAGGAAGAGCAAAAAAGTGGCGATGGCAGCGATGGCGGCGATGGAGCTGAGCCCATTGAGGACATTGGTAAGTGAACACATGTTTTGAGTCCTGTCATTTTGTCCTTTGGGAAGACACTTCACCTACCTTGCCCCTTTTATGACACAGTTTTATTTCTGCAAAATCTTTCTTTGGACTTGCAGAGATTTCGTTGTTGTCTGAGGAGGACGAGGAGGATGGAGAGGAGGGGGAGGAGAAGGTAGAGGAGGAGGAGGAGAAGGGAGAGAAGGAGGAGGAGGAGAAGGATGAAGACTTTAAAGTGGCAGAGGAAATGGAAAGGGGCCTCTTGCGGTCCATGAAGGTTGCACCGGCAGTGTTGCGGCAGCATGTGACAGAGCTGTATGCGGAAAGGGTGAGTCAAAATGTCTTTGACAAATGTCATTTTGCTTTTCTTGCTGAGATTATGAACTTGTGTTTTCTTATCATTTGCAGAAAAGCAAAGAGCGGACGCTGCCGATGCACCCTGTGCTCCACACATTGTTCATGGACCGCAAGCGGGGGAGCGATTCCCTTTTCCCCAGAGCATCGGTAAGTGAAGACGTGATTTAGTTCCACTCAGATGAAAATGATTTTTAAAAGTGCAATATATGAATCTTTCTGAAATGCTTCTCTTTGTACTTGCAGAGGACCAAATGGAGTCCTATTCCAACCATATCTTCCGCGCCAACGCGACTGAGAAAGTGCAACAAAATTGCATCTCTCAGGCCACGCGGGTGAAGTGCTTTGTTGCCTTTCTCATATTGTCGCGCGCGGAAGGCACAAGAGTGTGGGACTGGACATTTTTAAAAGATGTTGAAATGATCAGAGCGTGAGTATAAAATCCTTTGGGGGGAATTTGATGAAGCTATATACATGTATAACATTGGAAATATGTTTTCCACAAGATACCCGATTGTCCTCGAGGCTCTGGGGAAAGTGCCCCCCACCATAATCGCATTTTTAACTAACGCCAAGTCCTTCCTGGACTATTTAATAAGATTCGGGGTGAAAGGTAGCCGGATTCCCCGGCAAGAGGTGAGGTCGGTCCACCACGAGGTGCGCAAGCTGGCCTTGGACTTCAGCCGGTCCGTGACAGCTCATCAGCAGACGGTCAAGGCTGCCAAACTGGACCGGCTGCTGTCCAAGGAGGACTTCGCCTCCTACATCCGACTGGGGCGAGAAAAGATGTCCTCCCTCCTGGGTAATATTCTTTTTCAAAATGTTGTGGTCATTTTAAAGAGCATGACTTTGTAAGTGGGTTTTAATTCAATGGTCTTTCTTCAGATGAGGTTGAGGCCGCCCCAGTCGAGGATGTCAAGGCCAGGTTTGTGTTCCTGGGACACCTTGCCGCATACCTGGCCTGCATCTACGGCCATCGGTCATGCGTGTTTACCAACCTGCTGGTCAGGGAGGTGGAGGCCGCCGATGGCTCGGAGGAATCCGGCTACCTGATCAACGTAAGTGCAATTTCCATATCGAAGTGAAACACCCATTACAGAAGCTGACAATGGTTTACCCTTGCAATTATCTTGTGTGCAGATTTCAAACCACAAAACCACCCACAAGTACGGCGTGGCCCAAATTTACCTGGAGGCTGAGGAGTATGGCTGGTGCAAAAGGTGGATCGGCCTCCTTCAACGGACCAAGCCCCGTAACCCGTACTTCTTCAGTAATACAGGGACTGGCACCATGAAGGACCTCAAGCGGTACCTGATTCGGGCGTGGCACGACATGGGACTCCAGGGAGAGCCAGACTTCCTGGCTATTCGGACGGCGGTGTCCACATTTGTAAGTTTAAAGGAAACATGTACTTATTGTTACCAAATGTGTTTTTCACTTTTTATTTCCCTTTTATCTCCAGAATTTTGAACAGAACGCAGACAGGGCAACGCGAGAGGGTGTGGCACAATTTATGTGCCACACCCTTGAAACACAAGAACGTTTCTATGCCCTGTTCAAAACTGTGCTTCATCGCACTTAGCTGCACTTCAAATGCACATCCCGTGCCTTCAACCTCCGCCGCCGTCCCACCCCATCCCACGCCCGAATCAGTGAGGAAGAGGCTTCTTGGTGCCAGTCCCTCCCTCTCTCCAGCCCCACCTAAAAAGCCACGGAAGGAGCTGAGCCAGGTGAGTGATACACTTTTAATTCAACCCAAGTTTAGATTTAGTGTGTAGTTTTTGTTTACATCTAATTGCCATTTGTTTTTCTTTGATAGACCCAACAAAATGCACAACGCATAAAGAATAAATATTCCCCCAAAAAGGTGACCCCCTTTAAACAGACCACCACAATAATCCGGTCATACATCCAGCCATCCATCCATCCAGCGACCTGCCAGCCAGCCATCCATCCAGCAATCTGCCAGCCAGCCATCCATCCATCCATCCATCCATCCATCTACAGCAATCCATCCAGCCACCTGCCAGCCAGCCATCCATCCATCCACAGCAATCCATCCAGCGATCTGCCAGCCAGCCATCCATCCATCCACAGCAATCCTTTCAGCGATCTGCCAGCCAGCCATCCATCCATCCACAGCAATCCATCCAGCGACCTGCCAGCCATCCATCCATCCATCCACAGCAATCCATCCAGCGACCTGCCAGCCATCCATCCATCCAGCCACCTGCCTGCCAGCCAGCCATCCAGCGATCTGCCAGCCAGCCATCCATCCAGCAACCACATGCTGCGTCAAAAACAATAAGACATTACACTGAGAGAGAAAAAAGACAATTCCAACTTCATCTGGCTCCTTGCAGCCAGCCAAAAAAAAAAAAAAAGTTTCCAAAAATATGTTTAAAAAGTTGTTCACAAAAATATATATATTAAAAAATAAGTTCTATTTTTGTACATAATTTAATTTGTACATTTTGTAAAATTTTATAGTAAATTTCAAGTTTTTCCCCCCCCCCCAAAAAATAAAATATATATGTGACCAGTCACAGGAACCAAAAACACAAGTCGGTTTTGGGGCATTATGAGATAATAACAGATTGTTAAAGTGTCGTCTCCAAACTTTCCAATGATGTGTAACACATGGAAATCTGATCATATTTGGAGGTGCAGCGGTGATTTGAAGTTAACAATTCCCAAAAGGCCAAAGGGGATTAAACGGCCTCTGAAGTTTTGGGCCATTCTCACCTCTCTGCTGTTGGGACAATAGGGCTCATTTACACAGAGAGGGAGCACAAAGGTTACTGCTTCCACAACAAACCATTGTTTACCAGTTTCATTATGTGTATCTGTTTTATTTTTGGTTTCATTTATTGATCTCACCTCACAGCAGAAGGTTGTTACTGTTCTTTTTTAATATCAACTGATAAACTGTCACTGGCTTGAGAATGTGTTGTTCAACATCTGTAACTTTTATGTTCAAATAAAAACAGTGATATATTATATACAGTACGAGTATGGATCCAAGTATGAATCAGAATCGATTTAATTGCCATTGTCGTTTTTTGCTAATGATAAATAATCAATAAACTAGGGGAAATAAAAAGTATATCAACCAATAAGGCAAATCACTCAAACATTGCTTAGAGAGTGCTTTTCATACCAGAATGACAAGATAATTTTACAATATATTTAAAAAACAACAGAAGAGATCTGGTGTTTTGGTATTTTAATGTTATTGCAGTGCTCTGATTCAGTACACTGTTTCTACACCCCCCCCCCCCCAAAAAAAAAATGCATAATTTACACATAATGTGAATACTTTGAGTTACAACTTTACTTTAAGCCATAGAAAAAAGCCAATTGAGTGAATATGATTCAATATTTCTGTAATAAAGGATCAATACCTAATATTTACCCCATTTACTACATCACATTTGCTGCATGAGGTTTGTACTGTCGCCTGAATGGAGGTTGATTTTTATTCAGTGCTTTAACCTTACTGCTTTTTTACACTCAACACCATCTGTTCTTAAACAATATTTCACTCCAAATCTGCACAGTGTCATTTGCACTTCATGAAAACATTAAAAAAAATAATCAAAAAAATCATGTCAAAATAATGCACAAGTTTATTTTGCTTCAACAACACAAGTTACATTGCAGGTGTTTTAAACAGAGCTGAACTCTCCTCCTCCACAACGTCCTGACCACTTTTAGATGTGGTCTTTGTGACACAGTCCAATGAGATCACATTCGCATCCTCTTTTGGGTTGTGACTCTTGGTGCTGGGCATGTGACGTCTCCAGCCTCGTCAGCACAGAATGGCCTGATTTTTGTGTTTAGTCCAGGTGGGGCCAGGACAGGAAGACCGTCCATAGGGGGAAGATCTGCTCCTGCGCATCAGTGAGTTTTTGCAATAACCAAACCTGGTCTCTTGGCGCCAAAGCTGTGACAGAATAAGCACATAAGACACTTAAAACATGGCAAATTATTTGATCATATAAAACTGTCATAATGTATGTAGTTGCTATGCTTTAATAATGTACACAATGTGAAAGTTTGAATACAAGTACCTGAAGTGCTGATAACTCTTGATCTGTGGGAGTCTACGGCGAGTCAAATGCCGCTGCCAGTCGTAGATCTGGACTCAAACTTTGCCCTCTGCCGTTCCAACAAGCTGCGGTATATTGAGGTGACTCACAGGAGAGCTGTTTTCCACAACCTGATGACAAAAAAAAGAGACAGGAAGAAGAAAAAAAGATCTTCAGTTAAATGTTTCATTGAAGCAAATCAGAAAACGGCACTGAAGTCGGTAAAGTGAAAGTACCTCAGCGATCTCTGCCAAAGTGTTGACTCCTGTCTTCATGTAGGCTTGATCAGTCCAAAGCCACAGTCAGGGGAAAACAGTGTGGCAGCAATAAGGAAGTTGATTTCATTTTTATCGTGAAGCTTGTCTCCAACACGCCAGGCAAGGTACCAGAGCATGAAGTTGTTCTTGTTCGGCCCACTGCAGTTGTCACAATGAAGATCCACCTCTGTTTTCTCCAAAGTTGGGGGAAAGTGTAACTGTAGGAGACAGGGAAGAGAGGGAACTTGGATTAGATTAAATGAAATGTGTCTTTTCATGCTATTGTGCATTATTTTGCGCTACTATCAGGTGTCTTATTCTCATGCATAAATCGCCGTTTAAGGGACATTAATAAAGTAAGGTGAATGTGTGTGAAATATTACCTGCTGGGCAAAATCAAAACTGTAATGCATCCAAATCTTCTTGCTTGCTGGTGGGGACGGTCCAAAAGACAGGTCAGAGCCAGAGCAGATTTTTGAGTAAGAGCCTCTTCCTCAAACGTGGTTTAGCTTCATTCTCCTTATAGTGTTTAACTATCTCCGCCAGTGTGTTGTTGCCAATGCTGAAAAATCATCCGATTAAATGTATTTAATCGGATACATTTACTTTAACATTATTAAATCCTTGGTAAGAAAAGTAAGTAGTTCTTCCTCCACCACTGGCTAAAATTATTAGCATCACATTCAATTCAAGAATGCTGACAGGTTTACGTAAATCAATTCAAGCAACCGAAGCATTATTCAAATCAATAGCAGATGCTCACATTTCCATCTAAAAGCTCATTGTAGTAATGGTACGAGACCTGATACCAATAATGCTCAAACCCCTTATTGCTAGGGGTTTGAGCTGTGTTAGATTGATTTGAGTTTGGAGTGGATACGTTTGTTGAGGAGTCTCTGCTTGACATTTTGATATATAATAAGTGTGTTTGGCTGTAAGCGAAAGCCAGTGATGATGTTAACTAGGGGGACTCGTAACATTAGGTATGAGAAAGTCTAAACATGATAGCTAGCACAGGACACTCGTCCTGTGCTAGCTAATAACAATAGGTATGCGAAAGTCTAAATATGGACTAAACATGAGATAACGTACGTGTTTTCAATCAATCAATGGTTTTGTATAGCCCAATATCACAACAGGAGTTGCCTCATAGGGCTGCAACAAACATTAAGGCAATAAAACAGAGCAGTAAATAAGACAATGTAAAGTTCCGGTGAATCAAATATCCAGGCAAACATAATGTCCAAATAAGCGTCAGCAGTGGGTGGAGACGAGCAGTGGGTGGGACGAGCAGCTCGGGCGTCCCCTGTCCTTAGACTCTCCAGCCCGGCAAGGAAAAACTCAAAAACCCAGTGGGAGAAACGAGAAACCTTGAGGAGAACCACAGAAGGAGAGATCCACTCCCATGGACGGACAGGCTATAGAGACCCAGGGCCGAAGGAGTCCCTCAGTAGACGGGCCAAGATCACAGACCGTCCAGTCCTTGTTGTCAGTAGGCCGGGTTCCTCCGTTCAGCCGGGTCCCTCCGTTCGATCTAGACAGGCACTCCCAAGGGGGAGTGGGACAAGAGACACCATGTGAATAGTAATGAACAGACTACAGATAAAATAAATATTGTATCATAATAAGACAAAGTTTGCAGTAAGAAGAAGAAGAGGATAGCACTCGGTGTACCGCACTTCCCACAGCAGTGTTTCTCCTAAGGCAGCTTTACTTCAGGCTGTGGGTTAGAGCTTTACCTAACCGACCTGATCATAAGCTAATTCGAAGAGGTACGTTTTGAGCCTAGTCTTAAATGTAGGGACTGTGTCTGCTTCTTTAACGTGAGCTGGGAGTTTATTCCATAAAACCGGAGCTTGGTAGCTAAAGGCTCTTCCTCCTACAGTGATTTTGGAGACCCGAGGAATCACTAGTAGCCCTGAGTTTTGAGAGCGGAGTGCTCTGGTTGGCCGATATGGAACGATAACGTCTTGGAGATAGAGCGGAGCCAAACCCTTTATGGCTTTAAATGTGAGGAGCAGGGTTTAAATTTGATTCTAAACTCAACAGGAAGCCAATGGAGAGACTTTAGCACAGGTGTAATGTGTTCTCTTCTCTTTGTACGCGTTAACAATCTTGCAGCTGCATTTTGAACTAGTTGAAAACTTTTTAGGGAACTTTTAGGACACGCTGCTAGCAGGCAGTTGCAGTAGTCCAGCCTTGAGGAAACAAATGCATGAATAAGTTTTTCTGCATCACTCTTAGGTAGAATGTTTCGTATTTTAGCAATGTTGCGCAGGTGAAAGAACGCAATTTTACAAGCCTGGTTTATATGCGTTTTAAAAGAGAGGTCCTGGTCAAACAGAACTCCAAGGTTTTTTACTTTAGAGCTCGTTGATACGCTAACATTATCCAGGGAGATGATCTGCTGAGATAAAGACTCTCTCAGTTTTTGAGGACCTAAAATAATAATCTCGGTTTTATCAGGGTTAAGAAAAAGGTAATTTACAGTCATCCAGGTCTTGATGGCTTTTACGCAGGAACTAAGCACATCTAATTTATCTGTCTGACCTGGTTTTATTGATAAGTACAGCTGTGTGTCATCCGCGTAACAGTGAAAATTTATATTATGATTTCGGATTATGTTACCTAATGGAAGCATGTACAATATAAATAAAATTGGCCCGAGCACTGAACCCTGTGGCACCCCATAACACACTTTAGAACACGGTGAAGACTTTAGGTTTACATTAACAAATTGGTGCCTATCAGATAAGTAAGATTTAAACCAAGAGAGGGCTGTTCCCCTGAGGCCTACGTCAGTTTCTAACCTCTGCAGGAGAATATTGTGGTCGATTGTGTCAAAGGCTGCACTGAGGTCCAACAGAACCAGGACTGAAGCTAGTCCGGCGTCAGCTGCTAATAACAGGTCGTTGGTAACTTTGACTAAGGCGGTCTCTGTGCTATGATAAGTTCTGTACCCTGACTGAAATTTTTCAAATAAACTATTGTCCTGTAGGTGGCGGCAAAGCTGCTTAGCCACTACTTTTTCAAGGACTTTTGAAATGAAAGGGAGATTAGATATGGGCCTATAGTTTGCTAGAATATCAGGATCGAGATTGGGTTTTTTCAAAAGTGGTTTGATAACAGCATATTTAAAGGACTTTGGTACATACCCATTTTCTAAAGATGAGTTAATTATTTTCAATATGGTATCTGAGATTTCTGGGGTAATTTCTTTGAGGAGTTTAATTGGAATTGGATCTAGAAGACATGTTGATGGTTTTGAAGACATAATGATTGATAATACCTCAGCCTCATCTACAGTTATGAACTTGTCTAAGGCTTTGAAAGGAGGCAATGATTCTACAGCTGGATTTAGATCAGAAGACAAGGGAAGCTTATCATTTATTTTATCTCTAATGGTTGTGATTTTGTCATTAAAGAATTTAAGGAAGTCATCGCAGCTAAGGGTATCAGGAATGGAAGGCTCTACTGCGCTGTGACTGTTAGCCGGGCCACCGTATTAAAAAGAAACCTCGGGTTATTTTTATTTACTTCAATTAATGAAGAGTAGTAATCTGTTTTTGCTTTCCTCATGGCTTGCTTATAGGCGAGTAGGCAATTTTTCCAAGATCTAAGAGATTGCTCAGTGCTAGAATTGCGCCATAACCGTTCTAATTTGCGAGTCTTTCGTTTAAGCGTGCGTGTTTCCGCGTTGAACCAGGGAGCGGCGCACCTTGGCCGAACCACTTTCTGTTTCAGTGGAGCCGCAACATCAAGGGCTGTTTTTAGTGTGAGCATAACGCTGTCGACAAACTCATCACTTTTATTTAAATCAATAAGCGAGCTATTCTCTGTAGACATAGTATTAAAGACTGGCTGGATCATTTCTTTAAACTTTAACACAGCTTTTTCAGATAGTGGCCGTTTTAATTGAATTTTATCTTGTGGATTAGTATAATCTTCGATTAGGAACCTGAATGTAATTAAAAAATGGTCAGAAAGCACGGGATTCTGAGGGAGAACGTTTAGGTCGCTAATTTTAATCCCATATGTTAAAACCAGATCAAGAGTGTGTGTAGAATTGTCACCAGATGTTACAGACAGCAGGCATCCAAAATAGGGTTAAAAAGAATGATTTATTTCCAAAAGAAAAGGAACGGCAAATCATAATACAAATGCCCAGAACATAACCCAACACAGGAGACAAACTAAAAATACCGCGTGCCCCTCGCAGCAAACTGCCCCTCTTAACAGTAGACACCCCACCCACCTGTCCGCACCACTGGCCTTCCCGGGTAGGGAGGTGAGCAAGTTGGTCGTTAAACGCAACAGAACCAATCCACAAAACATAATATAAACAATAAGCAATAACCAATTATACACATAATAATCAAATCATATTAAAATATAAATGATTACATGAACCTAAAGAAACAACAAATAAATAAACACTCAATCCCCCCTCCAAATCAATCCCAGTGCTGCAGCCCAACTACCCCAGGTGTTACCACTAATCAGTCAGCTGAGCTGACAGCACTCCAAATAAACAAACCTATCACACCAAACCAGACCCCATTACCAAACGATACAAAAAGCAAAATAATTGATCAACAAATAACACTGAAAGGAGGGGTGGGAGCCCCCCTTTCACACTTCCCCCTGCCCCGGGAGCTCGCCATCAGGATGGCGAGACAAGAAGTCAGCCACCACATTAGTTTTACCAGGTCGGTACTGAACTTGAAACCGATAGGGCTGCATTTCCAGCACCCATCGTGCAATGCGATTGTTCGTGTCCTTCATAGTGTGGAGCCACTGCAGGCCCTTGTGGTCAGTCTGTAGAACAAAGTCACGTCCGAGCAGATAGTATTTAAAACTATCCAATGCCCACTTTATGGCAAGGCACTCCAACTCAATAGCCGAGTACCGAGTCTCCCGTGGCCATAACTTGCGACTCACATAAGCCACTAGTTTTAGCGGATCACCCTGAAGGAGAACCGCCCCCAGCCCCACCCCTGAGGCGTCCGTTTGAACCACAAAAGACTGATCAAAGTCGGGGCTCTGTAAAACAGGGTCTGTACAGAGCGCCTCCTTCAGGTTCTGGAAGGCTCGCTCATGTTCTCCTTCCCAGAGCAACTGGTTGGGCAGGGCCTTGCGAGTCAAGTCTGTTAGAGAGGCAGCACGGGTAGCAAAATGAGGCACAAAACGCCTATACCACCCTGCCAACCCCAGAAAGGACTTCAATTGAGTCTTAGTCTGTGGCCGGGGACAGTTCTTCACCGCCTCAACTTTATCCTGCTGAGGACGGATCATCCCGTGCCCCAACAGATAACCCAAATACTTTGCTTCCCTTTGAGCTATGGCACACTTCTTAGGCTGGGCAGTTAACCCCGCCTGCTTCAGACGCTGCAGAATGTCCTGTAAATGTCCGATATGGTCTTTCCATGAGTGGCTAAACACCACAATGTCATCCAAATAGGCCCCAGCAAAGCCCTCTGCCCCTTCCAGCACCCTGTCCATTAGACGCTGGAAAGTGGCTGGTGCCCCCTGGAGGCCAAAGGGCATAACAGTAAACTGAAACAATCCTTGAGGTGTTCTGAAGGCTCCATACCGTCGTGCCTCTGGAGCCAAGGGCACCTGCCAATACCCCCGACATAGATCCAAGGTTGTGATGTATTGGGCAGTGCCGATGCGTTCAATTAAATCATCCAGTCGCGGAGTGGGGTAGGCATCGAAATTGGACTGAGCATTGAGTCTTCTAAAATCAATACAAAAGCGAATAGAGCCATCCTTTTTTAACACCAGGACGACCGGGCTGCTCCATTCACTTTGCGACCTCTCGATAACTCCCAGGGACAGCATCAACTCCAGCTCTTACTTTAGAGCCGGGAGCAACCTTTCTGGCACCCGATACATGCGCTGGCGCACCGGCGTAGAGTCCTTGAGGGTGATGTTATGCTCCACCAACGTTGTGTAACCCGGCCGATCCACAAACAGCCCTGCAGGAACAACGGCCAGCAATTCTCTTCGCATCTCTGGAGATAAATGAGACAAGTCCAAGTTAATGTGAGTATTATCACCATTTTGAGGCAGAAACTGCTCTGTCTGATCCTCTTCTTTCTTCACAGAACAAACCCACATTTGCTGACTGGCCTGTTCTGTACGGCTGTGCCACTCTTTTAATAAATTTACATGGAAAGTCTGTTTTTTCTTTCTACACTGCGGGGTGGCAATTTCATACGTTGTAGATCCCATCTTCCTCAGTACTTTGAAAGGACCCTGCCAACGTGTCAACAGTTTATTGTCTAATGTTGGCAGGAGAAGAACAACATCCTGACCTGGCTGGAAAACCCTGGCATTTTTATCAAAGTACTGCTTTTGCCTCACCTGGGCTTCCTCCATGTTGTCATGCACCAACCTCGAGAGTTTCTCCATCTTCTCCCTCATTTGCATAACATATTGGAGAACTGGAACTGGCTGGGTCCCACGCATCCCTGAGCACCTCCAGAGGTCCTCGAACTTGCCTCCCATAGAGCAGTTCAAATGGAGAATAGCCTGTAGACGCTTGAGGGACCTCTCTATAAGAGAACATCAGATAAGGAAGCCAACGATCCCAGTCTTTTCCATCCTCCGCAACAAATTTTCTCAGCATGGACTTAAGAGTTTGGTTATAGCGTTCTACCAAACCATCTGTCTGCGGGTGGTAAGGAGTGGTCTTTATCCCTTTAATACCCAGTAGACGATAAACCTGCTGCATAGTTTGAGAGAGAAAGGCGGTGCCCTGGTCTGTAATAATTTCATTGGGTAAACCCACTCGTGAAAAAAACTGCAATACTGCCTGTGCAATCGCCTGGGCAGTGATGCGCCTTAATGGAAAGGCTTCTGGATAACGAGTGGCATAATCACTCAGGACCAGTATATATCTGAAGCCTGAGTGAGACCTTTCTAAAAGGTCCAACAATATCCATTGCATTTCTAGCAAATGGCACATCAATGATTGGCATAGGTTGGAGAGGATATTGTTTGGACTTTTTGTTACTTGTAATTTGGCAGATGGGGCATGACAAACAATATTTGTGAACATCTGTGTATAATCCTGGCCAGTAAAATGTATTTACAATTCGCTCCAGTGTTTTGATTTTTCCTAGATGGCCAGCCCAAGGGATGTCATGGCCAAGAGTCAGCACCTTTTCTCTCAAACTTTGAGGAACCACCAACTGCTCCACAGCTCCCCCTTCTGACTTATGGTACAACACACCTTCTCTAAAAAAATAGCGCTCAGGTTTTAGAGAGGTGTTTGAACCCGCCTGATCGCCATCAATTTCCACTGCCCCTCTAAATGCAGCCTCAAGAGTCACATCTTCCTTTTGCAGTTGCTTTAACTCTTTAGGCAACTCCCACCAGCTCTGATCTTCAGGCTGGAAAGGTTGAGGCAAACTGGGAGGAGTCTGTTTGGCAGTTCCAATAAATTTCTCCCTTCTTCGTTGATTTTTACTCTTTTTGGTTTTCCCATTTGACTCTATTTGGAAGTTACTTTGATTAAATGGGAGCTGCTCTAACCACTTAGCATCAGAGGAATCTGTAAGTAAATCATTGTCTAGGTTTTGCGCTCGGGACCGAGTAACAACTGCATTTACCGGTTTGCAATTTTCTAGTAACTGTGGCAAAATTGGTACATCTTGTCCCATTAGCACTGGGTGACTTAGACTTGGCACCACACCAACTTCTAAAAAGTACTTTTGGCCCTGAATTTCAAGATGTATATGGGCAGTTGGATATGGCTTTTTGTCCCCATGTACACACCACACATCAACTACCCCCTCACCAAATTGCTGATCTTGCACCAAATATGGCATAACCAAAGTTTGTGTGCTGGCTGTATCCAAGAGGGCTGTAGCTGGTATGCCGTTAACCAACACTATAGCAGTTTGCATTTTGCCTTTTACATCTTGGTCATTTAGCGTTTTTATTTCAGGTCTAGGCATGCAGCACATAGTGTTAGTCCCTTTAATTTTTAGAGCTGGACATTGGGGTTTAATATGGCCCTCTTTCCCACAATAATAACAAACTGGGGGCCCTTTTCCTTTCTTTATCTCAGACTTTTCAAAGTGTTTTGGATAAAACCTCTGAGTGTTCTCTGCCCCCCTGCCACCCTCAGTAAGACCACTCCCACCATACTCGACAGACTTACCCCAAGCTGGGGGCTGGAAATGGCTCTGGTCATCTCTGAAGATTCTTGGGCCTCGTCGAGCAGCAAGAAAGGCCTCCACCAGTTCTGCAGCCTGCTGACCAGTCTTTGGGTTGTGTTCTTTCACCCACACCATTACTTCAGGTGACAAGGTGCGAAGATATTGTTCCAAAATCAGGGTTTCTCCAATTTGCTCCTTGGTTTTCTTAGCCGGCTTGATCCACTTCTGGTATAGGTCCTTCAGCCGGTTGTAGAACTCTTTTGGGGTCTCCCCGGGAAAAAGCTCCGGCTCTCGAAATCTTTGTCGATACATCTCTTCATTAATTTCATCCTTGGCCAAAATAGCTTCTTTAACTTTGTCATAGTCCATTGATTCCACCATGTCCATAGCTACAAAAGCGCTTCTAGCTCTGCCAGTCAGGTGAGGGACCAGATGCACCGCCCAATCGTTTCTCGGCCACCTGTAGGCAGTTGCAAGCCTCTCATAAGTTGTTAGGTATTGTTCAATATCGTCACCGTCTTCCAACTTGGGGATGGTGCCGCCACCCCAAATGCGATTCTGTGGTGCTTCAGGTGCATACATATCCTGGGAGTCATATCTCAGAGAGGCATCAAACACCTCACCTCCTTCGTTTGTATATCCATATTGTCCATATTTTTCTCTGTCTTCCTCCAGTTCAGTTCTGAAATTACCGAGCTGCACCTGGACGCTTCTCCATCTTTGTTCTTGTTTATTGGCTTATTTCTCCTGTATTTCCATTTGTCTCCTTATCAAGGCATACAATTTATCCAATGCAGCCTGATCACCAGTCTTTAGGGGGTCATCTGCTGGTGCAGCAACCGCGCCCTCGGTCTCATCTCCTTCACAAAACTGAGTGCCAGCATGTTGCTTGGGCCTGGTTGCCTCGTCCTCCTTCATGGCTTTTGTCACACTCCTAGTATGATGCCTGACCTGCTTGTTGCGCTCCAGTGTCGAGGAGGAAACATCCCACCACTGCCACCAAATGTAGAATTGTCACCAGATTTTACAGACAGCAGGCATCCAAAATAGGGTTAAAAAGAATGATTTATTTCCAAAAGAAAAAGAACGGCAAATCATAATACAAATGCCCAGAACATAACCCAACACAGGAGACAAACTAAAAATACCGCGTGCCCCTCGCAGCAAACTGCCCCTCTTAACAGTAGACACCCCACCCACCTGTCCGCACCACTGGCCTTCCCGGGTAGGGAGGTGAGCAAGTTGGTCGTTAAACGCAACAGAACCAATCCACAAAACATAATATAAACAATAAGCAATAACCAATTATACACATAATAATCAAATCATATTAAAACAATATAAATGATTACATGAACCTAAAGAAACAACAAATAAATAAACACTCAATCCCCCCTCCAAATCAATCCCAGTGCTGCAGCCCAACTACCCCAGGTGTTACCACTAATCAGTCAGCTGAGCTGACAGCACTCCAAATAAACAAACCTATCACACCAAACCAGACCCCATTACCAAACGATACAAAAAGCAAAATAATTGATCAACAAATAACACTGAAAGGAGGGGTGGGAGCCCCCCTTTCACAGTGTGTTTTTGGCAGTGAGTAGGTTTATTCACATTTTGTGTAAAGCCAACCCCATCTAGTAGGGCACTAAATGCCCTGCTCAGACAATCACTATTATTATCGACATGAATGTTAAAATCACCTACTATTATAATGTTATTCCAATTCAACACTATACTGGCTAAAAACTCAGAGAACTCTGCTAAGAAGTCTGAATAGGGGCCAGGAGGCCGATAAATAATAGCAAGTAGTAAAGCTTTTTGATTTTTCCATTTGGGACAGGTAAGAGACAGTGTTAGACTTTCAAACGAATTAAACTTTAGGTTATTTTTGGGATTTAGAACAAGATTAGAGTGTGATATCACTGCAACCCCACCACCTCGGCCTGTGGTTCTGGCAGCCTGAAAATTAACGTAACTAGGAGGGGTAGATTCATTAAGCCTAACATAGTCATCCTGCTGAAGCCATGTTTCAGTTAGGGCGAGAAAGTCAATGTTGTTATCGCAAATTAAATCATTTACTAAAATGGACTTTGATGAGATTGATCTAATATTCAACAACCCACACGTTATGTGCTTAGCACTTAGTTTATTGTTTCGTTTAATGTTAAGTTTACTCTTGGGTATCTGTGTTAGGTTATTTGGTCGCATGCCAGCATTTGGTTTGTGAGCTTTTGATGTTTTAGTGCTTGGTATACGGGGGACTGACACGGTCTTTATTTGTTCTGGTATTTGAATTAAGTTATTTGGTCGGACGCCAGCGTTTGTTTTCTTAGCATTTGATGTTTTAGTCTTTGGTTTACGGGGGACAGACACAGTCTTTATTTGAGAAGCTACACACTTGATGATTTGTGACAATCCGGGAGCAGGGTCGGTGGTTACAGAGGAGTGTTCTACACTACTGCTCTGCGCCCGGGGCTCATATCTGGACCGTCAATTTGGGCCGAAGAATGAACACAAAACGACAAACTTTGATGACCGCGCGCGCGTTCCCTATTGTTTACATTTCACTGCAGTAATCCAGCGTAACTTTATCTGGCCATAAAACCGAAAATATGAAGCGGATCTCTCTCAAATAAGAAGTGGCTGAAAGCTAGGGATGCGCTGACTACATTTATGGAGTAGTTTAAGTTGGGAGAGGTCTTGGTTTTGTGTAAATAGCAGGTTCAGCTGCACGTTAGCTAGGATGTTAGCTTAGCCGTTAGCTAACAACCGCATAATAGACTCGTCAAAAAACTACTGGCACAGCAGCCACAAGCGATAAAAAAATAAAAACTTTCACTCACCCGTCTGTGAGTCCACGGTTCAGCTCGTCTGCTACTGTCTTTGCGTTATCCATCTTGGTTGAATGTTGTGATCTGACAGAACACCGGGCATAAGTAGCCACGCTGTAGGGCGGGGCCAAAGACAAAGGGAACAGATCCAGTATGTAAAAACAGCCCTACTACACGCTATTAATGAACCCCAAAACAAGCAGGTTTGAACCTAAACGTTTACGCTTTTAAATATACTAATACTGCTAGCTTAAACATGGAGAGGCTTCTTCGTAACTTCAACTGAACAAATCTGCAAAAATATGAAAATCACCAATTTAAAAAAAAAAACCCTTTGTTTACATTTATCTCGGGACGCGGCCTGGCGACTTGTGGATTCCAGGGCGGGTCACATATTCTCTATCTTTGCTGGTAAATGGCTTAATGGATTTTCTGTCTTGTGCATTGACTCTCTGATTTGTAACACTTCTGCTTTAAGGTCTTTTAACAGGAGCATGTCTGCTTTAATTTCTTTAAGGTCAGAGAGAACGTCTGCAGGTAATGTTGCAAGACTTGGGCGCGGTGGACATGTCTTATCTTTTCCGGAGGTGTCACTTGACTGGACTGAGTGCACAGTGGTTTGTCTAGATGCAGTCTGTCTCTTTTTATCTGGTCTCTCTTTTTCATTTGCACATGAAATGTTCAAGCTCTCTAGTAACAGTTCATCAGCTGTGGATGTCTGCATCAGGTATGGCTGAAGGTCTGCCTTGATATTGTCATTTTGTAGGCCAGTGAGGACTGTATGCATAAAGAGGCTCTGTACCAAGGCAGGGTCATACTTGAGGCTAGACTCTGCTTCCTGTGATGCAAACAGTATTTTCTGTCTTAAATCCATTGCTCTAATGAGAAAGTTCTGAGGAGTCTCTTTGTTGCTCTGCACTTCAATAGTGAGCTGCCTGTACAACTCAGTTGCACTCCTTTCTTGAAAGTGCGAGCGTAAGATTCTTCGGAGTGTTGGAAGAGACAAGTCACTTTTACCTTCTAAATAGCTTCGCAGCTGCAGGCTCGGTACAACAGCTCTCACAACAGCATCAACAATGTCAGACTCAGGATAGCCCTTACCAAGACCATTTTCAATCTGGTGGGCCAAACTGGAGAAGGTAAGTCTGTCCTTTTGCCCAGGTTCACCGATCTGCCCTGAGATCTTAAAGTCCTTTCTCCACTGCATGGTGTTGTAATAAACAGTGGGGCTATAAGCTGGCATGTCATCATTGTATTTTGTCCAAACTTTTCATTTTATTAGCTTTCTTTCTCATTTCAGTTTCTTTCTGTTGTACCACCAATTTCAGCTGCTCTATCTCTCTTCTCTTTTTTTTTCTTCTTTTTTTATATACACATGTGAAGGAAGAATACCATTCATGTTACATCGTGTACAACAAACATGCATTACTTTTTTAAATCTTTTTTTCCCCCGTTCCCTCCATCCAACCCACCCCCACCCCCATGCCACACGTCTCGAAAAACAAAACACAAAAAAACATACAAACGAACAAACATAACATGACAACAACAAACGCAACCAGCAACAACAAAATCTCAAAGGCCTCGCTTTCAATCTCCTGCACGTAACAAAAATGGGCATAGAAAGAAAAATCATGTGAAGTCCGGCTGGGGCAAACCCGGGAGGCATCCGAAAAGTGTTGTAAGTAAGTGGAGCAGATTGCGGTAAAAGGGGAAATATGAGAGAAGAAAAAAATAAAATAAAAGACAAAAAATTGATTAGAGAAAAGAATAAAGAAATAAATAAAAATAAACAGACATAGAATCTTTCAAATAGGGTACATAATCCTCAGATTCCCCCAAGAAGGTCTAAAAAGGGTGTCCACGTGATATTGAAAATGTCCTGTCTTTGTTTGAGTCTATATATCACCCTTTCATGGCTTGCAATTTTTGCCATAAAACCTAGCCACTTTTCAAAGGAAGAGTTGTGGCTGGATTTCCAATCTTGAGTTATTATGCGACATCCTGTTAGTAGAGCAAGTCTGCACCATAGAATTTGTTCATAAAATAGTCCATCCTTCTGAAAAATACCCAGCATGCAAACTCTATCTCTCTTCTCAATCTTTGTTGTTCCTCTATCGCTGCACTTGGTATATCATCGTTTTGTTCTCTCAACTGGTGTAAAGTTTTTATCACGTCCATGGCGCACAGCAACTCTGACATACCTTCATCAAGAGCATGCAATTCAGTCCGTTCAATATGCTTGATAATGTGTGAAGTAATAGCGCAGCGTGTTTTTCCTGTTAGGTTTACTTTGTCGTCTCCACTTATTGTCAGAGAGTCATACAATTGTTCTAGTTCATCTGCTGTGAGTTGGTACAGAGCAGCTTTAATCTCAAACTGCAGGATCTCAACTTCTGAATCCATATTTACAGTAAGTGAGGCTGTTGGATGACGTCTGCCAGTTGCCAAGGGGTACGCTGCCCCCTAGTGGACACTTTTTGCACTTCAGGATGGCGATTTCCTTGATTTTTGGACTTGACATCAATCGAGGCTCTTCTCACTGCCGCCTGGGTTCGGTTTTATAAATTTAAATTTGCCGTTGTGATCTTAACTGAAGAAAAGACGGCCTGGAACGTTGCTTAAGAGCAGCAGGCTCCCCCTACTGGGGAAATAAAGCACCTTGATGCTTTGAACCGTGTGTGACGCAGTTGGCTGCGACGTGTCAGCGCTTCATGGGGCTTCATTTTCCCATCACTACGGATGAGTGAAGCTGATCAGAGTGAAGCACCGGTGGCTGGAGCGTGGAGATCTGGAGAGATACGGAGAAAACTGGTAATTGTCCAAAACGACAAAGGAGGTACAAATTCAAAAAGCTGGACCGTAAGCACTAACTGGAGCGAGTAATACGATCTGGCAGGGCTGAGCTGTCTGGGAGTGCTTCTTGAAGCTTGTTAATTGCAGAGCAGACTCAGCTGTGGGCTCCAACACACCTGTCTTCACTCCTAGGAAACACAATAAGGGGAGGGGAGAAGATGGCCTCTCAGGGAGTGGCTTGAGAGGCCTGAGGGGCTGTGACAGCAAATGCACATGTTTGATTGGTTATTTTGGGGGGATTTTTCAACTGAAAAATATCTGTAATAAAATAAATACTTGTATTTTCTTCTATTTATTAGGTGAAAATATGTTATTTTATTGTATTTACTGGCTGAACTATTCTGGAGTATGGCTTTAAACTATGGAACACAAATCATATGAAAGAATTTTGCGATACTTTAAACTTAAAAAAAACAACAACAAAAAACAAACAGATTTCCAGTATGGCTATTCTTTAGGCCTTTCAATTTTAGGCGCGGCCATAACTTCGGTCTAACTTCAGTAAACACAACGTCTAACAACTACAACTACTAGGCGCATTTTAACGCCCGTACGGTCTGAACACCGTACGCGTACGGTGTTTCGTTTTTTTTGTTTTTGTTTTTTTAGGTATCGCAAAATTCTTTCATATGATTTGTGTTCCATAGTTTAAAGCCATACTCCAGAATAGTTCAGCCAGTAAATACAATAAAATAATATATGTTCACCTAATAAATAAAAGAAAATACAAGTATTTATTTTATTACAGATATTTTTCAGTTGAGCTGCAGTTAGGACTGGTTTTGGTTTAAATCTAGCGCAGTTGTGGGTGATGAGTTCGACCGGGATATTTTTTCTAAATTGGTTCCTTCCTTGTAAGCATAGCTGGACAGATTTTTCTAAATAACCGTTCCTGTTTTGGCCTGTTTTAACTAATGTTAGCTAGACGCTGGGTCTGCTCATTGTGGATTTGGTTTTCTTCTCCGGTCAAATAAGGAAATCGTTGTCTATATCAGGGGTTCCCAAACTGTGCTACGCCCCCGGGGGTACGCGAAGAAATTTTGGAGAAAAATGAATGTTTATCACAATCTGATCGATATTGACCTGGTAAAACTGCCGTACGGGAAACGTGCTTATTCAGGCGAAATAGGGAACCACTGGTCTATATGTAAATTTACTTTTGCGGTAATGAATAATGTTGTGAATTGATGTTAAACCAGTGCCAGTTGAGTTAGGCTTGAGTACTTTCCACAGATCAATGTTTACGGACCTTTCCCCATATCTGAGCCGCTCTGAGAATGCCAAAGCGGGGCTTCATGTTGACGCGGCCTGGGTACGTCTGGGTCTTTCTTGGCGACTTCATGTTCGTGCTATGCTGCTTTTAAACAATATTTTATTGTTGGGGAGTAAATGCATGACTCAGGCACCATGTGTTTTGGACAAAGGAGGAGAATATCCACCAATTACGCACAACGTGCCGCAATATACCGGGTTCAAAATTAAAAGATAGCGGCGGATGTTCTGGATTTGTAATGGGAAGACAAGGTGGGGCATTGTGGGAATCTTGAGTATTTATATAAGATTGCCCCTTGATGTGTAAATTTCGTGTCTACTTTGAGGCTGTGGCTGCTTCTGTCATCGGTTAGATCTGGTGCTTTATTCTTTTTCTGTTATGCCAAATTGAATGCACGTCAACAATCTGCTAATCAATAAAACACTTTAGAAATGACACTTAAGTTAGAACTTCGTGGTTTCTGGCATAAAATTCAGTCTAAATTGAAACTTTCCACACTGCATTTAGTCTATTGTCTATTAGTTGATAACTTTATGTGATCTCTTTTTTTGTAGAAAATGAGGTGGATGGAGAGACAATTGACTGCGGCTTTACAGAAAATATGATTGCTTTTTTGTTCCCAGGCTCTTTTAAAAAAACACTTATATTCAATCAGTTTGTAAACAGTCTTAAAGAGGCACTCACACTTGAACCTGTGCCATCAGAGGTGCAGCAGTCACCATCTGGGACATCCAGGTATAAGAACATGAAAAAATGCACAATAGGATTGAAATTACATTTCTCTTGAATTTTCTGTATACACACTGAATTGTTTTTCAACAAATGTACAGAACAAGCTTAATAACAAACATGGAATTGAACTCTTTGCATTTTTATAATTTGCTGCATTTTCTTTTCTGCCGACTAGCCTTTTTATTTAGTTTCAGTGTCGGACAATGGATGCAAATTAGCCCATGGCTACATTCCGGTGTGGCGTGTTCATAAACATGCACTGTCCAAATAAACCAATAAACAAATACATTCCCACAAAGACAACACAGCCGTGATCGTATAGAGGTTAGTACTCTGCGTTGTGGCCGCAGCAACCCCGGTTCGAATCGGGGTCAAGGCATTAGTGATCAGTTTCCCAAAATAAATGTCTTTCTGACTCCTGACATAGATATGCATTTTCCAAATTTTAATCATACATCGTCTTGGGTAGCCCCAGTGGCCTAATGGATAAGGCACTGGCCTCCTAAGCCAGGGATTGTGGGTTTAAGTCCCATCTGGGGTGGCTTGCAGCCTAGTTCTTCCGTGGAAGCAATTTAGACAAATGGACAGAAGCCATCCTCTGTGAACAAGCAGAGTTTTGCTTCTGAACAGCTGCCAAAAAAACTTTGTCAAAGTTGTGCCTCAATGCGAACTCATCAATGCCTGTAAACACAAACTCCTCTTGTAATCAGGAAGGTTTTATTGTCATAGTGTTACATTTAGCAGATGCTTTGCAACTGGTTTACAAGAATTTTGTTTTTGTCACTACAGTAGGCTGACTGACTTCTTGGATCAATCCCAAGCTGGAAGTTGGGTTTTCGGTATTTTAAAAATGCATAATGTGGCATACACATATTTTATTATGTGATGCTCCGGGCATTAAAAATCTCCCTGCACCATAACCATCTGAGAAGAAGATTGGCTTTATAAACAACTGAATTGATACAACCTACATTAGTTGAATGATCGGACAAGCCTGTGTAGGCTTTTCAAGTTCAGTCTGTCTTTGTTCAAATTTTAAATTCTCCTTCGGGGCCAAAGGAACCTACAGTCCTCTGCTAAGTGAGATAACGGAAGCACACAAAAGCACTATTTGATTCAAACACACTGGCATAGATATAGCGAAAAACTCAAATTAAAGACATACAAACATTACTGTTGAAAGAGAACACTCTTAAGGGTCTCATGTTTTTATTCAAGAGATCACTTCCTCTTTCCTCACCAGAGAGGGGTAATCTGGATTTGAACCAGAGACCTCTTGATCTGCAGTCAAATGCTCTACCACTGAGCTACACCCCCACTGCTTAAATGATGGTTTTACACCGATGGATTGATACAACTATCAATCCTTTTGCCTTGAGTGGGCTCAAGCTGAGAACTGGGTCATTCCTTGTTGGAACAACAAAGGTACTCTTGGTCTTTTTCCATGTGATCAACCACACCAACCGCTGATACAGTATGTCCCGTTATATAAGACTCCAATACTATGGTGAAAATTACCTACTCCATAATAGTGCAAGGCCAGAAGATTGTTTTTTATACAAGCTGATTTGATACAGCCAACATTAGTTAAATAATTGGACATGACTGTCTGCGCTTTAAATGTTCAGTCTGCCTTTGAGCCAACTGGAAAACACTCCTTCGAGCCGGATTTGAACCAGCGACCTAAGGATGTCCACTTCGGAAACTACAGTCCTCCGCTCTACCAACTGAGCTATCAAAGGTTCTATTTGCTTGTTTTGGGAATCAAGAAGTTATCTCAAACATCATAAACATTTTTAAAATTGAAAATGTAACCAATTCAACTGCTGAAAGAGGAGACAGTTTCGGATGCATGCTAATACCAACGGTGCTCCTGATTTTGGTGGTATAGTGGTGAGCATAGCTGCCTTCCAAGCAGTTGACCCGGGTTCGATTCCCAGCCATCGCAGGAATGTTCCTATTTGGGTTTTTGTCTGTTGCGTTTTCACTCTAGTCTTGCATTCTTAGAGACGCCGACAAAATTGCTTCACACCATTAGAGATTGTTGTGTTGCAACAGATTCCAGGCATATAAATTGACCGTGATGTGATTTGAACACACAACCTTCAGATCTGGAGTCAGACACGCTACCATTGCGCCACAGAGTCTCTTAGTTTCAGATGGTAGTACCAGTTATCTGGACAAAGGCTTGCACTGCACTGTCAATGTTCCCAAGGAGTTTTGGAGACACTTCATTCTTTTTATGTGACTACTTCGTTGTCCTGGACACTACATTACCATGTAATGAGCCCCTCGGCAGATATGCACAGTGGCAGATAGGCAGCAATGGCTGCATTTCAACCAATTCTTCAAACTCATGACTAGAAACTCAGTTGAAAAGTAGCTCTATCCTTGTTGTTGTGGCCGAGTGGGTAAGGCGATGGACTAGAAATCCGTTGTGGTTTCCCCTCGCAGGTTTGATACCTGCCCACAACGCCCTGATTGGCACGCAACCTTCTGATAGACGTCATTTAGTAATATCTAGGAGTCAAGCAAGACGTCCTGTGCAAGATGGGGATGTAGCTCAGTGGTAGAGCGCATGCTTTGCATGTATGATGTCCTAGGTTCAATCCCCAGCATCTCCAGCTGTTATTCATCATGGCTGAGTGCATATTCACTTGTCGACCTCAAAGCATTTATGCCATGTAATATTTTTAGATCAGGTTAACCCTCTTGTCTTTGCAGTGTTCCGATGGATGTGCTGTGACGAATGTGTTGGAAACATAACTAGTGCCGAGTAGTGTGAAGTTGCTTTCTGAGCGGCAGGGCCAAGGATTGAACTTTTTGGAGAAAACGCCCTTTCAACAGGAAACATGTACTTGTTGATATGGATCATGATATGTGGAATGAATTAAAGCATGTATACTGCTTATCCCAAAGGGTCTAGCGGTAAGGCTTCCTGGTTTTCACTCAGGCGGCCCGCGTTCAACTCCCGGTATGGGAATATTTGATTGAAAATAGTGAGGCAAAATTGACATAAACCAAAGTTCTTACTATGGCTAATGGGCCTGGGGTCTCATTTATAAATTTCAAGAAATAATATCTGAGTGATTAAAAGCTTATTCTGTAGTTTCAGGAAATTTGAGCTCCGTGAATGGCACTGGCAAATATCACAATCAGCGTCTAAAAGGCTCTTCTTTACGTTCTAAAAGTGTATTTCCAAAAGTGTTATTGATGAGACACTGCACTCTGCCAATAGGTTACTTGTGATCAGAGAAACAGCGGTACATGTCAGTAAAGATCCACCCGGCCTCTGCTGTCACTGCTGCGGCATGTGGCCCCTCCCTCTCGGTAAAACCCTCTCATTACCGCCTCAAGTTTAGGTAAATCTCATTCATAAGTTACTTTGCGTGTCCTTATATGGTGACATGGGGGCGTGACGTGAGGAGGGGTCATATGTGCACATTTCTGCTGCAGGTGGAATCAGTGAAGGGGAGATTACGTGGTGCTGCACGTACGGAGGGTTTCATAAATCCCTTGTTTTTTCTCCGTACGTGGAGTTTGGGTTTTGCTCGTACCTGCTCTTATAGGCAGATTCTCACAGAAAGTTTTTATAAATGAGACCCCTGGACTTTACTTGCTGCTTTAGGATTTCCTTTCAAAGCCCACTGAAACTTTGACCAAAAGGCAGCATTTCGCCGTTCTAATCCCACACAAACTCAATATACGTATGCCAATCGACATACACTGTAAAAATGTTTCAATAGCTTTGTGATGGTGGTATAGTGGTCCTATTTGGGTTTTTGTCTGTTGTGCTTTCACTCTAGTCTTGCATATTTTGAGACACCGACAAAATTGTTTCACACCAGTGGAGATTGTTGTGTTGCAACAGATTCCAGGCATACAAATTGACCCTGATGTGATTTGAACACACAACCTTCTGGTCTGGAGTCAGACGCGCTACCATTGCGCCACAGAGTCACTTAGTTTCAGATGTAGTACCAGTTATCTGGACAAAGGCTTGCACTGCACTGTCAATGTTCCCAAGAAATTTTGGAGACACTTCATTGTTTTTATGTGACTACTTCGTTGTCCTGGACACTACATTACCATGTAATGAGCCCCTCGGCAGATATGCACAGTGGCAGATAGGCAGCAATGGCGGCATTTCAACCAATTCTTCAAACTCATGACAAGAAACTCAGTTGAAAAGTAGTTCTGTCCTTGTTGTTGTGGCCGAGTGGTTAAGGGGATGGACTAGAAATCCATTGTGGTTTCCCCTCGCAGGTTCGAATCCTGCCCACAATGCCCTGAATGGCACGCAACCTTCTGATGGAGGTCATTTAGTAATATCTAAGAATTTGCATCCATTGTCAGACACTGAAACTAAATAAAAAGGCTAGTCGGCAGAAAAGAAGATGCAGCAAATTATAAAATTGCAAAGAGTTAAATTCCATGTTTCAGAAGAGGCCAAACTTTGGATCAGAACTTGAGTCGCCTTGTAGGATAGAGGAAAGTTAGTGAACGCATGTACTGCATTTAATTGTATAATGCTTTTCTTTCACATGTATTTAGAGCCCCACTGTTAAGGAGAGCATCAAAAAATTGTCAAAATCTCTTGTTGTTCCTCTCCACGGAAATCTTTAGTAAAAGGCGAAAGATTTATGCGATCTGAAGAGAAACAAGAGCACTGGTCTAAAGAGCAGGCCACGGGTTGGGACTTAAGGCCATGCACTGCCCTGTGATGGGTTATCTACCTTTGACCGAAGGGAAGCCAAAGTCATTTGCATGAACCCGGATTTCTATTGCAAGTTTGCTTTTTTCAATTCCCAACCAGTGAGGTTAACTTAAGGAGAGGATACCTTTTAATTGGGGCTCATAAAATAACTTTGCTGTAGCATTTTTAAAGCCTGACAGAGGAAGGTTGGACATTCAATCTATTTTAATTTAGTGGCAAATAACACGCCAACATCTCAAATCTCAATTTTTTAAATTTTCCTTTTGTTAATGACAATTTCCAGCCTAAATATACAAACGAGCCAGCCAGGAGTTGAACCTAGAATCTTCTGATCCGTAATCAGACGCTTTATCCATTGCGCCACTAGCCCCTTTGAAACCTGATGTTAATTAAAATTCCTTCATGTCCTACTTAGAACCTAGCCTCCCGGGTTCAATTCCCGGACGAGCCCATAGGTGTACTGTGTAGCAGTTGCTGAAGAGAGTTGAAGATTTTCTGGTGAGTACTCTAGAAGACAGCGGTCTTCTTTGTATGTCAACTCATTTGAAACAGTTGTCGATGAGATGGCAAAGAGCCTATAAATCGAAGGGCCTGACTGTGTATAACATCGTATGTGAGCATTTCCAAGCAATGACTTTATTTTCTGAAAACATTTCTTATTAGTAGAGGAGTTTTTGCAAATGGGCCTCGTTGTAAAAAGGCACCAGACCAAAATGACTTCTGTGGGTTCCTTATGAGATTAGCATTGCATGGGGCACAGCTTTGGTATTGTTTTAGAAAAATAGTCTAGCTTTTCAGAAGGCCCACTGTGTCCACAAAGACAGCAACTACTCCATATGATACACTGCCACCAAGCTACTAGCAGAGGATGGTTTCCATCCATCCATCGACCTCTGGGTTACGGGCCCAGCACACTTCCGCTGCTCCACTCTGCTTCAGCACAAACGTCAGATGGCAGTCGAACACTCAACCCTAGCTAAGGAAGCCTGTGCCAGTCTTGTTCAAACTTTTGCCCCAAATATTGAAAGGAAGATCAGAAATAACTCCAAAGAAACTGAAACGGATATTCCAAAGTTTAGCACCGAGCCAACAAAATCAGAAGCACAGTTGGTATTAGCATGCATCCGAAACTGTCTCCTCTTTCAGCAGTTGAATTGGTTACATTTTCAATTTTTAAAATGTTTATGATGTTTGAGATAACTTCTTTATTCCCAAAACTCAGCAAAAAGAACCTTCAATAGCTCAGTTGGTAGAGCGGAGGACTGTAGTTTCCAAAGTGGACATCCTTAGGTCGCTGGTTCAAAGCTGGCTCGAAGGAGTGTTTTCCAGTTGGCTCAAAGGCAGACCGAACATTTAAAGCGTAGACAGTCATGTCCAGTTATTCAACTAATGTTGGCTGTATCAAATCAGCTTGTATAAAAAACAATCTTCTGGCCTTGCACTATAATGGAATCTCAGTTGGTAATTTTCACCATAGTATTGGAGTCTTATATAACGGGACATACTGTATCAGCGGTTGGAGTGGTTGATCACATGGAAAAAGACCAAGAGTACCTTTGTTGTTCCAACAAGGAATGACCCAGTTCTCAGCTTGAGCCCACTCAACGGAGGAACCCGGCTGAACGGAGGAACCCTGCCTACTGACAACAAGGACTGGACGGTCTGTGATCTTGGCCCGACTGCTGAGGGACTCCTTCGGCCCTGGGTCTCTATAGCCTGTCCGTCCATGGGAGTGGATATCTCCTTCTGGGGTTCTCCTCAAGGTTTCTCGTTTCTCCCACTGGGTTTTTGAGTTTTTCCTTGCCGTGCTGGAGAATCTAAGGACAGGGGACACCCGAGCTGCTCGTCCCACCCACTGCTGACGCTTATTTGGACATTATGTTTGCCTGGATATGTGACCAGTCACAGAACCCAAAGACACAAGTCGTTTTGGGGCATTATGAGATAAGAACAGATTGTTAAAGTGTAGTCTCCAAGCTTTCCAATGATGTGTAACACATGGAAATCTGATAATATTTGGAGGTGCAGCGGTGATTTGAAGTTGGCAATTCCCAAAAAACTAAAGGGGTTTAAACGGCCTCTGAAGTTTTGGGCCATTCTCACCTCTCTGCTGCTGGGAGGGACAATAGGGCTCATTTACATCTCATTTGGATAAGCCATACCCCCTGTCAAACTCCCCCTCAAAGCACTAAAGCACAGAAGGTTATTGCTTCCACAACAAACCATTGTTTACCAGTTTCATTATGTGTATCTGTTTTATTTTTGGTTTCATTTATTGATCTCACCTCACAGCAGAAGGTTGTTATTGTTCTTACATTTTTTTATATCAATTGATAAACTGTCACTGGCTTGAGAACGTGTTGTGTAACACATGTAACTTTTATGTTAAAAATGTTAATGTTCAAATCAAAAACAGTGATATATTATATACAGTATGAGTATGAATCGTTTTTTGCTAATGATAAATAATAAGCAATATACTATTGAAAATAAAAGTATATATCAATTAATAAAGCAAATCACTCAAACATTGCTTAGAGAGCGCTTTTCATACAAGAATGATGAAAGATAAGTTTACAATATATTTAAAAAACAACAGAAGAGATCTGGTGTTTGGGTATTTTAATGTTATTGCAATGCTCTGATTCATGAAACCTCACACAGTTTCTACACATCACCCCCCCTAAAAATTCATAATATAAATACTTTAAGTGAGTTACAACTTTACTTTAAGCCATAGAAAATTGCCAATTGAGTGAATATGAATCCATATTTCAGTAATAACGGATCAATACCTAATATTTACCACATCACATGGAGGTTGATTTTTATTCCTTCAAGTTTTTATTATTCAATGCTTTAACCTTACTGTTTTTTTACACTCAACGCCATCTGTTCTTAAACAATGTTTTCCTCTAAATCTGCACCACATAGTATGCACAGTCATTTGCACTTTATGAAAAAATAAATAAAAGTTGAGTTGAGTGAGTGGTCATTGTCCACTTCTTAAAGCATAAATATTTTGGCATTTACTCAAAAATCAAAACATAAATAAATCCAAAAATAATGCACAACAGTTTTTCTTCCTGATAAAGGTCTAGTAGGATGTTCTGAGATGAATCGGCGTTGCTTCTTCTGTGTGGGTAGTGGTGGGTGAATGTAACACAAAGTCTCTAAAACTAAATTCAGGTGGTTGGTTGATAAAGTGACATTGCAGAGCTGCTCCTCTGCAGTCCCGTGCAGTGGGTGAACTCTCCTCCTCCACAAAGTCCTGACCACTTTTAGAATGGCCTGATGTTTAGTCCAGGTGGGGCCAGGACAGGAAGACCATCCATACGGGGCAGAAGAAGAAAAAAAGATCTTCAGTTAAATGTTTCATTGAAGCAAATCAAAAAACTGCACTGAAGTCGGTAAAGTGAAAGTACCTCAGCAATCTCTGCCAAAGTGTTGACCCCTGTCTTCATGGAGGCTTGATCAGTCCAAAGCCACAGTCAGGGGAAAACAGTGTGGCAGCAATAAGGAAGTTGATTTCAATTTTATCGTGAAGCTTGTGTCCAACACGCCAGGCATGAAGTTGTTCTTGTTCGGCCCACTGCAGTTGTCACAATGAAGATCCACCTCTGTTTCAGGAAGTACATTGGTCCTGGCTGGAGAGGGTTTGCGGGAAAGTGTAACTGTAGGAGAGAGGGAACTTGGATTAGATTAAATGAAATGTGTGTCTTTTCATAACTGTCTAACAAAGGTAAACATTACTATATTGATGCTATTCTGCATTATTTCACGCTACTATCAAGCTGCTTATTCTCATGAATAAATCACCCTTTAAGGGACATTAATAAATTAATAAAGTAAAGTGAATGTGTGTTAAAGATCACCTGCTGAGCAAAATCAAAACAATGTACATAAAATATAAATAAAACAGGGATGGAGGCATGAGGAGGAGGAGAGGGATGGAGACAGGAAGAGAGGGGACATAACAGAAAAATAAGAATAAAAGAATAGACACATACCTCTGGTCTCTGGTGGAAACTTGGCATAATTAGTTTAGTTTATTTGTTTATTTGAGCAGTACACATAGTGCTCAAAAGGAGTGGGCTGAAGCAAAAGCTTATGAGTGCCCACCCCCAAGTGCAATAAAATAAATAAAAAAAGAACATTACAAAACATTTCAAGCAGCTACATTCGTACAGACCAACTTACAAACTTACAAAAAAATATATGTTTATACAATTAATTGAAACAACGCACAACTACAACAACAATCTTTTTTCATGCACGATATCCAGAACAAAGCAGTCAAAATAAAATAAAAATGTGATCCTTAATATATTTCTTTCAGATTTTTACCCTTGATAACCGAGAGTTACTTTTATGTTATGAAGGTACATTAATAGGTATTATACTCCGAGATCTTGATACTTCCCAGTTGTCATTACCATTCTCAGTATAATTTTAATTTGGGTGTAATTTCCATAATCATTATTATTATATATTTATTTAATTGAGTTATATGTGAAGTATGCTGTAGCCCTGCATAGTGTGGTGCATTAAAAAGCCAAAGTGTAGAGCGGGCCATTTGAAGAGAGCAGTAACTCCCAATCAACAAACCCCCACACGGCTGCCCTAACAGCTGATTTTGTAGAATATGTTCCTATGCTGAGTGGTGCATTAAAAGACGAGGTTTAGAGCCCGTTGGGAGGGTCCCTCTCAACAGATCCATAACCTGCCAACCCTAATTCTCCATTTGTGAATTTGAGCAATAGAATGACAACCGTTCCAAGCAGCAACACTCTTCCAGATTATAGAGGAAACAATACACATAATTGATCCCACTGCTCCCCCTAGTGGCAACACATTTCTTCTTGTCTGTATATTTCAAAAGTCTTTAGTTTGTATTTATATTTAAACAGGTTGATGTTTGAACATCGTTTCAACTCCATCTCCAGTTTATTCCACAATTGTACACCATTAACTGTTGGGCTAAAACTTTTCAAAGTTGTGCTATGTTTCTGAATCCTAAAGTTTAATTCATCACGTAAATCATAACAACCAGTACGTTCTTGGAACCTTCTTTGTATTTGGATTGGTAACAATTTGTATCTTGCTTTGAATAACATCTGTACAGTTTGGAACTCAACAATGTCACAAAACTTCATGATCTTTGATTTTAAAAATAATGAGTTTGTGTGGTCCAAAAACCCAACTTTATGAATTACTCGGATAGCTCTTTTTTGCAACAATATTATTGGTTTAACTGTGTTTTTATAAGTACTACCCCAAACCACAGTACAATAATATAAGTAGGGCAAAATCAGAGAACAGTATAAGGTATGTAGAGCTTTGATGTTTAAAATGTGCTTTGCTTTTGCAATTACTGAAATGTTTCTAGAAATTTTCGTAGATATATATTTAATATGAGATTTCCAAGTAATTCTGTCATCAATAATCACACCAAGGAATTTGATTTCATGCACTCGCTCGATAACAACACCCTCTATCTGAATCGCTTCCTGAGCATTGGAATTACAGTTGCCAAATATCATCATTTTGCTTTTACTCAGATTTAGAGATAATTTGTTTTGTTTGAACCACTTATTGACACTTTTGAGTTCCCAGTTGACAATCCGACACAGCTGCTGTAAGTCGTCTCCTGATGCAAAAATATTTGTATCGTCAGCAAACAAGATAAATTTAAGTACTTCAGACGTTTTACAAATGTCGTTAATATACATATTAAACAATTTTGGGCCTAGAATAGAACCTTGAGGTAAACCACAGACAATTTGTCTGCATAAAGATTTTCTTCCTGCATCTGGTCGGGCTGGAGCTGTTAGACCCGGCCTGAAGAAAAAAAAAGATCTCAGAGTCTGTATTTGTACTTCCTGGTTTAGTCTTGGTTTAGACCTCAGATAGTGGTTAGCCCTGGTTTGAGTCAAAGGATTAAAAAAAATCCTGTACATTGATGAATATTTTTACTTTTGACTTATAACTCACGAGTGTCCGAGCTAGCTAATAACAATAGGTATGAGAAAGTCTAAACATGGACTAAACATGAGATAACGTACGTGTTTTTAGAATGAACACAAGATGATGTTTACTAGGCCATAGTGATGTAGATAATGGACATAGTGTAGCTGCTCTTTAATTTACAGACACAATCCTGCGTGTTTCTCTGTCTGCGTCTGCTCCGCCTCACACTGAGAGAGAGCTATGGATGCGTTTATAACTACATTTATAACTTTAGAAGCCTCCTGTACTACTTGTAATGCACATACACGAGAGGAAAAGGCCGAATTTGCGTTTTATCGCCGCGCGCGTTCCCCGTTGTTTACATTTCACTGCAGTAATCCAGAGTAACTTTATTTGGTCATAAAACCGAAAATATGAAGCGGATCTCTCTCAAATAAGAAGTGGCTGAAAGCTAGGGATGCGCTGACTACATTTATGGAGTAGTTTAAGTTGGGAGAGGTCTTGGTTTTAGTGTAAATAGCAGGTTCAGCTGCACGTTAGCTTAGCCGCTAGCCGTTAGCTTAGACGTTAGCCGTTAGCTAATAACAGCACAATAGACTCGTCAAAACTGGCACAGCACCCGCAAGCGATAAAAACAAACAAACTTTCACTCACCCGTCTGAACCTTTGCCTTCTGCTCAGCAAACTCGTGGTAAATCCATGTTCCAGTGTAGTAGTGGCAGCTTCTGAGAGCCACACAGGGGAGGCTTACAGCCATGAAGCCGCACACGCCCCCACGGCGTGCGCTATTTCTCTGACAAAACCAGACTTTTTCAACCTGAAAACTGATCGACAATAGGCGTATGTATAAAACTGACTTTTTTGCGTGGCATTTGTTTGCTAAAGCCTGTGTGGACTACGCAAACCAAGCAGCTGTGTGGCTGTGTCCCCTCCTCCTCCTCAGCATGTAAATACACACAGACAAAGGCACGCCCCTACAGCGGCTCCCAAATCTCCCCAAAACAAGCAGGTTTGAACCTAAAAGTTTACGCTTTTAAATATACCAATACTGGTAGCTTAAACATGGAGAGGCTTCTTCGTGACTTCAACTGAACGATTCTGCAAAAAAGTGAAAATCACCAATTTTCAAAATAAAAACTTTGTTTACGTTTTTCTCCAAACGCAAGCTGCCGACTTGTGTCTTTGGATTCCACGGCGGGTCACATATTTGATTCACCGGAACTTTACATTGTCTTATTTACTTCTCTGTTTTAGTGCCTTAATGTTTGTTACAGCCCTATGAGGCAACTCCTGTTGTGATATTGGGCTATACAAAATCATTGATTGATTGATTGACTCAAGGCAAAAGGATTGATAGTTGTATCAATCCATCGGTGTAAAACCATCATTTGAGCAGGGGGGGTGTAGCTCAGTGGTAGAGCATTTGACTGCAGATCAAGAGGTCTCTGGTTCAAATCCAGATTACCCCTCTCTGGTGAGGAAAGAGGAAGTGAAGTCTTGAATAAAAACATGAGACCCTTAAGAGTGTTCTCTTTCAACAGGCCGGATCGCCGTGTCGTCACGCCCTCTCGCGATAACACGCTGGTTGGCAAAAAACAACAACGCCATATTAATTGTTATTTGCGCGGCCTTTCAGAGAACACATATTTAATCCAGTTAAAACAAAAATGGTGGTGAGTTGTGTCGTTATTGGTTGCACGAATAGATGGGAAAAGGGTAGCAAACTGTCGTGGCACAGAATTCCTACAACAAATCAGTCAGGAAAGTTAAGAAAATGGCTAACGGCGATCAAGCGAAAGGACTGGCAGCCAAGTTCCCAAGATCGAGTGTGTGGAAAGCACTTCATATCAGGTATCATGTATATATATTTTTTAATTATGTGGGTAAAAGAAATATCTTAACAATAAAGTATTAACCATGTATGTGTAGCTTTTCCCCCTTAAAATAGCCATTTTATGACCATGTTATTACTAGCGTCCCCAACCTGTAGCTTGGAGCTAACCTCCCAGTACCTCAGTATCATATCTATTTAAACTTGATGTTTGTGTTTTTTTTTTTTTTTCAATCACATGTATATATTAAGTACATTATATTTAGTAAGTAAGTGTAGCTACCCCCCCCCCCCCTCAAACTAGCCTTTTAAGAGCATCTCCAAACTCAGCTAGCCTCCCTTTCCTAGTATCTCTGCCATACCAAATGATATGTTCAAGTCACATTTATGTGTATTTTCCTATTGTGCACCTACCAGATTGAACTTAACTCTGCTGATATTTAGAGAAATACAGTTATAAAATAGTAATTATTGTGATATTTTTGCTAATCACAATTGTTGTGGCCAAGATTATCGTGAGACAAAATCTCCATATCGCCCCATGCCTATATGGATAATAAACAATGATAAAAAAGCATATTTACAACATGGTGTATTATTCAAGCTTTTCCATTATTCAGGTTGTGCTAGCGATGACCCCGAGTCCCCGGACTATGCGCCGTCTCTGGAGATGGGCTACAGTGTGGAGACTTCTGCTCCACAAGAGAAGCTGGATAGACACAATCGGGCCAAGACCAGGCAAATGAAGAAGCTCTCCGTCGAGAATGACCAACATGTTGCAGTTGCAGTACCAGCATTGATGGATATTTCGTCATCCCTCAGCTGTGAAGCACAATTTTCTGAAAGTAAGATTTTGTACTATGCATGTTTGTGTTAGGGGATTACTGGAGGGGCCCGGAGAGACACGAGTGGAAGGATGGAACCGAGTCTGGATGTCTTAAGTAGAGAGAAGTTTTATTAACACACACATAATAATACAGGCCTGGAGACAGCTGAACAGTCAATACATTGGTTAGGGCATGGACCATTCAGAGTCTGGTTATCTATCCACATGAAGAGCGTTAAATAGTCGCGAGTGCCACGTCGACGATGACCATCCATTCACAGACCGTGTGCCACGTTTACCAGGCCACACGTCATGTTAGAAGGTCGAGGCCGCCGTGTCTGATTCTAACAGTACGATATGATAAAAGGATTATGTAAAGGCCGAATTAATCTATGATTCCCTATCAGTTTGAAAACTGTTTTAAATGAAATAAATATGACTTTTATGTTTAAGAATTCATTATGAAACTGAGTCACCATAAACAATATTTGGCCAAGGCATATAAACCTTTATTCTACATGCACCACATATTTTAACAAATTATTTTAGTAATACTAGTATTTGAAGTTTTCCATCTTTTATGCTTCATCTTAATTCTTAGAATTATACTTGCCTATGTTAAACATTGACCAAAACTTTGCTCATTTCAGTGCCATGTGCCGAGAACATCGCAGACCAGACGACTGTGATTGAGGAATTGGCTACACTGCGACTTGTACACCAAAATGTTCAGCAGGAGCTTAAATGTCTACAGGTGGAAAACAGAAAGCTCAAGGAACAACTGGCTGGGAGCAAGTTTGGTACAGTGTACCTGAGAAGTGGAGACAGTGACAAGTTGACCAGTTTCTATACTGGATTACCCAATTTCAGAGTCTTCCTCTGGCTTGTGACTTTCCTCCAGGACAGCTTGCCAATGTTTTCTTCTCTAAGCCAGGAAGACACAGTGTTACTGGTGCTCATTAAGCTAAAGCTTAACCTGCATAATTTTGACATTGCCAATAGGTTTAAGGTATCAAAGACAACTGTGTCTGATGTCTTGAATAGGTGTATTCCTGTTATGGCTGACAAACTGAAATTCCTCATTCACTGGCCTGAGAGGGAAGATGTTCTACGGACTCTGCCCAGAGTATTCAAGCCGTGGTACAAGAATGCGAGGTCCATAATTGACTGCACTGAGATATATATTGATAGACCTGGTAATTTAACAGCCCGTGCATCTACCTGGTCAAATTACAAACATAACAACACTCTTAAATATCTCGTGTCAATAACACCAGTTGGAGCGATTTCATTTGTATCGCGTGCCTTTGGAGGAAGAGTGTCCGATAAAGTTGTAACACAAAGGAGTGGTTATCTCGACTTACTTGAGAACGGGGACCTTGTCTTGGCTGATCGAGGTTTCCTGATAGCTGAAGAGATAACATCTAGGAATTGTTACCTTGCTATTCCATCATTCACAAAGGGCAAGACACAACTAACACAGCAACAGGTGGAAACTAGTCGACGCATGTCACGTGTCAGAATCCATGTAGAAAGGGCCATAGGCAGGCTAAAAGTCTTTGGAATCCTGAACGGACAAATGCATCTTAATATGGTTCCTCACTGTGACAGCATTTTGACAATATGTTCTGGAATTTGCAATTTGCAGCCAAAGCTGGTAAAATGAACTGGCATTTTAAAAAATGTAGTGTGTTGTAGAGAAATAGCAAGAAATTGAGTTTCATCTATTGTACCATGTAACAAAATGCATTGTCAATATTATACTTTTGTATAATTCTTAATCATACTTATTGTTCAGCCAAGTCCATTCGCATGTTCTAAATACACTAGTGCTTGTTACTGTTAATAATCTGTTTACCAGGTCTACCAGTCTTCTAAGAATAGCATTCATTCATTGTATTTACCAGAGTGTTTTAACTTTAACCTGTGTCTTGCCTGTGTCTATGATTAAAAAAAAAAAATAACTTGAAATGATAATGAGTAATGCCAATGGGAATACATTTGGATCACAATTTAATAAATGTATTACTTTTGTATTGACATGTAAATACATGTTTGTATTGACAATTGCAAATAAAAGGAAGTTGACATCAGTAAACCTACAGTATCTCTGTGTCTTAATATAACTTTCAAGGTTAATTTGGTCAGACACTAGAATTAGAGATGTCTTTTTGTCCTTTACATCTTTCAACCGTCATCACTTCTGATGCAGGCCTGCAGATGGTGGCTGAAACATGTAAAGGCAAAAGAGTTCAACATCTCTAATCCTAGAGTATGATCAAATTAACCTCGAAAGTATACTAGTAACACAAGTACACACACATTCCTAAGCTTCTATGTCTTAATGTTTATGGTTTCTGATCATTGACATTTAGTCAGATGTGAATATATTCATCACTCAATATTAATATATTAACAATATCAACTTAAGTAAAATAGAAAAACACATATTACTGCTACATATTACTATGCACATTCTGGGCATAACCACTTTCCCTTTGGACATCTTCTGATGTTCACACATTCATAGTGGAACCATTGTGTGGGACAGTCAGTGTTTCCACATTCAATCATGCGTCCATACTCCGGTTCTTTGCATAGACACCACACTTTTGTGCCACCAGCCTCAACAACCTCAGTTTGTGTATCCACAGATTTTAAATTTTCTAGTTTCCTGGTTACAAGTTCTTTTAATACAAACTTTAAGAAAAATCTTTTGCATGTTTCCACTAACAATGCAGAAAATTCTACATCAAAACCAATAGAGACCACAATAAACCCCTTGTTTGTGTATACAACAAAGTCACAAAACATCAGTTTGAATATGTACATTTGTAACTGAATTTGTGTAAAGTATCGGTGTGAGGTTTTAAGCTTATAGTCAGAACAAAGACAAAAGTCCTTATCTGTTATATCTTGGATGACTTTGTCCCTGTGTTTGTAAGGGCACTTAATTTCAAGCAGTCGCTTCTCACAGCAGTCACATGACACAAGGCCATCTGGGGAGGCTGCCAGGAATGGATTTTCGTGGTCCACCAGTAAACCCACATTCTGTACGTTCAGGTTCTTGTGGCAGTTTTTTACATGATTGATATATGCAGATTTAGCTTTTTCCTCATTGTTCACTCCCCACTTGACCTGCTTTACATTTGACAAGTCGTAACACTTGCTGCCACATATTAGCTGTACAAGTTTGTCTGGGTCTGTTTGGTCTTTTCTCACAAGAACATCATGGGCCTTGCTCGCAGTGATTCGTCCTTTTCTTTGTTCAAACCACAATGGACATACAGCCTGCCCCTTTGTTTCCAGCTCCAACTCCTTTGCCTGTTCAGCTGTGCATCGGTAAGTGGCCCAGATGATCTTCAGTTTGTCGTCACTGACCTCCTCTGACTGCTCCTGATACAGGTCTCTCAGGGGACGGACAATTTCATTGAGGTGTTCAGTTTCTGATTCCGTGTCTGTTTCTTCTGGATCCAGGCGAGGAATTGTTGTAAAGAAAACTGCATCTGGGCAGACAGCATGAAGTGACTGGAGAATGCTGAGGTCAGGCAGACTGTCTTTACCAGATGGAACAATGGAGGGTACTGGCTTGGTCCTCTTACCCTTTATCAGGTGGTGGAGATTGGTGATGGTCACGGGCTCCAGCTGCAAATGTCAAAGCTTTTTTTTATTAAATCGAAAGGCGTAATGGTATCTCAATTCCATGCAACATCATACAATGACACTGATTATTCAATGTAATTTAAAAAATACATATTCACAAAGAATCAACTATTTATTTTTATAATGAATTATTACCTCTTTTCGAAAAGTGTTGTTCCACTTGCAGCTCTCGTCTGTAACGGATCGTGATGTCAAACCAAGGCGGACTGCTATTTCCATCTTGAACAACAAGGCTGCCACATGACTACAGACCTCTCCCAGGCTAAAATAAATAAATAAACATAATGCATAAGTGTTTAAATAGTATGTCTACCAGAAAAGCAACACAGTAATAAAAACAGAAGATTATAGAAATTCTACTAATGTTATTTTTTATTTAAATGCATGTCAAAATTGGAGAAACGTTACTAATATTGACTTACCCAGCCATGCAAGTACAATGGGCACAGAACACAGCAGCAGTATTTTTGTTGAGGTACACCCATGGCTGATGCGGTTTCTCTGTCACACGCTGGGATGGAGTAACCTTGGCTCTTAACGCGCAGTATGGGGATGTTTCGCTGATTTGATGGTACTCTACCATTTGGACGTGCCCACTGACGACAAACCTGAAAATATAGCATTATTCAATACCACATTGTGAAAACATTTAAAATCAAGTAATTCATAAATAATTCTCATGACCACTATAATATACATTACAACTTGTTGATCAGTAGCAGGATGTAGCTTAATGTGGCTAATCCTGGCGAGTAAACGCAGCACAGGCTAACGCCAGAAAACATTATTTATAAGTTGTGTATTACAATTACCTGTATGCATCAAGAGACTTGTAGGCTTTCAGTGTCTCCCTCGTATAATGTCCTGGACTTTCGATGAGATAGGCAAAAATGTCTGGATACTCAATCTCTGGCCACAGGCTAGCGTCATTCCTCCACTCGGACCCAAGTAGATATGGGTCCGGAAGCATGCATTGACCAAAATTGTACAACAATTTGACAACATAACGCCTTCGTGCATCGACTGGTAGCTTTGAAGCATAATCTGACAATTTAAGATCGTCAGATAACGGGTCTATTGCTTGCGTGTTTGACTTTGACACTTCAGGATCCATTGTTTTCTACCGCTCTTTTGCCCACCAGTGCAACGCGCATGCGCGGGATTTGCCGCTTTGTTTACAAACAGCGATCCGCCCTACAGTAATGTTTGTATGTCTTTAATTTGAGTTTTTCGCAATATCTATGCCAGTGTGTGGGGAAAGTACACAGCCCTGAGGAGTTCCAGTGTTTGTAGTCCGAGTGTCCGAGACGATCTTCCCCAGATCTCCGGTCCGTCAGGAAGTCAGTGATCCACCTGCAGAGGGAGTCGGGCACGCTGAGCTGGTAGAGCTTGTCTCGTAGCAGTTCAGGGAGGATGGTGTTGAAGGCAGAGCTGAAGTCCACAAACAGGATCCTGGCGTAGGTTCCTGGTGAGTCCAGATGCTCCAGGGTGAAGTGGAGGGCCAGATTGACTGCGTCGTCCACAGACCTGTTGGCTCTGTAGGCGAACTGCAGCGGGTCCAGGAGGGGGGCGGTGATGTCCTTGAGGTGGGGCAGGACCAAGCGCTCAAAAGACTTCATGACCACAGACGTCAGCGCCACCGGCCTGTAGTCATTAAGTCCTGTGATCCGTGGTTTTTTAGGGACAGGGACGATGGTGGACGATTTGAAGGAGGACGGCACGCGGCATGACTCCAGGGAGGTGTGTTCGCATTGAGGCCAACTTTGACAAAGTTTTTTTGGCAGCTGTTCAGAAGCAAAACTCTGCTTGTTCACAGAGGATGGCTTCTGTCCATTTGTCTAAATTGCTTCCACGGAAGAACTAGGCTGCAAGCCACCCCAGATGGGACTTGAACCCACAATCCCTGGCTTAGGAGGCCAGTGCCTTATCCATTAGGCCACTGGGGCTACCTGAGACTGTGCATGATTAAAATTTGGAAAATGCATATCTATGTCAGGAGTCAGAAAGACACTTATTTCTTGGGTTTGGCTTCAATTTTGACTTTTGACTCATACCAAAGGTTGGTGACAGTGAGTAATGTGTGTCCTTACTGTGGCAGTTTGAGGCTCGTTGGTCTAGGGGTATGATTCTTGCTTAGGGTGCGAAAGGTCCATGGATATGTTCAGTATGCTGAGATAAGTCTTTATCACCTGCTAGGCTTATTTTGGTAGAACTGAACACTTGAAAAAGCACTACTGACAAAATGTTTGGCAACCTGCCATATTCAATTTAAAAACACACACCGACCGGTCTTGTTGTTGTAGACTTATTTTGCACTTTTTACGTTTATCTCAAAATGTTGATAAAACGCATAAATGTGACGCATAAAACGCATACATGTGATTAATATATGGAGCCCTATCTTACGGTATCTTTGTACGGCCCAATTACCGTAAAAGTCTCTGATAAAAGAGCTGTTTAATTGCCAGGGCATTAAGACCATTCGACCGGGCATTCAGACCAATGGGTGTGGGGCATTGAGACCAGGGCATTGAGGCAGCTAGCTAACAGCACAAAACTGAGCTGGAAATGGACTAAAATACTGAGGAAATGCTGCATAGACAATGGGGGTATAGCCAAAGATTCACGGGACATGCCAACAGCAAAGTGGGAGACCAGTCATCCCAAGCGGCAGGTATTTTTTCCAAAACAAACAGATTTCCAGTATGGCTATTCTTTAGGCCTTTCAATTTTAGGCGCGGCCATAACTTCGGTCTAACTTCAGTAAACACAACGTCTAACTACAGGCTTTAGGCGCATTTTAACGCCCGCAAGGCGTATGGTCTGAACACCGTACGTGTACGGTGTTTAGTTTTTTGTTGTCGTTTTTTTTAAGTTTAAAGTATCGCAAAATTCTTTTATATGATTTGTGTTCCATAGTTTAAAGCCATACTCCAGAATAGTTCAGCCAGTAAATACAATTAAATAACATATTTTCACCTACTAAATAGAAGAAAATACAAGTATTTATTTTATTACAGATAATCAAACATGTGCGGCAAAGACATAGTCGCTGTAGTTTAAGATCAATCGCTCCTGTAGACAAACAGGCAAACCGTTTTGACAGCAAAAGGTAATTATTAATTAATTACTAATTATTATTATTAATTAGTCACAGTTTTCGTGGTATTTTCAGTAGTAGTAGTAGTTAGAACGTCAAAAATCCCATCACTATAAACAAGGCCCAAGTGGACTGTGTGAAGTGTATCTGAGGTTTGCGTTTACCGTGCTGTCAGGATGCAGCAGAGTTGCCAGATGTACGATAACTATCGTATTTGTACGATAATTTTGACCCCTGTACGATGTACGATCAATAATTCAAAAAAGCCCTAAATGTACGATAATTTCAGAGCGCCAGATAAAGTCTGGTTAAATGCACTGTCCCCTCTCAGCAGCGCTTCGCTTTCGCTCTGGAGTCAGACTTAGCCTCCGTATTCACGAAGGCATAATATCTGCTGTAAGAAGGAGAGACTGTCCCTGGATCAGTTTTACAGTTCCACTATTGCATTATCCTTCTGCCCTGACGCATCCTCTTTGGTTAGCAGGTCGTGTGTGTGCGTAATGTAATAAATGGGACAGTGCGTGGGGCTGTGTTGTAGTTAGGGGTGATGATGATATGAGCAATATTTTGCGCAGGTGGTACAGCGATATTGGCATATTTATAGTGTACGATAGTTTGTGCTAAAAAACGATAGTTTTGGAAGCTTTGTACGATATAATGGTTTTCAGAATCTGGCAACCCTGGGATGCAGGCTGGGTCGCTCCATCGCCAGAGTGATACAACTCAGACAAACCATGAGCATAATGGAGTGCTCAAAGATATGACAGAAGGTGATGCTCTGACACAACAGTCTGAACCTGCACGTAGCACAGAGGAGCATGTCATATTGTTATGGTTATGGCACAGCTAAAGGCACACTGCAATGTGTCATGTGTCAGAATCAGTCCAAGTATTCGAACAAAGCAAACCTGTTTCTTGGAGAAAAGAGGAAGAGTAAGACCCATTGTGGAATTATGATGTGATACCATGGGGTCTGAAGCAGAGAAAATGAAAACAAAGTCTGAACATTTCTTTTGACGTGATGAATAGTAAATTAAAAAATAATTATATTTGTGTAGTTGTATATTGCAATAATAATGTATGGTTGTTAGGGATGGGCACCATTCGTTTTTTTTTATACCACTACATTAACGATACCTGCTTTTCGGTGCCGGTTCCTTAACGGTACTTTTTTCGGTGCCTATGTCATTTTAATTAAATTAAAATAACGTGTATAAAAAAGTGCCGTTCAGCAAAAAGTCCTAAAACAGCAAAACAGAAGCTCCACAGGCCGCAGCAGCGTCACCTGTAACTTCTACTTTGAGCACAATTTCCACTTAAGCAGTGATAAAAAGAAATAAAGGACGTTATTTCCTCCTCAGCTGCAGAGACAGATCCACATCAGGACACGGATTCTTTCGGATAAACTTTTCTAAACACACTGCTCTTTGACAAAGTGAAAACACTTTCCCTTCAAAGATCCTTACACAGTGTGAGCGCTCACTCTGCCACTGATAATCTAAAAAAAAAAAAAAAAAAGTCTAATACAGAGTGAGCGCTCACACTGTTCCACAAACAATCTTGGATATTCCCCTCACGCTGCAGCTGCTTGGAAAGTTGTAAACTCAGCCTCGGGTCTGTCGCTAAAAGTAAACACGTCTTTCTTTTTGTCACTGCTCGGTTTTGTTTTTCAATAAACACAAGTTTCTTATTCAGTCCTGGTTTAGTCCTGGTTTGGTCCTGGGTTTTACAACCGGTGTAAATCCTGGTTTAGTCTTGGCTCAGTCCTGCCGCAGACCGCGGCTGAGCCATCTCTATTACAAATGTTTAGTACTTAATAGCTTTGCTTCGCTTTAAGTTATAGCTTTGTTTTCCTCCATTTGCGCTGAAGCGGCTCAATATCAGCGCACACGTTCATGTTGCTCGCTGCGGGTCATATATTGACGTCTAGAGAGAAAAAGAACCGAAAGTTGTCACAAAATCCCACGGCACACCAGGACTTGCCTCATGGCACACCAGTGTGCCGCGGCACACTGTTTGGGAACCAGTGCTTTAAGCCATAGAAAATGCCAATTGAGTGAATATGAATCAATACCTAATATTTACCACATCACATGGAGGTTGATTTTTATTCCTTCAAGTTTTTATTAGTCAATGCTTTAACCATCTTTTCTTAAACAATGTTTTCCTCTAAATCTGCACCACATAGTATGCACAGTGTCATTTGCACTTTATGAAAAAAGAAATAAAAGTTTTCTGTTTTGGCAAGCATTGTGAGTGGTCATTGTCCACTTTAAGAATATATATATATATATATATACACAGTGCGGTAACGCAAATGACCCTGGAGAAGCTGGTAGTACAAACATTCAAACGAGAACATAAAATGTAATTAATTAATTCATACATGTAGAGTCAGGCACATAAATATTTTGGCATTTACAGATTTTCTTCCTGATAAAGGTCTAGTAGGATGTTCTGAGATGAATCGGCGCTGTTTCTTCTGGAGTGTGAGTAGTGGTGGGTGAATGTAACACAAAGTCTCTAAAACTAAATTCAGGTGGTTGGTTGATAAAGTGACATTGCAGAGCTGCTCCTCTGCAGTCCCGTGCAGTGGGTGAACTCTCCATCTCCACAAAGTCCTGACCACTTTTAGAATGGCCTAATGTTTCCATACAGATAGGTCTGTGGATGTTTAGTCCAGGTGGGGCCAGGACAGGAAGACCGTCCATACGGGGCAGAAGAAGAAAAAAAGATCTTCAGTTAAATGTTTCATTGAAGCAAATCAGAAAACTGCACTGAAGTCGGTAAAGTGAAAGTACCTCAGCGATCTCTGCCAAAGTGTTGACTCCTGTCTTCATGTAGATCAGTCCAAAGCCACAGTCAGGGGGAAACAGTGAGGCCAGCAATAAGGAAGTTGATTTCAATTTTATTGTGAAGCTTGTGTCCAACACGCCAGGCAAGGTTTCTGCAGCCCTTCACAGGAAACACCAAAGAGGCCACATGTCCGTGGGGTCAGGAAGTACATTGGTCCTGGCTGGAGAGGGTTTGAGGGAAAGTGTAACTGTAGGAGACAGAGGTAGAGAGGAAACTTGGATTAGATTAAATGAAATGTGTGTCTTTTCATAACTGTCTAACAAAGGTAAACATTACTATATTGATGCTATTCTGCATTATTTCACGCTACTATCAGGCTGCTTATTCTCATGAATAAATCGCCCTTTAAGGGACATTAATAAATTAATAAAGTAAAGTGAATGTGTGTGAAAGATCACCTGCTGAGCAAAATCAAAACATTAATGTACATAAAATATAAATAAAACAGGGATGGAGGCATGAGGAGGAGGAGAGGGATGGAGACAGGAAGAGAGGGGACATAACAGAAAAATAAGAATAAAAGAATAGACACATACCTCTGGTCTCTGGCGGAAACTTGGCATAAAGATTTTCTTCCTGCATCTGGTCGGGCTGGAGCTGTTAGACCCGGCCTGAAGAAAAAAAAGATCTCAGAGTCTGTATCTGTACTTCCTGGTTTAGTCTTGGTTTAGACCTCAGTTAGTTGTTAGCCCTGGTTTGAGTCAAAGGATTAAAACAAATCCTGTACATTGATGAATACTTTTACTTTTGACTTATAACGCACGAGTGTCCGAGCTAGCTAATAACAATAGGTATGAGAAAGTCTAAACATGGACTAAACATGAGATAACGTACGTGTTTTTAGAATGAACACAAGACGACAAACTTTGATGTTTACTAGGCCATAGTGATGTACATAATGGACATAGTGTAGCTGCTCTTTAATTTACAGACACAATCCTGCTGTTTCTCTGCCTGCGTCTGCTCCGCCTCACACTGAGAGAGAGCTATGGATGCACTGACTACATTTATAACTTTAGAAAGTCTCCTGTACTACTTGTAATGCACATACACTAGAGGAAAAGGCCGACATTGCGTTGTATCTTGCTGAAAGCTAGGGATGCTCTGACTACATTTATGGAGTAGTTTAAGTTGGGAGAGGTCTTGGTTTTGTGTAAATAGCAGGTTCAGCTGCACGTTAGCTTAGATGTTAGCTTAGCCGTTAGCTTACAACAGCACAATAGACTCATCAAAAAACTACTGGCACAGCAGCCACAAGTGATAAAAACAAACAAACTTTCACTCACCCGTCTGAACCTTTGCCTTCTGCTCAGCAAACTGGGGAAGCGTTACAGCCATAAGCCGCACACGGCCCCACTGCGTGCGCTATTTCTCTGACAAAGCCAGACTTTTTCAACCTGAAAACTGATGGACAATAGGCGTATGTATAAAACTGCCTTTTTTGCGTGGCATTTGTTAGCTAAAGCATGTGTCGACTACGCAAACCAAGCAGCTGTGTGGCTGTGCTGCCCCCCCCCCTCCTCAGCATGTAAATACACACAGACAAAGGCACGCCCCTACAGCGCGCTCCAAAATCTCCCAAAACAAGCAGGTTTGAATCTAAAAGTTTACGCTTTTAAATATACCAATACTGGTAGCTTAAACATGGAGAGGCTTCTTCGTGACTTCAATTGAACAATTCTGCAAAAAAGTGAAAATCACCCATTTTCAAAAAAATATCTTTGTTTTTTACGTTTTTCTCCAGACGCAAGCTGCCGACTTGTGTCTTTGGATTCCAGGGCGGGTCACATATGTGTTCATAAAACTTTGCAGTAAGTGAGGAATAGATACGATGTAAAACTGTACGTTTGGTGAGAGGTGACAGGAGATAAGCCAGTACCATCATTACCTTATGTCATGTTTATAATGGTGGATGAATGTGTACATGGCCCATTCTGACAAATCATCACGTAGTTAGCTGTTAGCGCTGTTGTGTCGCGCTAGCTCTTGCAGCCTTTGTTGGCCTCAGTCTGATCATTGTCTCGTTTCTGAGTTTCTTCTTCTTAGAGCCCTGTTCTGATGATGAGTGAAGCCTAGTTCTCCACTGTGCTACCTGGCTCTGCCTACTTCGATTCGGACACAGGTCCGCCATTGCTCCGCTGTTTACTTCCGTTTGCTTCTTCTTCTTGTGAGTTTCCGAGAGACCAAACACCTAGGGGTGTACTGCTGCACCCCTCCGAATAACTTAAGGACTATAGTTAAAATCTATTTCTTTATATTGTTTTGGTCAAGTCCAGTGGAAGTAATGAAGAGAATCAAAGCCTTAGAAACCCCCTCTTCAAAATCCTCCTTTCTCTGTTTACAACTTAACTGTGCTCTTCAGAAGCTGCCGTGCGGAAACATGCGCCACTTAAAGTTCCGCGCATTAACCGGTCATGTTTCTTGCAGATTTAACTTAGTTATATTAATTATGCGAATCATCGAAGCGGGAAAGTTAGATTCATTAGATTCTTTAAAAACATTTTTTATTTTGTTATTTTTTGTTTACTAATCAAATCAACCAATGAAACGTAGCCCTGATGGACAGAAGACTAGGACACCAACAACTCAAACAACAAATGTAAAAATACCAATCAAACATTTTATTAAACCGTAACACAGTAAACATAGTAACCTGAATACAAAAACTTCAACAATGAATAAAACAAATAATCAATACATGACTAATGGTTAACACGTTGTTGAAATATTTAATCTAAATAAATAAATACAATTACATTGTTTGTTTCCGGTTGGGCTTGTTTCCGGTCGGACCGATTTCAGGGACGGACAAAGCTAGACCAACGCGAAAAAAGTTTTCAAGAACATCAAAATATTCGTTAAGAAAATTCAGGCCTGCTGAGAGGGAGCAAAATGCCAAAACCGCCGAAAATAGAGGCGAAGCAACAGGCAGATTCGGCGGTGGAAGAGGAATACGTAAGCCTCAGTCGAGTCACGGAGCTCATGGAGCAGCAGAGGGTCATGTTCAGAGAATTAATTCAACAACAGCAGGAAAACTTCAAAGGATTTATAAAACTCATCATGGAATCAACAAACACCCGCATGGATTTACAGACTAAGGACATTCAAGAACTAAAAACAAGCCTGCAGTTCACGCAAGGTGAGGTGGACACTTTGAAAGAGCAAAATCTGAAACTCACGGAGCGCACAAACACCTTACAAACGGACTTTTACAAAGTATGTGACAATTTACACATCATCACGGACAAACTGGAGTATCTGGAGGGGCAGAGCCGCAGAAATAACCTGGTATTTGAGGGAGTGTTGGAGTCGCCTGGGGAGACCTGGGCCGACGCCGAGGAAAAGGTGAAAGAAATACTGAAGGAGAAGCTACAGCTAAATCACGCGGTGGAGGTGGAGAGGGCTCACCGCGTAGGGAAACCCGGCGGAGGGAGAGACTGGCCGAGACCCATCATCGCCAGACTACTGAGGTGGAAGGATCGCGAGGAAATCTTGCAGCGCGCCAAACGACTTAAAGGAACAAAAATCTTCATTAACGAGGACTACACCGAATCAATAAAAAGAAAACGTAAAGAACTGATGCCGGAGCTGAGAGCTGCACGAGAAAGGGGGGAGATCGCCTTCTTGAGATATGACAAACTCATTATACGTCCACGCAGCAGTACACCACATCCAGTATAAACACCGAGAAAAACGTATGGATTTTGGTATGTAAAAGCACATAATCTCACATGTCTAGTAATACATACAGTTCTATAGGAAGCACCGACTTGGATTTTTCAATAAGGAGAATTGCTGAAGCAAACTCCCAGGATTTTACATTCTCTCAATACGACCTACAGAACACTGAGATCGACATCGACCCAGAAAATAACTTTTTTACTAGAGCTACCAATGACTGTCAATATTACACAGAGGATCTGTACAATAGTAAACTTAAGAACATTAAGGCATTCACTGTAATCCACTTCAATAGTCGAAGCCTCTATGCAAACTTTGACCACATCAAAAGCTTCTTAAAACAGTTTTCCACACCATTCAGTGTCATTCTAATCACAGAAACATGGATCAATAATGATAGAGAATTTGAGTTTTCTATTGATGGTTATGAATTTATAAGTATGAACAGAAGGAACAAGCATGGAGGGGGCGTAGCTATGTTTATAGACTCCAACTATAGTTATAAAGTAATGGAAAATAAGACAATGGTGGTGGATGATACACTTGAATGCATTACTGTTGAAATTACAAGGCAAAAAAAGAAAAATATTATTGTGAGTTCTATTTATAGAACACCTGGCTCTGATATAGATGTTTTTTCTAAGTGGATGGAGGAGCACTTTTCAGGATTAAATCATAAAGTCATGTTTGTGGGGGGAGACCTCAACATCGATTTGTTAAACCCATATAAACATAAAAAGACGGACGAATTTATAAATACTTTATTCAGTATAGGTCTGTTTCCTCTAATAACCAAACCTAGTAGAATTACAACCCATAGTGCCACCTTGATTGATAACATTTTCTCAAATGAAATAGAAAGTGACACAGTCAGCGGGTTAATTATAAATGATATTAGTGATCACCTTCCAGTTTTCGTTATGTATAAAAATGGATATTTAAAAGATGAAGAGGAAAACAAGTATTGGTTTAGAAGGGTAAAAACAGAGAAAACTATTGATGCATTTAAAAAGGAGCTTTTAGCTCAAGACTGGAGTATTGTGTACAGAGAGAATGACACGAATATGGCTTATGATGAGTTTACGCAAGTATTTCAAAAGGTATACGACAAAAACTGCCCAATGAAGAAATACTGTAAAAACAGAAAGTGTAAAGAAACACCATGGATGTCTAAAGGTTTACTAAATGCTTGCAAGAAAAAAAATAATCTTTACAAAAACTTTATAAATAACCAAACAAAAGAAGCTGAGGATAAATATAAGAAATATAAAAATAAATTGACAGGTATCATTAGAAAATGTAAACAGGATTATTATAATAAGTTGTTGGATAGTAATAAGAATAATATTAAAGGTTTATGGAACATCTTAAATAGTATAATTAGAAATAAACCAAGAACGATTAATTATCCAAAATATTTCAAAGATGAGGATAACACGTTAAATAATATGAATGAAGTCGTCGAAACATTTAATAAATTCTTTGTAGATGTTGGCCCGAACCTTGCTGCAAAAATTACAAACGTTGAGAATTATAATTGTGATCTGATAGAAGCAAATCCTATGTCCCTGTTCCTCAAACCTGTGGAGGAAAAGGAGATACTGGACATTGTTAAAGGGTGTAAAAATAAAACTTCGACCGATTACCATGACATGGACATGAAAACTTTAAAAACTGTTATTGAAAGTATCTCTAAGCCGTTAACTTACATTTGTAACTTATCGTTGCAAACTGGAACTTTTCCTGATAGTATGAAAGTAGCAAAAGTGATTCCTCTGTTCAAAGCAGGAGATAAACATCTCTTTACAAACTACAGGCCTGTTTCCCTTTTACCGCAATTCTCTAAAATCTTAGAAAAGGTTTTTAACTCTAGACTCGACAGCTTTATCGAAAAGTGTAATTTACTCTCGGACAATCAGTTTGGTTTTAGGAACAATCACTCAACCTCACACGCGCTCTTTGATATAACTGAAGAAATAACTAATGCTGTAGATAACAAGAAATATGCAATAGGGTTATTTATAGACCTGAGTAAAGCGTTTGATACAATAAACTATGATATATTAATTAATAAACTAGAACATTATGGAATTAGGGGGGTAGCTCTACAGTGGGTTACCAGTTACTTAAAAAATAGAAAACAATGTGTGAAAATCGGTGATTATCAGTCGAGTTGTCGACAAATTGTCTGTGGTTTACCTCAAGGTTCTATTCTGGGCCCAAAATTGTTTAATATGTATATTAATGACATTTGTAACACATCTGAAGTACTTAAATTTATCTTGTTTGCTGACGATACAAATATTTTTGCATCAGGAGACGACTTGCAACAGCTGTGTCGGATTGTTAACTTGGAACTCAAAAGTGTCAACAAGTGGTTCAAACAAAATAAATTATCTCTAAACCTGAGTAAAAGCAAAATGATGATATTTGGCAACTGTAATTCCAATGCTCAGGAAGCGATTCAGATAGAGGGTGTTGTTATCGAGCGAGTGCATGAAATCAAATTCCTTGGTGTGATTATTGATGACAGAATTACTTGGAAATCTCACATTAAATATATATCTACGAAAATTTCTAGAAGCATTTCAGTAATTGCAAAAGCAAAGCACATTTTAAACATCAAAGCTCTACATACCTTATACTGTTCTCTGATTTTGCCCTACTTATATTATTGTACTGTGGTTTGGGGTAGTACTTATAAAAACACAGTTAAACCAATAATATTGTTGCAAAAAAGAGCTATCCGAGTAATTCATAAAGTTGGGTTTTTGGACCACACAAACTCATTATTTCTAAAATCAAAGATCATGAAGTTTTGTGACATTGTTGAGTTCCAAACTGTACAAATGTTATTCAAAGCAAGGTATAAATTGTTACCAAACCAAATACAAAGAAGGTTCCAAGAACGTACTGGTCGTTATGAATTACGTGATGAATTAAACTTTAGGATTCAGAAACATAGCACAACTTTGAAAAGTTTTAGCCCAACAGTTAATGGTGTACAATTGTGGAATAAACTGGAGATGGAATTGAAACGATGTCCAAACATCAACCTGTTCAAATATAAATACAAACAAAAGACTTTTGAAATATACAGACAAGAAGAAATGCGTTGCCACTAAGGGGAGCAGTAAGATCAATTATGTGTATTTTTCCTCTATATTCAAGGAAGAGTGTTGCTGCTTGGAACGGTTGTCATTCTATTGCTCAAATTCACAAACGGAGAATTAGGGTTGGCAGGTTATGGATCTGTTGAGAGGGATCCTCCCAACGGGCTCTAAACCTTGTCTTTTAATGCACCACTCAGCATAGGAACATATTCTACAAAATCAGCTGTTAGGGCAGCTGTGTGGGGGTTTGTTGAAGGGGAGTTACTGCCCTCTTCAACTGGCTCACTCTCTGGCTTTTTAATGCTCCACACTGTGCAGGGCTTTCATCATACTTCACATATAAATCAATTAAATAAATTATATAATAATGATGATGATAATTAAACCCAAATTAAAATTATACTGAGAATGGTAATGACAACTGGAAAGTATCAAGATCTCAGATTATAACATCTATTAATGTACCTTTATACCATAAAAGTAACTCTGTAATCACGGGTAAAAATATGCAAGCAATATATTAAGTAACAAATTTTTTTGACTTGCTTTGTATTAGACATCGTATATGAAACTAGATTGTTGTTGTAGCTGTGCGTTGTTCCAATTAATTATATAAACAGTTAATATATTTTTGTTGTTTGTTGTAAGTTGGTCTGTACGAATGTAGCTGCTTGAAATGTTTTGAAATGTTCTTTTTTTATTTATTGCACTTGGGGGTGGGGGCTCATAAGCTTTTTGCTTCAGCCCACTCCTTTTGAGCACAATGTGTATTGCTCAAATAAACAAATAAACTAAAAAAAACTAAACTAAACTAAATTATAAAATTACATTAAAAAATCTTCTCCCCCCACTCCATCAGCTCCTCCTTCCACCCCTTCAACAACTGTAAATGATTGTATAATGTCACTGAAGATCTCCGCATTGATGGTGACGTTGTTCCGCTCTTTTAAATGCTCCCAAATCTCTGGGGAAATCTTTAGCACTTCCCCATCAGTAGTCAGGACTACAAACATGCCCCCTTCCTTCAGATCACTTGTACTTTCGATTATTAGTTTGCGAGCGGTCTTCGGAGCCTCCTGAGAAGGAGAAGAAGGGTGAAATTGTTATGATGTGGGTTTTTGATTGTTGGTTTTGTCCTGGTTTTGGTTTGGTTCTCCCCTGTCCTGGTCTGTGTCTCTGTCTTGTGTTTATTTTGATAGTCTTGGTCTGTGTCGTCCTGCTTTCCCTTCCTCTTGTTGATTACCTGCCCCGCCCTGATGTGTTTCACCTGTGCCCTGTTTCCCTGTGTATTTATACCCCTGTGTTTTCCCTTGTCCTTGTCGGATCATTGTTGTATGTCGTTTGTCGTTCATGTCTTCGTCACCAGTTTGTCGTTCCACGGTTTTGTGCCTTTTTTGGATGTCCTCGGTGCGCTTCTGTGTGCATTTGGGTCATCATTCCCCCGCATCCACAACAGAAATACTTTGCATAAATAAATACAATAATGAGAATTAATATCAATGAGAGAAACATACCGTAACATAGCTGAGGGCTGTTGCCCTCAAACAGAACCCCTGGAAATAAGCCACTTTTACATTATGTATGGCAATGTACGCCCCACTAGAAATCTGTAAGAGGGTCTGCCCCCGCCAAAGGGATATGCACACATCTCTTCCCCCTTATAATAGAGTACCTTTGATTAAGAAAATGAATATAATATAATATTAAATACCAAAACCAAAAAGATACTGACGTGGTCCAAAGTCATCTCACGGACTGGTACCCCATCACTTTGACCATTTTTGCAATGCCAATCTGTGTGAAAACAAACCAAACATAGTTACTTCCATTAGAACATATGGTGTGTGATTGGGCATGGGCACGAGAAACAAGTGTAGAGTCAGCAGGTGTGCCGTATTCTAAAGTTTTACCATCTGGGTTAAACAGCTGTAATTACACAAAAACAATGACACTGAAGGAGAAGAAAAACCTACACTGATCGTGGTGAGGGTTGTGCTGTTTAATTTAAACACGCTCCCAAACATGTTGCCTTTAAGGTAATGAAGAACCACATGTTTTCCCTCCGCGAGATCCAAAAGTGTGCCTTCCCCCCATAGTGTGACTTGGAGTGGTGTCCCTCCCTGTAAAAGAAAAAAATACAAAGTAAACTCTTCTACTCAAATTCAAGCAAAAGTACACAAACAAGAAAAATACTGACATGGTCTAGAATGACATCCCGCAAAGGAACACCCGTCTTGCCTTCCCACTTCAATGGGAACATCTGCGGGGAGGAGGGGGCAATAAATTAGAACAATATATATACAGTTGTGCCAATACATTTTCACACCCTGGTGGATTTGTTTTATTTTTTTTGGCAATTTCTCAAAGAATATGAATGAAAACCACAAAAAAGGACTCTTTTGGCTAATACTGTGGCTGATGAAGGACACTTTCCCTCCATTATTCTTTAACATAAACAAATAAAAAATTCACCAGGGTGTGTAAACTTATTGGCACAACTGTATGTGGCTGTATGTGAGTTTGTGCGGCCGATTGTGTTTGTGTGGCCGATTGTCTGTGTGTGGGCTAAATGCAACACTAATCACTAATAAATGTAAGTGTAAGGACCCTAACAATAAGGACTATTCTTCTGCCTCATGGTCCTTCACTATGTAAGACACAATCCTATCTGCTTCCACCTCTGCCTCGATAACAACGTCCGTGCGGTCGTGCAAAGGAGACCATTGCTTTTCTGCCACCTTAAACATTTCGCCGTCATCTGTCAGAACTAGAAAGTCTACCGAATCCAATTCCGCTGACGTCCCCTCTATTTGTAGGACCCGCATGTTCCTTGAAGGCTCCTGTGAGGAAACAGTAGGAACACCTCATCTATATATATATATATATATATATAATATATATGCACACACACACACACACACACATACATACATACATACATACATACATACATACATACATACATACATACATACATACATACATACATACATACATACATACATACATACATACATACATACATACACACACACACACACACACACACACACACACACACACACACACACACACACACACACACACACACACACACACACACACACTTCCTCCATATAGATACTCACAACTAAGGTCCAGTGGTGCCGATGACAAACCGCATTGCAGGTGCTCAGATCCAGCTGTAAAATGCAAAGATGTGAAGTAATGAAGTAAGACAATCAATCCATAACAATGAAGGGAACAGCATACTCTTCTAAAGCCCTTCAGGCATCCCTCCCAAGCCTGTGAGGGCAAATGAATCCATTAGTACTGTCCCCGTCCTCCTGCACAGGCAGTACAAGAACCCATTTATCACCTACACAACATTGTGTATTAGTCATTGTTAAACATTTTATTACATCACATTACACAATTTACCTCACTCTCCAGCTCTCGGCCTGGAGCCACATTTAGTATGTCCTGACTAAAGATTTTAAAAGGACCTACTTTGGCCCTTAGCATGTGCTTTGATTTCCCTGCCCAAATCCTCAGAACCACTGTAAAGACAGACAACAATGAAGGGTGGGAGGAGCGGTTTGGGGCTGGCCGGGTGGAGCGGCCCGGGGCTGGCCGGGTGGTGCGACAGATGCTTGGGGCTGGCCGGGTGGTGCGATGGATGGAGGAAAGCGGGCCAGGTGGAACAGGACTAGGCGGTAAAGGATGGATGGAGGAAAGCGGGCCAGGTGGAGCAGGACTAGGCGGTAAAGGATGGATGGAGGAAAGCGGGCCAGGTGGAGCAGGACTAGGCGGTAAAGGATGGATGGAGGAAAGCGGGCCAGGTGGAGCAGGACTAGGCGGTAAAGGATGGAGGAAAGCGGGCCAGGTGGAGCAGGACTAGGCGGTAAAGGATGGATGGAGGAAAGCGGGCCAGGTGGAGCAGGACTAAGCGGTAAAGGATGGATGGAGGAAAGCGGGCCAGGTGGAGCAGGACTAGGCGGTAAAGGATGGATGGAGGAAAGCGGGCCAGGTGGAGCAGGACTAGGCGGTAAAGGATGGATGGAGGAAAGCGGGCCAGATGGAGCAGGACTAGGCGGTAAAGGATGGATGGAGGAAAGCGGGCCAGGTGGAGCAGGACTAGGCGGTAAAGGATGGATGGAGGAAAGCGGGCCAGGTGGAGCAGGACTAGGCGGTAAAGGATGGAGGAAAGCGGGCCAGGTGGAGCAGGACTAGGCGGTAAAGGATGGATGGAGGAAAGCGGGCTAGGTGGAGCAGGACTGTGTGGTGCAGGAGGGGACGTTTGTACAGAAGACTGAATGGAGTGGGGACTGTAAGTTATTGTTGCGGATGAGGGGGATGGAGGGGAGGAGGGGTCAGTCAGTGGTGTGGAAGCCAGCCGTTTTAATTTCGCTGGAATCCTCTCCTCTGGCTCAATGTATAGTGCTAGGTGGTCTATATTGACCACCTTGTCTTGATGGTTGTCATTGGTTATAGTGGCCAATTTGTCTTTTATGGTTATGATCGTGTAGGGTCCAAGACCATCTGGACCCAGTTTCCCACCCTTCCGCTGCTCTCCCCTCACATTCTTCAATATGACCCGTTGGCCAATTTTGAATGTTGCCTCTTGCCCCTGGGCCAACTTCCGCTTCCGCACCTTCATCTGTGAGGACTTCACATTATTGAGGACCATTCGATAGGTGTCCTCAACTTTTTTAAGGCCCTCACAAACCTCCATATTACAAATCACACTTGTGACGCTCTCCTCTGTGATCTGAAGACAAAATAAGCACAGATAACTACATGTAAATTAGGTCACTTTACAATTTCCTCCATTTATTTCATTCACACTGTCAGCTACTATTGTGGCCCCAGCTGCCCTGGGGTACATTGACAGAAGCAAGGCTGCCAGTCAGCGACATTGGTCCCTTCAGCCACCACCAGTCACTCACTACATTCACCCAGGTGTTTAGTGCTCCCTAGCGGTGTCCCATCAAAGTACCAACCAGGCCCTATTTTGCTTTGTATCAGATCTCATGGGATCAGGCAGTATAGCCAAGATAGAATTATCCGGTTGCCCAATATGAAAATAAATCATTGCATGCAAATCAAGGCCCTTAGCCTACCTTGTATCGCTCGGGGACCTCGGCAGGATCTCGCGCTTCCCTGCCAAACATGAGGAAGTATGGCGTGAAATTTGTTGTGCTTTGTTTTTTTGTTCGGATGGTGAACATTGTTGTCTGCAGCTCCTCAGCCCAAGTTGTCGGCCTCCGGCTGACCAATGCATTGAGAGAGCTGAAACAGACAATTGTATGATCATCAGTGTTGGGAACGTTACTTTAAAAAAGTAATTAGTTATAGTTACTCACTACTTGTTTCAAAAAGTAACTGAGTTAGTAACTGAATTACTCTATAATGAAAGTAACTAATTACCAGGGAAAGTAACTATATGCGTTACTGTTTTTAAAAAAAAGGCTTTATATCAAACTATTTCGATTTTTTTTTACAGTTTTCAATAGTCAGTTGAAATGAGTAGAACAGACAGGTGTTTGTATTTATGTACTATCATGTAAAAGATGTTCATAGTAACTGAATGGGGGGTAGAAAGCCTCTGTGACTGAACGGTATTGACCAGTATTTCTGCTGCTGTTTTATTAATGTAGGAATACGGCCGTATTCAAAGAGAATGGGGAGGAACAGGAGTAAAAGAAACATGTACTAACGCAGTGATCAGGGCAGACTTCACGCACAGGCATTGTGCACAAAGTCTCTCTGTTCATTCATCAGGCAAAACGTAAAACAATCAGCAAATATAAGGCTAACACAAAGTGGGTCTGGATTGAGTGAGTGAGTGGGTGGGTCTGGAGTGAGTGAGTGAGTGGGTGGGTGAGTGAGTGGGTGGGTGAGTGGGTGGGTGAGTGAGTGAGTGGATGATGGGGGGGGGTGAGTGAGTGAGTGGGTGAGTGAGTGAGTGGATGAGTGAGTGAGTGGAACAGAGAAAGAGAGTATGAGAAACATACCTTCACTTTTGTGAGGTTTGTTGTGGCCAGGCCAAATCCATTGTAATATTTCACTTTTACATATTTTAGTTCCACAAAGTCCCTACTTTCAGGGGCACCAGCGTCATTACAGTGTTATTGGTGTTTTGTTGCCCCCCTGTAATAGAACACAGGAAAAGTGTTGAAAACAAAAAAGAATGTGAAAAACCGTACAGATACTTACATGATCAAGGAGGATCTCTCGAAAAGGTGCTTTGTTTGCCTTTTCTATTTTCACATTATGGATCTGTTAAACGTTAACACAAATGACATTAATTTAATGAATATAGGCTATGAATGATTGAATTTGTTAGTAAGTGAGTTCTGCATAACTGGGCGGGTGGCCAGGGTCAGTACACAGACAGAGACCTGCTGCCGGTGTCTCCCCATGTTTCAGGATTATTTCTTCTGGGTAAATGAACTTTCTCCCTTCTTCCAGAAGTTGTGGGGTAACAGCAAAGGGGCCGGCCTTAAAAAGTTGGCAATGCTTCACGTCTAATCGGTGTTTTTTACTCCATGATTTAGTACTGAATAAAAACTTCCGTCCTTAAATCGGTGGGCCATTCCCTCGAAAATGGTTAATGTGGACTCTGAAGTGCCATCAGTTATAGCCACAACTCGATTTATTTTGGTGGCCCCCTCAGCTGGTCGGGGTGGGCTTTTAGTTATGTCCCAAGTGGTGACTTTCTCCCTATACTCCCCAATGATTACGAATATGGTGAATATGGTTAGATTAACATGAATATGGTGATCACACTGCAATCGAATGCTTTCATGCTCACACTTAAAAGTTGTTTGCTGCACCAACTGAGCTATCAATAGATGGCAATTGTTCACATTTCTAAATAGCCATACATTCAAAAAGACTCGTTCCATAATATCTGAAATGTGACATTTGGATATGCTTGAAAGTCTTATAGAAAACCGTGATCGCTCAACAAAATTTAAGGATAGGTTCTAAGTAGGACATGTAGGAATTTTAATTAACATCAGGTTTTAAAGGGGCTAGTGGCGCAATGGATAACGCGTCTGACTACGGATCAGAAGATTCTAGGTTCAACTCCTGGCTGGCTCGTGTTTATTTTTAGGCTGGAAATTGTCATTTGAGATTTGCGTGTTATTTGTCACTAAATTAAAATAGATTGAATGTCCCACCTTCCTCTGTCAGGCTTTAAAAATGCTACAGCAAAGTTCTTTTATGAGCCCCAATTAAAAGGTATCCTCTCCTTAAGTTAACCTCACTGGTTGGGAATTGAAAAAAGCAAACTTGCAATAGAAATCCGGGTTCATGCAAATGACTTTGGCTTCCCTTCGGTCAAAGGTAGATAACCCATGACAGGGCAGTGCATGGCCTTAAGTCCCAACCCGTGGCCTGCTCTTTAGACCAGTGCTCTTGTTTCTCTTCAGATCGCATAAATCTTTCGCCTTTTACTAAAGATTTCCGTGGAGAGGAACAACAAGAGATTTTGACAATTTGTTGATGCTCTGCGTAACAGTGGGGCTCTAAATACATGTGAAAGAAAAGCATTATACAATTACATTGCAGTACATGCGTTCACTAACTTTCCTCTATCCTACAACTCAAATGCTACACCAAGGCCACTCAAGTTCTGATCCAAAGTTTGGCCTCTTCTGAAACATGGAATTGAACTCTTTGCATTTTTATAATTTGCTGCATTTCCTTTTCTGCCGACTAGCCTTTTTATTTAGTGTCAGTGTCGGACAATGAATGCAAATTAGCCCATGGCTACATTCCGGTGTGGTGTGTTCATAAACATGCACTGTCCAAATAAACCAATAAACAAATACATTCCCACAAAGACAACACAGCCGTGATCGTATAGAGGTTAGTACTCTGCGTTGTGGCAGCAGCAACCCCGTTTCGAATCTGCGTCACGGCATTAGTGATCAGTTTCCCAAAGGCAATGCTGTCTCGCTGATATTGGCAGTGCAATTGTTTCAACCACAATCTGATAGACAAAAGTTTTCGACCTCTAAGAGTTTTTTTTAAACTCCTAAGAGCACCCTGCAACTGTTACCTTTAAATGTGTGCCCGGTTTTGACCGGTCGGTGTGTGTTTTTAAATTGAATATGGCAGTAGGTATGTTTTTATTCAGGACTTCACTTCCTCTTTCAGCACCAGAGAGGGGGAATCCGGATCTGAACCAGAGACCTCTTGAGCTGCAGTCAAATGCTCAAATGATGGTTTTACACCGATTGATACAACTATCAATCCTTTTGCCTTGTAACCAACCCAACTGATGAAAGAGGAGACAGTTTCGGATGCATGCTAATACCAACTGTGCTTCTGATTTTGTTGGCTCGGTGCTAAACTTTGGAATATCCGTTTCAGTTTCTTTGGAGTTATTTCTGATCTTCCTTTCGATATTTGGGGCAGGTGGAATCAGTGAATTGTGTTTGTGTTTGTTGTCTGTTGCGCTTTCACTCTAGTCTTGCATTCTTTGAGACGCCGACAAAATTGTTTCACACCAGTGGAGATTGTTGTGTTGCAATAGATTCCAGGCATATAAATTGACCCTGATGTGATTTGAACACACAACCTTCTGATCTGGAGTCAGACGCTCTACCATTGCGCCACAGAGTCACTTAGTTTCAGATGTAGTACCAGTTATCTGGACAAAGGCTTGCACTGCACTGTCAATGTTCCCAAGGAGTTTTGGAGACACTTCATTCTTTTTATGTGACTACTTCGTTGTCCTGGACACTACATTACCATGTAATGAGCCCCTCGGCAGATATGCACAGAGGCAGATAGGCAGCAATGGCTGCATTTCAACCAATTCTTCAAACTCATGACAAGAAACTCAGTTGAAAAGTAGCTCTATCCTTGTTGTTGTGGCCGAGTGGTTAAGGCGATGGACTTGAAATCCATTGGGGTTTCCCCTCGTAGGTTCAAATCCTGCCGACAACGCCCTGAATGTCACACTAATTGATGTTTTGGACACCTGATGGAGGTCATTTAGTAATATCTAAGAGTCAAGCAAGACGTTCTGTGCAAGATGGGGATGTAGCTCAGTGGTAGAGTGCATGCTTTGCATGTATGATGTCCTGGGTTCAATCCCCAAACCCTAACCCTAATGTGAGTAGAAATCTGTCTCAGAGCTGAGAGAGAAAGGAGTCAGGATCAGATCATCTTTGGGTCAGAAGGTTTCACTGAACCACTGTGGGAGAGCCTCTTCAGACAGATGTGGCCACCGTTCTTTTCTGTCTTTCTTTCTTTTTATATGTTATATCTTTATTTGACTCATGTAACTACTCACCATTTGTATTTAACCTTTTAGTCTTACACAGAGGCTGTAAGATCCTCGGCAAAGTGACGCTGTTTTCTGGATCCCTTCATGTATCCAACCTTCACACAGATCTCTCGTATATACCTAAAGTATATCCATGTTAGATTAACATGTGTGGAGTTAGTTGTGATCTTGGGGTCTCAGACGGCTTCACTGAACCACTGTGGGAGAGCCTCTAGTGTAAGATGAAGCATTTTCATCATCAAGACCGACCGACAGCTTCGAGTTTATCTACAGGATTTCACCAAGAGCACATTCTCTTTTTACACATTTGTGTCATTCATTTCTTATGGCACTTACGGCCGTTTTATTTTGGCTTTGTCATTTGTATTATTCCCTTTATGTGGATTATTCTGCTTCTATGTATGTTTTTATGTGTACTGTATTTGTAGTTGTTATTATTGTTACATTGTTATTTTTGTCCCCTCCTTGAACCGCCACCTTAACGTGGTGGAGGAGTTTAAGCACCTGAATGATCCTGGGGGCTCTGTTGTTGGGGGCTTCGTGCCCCTGTAGGGTCTCCCATGGCAAACAGGTCCTAGGTGACGGGACAGACAACGCCCTGAATTGCACACTAGATGCTGCTCCATCCACCTGATGGAGGTCATTTAGTAATATCTCAGAGTCAAGCAAAACGTTCTGTTCAAGATGGGGATGTAGCTCAGTGGTAGAGCGCATGCTTTGCATGTATGATGTCCTGGGTTCAATCCCCAGCATCTCCAGCTGTTATTCATCATGGCTGAGTGCATATTCTCTTGTCGACCTCAAAGCATTTATGGCATGTAATATTTTGAGATCAGGTTAACCCTCTTGTCGTTGCAGTGTTCCGATGGATGTGCTGTGACGAATGTGTTGTTGTGGCCGAGTGGTTAAGGCGATGGACTAGAAATCCATTGGGGTCTCCCCGCGCAGGTTCAAATCCTGCCAACAACGTTGTACTCAATTCACCTTCAAGATTTTAATTTCTGCTGAAAAGATGAGGTTACAGTACATCTTGAGGAATTCTCTAGTCACAGTTTTGGCGCTTTAAAAAACACTTTGAAGCAGACTGTTTTCTGATAGATATATTTATTTAATCTTGAAACTCATCTGAAATGGCAGTGGTGGGATTTGAACCCACGCCTCCAAAGAGACTGGAGCCTTAATCCAGCGCCTTAGACTACTCGGCCACACTACCTCTGCTAATGTGCTCTAAAATGCTTTGCAATCATTAAAACAACATTCACTCTTGTGGTTGGGTATGTGCCTTGCGATTTCTACTGCAGAATTGACCAGCATCACAGAGAAAATGTGATGGAAACATAACTAGTGCCGAGGAGTGTGAAGTTGCTTTCTGAGCGGCAGGGCCAAGGATTGAACTTTTTGGAGAAAACGCCCTTTCAACAGGAAACATGTACTTGTTGATATGGCTCTTGATGTGTGGAATGAATTAAAGCCAGTGTACTGCTTATCCCATATGGTCTAGCGGTAAGGATTCCTGGTTTTCACCCAGGCGGCCCGGGTTCAACTCCTGGTATGGGAATAATTGATTGAAAACAGTGGGGCAGAATTAACATAAACGTTAAAGTTCTTACTATGGGCCTGGGTTCTCATTTATAAATTTCAAGAAATAATATCTGAGTGATCCATCCATCCATCCATTTTCTTCCGCTTTATCCGGGGCCGGGTCGCGGGGGCAGCAGTCTCAGCAGAGATGCCCAGACTTCCCGATCCATGCACACCTCCTCCAGCTGTTCTGGGGGGACCCCGAGACGACACCAGGCCAGCTCGGAGACATAGTCCCACCAGCGTGTCCTGGGCCTTCCACGAGGCCTCCTCCCAGTGGGACATGCCTGGAACACCTCCCTAGGGAGGCGACCAGGAGGCATCCGGAACAGATGCCCTAGCCACCTCAGCTGGCTCCTTTCGACGTGGAGGAGTAGCGGCTCGAGTCCGAGCTCCTCCCGGGTAACTGAGCTCCTCACCCGATCTCGGAGGGTGCGCCCAGCCACCCTGCGGAGGAAACTCATTTCGGCCGCTTGTATTCGCGATCTTGTCCTTTCGGTCATTACCCAAATCTCATGACCATAGGTGAGGGTGGGAACGTAGATCGATCGGTAAATCGAGAGTTTTGCCGCTTGGCTCAGCTCCCTCTTCACCACAACGGTCCGATACAGCGACCGCATCACTGCTGACGCCGCACCGATCCGTCTATCGATCTCACACTCCATCCGTCCCTCACTCGTGAACATGACCCCGAGATACTTGAACTCCTCCACTTGGGGCAAGGACTCCCCACCGACCTGAAGCGGGGAAACCACCTTTTTCCGGTGGAGAACCATGGCCTCAGATTTGGAGGTGCTGATCCTCATCCCGGCCGCTTCACACTCGGCTGCAAACCGCCCCAGTGCGCGCTGGAGGTCCTGATTTGATGAAGCCAACAGAACAACATCGTCTGCAAACAGCAGAGATGATATTCTGAGGTTCCCGAACCGGACACCCTCCGGCCCCTGGCTGCGCCTAGAAATTCTGTCCATATAGGTAATGAACAGAACCGGTGACAAAGGGCAGCCCTGGCGGAGACCAACACGCACCGGGAACAGGTCTGACTTACTGCCGGCAATGCGAACCAAGCTCCTGCTGCGGTCATACAGGGAACGGACAGCCCTTAGCAGAGGGCCCCGGACCCCATACTCCCGGAGCACCCCCCACAGGGCACCACGAGGGACACGGTCGAACGCTTTCTCCAGATCCACAAAACACATGTGGACTGGTTGGGCGAACTCCCACAAACCCTCGAGCACCCGATGAAGGGTATAGAGCTGGTCCAGTGTTCCACGACCAGGACGAAAACCGCATTGTTCCTCCTGGATCCGAGGTTCGACTATTGGCCGAATCCTCCTCTCCAGCACCCTGGAATAGACCTTACCAGGGAGGCTGAGGAGTGTGATCCCTCTGTAATTGAAGCACACCCTCCGATCCCCCTTCTTGAAGAGAGGGACCACCACCCCGGTCTGCCAATCCAGAGGCACTGTCCCCGACCGCCACGCGATGTTGCAGAGGCGTGTCAGCCAAGACAGCCCTACCATATCCAGAGACTTAAGGTACTCAGGACGAATCTCATCCACCCCTGGGGCCTTGCCACCGAGGAGCTTTCTAACCACCTCGGTGACTTCAGCCTGGGTGATGGACGAGCCCCCCTCTGAGTCCCCAGCCTCTGCTTCCTCATCGGAAGACGTAACGGTGGGATTGAGGAGATCCTCGAAGTACTCCTTCCACCGCCCGAACACATCCCCAGTCGAGGTCAGCAACCCCCCACCCGCACTGTAAACAGTGTTGGTGAAGCACTGCTTCCCCCTCCTGAGGCGCCGGATGGTTTGCCAGAATCTCTTCGAGGCCGACCGATAGTCCTCCTCCATGGCTTCTCCAAACTCCTCCCAGACCCGAGTTTTTGCCTCTGCGACTGCCCGAGCTGCAGCACGCTTGGCCTGCCGGTACCTCTCAGCTGCCTCCGGAGTCCCACAAGCCAACAAAGCGAGATAGGACTCCTTCTTCAGCTTGACTTATGGACATCCTTGTGCTCGAACATGGTGTTCGTTATGGACAAACCGTAACTAGCACAGAAGTCCAATAACAGAACACCACTCGGGTTCCGATCGGGGAGGCCGTTCTTCCCCATCACCCCCACCCAGGTCTCACTGTCGTTACCCACGTGGGCGTTGAAGTCCCCCAGTAGAACAATGGAGTCCCCAGCCGGAGCACCATCTAGTACCCCCTCCAGGGACTCCAAGAAGGCCGGGTACTCTGCACCGATGTTGGGCCCGTAGGCCGAGACAACGGTGAGAGACCTGTCCCCGACCCGAAGGCGTAGGGACGCGACCCTCTCGTTCACCGGGGTGAACTCCAACACGTGACGGCTGAGCTGGGGGGCTATAAGCAAACCCACCCCAGCCCGCCGCCTCTCCCCGCGGGCAACTCCAGAAAAATGGAGCGTCCAGCCCCTCTCCAGGAGTTGGGATCCGGAACCCAGGCTGTGCGTGGAGGTGAGCTCGACTATATCTAGCCGGTACCTCTCAACCTCCCGCACAAGCTCAGGCTCCTTCCCCCCCAGCGAGGTGACGTTCCATGTCCCGAACGCCAGAAGCTGCGCACGCGGACCAGGTCGTCGAGGCACCTGCCTCCGACTGCCACCCAGTCCTCTCTGCACCCGACCCCTACGGATCCCTCTGCGGATGGTGGGTCCACAGGAGGGCGGGCCCACGTCGTCCTTTCGGGCTGTGCCCGGCCGGGCCCCGTGGGCAGAGGCCCGACCACCAGACGCTCGCATTCGAGCCCCAACCCCAGGCCTGGCTCCAGGGTGGGGCCCCGGCTGCGCCATACCGGGCGACGTCACGGTCCTTGGTATTAAACTGTCCATAGGAGTTTTCGAACTGCTCTTTGTCTGACCCGTCACCTAAGACCTGTTTGCCATGGGAGACCCTACCAGGGGCATAAAGCCCCAGACAACATAGCTCCTCGGATCATTCGGGTGCTCAAACAACCGCACCACGTTAAGGTGGCAGTTCACGGGGTTGGCCTCAAATGATATTAAAATATATATTTTTAATTGAATAGTGTCAATATGTGGTACCGGTGGTGACAGACTTACGATGTTGTGTTTACCATGGTGTTGATCTCCACTTCTGCTCTTCAAAGTGACCCCAAAGTTGGAACATAATCAGAATATGATGCATCCATTTCCTTCGCTGATGAACCTGCAAGAATAACAAATATTACCTTAATCAGTATAAGATGCTGATTATTCTAACTAAGACATAAATGGTTATTTCAATACAATACTTTGTTTTCTAACAGGAAAAAAAAAATGCTAGTAAATGAGGAGGCTCTGGATCTATACAAGTACTAAACCTCTAAACATTGTTGCGAACACACTTGAGTTATCTTTGTGATTCCTTCATTTAGGATAAATGTACAATTGACTGGAAGCAGGACTTTCACAGAATGGAGCAGCTAGACTTAGCACAGACTTTGTCATTAGGCATAATTAGCCATGTGGTTTGTGGCTTACCATCTTTTTTGTCTTCTCAACTGTAAAATTATAGTTACGTGAGCCACAGTGAGACAAAGATTTGGAGGTGATAGATTGAGGAAAAGTAAGTATTAGATGCCACGTAGCCTGAAGCTAACAGCCTTAGCCTTAGCAGCTGTTGACACGAGCAAAACAAGGGCTAAAAACAAGACCTAAACATGAAATAGAAATCTGCAAAACAGCTGTCAGACACTTACCAGAACAACCATGAGTGAGCCATTACTTGAAGACATCTGTGGGTGTGCTGAGCCATTATATCGGTCCATCTCACTGACGCAGTTCAGGCTAGCTGTGTCCCTTTAGTCAGTCCAACACCAGCGCCTTTTACGTTGCTTCCAGGTAGAAAACATGAATATAATTAGAGTCCATTCTCACAGCCTGTCCACCTGACTGTGACTGCGATTACCTCCGCATCAGCCAACGAGAAGTGGGAAAATTAAGCGACTTTGTTGAAAAAACAGATGCTATTTTCCCTTAGACCCGCGAAGACAGGAAGTGACTGGGCTCTAATACGCGCTACTTCCGGTTGTCGTGAAAAAGGTCTATCGTCCTCTGAAAATGAGTCACGTAGTAATGATTCTATAAATGGAGACTTTAAACTAAATACACCCATCTTCACTGAACAAAACATTAACCAAATAACTGATGATATTGATCCTGATACAAACTTCTATAATAATATAAACAGTGTGTGCAAATACTATAAGGACTGTGAAATACAAAATCAAATGAACCGGAAGGAAAGCTTATCTGTGATTCACCTACACAGTCGGAGTCTGTATGCACATTTCCAGAACATAACCAAGTACTTAGACCAATTGAGCCCCTCTGATGTTATAGCAATTTCAGAAACATGGCTAAATGATAACACACCTGATAACTTCATCATAAAAGGATATGAAATGTTTAAAGCAAACAGAAACCATACAATAGGGGGTGGGGTTGCGCTATATTTTAATAACGGCATGCAGACAAAAGTTGTTGAAAATATGACCAACTATAGATGGCCTTATAGAATGTCTCACTGTGGAACTGTGTTTTAAAAAAGGAAAAACATTAATAAATTGCATCTACAGAACAGCTGAATCCAAAATGGACTCCTTCACAGATTATATGGAGGGATTATTCTCAAATTTGGGAGGAAGGAAGTGTTTCTTTGTGGAGATTTTAACATTGACTTACATAAAATAAAAACTCGCAGGCCCTCGGAACATTTCTTAACAGCTGATTTCCACATGTGCGGTTTCACTTTCCTTTCTATCACGAGCGGAGCGTTAGCTTTTTGTTTACATCCTGAGCCAGTTGTGGCTATTTCTGAACATTTGGACTCTTTGGGGAATTAAGCAGTTCGTTACCTTGACCTGGACATTCACAGCGAAGGATTATCTCCAAAATGTCGTTTATATTCGCTGTAGCCGATATCAGCGCCTTTTGCTGCAACTTTCTGACCACAGGGTTTGCATAACGGACGTCCATTGACAACAACAACTCCTTGGTCATCTTCTGGATCCTAAAGAGGTCCCACTCTGCTGACTTCAATCGTTTTTGGGTGGATACAACACTGGAGGAGAGCGTCCTTCTGCCTCGCTCAACTACCGCTGAGTTTACAATGTTTATGGCGTGCAGCGGCTCGTGTGTTAGCGCGAATCATTTCCGCGGTAAACCGTGGCTTCTGAAATTCTTACAGATAACGAATCGTGAAACCGGTTCATCTTGACATCCCTACTATTGAATACTTTTCTTGTCGATATTCTTTGTAATTTCCCCTATGAACGCGAGAGCGGGAGATCTGCTTTTGCGAATGCCATATTGACTATCATTTAAGGCAAGGCAGGCAAGTTTATTTGTAGAGCACAATTCATACACAAGGCATCAAATTACAAGAAAACAGATAAAATCAATCATTAAAACATCAACATAAAAATTAATCAATGACAGTAAAAGGCAAGAGTGCAGATCAAATACTTTCAGTTTTCATCTGCTCGGGTAAAAAGAGCTGTTTTCAGCCTGGATTTGAACATTGTCAGAGTTGAGGCCTGTCTCACATCCTCATGAAAACTGTTCCAGATTTTAGCTGCATGAAACTGAAACGCAGCTTCACCGTGTTTATTATTGACTCTGGGAACCACCAGGAGACCCCTCCCTGAAGTTCTAGGGGCCCGAGATGGTTCATACGGCTCTAACATGTCAGAGATGTACTTTGGTGCTAAACCATGAAACGACTTGTACACAAGCAGAGCTGTTTTAAATTCTATTCTCTGAGTGACAGGAAGCCAGTGCAGAGACCGGAGCACTGGACTAATATGGTCATATTTCCTGGTTCTTGTCAGGACTCGAGCAGCAGCGTTCTGGATGTTCTGCAGCTCTAACAGCTCGTTTAGAAAGGCCAGTGAGCAGCCGTTACAGTAGTCTAACCTGCTGGAGACAAATGCATGGATGAGTGTCTCCAAGTCTGGTTTTGACACGATTCCTCTGATCTTAATGTTTTTCAGATGATAAAAAGCCAATATGTAAAATATTGTATTTATCTTTAAATGCGTCTAGTCGAGTTGTATAGAACTTTTATAATATTTTTGAGAATTGAGGTAGTATTGAGATGGGTCTGTAATTAGAGAATTGAATTTTGTCACAATTTTTATAGATGGGAATAACTTTAGCCATTTTCATAAAATCTGGAAATGTACCCGTTTTGAAAGACAAATTAAAAATATGGGATAGCGGTGACGATGTGATCGATGACCTGTTTAACAATACTCATATCTACCTCGTCACAGTCCAAGGATTTCTAATGTATTGTATGACATTTCTGACTATATCAGTTCTTTCTTGTCCTGTTGTTAGTGTAAGAAACATTGTATTTGGGTTTTCCTGGACACAGTCATAATTATAATTTGTGCATGGTGGAGTTATTGAGGAGGATAATTGAGGTCCTATGCTTATGAAGTACTTGTACTTATGAAGTACTTATTGAACTCGCTCACAATTTCATTTCAATTTTCAATTTTCTGACCATTTGACATAAAGCTCTGTGGTAGAACATTTTTTCGAGTAGTGCACTATAATATATATATTTGTTTTTTGCAGTTTCTTATTATGTTAGTAAGTTTGTTGTTGTATGTTTTGTAATTATTTTCAGATTCACTTGTTCTTTTTGTTAAAAAGACTTTGTTTAGTGAATTATTTTTCTTACATGCATTTGCTAAACCCGTAGTCGTCCAGGGACTCTTTTTCTTTTTACAATTATTTGTGGGCAGTGCAGGTCATAGAGGGTCATGAAAGTTCTTAAGAAGATATCATAAGCTGCATCTGCATTGGTTTCTTCCAAGAGAGATTTCCAGTTTTTTTCTGCTAAACTGACTTTAAAGGCGTCTAGCGTGTTATCATTTAACAATCTGATAATTTAGTGACATGAGTTTATTCATCTTTAGTTTTAGGTTATACAGAACAAAAACAGGAGGTGATCACTTACATCCGTTACTAGAATCCCACTTGGAAGGTCTTTGCTGAGAACATTTGTAAATATATGATCACTTAGTGAGCAACTGTGTGGAGTTATTCGTGTTGGCCTGGTTACTTTAGGATACAGAGATAGACTGTATAGAGTATTTAGGAAATGTTCCGAGGGCCTGTGAGTTTTTATTTTATGTAAGTCAATGTTAAAATCTCCACAAAGAAACACGTCCTTCCTCCCAAATTTGAGAATAATCCCTCCATATAATCCGTGAAGGAGTCAATTTTGGATCCAACTGTTCTGTAGATGCAACTTATTAATATGTTTTTCCTTTTTTCAAAACACAGTTCCACAGTGAGACATTCCATAAGGCCGTCTATAGTTAGTCATATTTTCAACAACTTTTTTCTGCATGCCGTTATTAAAATATAGCGCAACCCCACCCCTTATTGTATGGTTTCTATGGGTTTTACAAGCTGAGCCATAATCATCAAAATAACAAATAAAGGCACTTTGCATGTAATGGGTCTATTATATATTAGTTTCACAGTTTAAGTTGAATAACAGATGTGAATGCACTTTTTTGTGGTATTCTATAGGACGAGCGCCTGTATTCTTTTTGGCTCCTAATTTTAGCCCAGACCGGTGAGGAAAACTGCCATTGGCCTAAATTGCACTTTTTAAAATTGGAGTAGTAAAAATATCTACTTCCAACATAAATGCAAATAGGAACAAATTATCAAATGTTTTATTTGTCATAAAACATGTTCCCTCGATGCCCCTGGACTTGCACTGCAGCCCTCCTACACTAGGGGGTGCTGCAGCACGCTGGGCGTCCATGGCCTTGCTATTCATCGATTTACTTTTTGTTCTATCTAATATCATCATCTTCAGTCTTTGAGTGTTGTGTGCTCACGCGAGACACGGCAGGTGAATTGGGTAAAGTTAAAAATCAATGATTAAATATCAACTTGAAACTTTTCCTGCAGATCACTGACATAATGTAAGAATATTATTTCTCTGAATAATGGATAAAGTTGGTTTAAATGTATGAAGTAAAAAAAAAAAAAGAACAGAAAAGTGAAATAAATATCAAATCCAAAAGGGATTTCATTACAGGCTTATTCTTATCAATCAGATGAGAGGCTTCACAATCTTAATCCCGAGCTCATGAAAAATCAATACAACGCCGGACAGAATTAAATCTTGTGACATTATGTTTGCCTGGATATTTGATTCACCGGAACTTTACATTGTCTTATTTACTGCTCTGTTTTATTGCCTTAATGTTTGTTACCGCCCTATGAGGCAAATCCTGTTGTGATATTGGGCTATACAAAACCATTGATTGATTGATTGATTGACATTGCAGGATCTGAGTGAAAGCAGAATGTGAAATAGATGTCTTTCAGGGACACACTGGTCAGTCACATTAACCACCTGTGGGCACCGGAGGCATCTTTCCATCGGAGTGGTTCGGACAAAGTCTTATAGACAGTATCAGTGTCCCCCACTGGGACAAGGCTGCTGCCCGATCCAAACCCGACTATCATGCACAATATCGACCCGGCCCACAGCCAGCAGGACTCCATGGATGTGCTGTACTTCTTCAGCTGAGCTCTGTTTGCAGAGTCCTAATCATTCCTCACTTGCTTGACTGAAATACAACGCCAGAATAATATGTTTCACAGAGGGAAGTCAATATTAAACGGTTTTACAATTATCATGGCTATAAAAGCTCGCAGTGGGTTAATCGTGAGAATTGTAGGACCCACAGTAAACCGCTGTCGCGACTCATGAGCCTCAGCGTATTCATGCCAAACTGTCCAGCCCAGTGTGCAGAGCAAACGTTATCCATTGTTTGCAGGATAACTGCATAACGTTGCCAAGGGAAGAGTCCCAAAAGAACCATGAGCAGCGGCATTTGTATGTCACGGTAAAAAGGAAAGTGAAACCGTGAGTGCCTGGAAATCAGATGCTTGTTTAGGTCACTCAGAGAGAGAATATCTTGTAGAATATCTTGATAATACTGATAATATTATATTGCCTGTTTATTAATTATTTTACAATCATTATTGTCTGAGGCCTGTTTTTATTTTTTTGCAAAAGCATAAAGATAAGAGCTAACATAGGCTGAATGTTCAATAGGTTTTCAATTAAAACAACCCATAAATAAATATAAAAACGTAGGTAGTGCCTCTTGTAGGTGCGGGTTTGAAGGGCAGACAAACCCGTCCTGTTACACATGCACTACTAGTTTTGCACATGAGCAAATGTTTGGTACAGGACCCCCTCTCAGCATCCTCACGTGTAAACTGGATGTTTGGCGTCGATGTTAGAATGCTGTTTTTAGACTTTAGCTCAGCATTCAACACTATAATCCCACAGCAGCTAATACACAAACTGCTCCACCTGGGGATCAACACATCACTGTGCAACTGGCTGCTGGACCTTCTGACGGGAAGACCACAGGCTGTAGGTGTCGGCGGAAAGTCCTCCAGAACCATCACACTGAACACGGGAGCTCCCCAAGGCTGTGTGCTGAGCCCCCTCCTGTTCACTCTGCTGACCCATGACTGCGCTCCAAAGTACGACTCAAACCTCTTCATCAAGTTTGCAGACGACACAACAGTGGTGGGTCTCTTCAACAACAGAGACGAGTCAAACTACAGGAGTGAGGTGAGCAGTCTGGCCATGTGGTGCACACAGAACAACCTCTCTCTAAATGTGGAGAAGACAAAAGAGATTGTTGTGGACTTTCGAAGAGCGCGGGTCCAGCATGTTCCTCTAACAATCAATGGTGCTGCAGTGGAGAGGGTGACCAGCACTAAGTTCCTGGGTGTGCACATCACAGAGAACCTTTCCTGGACCATGCACACTACATCTCTGGTCAAGAAAAGTAATCAGCATCTCTACTTTCTCCGCAAGTTAAGAAGAGCCCCAGCCTCTGTTATGTGCAACTTCTACAGAGGGACTATAGAGAGCATCCTGACCAGCTCCATCGCTGTGTGGCTCTTGTACAGAGGGACTATAGAGAGCATCCTGACCAGCTCCATCACTGTGTGGTTCTTCTACAGAGGGACTATAGAGAGCATCCTGACCAGCTCCATCACTGTGTGGCTCTTCTACAGAGGGACTATAGAGAGCATCCTGACCAGCTCCATCACTGTGTGGCTCTTCTACAGAGGGACTATAGAGAGCATCCTGACCAGCTCCATCGCTGTGTGGCTCTTCTACAGAGGAACTATAGAGAGCATCCTGACCAGCTCCATCCCTGTGTGGCACGGCGCCAGCACTGCCTCCTGCCGAAGGAGCCTCCAGCGCATCGTGAGAGCAGCGGAGAAGATCTGTGGAGCTCCTCTCCCCTCCATTAAGGACATGTACTCCACCCGTCTCACTCGCAAAGCCCTCAGAATCACCAGGGACCCTACGCACCCATCACACAGTCTCTTCAGAGTAATGCCTTCTGGGAGGAGACTGCGGAATCTACGGGCCAGGTCGAGTCGACTTAAGAACAGTTTCGTACACAGGGCCATCGGGAAGCTGAACTCCCTACCCTCCCTCCCACCCCCACCCCCCGCTCCACAATCAAGGATGAGAGAAATATAATTTCAAATCAGTCACATGGTTTGACAAATAAAACAAATCTTGAATCTTGAATTGAATGTGACGTTTCCAACCTGGGTTCATTTGTCACATTTTGAACTTCACTATGGCGCCCTCCATATTCTCTCCACTGTCTCTTTCCCCTCTTCCCTCCCTCTAGTCCCTATACTTTCCAGTAACATCCCCTTCCTCCTCGCGCTCTCTTCCTTTCCCACATGTTAACTTAGTTGGCCAGTCGGAGTTGCAGCTTATTTCCTACAGTTCTGGAGAGCTCCGAGAGGTTCTACAAATCCATTTTCCCCTAAAGAGTCCATATAGTCCAAGAACAAGCAATGGGTTTTCTTATCACATACTTTTTTATTTTCACGACACTCTTCCGATGACCATTAATCAGCCCATTAAAGTGTTTTCTCCGTCAAACGCCTCAAAAATGAGCTTTTGGTTCAAACTCATGACTAAAGTTCTTCAGATGCGCTGTTTAAAAAAGATCATAAAATAAAAAAGACTAAAGAACGTTGGAGTTTGCGTTTGTGAGAACATTGTGCGCCGTTATATGTCCTTCTCACATGGGGCTGCCACGTCAGCTGTAGCTGTGGGTACCAAAGTGGGGGTGGGGAGCATTGAGCTGGGGGTCACGAGATGATTTCAGAATACTAAGAAGAAAAATATTGGTGTATTTAGCCCATTGGTGCATTCGGTGTATTTATTTAGACATTGACCACAGCGCAGAGGTTTTCTGCTGAGGTCAAAACACATATCACTAAATAATACAATCAAATTAGATGTTAATAGATGTTAAGTGTTTTATAGTTTGATATCTATATTATTATTGCATCTTTACAGTAAGGTCCCGGATTATGTGCAGGGTCATTTTGGGCGGCCTCGTGTGGACATTGCTCTCTTCGACATGTCTAACTGGGGCCATGGATGAGAGGAACACTCTGAATTACAACCAAATTATCAATTAACTATTTAATGAAACCCATTTTTATTTCTTTTCTTTTCTGTTCTGTGGATTTCCTTTATCCTACTCTGCATTTATCATTATTTTTGTTTTTTGGTAGTACTGGTAGTGGTGCAAGTGGTGGTAATAGCGGCTGGTACGGGTAGTAGTTTGTTACGTTTTTATTTTCCCTCCTCGATTAAAGATTTATTTTTTTACATTTTCCCCCCCGCTTAATATACTGTCCTATTGTCCTGTCATACCTCATGTGTGTTGCATTGTCATGTCTTTCTTTTTACTTTGTGAATGTCTTAGTTTCCCTCTGCACCTTTGCAAATATGCACTTCTTGCAATAAAAAAAATAAAAATAAAAATAAAGATTATATATAAATGTGTTGGGGGTCCCGGCCTGAAAAGTTTGGGAACCCCACCAGGGGGGACAATCAGCAGTCTTAATTCAAATAAAAGAGATGTTATTTATCCAGTTTTTGCATATGAGCCGATAGATAACTGGCTTTTTGCGCCACACCTAGCCCTTTCTATACTTAAAAACAAAACAAAAAAACATGTGTAGCCCCAGAGAAAAGCCCTACTGTGAAAGACAGTCTGTTTTCGTTTAATTCCGGCTCTTCCCTTTACCCAACAGGCCACTCATTACTCTTAATACACTGCAGACGTCACACAGCAGTCTCTATTTTTCCACGAAAGTCTGTGAACACAATATAAACGGGGCAAAATGGATTTCACTGATAACCCACAGCCCCTTTAATGGAGCCCTGAATGTCAAAGGACATGAGGATATTGCACAAGCTGTGACCATTTCGCCATGTACTTCTTTCTTCAAAAACACAGCGGGGCATGTATTTTTAGTCATATCCACATTCCTCTCATATCTCCCCTGGCAACTGGGTTTAGCTCTTTCCTTTAGCTCTTCCTTACAGGTTTCTTGTGGAGTATTTCATTGGACACATTACTTTTGCATCGTCTCCAACCCTCGGGATGTGGGTTCATTATTACTGACCTCATTTCAGCTTCGGAACAAAACGACCTTAAAAAGAACTGTGTGTTTTGTCGGCCATATTCCAGTCCAGCTGAGCAAAGAAAAGCACATTCTACTCTCTTCTGCTTGTGTCTTACTCCAATGCTTCTTCACCGGAGAGCTTACAGCCTGGGCCAGTGTGATGTCCATTTGAAAGCTAAGGCCTACAAAACGGGTCGTAACTTTTTTGTCACATTGTAGTTGCTTTTTTGTCACTTTTTGGTTGCAAGAAGCTTTTAGATTTAGGCAATGCCAAACTGGAGAAAATGTGTGTGGTTCAGAGGAAAAGGAGGAAAAGCTCTTTCAGTTCAGAGGTTTTGGGCCATTTCACTTGGCTTGGGAAAAAAATAAAAAATTGCTGTTGCTTTTATTAGTTACACCATCAACCATTCAGCCAGTTCACATCTGTACTGGCCTCACAGAACCTTTCTGCGATCTAGCGAGATAAACACCTCCACACGCCAGGATGGGTTTAGACCAGGGGTGCTCACACTTTTTCAGCATGCGAGCTACTTATAAAATGATCAAGTCAAAATGATCTACCTACTAAAAAAATGCAAAACATATATTTATTTCTAAATATATTGAGGATTCTTTATATCTACAAGTAAATAGCTCCTCCTCAGGGCCTTCAGAACAGATTCTGCTGGCCCTGTGTCGTCAGGCTGCTCACATGATTGACAGCCAGCGTGACTGACAGAATTATCAGCCAATCAGAATTCGATATACATTGACAGTACGCCCCCCCAGGGCCTTCAGCAGCTCAGCAGCGCCCCCTATGGTTTGTTCGCCTGGGAAAACTGCGCTCGTCTCCGTCTGTCATGTGTCGTGTGTTTCCGTATGCTAGCCCGAGTGTTCCCGAAGGTGTTTTTGTTTGGAGTCGGAGGCATCGCTGCGTTAGTTGCGTTGTTGACAAATCCTTTGGCGAACAGATGCCACGCAAACAGGCAGTTTTATCCATACGCCTGTTGTCGATCAGTTTATATGGGTTTGACTGCGTGAACCCAGGCTGCTATTGAAGGCCCTGACTGAAACCCCACGGCCCGCCACTGTGTTTATCAATCAAAAGACGGGATGGATGATAGGCTGGCGTAAAAAAAATTTTATGTAATGTGATCTACAACACTACCTTTGCGATTGACTGGTAGATCGCGATCGACGTATTGAGCACCCCTGGTTTAGACCTTTGTATTTATATGGCAGGTGTGAAACTGTAACAACAGAATAACACATCAGTATATCCCAGAGGTAACATGCTAGAAAAACGATATAAGCTAATCATAGCAGAAAGTTGGTTAGCATCTTGTAAATAGTTTTTTTTTTTTTTTGTGAACAAAGTACTCTTCAAATATAGACCATATTAATAACTAAAAATAAACACTACACTATTAAAAATACTTACAGGGAATGCCCTGAATAAACTGTAAAGAGTCAGGACACAACTCCGCAGCGATCTTTTACTTTCCTGTTAGCTGCGCTGAGAGCCAACGTTACTTTCCTCGCGTTCTTAAAGGGGCAGCGCACAAATATTAAACAGCCAAAACAAACTGGGCAAAACAACATCCAACCCTCCATAAACTCAAACCTGTGACAGAAACCCCCAGGGCAAAGTGGGAAACACCTCCAACGGTGGTAGAGAATGACCGAGCCAAGATCCTGTGGGACTTCCAGATACAGACGGACAGAATGGTAATGAACCAATCGGACATTGTGGTGGTGGACAAAGAGCAGAGGAAAGCCATGGTGGTTGACATAGCAATAACAAGTGAATGCAACTTCAGGAAAAAGGAACACGAGAAACTAGAGAAACACCAGGGGCTCAGAGAAGAGCTGAAGAAGGTCTGGAGAATGAAGGCATCAGTGGAGCCACTCGGGGCAGTGACCCCCAAACTGCAGTTTGCATTTATGAAGTTTGACAGAGGAGTTAAAATCTGAACAGCTTCAGCCAGTAGAGCTCTGGTTTCTGTGATAAAGTGAACAATCTGTAAAGACCTCTGTTAAGGCACATTCTCCCAGTCGAATGCCGCCTGTGTGTCCCATGTGCGTATGCAGCTGGTGTGTGGGGGGCCATGTAGAGCTCAGCCTGCGATGGGCTGGGTTCCTGGATCAGTTCAAAGGAAATGTGAATCGACTCATTAACCTGGCTGAAAATAGATTAACTCTGGAGTAAGGATAAGTTCTGTATGGTTTAATGAAATCAGCCATAATCCTGTTCAACCATTTATTTTCAAAATGTGACATACATTTTAATTGAAACCAAAGCTAAGGACATAGTTACAAATTAAAGGTGTATTTGAAACTGAGTTATGTAAAGGCAAACCTGAAAAGGAACCAAAAATCTTAGCTGCGAACTGGAATCCTTCTCCAGGCCTTAGAAACTGCAGGTTCACTCAAACTCCAGAAGAGGACAGACTCTGTGGATTGTGTGACTTAAGAGGTTGAAAGAGAAACTAAGTTTGTGTTATAGTGTTGTGAACAAGAACTGGCAGACCCAAAAATGCAGAAACGAAAGTTATTTTAATACACAAACACGTAAGCGGATGGGAGTGAGGGATGAGTGATCCTGGGCGGCAAGGCAGGTAGGTGGAGATGAGTACTGGGTGGATGATCCAGACGGAGACACAGACAGAGGACAGATGGCAGTGGTACAGGAACTGACTCCAACAGCTGAACAGAACACGGAAAAAATGCAAGTTAGTGCTAGGCATAAAAAAAGGTCTTGCAGAATGGTTCAAAAAGCCTGATAGACCATCACCGGATGGATGACGGAACAATCTGGCAGAGGAGTCTTCTTCTTCTTGTACTTTTCCGGCAGCCTAGACGCCGCCAGGCGTATTGCTGCCTTCCACCGTCTCTTAGCAGTACTGCATCACGGACAAACCCTCACATGTAGATTGGTAGAAAACACAAACTCCATTACAGCGCCAACTACATCACAACGACTTGTCCACGGGTCCAAAAGTGTCCTTCGTGATATTCTGGCAACTCCCATTCCCATCACAGCTTCAAACAAGCGACTCCGCTCCTGCTTATAACGGACGCATTCCAAGAGCACATGACGGACTGTCTCTGCTTTCCTGCCACACAAACATAATCCATCCGGACTCTTTCCCATTAGCGCAAGGTCTGGGGCAAATCCACAGTGGCCCAGCCTTAACCACTTGTTCCCTTCTACTTTTCCCCCAGGTGGTGTCTCCCCCCTTGACACTACTTTGGATTGAATAAAAATGTCCCCCTCTTTCCTCTACATCCCATATCCTCTGCCATTTACCCACAATCTCCTGCCCTATAATGGTGCAAAGCTCAGAGTATCCTAATGTTGTTCTCACAGTAATATTTTCCAGCTTTAAAGCCTTTTTTGCAATAGAGTCTGCCTTCTCATTCCCAGAGACTCCCACATGGGCCGGAACCCACATGAAAGCCACCGATAGCCCTGCTGCCTCAGCTCTATGTAACGTCATTAAAATTTCAGAGATCTTTCTTTCTTTCATTTATTTATTTGAGCAGAAACTTATTTAAAACATTTTACAGAAGAAAACAAAACAAGACTATTGTGCTCAAAAGGAGTAGGAAGAAGTTCAAAGAACTTATAATAAACCTACCCCTTATCTCTCATTCAAGTAACACAAAATATCACAAAGGATTTATCATTTACCGTCGTACAAAATAAATAAAGGATTTATCATTTACAGTTTTACAAAAATAAATACACCATATGGTATTTAATATGTATAGCAATTATATTGCAACATCACTTCATCTGACTGAAATCGACACATTTTTTACAAACTCAATGCATGTGTAAACGTTCGGTTTTAGTGAAACTTTTTTTTTTTTTTTTTTTTTCTCATCCCTCTCTACAATACCTCAATCCTCATATACGGGCAAACCCCATAACAACAACAAAAAAGCGCGAGTGTGTGCCTGTCTGTGAAAATAATAGTAATTATGATACTTCACTAGCATAATTTTTAAAGATAATGTCTTTACATGTTTTTTTAAAGTGTACTAGTGTTTTGCTCTGTTTTGTCTCTTTATTTAGGTCATTCCACAATGTTATTCCTGCTTGGGAGATACACATACTTTTGAGGGTGGTGTGAACACACTGTTTCCTCATCACAAATTCTCCTCTTAAATTATAAGTTCCTTCTCTACTGCTGAACAATTTCTGAGTGTTCCTAGGGAGAAGGTCACGACTTGCTTTGTATAATACAACAAGAGTTTTAAATTTAATTAAGTCTTCAATTTTCATTATACGAGATGCTAAGAACAACTCATTTGTATGGTCCCTAAAACCAACGTTATGAACGATTCTTACGGCTTTTTTCTGAAGTTTTAAAAGTGGATCTAAATGAGTTTTATAAGTGTTACCCCAAACCTCCGCACAGTAGCTGATATATGGGAGAATTAAAGAACTATATATAATATGTAAGGCTCTATATTTTAGCAGATGTCTAGCTCTGTACATTACCGATATACTCTTTGCCATTTTTGATTGTATGCTTGTTATATGGGGTTTCCAGCTTACATTATGACTTAAAATCACACCCAGAAATGTACATTCGTGAACTCTCTCTATTTCCATATTGTTGATTTTAAGTTTTACTTCAGTATCTTTGATTCGTTTCCCAAAAATCATCATTTTTGTTTTCCTAATATTCATTGACAGTTTGTTATTATCGAACCATTGTTTTAACTTGTTTATTTCTGTTGAGATTTCCGTCATAAGAAGCTGTAAATCCTTTCCTGAACACAGAATCGTTGTATCGTCAGCAAATAGTATGAATTTCAGTTTAGAAGAGGTATAACAGAGATCATTTATGTATAATAAAAACAACATAGGACCCAAAATCGATCCTTGTGGCACCCCGCAAGTAATATTCTGCATTTCAGACATGCATTCCTCCAGTTGAACATACTGTTTCCGGTCTGAGAGGTATGATTTGACCCAGTTCAGTGCAACTCCACGAATGCCATATTTTTCCATTTTTTGCAGTAGTATTTGATGGTTCATTGTGTCAAACGCTTTTTTAAGGTCTATAAATATTCCTACAGAGTATAGCTTTTGGTCAATACTGTTGGTTATATCCTCAAATACTTCTGTTAGTGCTAGGGCAGTTCCTCTATTTTTTCTAAAGCCATACTGACTTTCATTGAGTAAATTATATTGTTCTATAAACCTATCAAGACGATTAGAGAAAAGTTTTTCAAGGATCTTAGAGAACTGAGGTAGAATCGATACAGGTCTGTAATTTGGCACCTCATGACTATCACCATTTTTAAATATAGGCACAACTTTGGCAATTTTCATTTGACTTGGGAATTTCCCAGTCTGGAGAGATAGGTTACATATATGAGTTATGGGCACTACAATTTCAAGTATGACCCTTTTGATAAGAGTCATATCAATGTCATTATAGTCCCTAGATTTTTTGCTCTTACATTGGTTAACTAAATCTATAATTTCTTTTGTATCTGTAGGAGTCACACACAATGAATCTCTGCTTTCCAATACATTTTCTAGAACATTTGCATTGTCCAAATTATTAATTTGATTTGCCATTTCGGGCCCAATGTTGACAAAATAGTCATTAAACATATTTACAATGTTGCCCAGTTTGGCTTCTTTTTTTCCATTATGTGTGATATAATCTGGAACAGGGTTTTTCCCGGTGTTCCTTCTTATAACACTATTTAATGTACTCCATAGGCCTCTCATACTATTTTTATTTTTCTCGAGCTGGTTTGTGTAGTATTCTTTCTTAGATATTCGCATTATATTGGTTAATTTGTTTTTATACCTTTTATATTTTGTTTCAGATTCTAAGGTTCTTTTCCTAAGAAATGTTTTGTACAGAGCATTTTTTTTTTACATGCGTTCCTTATCCCTTTTGTTATCCATGGCCTCTCCTCCTTTTTTGCTTTCATCTTGTATGTTTTTGTTGGACAGTGCAAATCATAGAGAAACTTAAATATTTGCAGGAATTCATTGTATGCATCATCTACCTCATTTTCACCAAGAACTTTATCCCAGCTTTGTCTTGATAAGCTTTGTTGAAAGGCATTCATTGAACTTTCACTCCTGGGTCTATATTTTATCACTTTGTTGGGTTTAGTCTCCAAAGAACGGTCCTGTTTTACCTTGACTAGTGTAAATATCGGTAAGTGATCACTTATGTCATTTAATAAAATCCCACTTTGATGAACACTCTCCAACATGTTGGTAAATATGTTATCAATTAGGGAAGCAGTCGTAGCCGTTATTCTTGTAGGTAGTGTAATCAATGGATAAAATGTATTACTGTACATTGCATTCAAAAAATGTTCTGTTGGTCCATGACGCGTATGTTTCAATAGATCAATATTAGTATCACCACAAAAAATGATGTCCTTCGTTTGATCAGCATATATATTTTCCATGCTCTCTGTAAATACTTGTAAATCTGTTCCAGGAGCTCTGTATACACAAGATAACAGTATATTTTTTCTTTTCTCAAAAACAATCTCCACAGTTATGCATTCCATTACTTGCTCAATTGCTACACTCATATGCTCCACGACCTGTATATGAAGTTTTTTATCCACATAGAGTGCAACGCCTCCACCATTTTTGTGTTCTCTGTTTTTATGAAACATTTCATAACCCTCAAGTGTTAAGTTATAATTGGAATCACTATTTAACCATGTTTCCGAAATAGCAATAACATTAAAAGTAAAGCTAAGGTTATCAAGATATTCCTTTATATTATCAAAGTTGGCCTGTAGGCTCCGACTATTAAAGTGTATAATTGACAAAGTATCTTCCACATTTTCCAATAAAGACATTTGTTGATCTTGAAAATACATACATTTTTTAGTCAGATTGTTATAAAACTGAATGTCCGGATCAATGTCCTGCAAACCTGTTAGCGACTCATAGTTTTCATAAGTAAATGTATCAAATTCTTGTACCAAACTTGTGTCATCATCTTCATTTTCGGATGAAGAAGCATCACTGGTAGATAATATCCTGTCTAGCCTGGGACACAGTGCCATCAAAGCAGCAGCCGAATCAGTACATATTAAAGCTTGCTGGGGCCAGATCTTTCCTACCCACTCCAGTGCACCCAGAATAGCTATGGCTTCCGTAGTAAAGACTGACACTCCATCTGGGAGCCGGTGACCCTGACTTAAACCAACCTCAGGAACGTGGACAGCAAAGGCCGCCTTTTTACTGATAGGATCCACAGAACCATCTGTAAAAAACTGCATAAAACCCCCCCACTTCTCATCAATAGTTTCATTAACCACCCCGACTGGATTGCTCTTGTCCCTTTGTTTAAACGTATCCTTTACAGTCCAATCTATGTCTGGATCTGGGAGCAACCAGGGCGGAACACACGGCCAGACCACTCTAGGGGACATGTCATTGCCCAACTCAGGGAACTCACTTCTCACTTCACTCACAAAGCTCACCCTCTTTCTTCCCTTCCTGGCTGGCTGCAAACTCTCCTCCAGCACTTTCTTCACAGGATTTCCTTGCTTTTGGCTCTGTACCCTCCCAATATACTGAAGGGCCAACTTGACGCGTCTCAATTCAAGGGGCATCTCACCACACTCTACTAATAGCGCAGGAATAGCTGTCGTCCTAAATGCCCCACAGCAGACCCTCAGCGCTTTAGCCTGCACAACGTCCAGCCTCGAGAGGTTTGTCTTAGCTGCACTCCCATAGTCAATACACGATCGAACCATCGCCCTGTAGATCATCAGCTGAGTTCCCTTACCTGCACCCCAACTACTACCTGCAAGACACCGCAGTATATTAACAATTTTATCACATTTCACTATAATTTTTATCAATATGGGACCTCCATGTCAACCTTTCATCAAAGTGCACCCCTAGGAATTTAAACACCGTGACCCTTTCAAGCACTCTACCATATAAACTCAGACTCAAATGCCCTACTTTACGTTTATTGCCAAATATAAGATACTTACTTTTATCCACTGAAATTTTAAAACCCCACTTTCCTGCCCATTCAGTAACCTTGTTCAGTGACGCTTGCATTTTCCTCATTATAAAATCAATATTTCGGCCCCTCTTCCACATTGCCCCATCATCTGCAAATAAGGACAGGCCAAGCCCCCCTCCAACCTTACGAAAAATATCATTAATCATTACATTAAAAAGGACAGGACTTATTACACTACCTTCCGGTGTGCCGTTATCAATTCCCAACACTTCAGAAAGCTCACCCCCAACTCGGACCTGATTTTTCCGATCCTGCAAGAAAGCTTTGATCCAGTTTAACATCCGCCCTCGAATCCCTGCATCATACAATTTAATGACAAGCCCCTCTCTCCACAGCATATCATAGGCCTTTTCTATATCTAGAAACACTGCCACAACTGCCTCCTTGTTGACTATTGCTCTTTGAACATCCGACTCTAACAACAGCACAGAGTCCATTGCGCCTCTTCCTAACCTAAATCCATTTTGTATGTTAGTAAACCATCCCTCTCTCTCTAATTTATACACTAACCGATCAGTAACCATCCTCTCCATAATCTTGCATATCACCGCTGTTAAAGCAATCGGCCTGTACGAACCCGGGTTCTTAGCTTCCTTTCCTGGCTTTAGGATCTGCACCACTACAGCCTCCCTCCATGCTGAAGGCAACACCCCCTCTTCCCATACATTATTAATAAGTGCCAACACCTCGTACAACACCATATCATCGAAATGCTTAAAAATTTCATACACTAGCCCATCCTTACCTGGTGCCGTTTTACCCCCTCTACTTATTGCCTTCTGCAATTCCTTAAGTGAAAAAAATTAATTACCTGGATCAGAATTATAATCACTAACCTCAAGTTTATACTCTTGATTATTCAGAGTCCTGTTCCTCTCCCTAATCCCATTCTCTCCTATATTATCACCACAGTGGACCTCATGGAACTTCCTAGCCAGCATGCTTGCCTTCTGGTCATTCCTCAAGGCTTCCACCCCTCTATCCTGAAGCACTGGAATAGCTCTACGCCTACACCCACCTGCCATACGACGCACAGCTGACCACACCTCTGCCACTGACGCTTCCACTCCTAATCCACTGTAGTACTTCCTCCAACAATCTCTCTTGGCCCCTTTTATTGTCCTACGAGCCATTGCCCTCAACTTTTTATACTCAATAGAATTCTGTTCTGACGGAAACCTCTTAAATAGTTTATATACTTTTTTCCTTGCCCTTATAGCATCAGTACAGGCCTTATTCCACCAGGGCACACTCACCCTATTCCTTCCCCCAACCTTACAAGGGATGAACTGACGTACATTCTGTGAGATTACTTTGCACAAGCTGTCATTTCACTCCTCCAAAGAGCTATCCTGAACCTTACCCAGATCCCTAGTACATCCTTCAACAAACTCCTTCCACTGTGCTCGCCCAAAATCTAAAGCTTTAGGCCTGACCATCTCCTCCGTTAATAGAGATTTCCCAAACTTCAATAGTATAGGAAAGTGATCACTCCCTATTGAGCAACTATCCAGGTTATCCCACTCTCCTAAAATAGCCAAGTCACTGGAGGCCAAGGCCAAATCAATACATGAAAGCCCCCCCGTTCTAACATCAAACCTCGTGGCCTGCCATCATTCATACAAATCAGTCCATTCCTATCCATGAAATCCTCAACTTCCTCCCCGTTACGGTCCCGGGAATTACTGCCCCACACCGGGTTATGGGCATTAAAATCTCCTACCCAAACTACCGGTGTTCCCACCACCTGCAATATTTCATCCAAGGCGTAAGTATTAAGGTGCAGACATGGATTATAAAAATTTACCACATTAATTGTCCCCTGTACACCCCATACCCTCACTGCCATACATTCCAGTTGAGTGTTAAGGGATACCCTTTGATATTGCACATTCTCCCGAATAAAGATCACACAGCCCCCTCCAGCCTTATCGGCCCGGTCAAGCCGCTCACTCCGTACCCAGGCACTACAAAATTTCATGCATGGTTTTAACCATGACTCCTGGACACATATCAAAGCAGGCTTAGTAATGAAGTCCTCCAAGTATTTTTTAAGTTCCTGTCCATTGGCAATAAGGCTACGGGCATTCCACTGTAATATATAAAACATTTACCCTACTGAGGAGCCTTCCCCACTCTGACTGGCCCTTCTTTGTGTACCCCCACTACGTGCGTATGCAAGGTTCAAGTGCTCTGGGGACACCTCTGTACCCAGAAACCTAGCTGCCTCTTTTGCAATCATTGCCTTTATGCCTGATGGCGTATCCCCCTGCCTTGCTGCCCATAAAACTTCAACTAAAAAGGCAAAGAACGCCACTTTGCGCACCACAAAGCAATCATCTGAGCCTTGACCACCTACCTGGTTTACTCTTCCACTTTGAACCTGCTGTATCTCCTGACCCGCTCCCTTAACTGTCCCAACTGCCTCAGCATAGGAGATATTTTCAGTCCTTTTAATTGTCTCCACTCCTTGGGCCCTGACATGCGCCCCACAGCCCCTGTACGCCGCCACATGGCTGCCCCCACAATTACAGCACTTTACCTCACCGTTTGTACACTCCAAATAATCATGGTCCCCGCCACACTTTCCACACCTTTTCTCCCCTCTACACACTGCAGCAACGTGCCCAAACCTCTGACACTTGTAACACCGCAAGGGTGGACGCACATACGGTTTGACCTGATAGACCATATATCCCAGTGTAACCCTTTGCGGAAGGACCTCCTCTCTAAAAGAAATGAGCACCGCCGTGCTACTTCTCTCTTCTCCCTCCGTCCTGGTTTTAAACCTTTTCACTCCCAAAATAGATCCCCCTCTCAGGTTTTGAAACATTTCATCCTCAGAAACATCTATGTCAATATAAACGACCCCTTTAGAGCCCTGGACAGAGTCCAAGTTGGACCCTGGCACCAAACCTTGAACTGCTCGCTTATCCAACTCCTTTAACGCGAGTCCCTTTTTCCTTTGGGCTTCGGTCTTACAAAATATCAGCACATTCCCATTAGACAACATTTTTGCGTGTAGGATTTCCCCAATTTTGTCACGTATTTCTGAGGATAGTTGAAGGGGGTTGGGAACTCTTCTTACTTCGTCCTTGAATTCAAAAATGATTTTAAATTCTTCCTCCTCACGCTCATCTCGCCTCACCATCTTGGGTACTTCTCTTTCTCGACTCCCACTACTACCTGACCTGGTTCGCTTCCCCCCGGTTTCCCCTCCCCTCCCCCCCCAGAGCCACCCCGTTTGGGTCTTCCCATACACCAGGAGAGACACCACCAAGAAAAGCAGTACAAAACAGTCTATGTGCCACAGTATGAGTCCAAAAGAGCCCACTGTCAGTGGCGCCGCGCAGGAAAGTCGGATCGAGGAGGAAGCTCAGAGACACGTCCTGTCTGCTCACCCACCACCGGATCTCCAAAACCCTGGCAGTGGGGTGGAGGTATGGTGGCCTTTTCTACAGAGTTGATTGCATGATGAGATACAGGTGTGGAGCACGGCAGGTGAGTAACGAGGGAACCGCCCAGGAACCGCCAAACAAGGTAAACACACAAGGGGAGGGGGAGATGGAGAGAGAAGGGAGTGGCCGGACAGGACCACAACAGGTTAGTGTTTGGAATCAAAAAGGTCTAGCAAAAAGAGCCTGATAGAAGATCACCGTATAGATGACCGGACAATATATTTATTTGAACAGGGACAGTGTACAATATACATTAGCCTCAGAAAGGAGAGATGCATTGTACCAGGTTATAGCACTTGTGCTAATTTCCACCTGCAGTCCCTGGGCCTATTGTACATGTTTTTAGTGGTAGGGGAAACTGGAGTACCCGGAGAAAACCTGCGCAGACACGGGGAGAACATGCAAACTCCACACAGAAAGGCCCCGTCCAGGTGGGAATTGAACCCTGACCTTCTAGCTGTGACGCACGAGCGCTAACCGCTGTACTACCGTGCTGCCAATCCGGCAGAGGAGTGGAGGTCTGGTGGCCTTTTCTACAGAGCTGATTGCATGATGAGATACAGGTGTGGAGCACAGCAGGTAAGTAATGAGGGAACCGCCCAGGAACCGACAAACAAGGTAAACACACAAGGGGAGGGGGAGATGGAGAGAGAAGGGAGTGGCCGGACAGGACCACAACATATAGTGCCTTCCGTACGACTATCTTTGGAATGTGTTGTTTGGTGAATTGTTGAAATGTTCTGGATCAGTTGAATTGTTTGCTTAATTTGAATATATTTAAATGTATTGTACATTGTGCCTACTTTCTGGCAACTGATCCTTTTGTAAATGTGTGTATGCCAGACACAATGATAAAACTATCCGTTTATACAGTGTACACTGTAGCTTCTATAGACAGCTATTCTCCTGCTTTGTACAGTACACTAATTTGTCAATATACAGTACTGCATCTGTGGCTGATACAAGAGGAGCAGGCGGCAGTGAGTGGATGACTTAAAACAGTACCAACTCAAGGCTGGCTGAAAAAATAAGCTACGTTCTTCACAGTCATGACGATATCTGAAACTGAAACTGTGGAAGGCCCCCAGGCCGGATGGTGTCTCCCCCTCCACCCTGAGACACTGCGCAGATCAGCTGGCTCCCGTCTTCACAGACATTTTCAACACCTCCCTGGAGTCATGCCACGTGCCGTCCTGCTTCAAAACATCCACCATCGTCCCTGTCCCTAAGAAACCACGGATCACAGGACTTAATGACCGGCACTGACGGCACTGACGTCTGTGGTCATGAAGTCTTTTGAGCACTTGGTCCTGCCCCACCTCAAGGACATAACCACCCCCTCCTGGACCCGCTGCAGTTCGCCTACAGAGCCAACAGGTCTGTGGACGACGCAGTCAATCTGGCCCTCCACTTCCTCCTGGAACATCTGGACTCACCAGGAACCTACGCCAGGATCCTGTTTGTGGACTTCACCTCTGCCTTCAACACCATCCTCCCTGGACTGCTACGAGACAAGCTCTACCAGCTCAGCGTGCCCGACTCCCTCTGCAGGTGGATCACTGACTTCCTGACGGACCGGAGACAGCACGTGCAGCTGGGGAAGATTGTCTCGGACATTCGGACTACAAACACTGGAACTCCTCAGGGCTGTGTACTTTCCCCCTGGCTCTTCTCCCTGTACACAAACTGCTGCACCTCCAGTCACCAGTCCGTTAAACTGATCAAGTTTGCGGACGACACCACCCTCATCGGGCTCATCTTGGACGGTGATGAGTCCGCCTACAGGAGAGAGGTGGAACGGCTGGCGTCCTGGTGCAGCCACAACAACCTGGAGCTGAACGCCCAGAAGACAGTGGAGATGATCGTGGACTTTAGGAATGACACAGCCCCACCATCCCCTCTCGCCCACCCTCATTTCCATTGTAGACTCCTTCGGTTTCCTGGGCACCACCATCACCCAGGACCTCAAATGGGAGCCAACCATCAGCTCCCTCATCAAGAAGGCCCAGCAGAGGATGTTCTTCCTGCAGCAGCTGAGGAAACTTAAGCTGCCAACCAAGATGCAGGTGCAGTTCTACACGGCCATCATCGAGTCCATCCTCACCTCCTCCATCACTGTGTGGTCCATCCTCACCTCCTCCATCACCGTGTGGTCCATCCTCACCTCCTCCATCACCGTGTGGTCCATCCTCACCTCCTCCATCACCGTGTGGTTCCCCGGCGCTACAGAACGGGACAAGCACCGACTGCAGCACATTGTGCGTGCTGCAGAGAAGGTGATTGGCTGTGAGCTCCCATCTCTCCAGGACCTGTTCACCTCCAGGACCCGGAGGCGTGTGGGTCGGATCACAGCTGACCCTTCTCAACCTGGACATGGACTATTCACCCCTCTCCCCTCAGGCAGGAGGCTACGGTCTATCGGGACCCATACCTCCCGCCACTTGAACAGTTTTTTCCCCTCCGCCATCAGACTCATGAACAAAAACAAGTCTCTGTAGCTCAGTCACAGACTCATGGATGTTTCTGCACTTGCAGTGTGCGGTGTGTCCACACTTAGACCCGCTGCTATCACTTATCACTTAATATCACTTTATAACACTTAATATCACTTTATACGCCTACACATCTGTAAACACAATCCCGCTGTTGTTCAATGTCAAATTGCTTATTTTTTATCTTAATTCTGTGTTATATGTTTTATGTCGCACGTTTGCACCGAGAAAAAATCCTGAAATTCTGATTCTGATATAAACATCAATATTTTCACCAAACATCCCAGATCTAGTGCAAACCATAACCACACAGAGAAGTCTACAAAAGTAAAAGGGGAGCCAAAAATATCTGTAACGCCCGTTCCGCTTAACCGCTATGAACAGTGTGCAAGTTTACTTACTTTTTACTTACACTCTAAATTGAAGACTAAACCCTGTGCAACTGAAACCAAACAGTCTACAGTACATGAAGAGTGTGTGAAAGGCTATGTTAACCAAGACTAGATACAATGTGACTGTTGAGTGTGGTATCTTTAACCTGTTGGGTGTGGGCCTTTATACCGAAACTAAAATGTAATTGGGTATATCTCAAAGGAGCCTTACAAAAGAACATATGCGAAATTACAATGAAGTTAAGTTAAAGCAAAGCACATATAGAAACATCAAGACATGGGACATACACAGCACACGAGGTCACATGCGGAATTATTTCTTGGGGAGGGGAAGGACGACCGGCCATTGGGGGGGGGGGGCTGAGGAAACGTGTTGAGATAGACACATGGGGGCGTGTTTAGGGAGGGGCTATGTGTGTGCACCAGGATATCTCTGACCTTGACACTTGGCACAGTTTTTCTCTCCATCTTTGTTTTGACTTATTGTTTTTCTCTGACTTTCTCTGTTCGTTATACTCGTGATAAAAATCTATTTGTTAACTTTATTCCAGGTGCATTTTTACCAACAGTCGGAAAGTCAGTGTTTTGCAAAATATGACCCAGAGATCTCAGTCCTTATCAGGTTTAGCTCCGTGGCTTGGCCTTGAAGGGAAGTGTTGACAGTGTAGGAGAGATAAGAGGTCCAGCTGCTTCAAACCTCCTCTTTCAGGAAGAAGATATCTATTCCAGAATAGTTCATAAATGTTAAAATTAGCCTTTACTTGTCTCAGCATTAGTTCAGTTCTCCAGAGCAGGTAGTTCCCTTCACAGTTCAACCCTTTCCCTCCCAAAATATAGTCCAGCTGTTGTCCGTCTCCACAGCGAGCTGCCAGGTCGTACATAACAGTTCATCTTAGTGCGTTACTTTCCGGTGTAATTCCATCACTCGGTCACTCCCTGCTCCAAAGTGCTCGTTCATTTTAACGGACATCAGCGTGGTCCGATTGCAAACTGCTGTCATTCCAAATTTCCGATAATCCAGGGCAGTCCATCCAATAAGCAGGTGCCCTGTTATCAAGAGTCCAAATAAATAAATATCTTTGATGTCTCCGACCGACAGGACCGCAAGGCAAACGACATCCATCGCAAACCGAGCTGACAATCCAGTCCGGGAAGACGACCTCCTCCGTGGCCTCACTTTGTGAAAAAATAAATACATAAAAAACTTATCAAGATTCCAGTTTATCAATTCCATAGTTTAGCGATTCAGCAGGACAGCGAGCAGGTGGTCCAAAAGGAAAAATAAAAGTCAGACATGACACTCGCAGAGGCAGGAAAAAACGGTTACACCCCGCCATTCCGACACACCGCTAATCCGACATTGAGTTCTAATTGTCGGAATTGCGGTGTTTCCATTTATTATCAAACGTCCCGGCACTCCGACAATTTTTTTCACCCTTTGTCGGAGTGGTGACACCTTTATCTTTTATGCAACGTGCCGCTATTCCGACACAAGATAATTATCAACAATTATTATTGTTTTACGTTTTGCCTGATGACTGAAGAGACAATGCCTGTGCGTCTCCCCTGATCGTTGGTACGTGTTTTATTTTTTAATTTTTTCTACTTGTCTTTCGCATCGTTCTCATAACTCATAACATCAGCTGCTTAAGTTGTTCCGCCGGCTTTTCTTCCTCCTGTGGTGGTTCCTCCTGATGTTTGGGAGCGAGTCCCTAAACACTCCGCTGGAGAACCCGACTGTTATATCATTATTTGTCCCGAATTTCCGCGCGTTTGTGGACAAAAAAAGGGAGAGTGAACGCATCTCCCACGCCGCCTTGGCTATAACATGGATAAGTGTTTTGACATGTAAAACAAGCGTGATGAGCGCAGCAGGTGGAGACAGACCTGTTGTTGTGGAGTTTTGCCAAATGGAGCTAATGATGGACCAGACGAGTGAGAGTCATGGATAAAGAGGTGAAGAGTTCTACACAGATGATGGAGTGCACAGTGAGTGTTTTGATGCTGATTCTGTGGAGTCAAGTCTGGCTGAATGTGCCGCTGTTGCACAGACTCATGTGACATAAGGCGCGTGTGTTTATTGCTATTGTTTGTCTTGATAGATTCAGTGTTTGCCCGTGTCACACAGTGACTGGAGCATATGACCCCCCCCCCCCCCCCCCCCAAATACGCACACCCATGCGCGCTGCTTTGTTGTTTTGGGACAGTGTTTTGAAGGAAGGGGAGCGCGTGGCTCGGTCATCCTTGTCAGTCTCTTAAAGCCTTGAGCGACAGCTCCAGTGTCTGAGTGGAAAACGTCCAACAGTGCGCGGCGTATTAACCGCGGACTTCAGCGCTTTGTTGTAAAATACAGACTAGCTGCACCTGTCACTGCCTTTGCCCAAAACCACCTCACGAGCCTCTGCACCCCTGGGCCGACAGCGGGGATGAGCAGGGAAGGTGGCGTTGACAGAAGGCAAACAGATACGCTCAAAATGATTGTCGGAATAGCGGTACCAAAAAGTGTCGGATTGGCGGGGTGTCGAGATGGCGGGGTGTCGGGACGGCGGTCCGTCCCCGGAAAAAAGCGTGAAAGCCAGAAGTGAAAAAACACGTCTGCACTCAACAGCGACAGGAAGAAAAGACACAGGTAAAGAAGACAAAAAATAAATAAGACAAAAAATATAACCGTTAATATTCACACACACATGTTCATAACTAACGAAACCCCTGTCCCTATTCAGTACCAAGGTTTATTTTGACAGTCCTGATTGGACATAGTTTAGTCCTGATTGGACATAGTTCAGTCCTGATTGGACATAGTTTAGTCCTGTGTTGGACATAGTTTAGTCCTGATTGGACATAGTTCAATCCTGTGGTGGACATAGTTCAGTCCTGATTGGACATAGTTCAGTCCTGTGGTGGACATAGTTCAGTCCTGATTGGACATAGTTCAGTCCTGATTGGACATAGTTCAGTCCTGATTGGACATAGTTTAGTCCTGTGTTGGACATAGTTCAGTCCTGATTGGACATAGTTCAGTCCTGTGGTGGACATAGTTCAGTCCTGATTGGACATAGTTCAGTCCTGATTGGACATAGTTTAGTCCTGTGTTGGACATAGTTCAGTCCTGATTGGACATAGTTCAGTCCTGTGTTGGACATAGTTTAGTCCTGATTGGACATAGTTCAATCCTGTGTCGGACATAGTTCAGTCCTGATTGGACATAGTTCAGTCCTGTGTTGGACATAGTTCAGTCCTGATTGGACATAGTTCAGTCCTGTGTTGGACATAGTTCAGTCCTGATTGGACATAGTTCAGTCCTGATTGGACATAGTTTAGTCCTGTGTTGGACATAGTTTAGTCCTGATTGGACATAGTTCAATCCTGTGGTGGACATAGTTCAGTCCTGATTGGACATAGTTCAGTCCTGTGGTGGACATAGTTTAGTCCTGTGTTGGACATAGTTCAGTCCTGATTGGACATAGTTTAGTCCTGTGTTGGACATAGTTCAGTCCTGATTGGACATAGTTTAGTCCTGATTGGACATAGTTTAGTCCTGTGTTGGACATAGTTCAGTCCTGATTGGACATAGTTCAGTCCTGTGGTGGACATAGTTCAGTCCTGATTGGACATAGTTCAGTCCTGATTGGACATAGTTTAGTCCTGTGTTGGACATAGTTCAGTCCTGATTGGACATAGTTCAGTCCTGTGGTGGACATAGTTCAGTCCTGATTGGACATAGTTCAGTCCTGATTGGACATAGTTTAGTCCTGTGTTGGACATAGTTCAGTCCTGATTGGACATAGTTCAGTCCTGATTGGACATAGTTTAGTCCTGTGGTGGACATAGTTCAGTCCTGTGTTGGACATAGTTCAGTCCTGATTGGACATAGTTTAGTCCTGATTGGACATAGTTCAGTCCTGTGTTGGACATAGTTCAGTCCTGATTGGACATAGTTCAGTCCTGATTAGACATAGTTTAGTCCTGTGTTGGACATAGCTTAGTCCTGATTGGACATAGTTCAATCCTGTGTTGGACATAGTTTAGTCCTGATTGGACATAGTTCAATCCTGTGTCGGACATAGTTCAGTCCTGATTGGACATAGTTCAGTCCTGTGTTGGACATAGTTCAGTCCTGATTGGACATAGTTCAGTCCTGTGTTGGACATAGTTCAGTCCTGATTGGACATAGTTCAGTCCTGATTGGACATAGTTCAGTCCTGATTGGACATAGTTTAGTCCTGTGTTGGACATAGTTTAGTCCTGATTGGACATAGTTCAATCCTGTGGTGGACATAGTTCAGTCCTGATTGGACATAGTTCAGTCCTGTGTTGGACATAGTTCAGTCCTGATTGGACATAGTTTAGTCCTGTGTTGGACATAGTTCAGTCCTGATTGGACATAGTTTAGTCCTGATTGGACATAGTTTAGTCCTGTGTTGGACATAGTTCAGTCCTGTGTTGGACATAGTTCAGTCCTGATTGGACATAGTTTAGTCCTGTGGTGGACATAGTTCAGTCCTGATTGGACATAGTTCAATCCTGTGGTGGACATAGTTCAGTCCTGATTGGACATAGTTTAGTCCTGTGTTGGACATAGTTCAGTCCTGATTGGACATAGTTCAGTCCTGTGGTGGACATAGTTCAGTCCTGATTGGACATAGTTCAGTCCTGATTGGACATAGTTTAGTCCTGTGGTGGACATAGTTCAGTCCTGTGTTGGACATAGTTCAGTCCTGATTGGACATAGTTTAGTCCTGATTGGACATAGTTCAGTCCTGTGTTGGACATAGTTCAGTCCTGATTGGACATAGTTCAGTCCTGATTGGACATAGTTTAGTCCTGTGTTGGACATAGTTTAGTCCTGATTGGACATAGTTCAATCCTGTGTTGGACATAGTTTAGTCCTGATTGGACATAGTTCAATCCTGTGTCGGACATAGTTCAGTCCTGATTGGACATAGTTCAGTCCTGTGTTGGACATAGTTCAGTCCTGATTGGACATAGTTCAGTCCTGTGTTGGACATAGTTCAGTCCTGATTGGACATAGTTCAGTCCTGATTGGACATAGTTTAGTCCTGTGTTGGACATAGTTTAGTCCTGATTGGACATAGTTCAATCCTGTGGTGGACATAGTTCAGTCCTGATTGGACATAGTTCAGTCCTGTGGTGGACATAGTTTAGTCCTTTGTTGGACATAGTTCAGTCCTGATTGGACATAGTTTAGTCCTGTGTTGGACATAGTTCAGTCCTGATTGGACATAGTTTAGTCCTGATTGGACATAGTTTAGTCCTGTGTTGGACATAGTTCAGTCCTGATTGGACATAGTTCAGTCCTGTGGTGGACATAGTTCAGTCCTGATTGGACATAGTTCAGTCCTGATTGGACATAGTTTAGTCCTGTGTTGGACATAGTTCAGTCCTGATTGGACATAGTTCAGTCCTGTGGTGGACATAGTTCAGTCCTGATTGGACATAGTTCAGTCCTGATTGGACATAGTTTAGTCCTGTGGTGGACATAGTTCAGTCCTGTGTTGGACATAGTTCAGTCCTGATTGGACATAGTTTAGTCCTGATTGGACATAGTTCAGTCCTGTGTTGGACATAGTTCAGTCCTGATTGGACATAGTTCAGTCCTGATTGGACATAGTTTAGTCCTGTGTTGGACATAGTTTAGTCCTGATTGGACATAGTTCAATCCTGTGTTGGACATAGTTTAGTCCTGATTGGACATAGTTCAATCCTGTGTCGGACATAGTTCAGTCCTGATTGGACATAGTTCAGTCCTGTGTTGGACATAGTTCAGTCCTGATTGGACATAGTTCAGTCCTGTGTTGGACATAGTTCAGTCCTGATTGGACATAGTTCAGTCCTGATTGGACATAGTTTAGTCCTGTGTTGGACATAGTTTAGTCCTGATTGGACATAGTTCAATCCTGTGGTGGACATAGTTCAGTCCTGATTGGACATAGTTCAGTCCTGTGGTGGACATAGTTTAGTCCTGTGTTGGACATAGTTCAGTCCTGATTGGACATAGTTTAGTCCTGTGTTGGACATAGTTCAGTCCTGATTGGACATAGTTTAGTCCTGATTGGACATAGTTTAGTCCTGTGTTGGACATAGTTCAGTCCTGATTGGACATAGTTTAGTCCTGTGGTGGACATAGTTCAGTCCTGATTGGACATAGTTCAATCCTGTGGTGGACATAGTTCAGTCCTGATTGGACATAGTTCAGTCCTGATTGGACATAGTTCAGTCCTGTGTTGGACATAGTTCAGTCCTGATTGGACATAGTTCAGTCCTGATTGGACATAGTTTAGTCCTGTGTTGGACATAGTTCAGTCCTGATTGGACATAGTTCAGTCCTGTGGTGGACATAGTTCAGTCCTGATTGGACATAGTTCAGTCCTGATTGGACATAGTTCAGTCCTGATTGGACATAGTTTAGTCCTGTGTTGGACATAGTTCAGTCCTGATTGGACATAGTTTAGTCCTGTGTTGGACATAGTTCAGTCCTGATTGGACATAGTTTAGTCCTGTGGTGGACATAGTTCAGTCCTGATTGGACATAGTTCAATCCTGTGGTGGACATAGTTCAGTCCTGATTGGACATAGTTCAGTCCTGATTGGACATAGTTCAGTCCTGATTGGACATAGTTCAGTCCTGATTGGACATAGTTTAGTCCTGTGTTGGACATAGTTCAGTCCTGTGGTGGACATAGTTCAGTCCTGATTGGACATAGTTCAGTCCTGATTGGACATAGTTTAGTCCTGTGTTGGACATAGTTCAGTCCTGATTGGACATAGTTTAGTCCTGTGTTGGACATAGTTCAGTCCTGATTGGACATAGTTTAGTCCTGTGGTGGACATAGTTCAGTCCTGTGTTAGACATAGTTTAGTCCTGTGGTGGACATAGTTCAGTCCTGATTGGACATAGTTCAATCCTGATTGGACATAGTTTAGTCCTGTGGTGGACATAGTTCAGTCCTGTGGTGGACATAGTTCAGTCCTGATTGGACATAGTTCAGTCCTGATTGGACATAGTTTAGTCCTGTGGTGGACATAGTTCAGTCCTGATTGGACATAGTTCAGTCCTGATTGGACATAGTTCAGTCCTGATTGGACATAGTTTAGTCCTGTGGTGGACATAGTTCAGTCCTGTGTTGGACATAGTTTAGTCCTGTGGTGGACATAGTTCAGTCCTGATTGGACATAGTTCAGTCCTGATTGGACATAGTTCAGTCCTGATTGGACATAGTTTAGTCCTGTGGTGGACATAGTTCAGTCCTGTGTTGGACATAGTTCAGTCCTGTGGTGGACATAGTTCCGTCCTGATTGGACATAGTTCCGTCCTGTGGTGGACATAGTTCAGTCCTGATTGGACATAGTTCAATCCTGTGGTGGACATAGTTCCGTCCTGATTGGACATAGTTCAGTCCTGTGGTGGACATAGTTCAGTCCTGTGTTAGACATAGTTTAGTCCTGTGGTGGACATAGTTCAGTCCTGTGGTGGACATAGTTCAGTCCTGATTGGACATAGTTTAGTCCTGTGGTGGACATAGTTCGGTCCTGATTGGACATAGTTTAGTCCTGTGTTGGACATAGTTCAGTCCTGTGGTGGACATAGTTTAGTCCTGATTGGACATAGGTCAGTCCTGTGGTGGACATAGTTCCGTCCTGATTGGACATAGGTCAGTCCTGATTGGACATAGGTCAGTCCTGTGGTGGACATAGTTCCGTCCTGATTGGACATAGTTTAGTCCTGTGTTGGACATAGTTCAGTCCTGATTGGACATAGTTTAGTCCTGTGGTGGACATAGTTCAGTCCTGATTGGACATAGTTCAATCCTGTGGTGGACATAGTTCAGTCCTGATTGGACATAGTTCAGTCCTGTGGTGGACATAGTTCAGTCCTGTGTTAGACATAGTTTAGTCCTGTGGTGGACATAGTTCAGTCCTGATTGGACATAGTTCAGTCCTGATTGGACATAGTTTAGTCCTGTGGTGGACATAGTTCAGTCCTGTGGTGGACATAGTTCAGTCCTGATTGGACATAGTTCAGTCCTGATTGGACATAGTTTAGTCCTGTGGTGGACATAGTTCAGTCCTGATTGGACATAGTTCAGTCCTGATTGGACATAGTTTAGTCCTGTGGTGGACATAGTTCAGTCCTGTGTTGGACATAGTTTAGTCCTGTGGTGGACATAGTTCAGTCCTGTGGTGGACATAGTTCAGTCCTGATTGGACATAGTTCAGTCCTGATTGGACATAGTTTAGTCCTGATTGGACATAGTTCAGTCCTGTGGTGGACATAGTTCAGTCCTGTGTTGGACATAGTTCAGTCCTGATTGGACATAGTTTAGTCCTGATTGGACATAGTTCTGTCCTGTGTTGGACATAGTTCAGTCCTGATTGGACATAGTTTAGTCCTGATTGGACATAGTTCAGTCCTGTGTTGGACATAGTTCAGTCCTGATTGGACATAGTTCAGTCCTGTGTTGGACATAGTTCAGTCCTGATTGGACATAGTTCAGTCCTGATTGGACATAGTTTAGTCCTGTGTTGGACATAGTTTAGTCCTGATTGGACATAGTTAAATCCTGTGTTGGACATAGTTTAGTCCTGATTGGACATAGTTCAATCCTGTGTCGGACATAGTTCAGTCCTGATTGGACATAGTTCAGTCCTGTGTTGGACATAGTTCAGTCCTGATTGGACATAGTTCAGTCCTGTGTTGGACATAGTTCAGTCCTGATTGGACATAGTTCAGTCCTGATTGGACATAGTTTAGTCCTGTGTTGGACATAGTTTAGTCCTGATTGGACATAGTTCAATCCTGTGGTGGACATAGTTCAGTCCTGATTGGACATAGTTCAGTCCTGTGGTGGACATAGTTTAGTCCTGTGTTGGACATAGTTCAGTCCTGATTGGACATAGTTTAGTCCTGTGTTGGACATAGTTCAGTCCTGATTGGACATAGTTTAGTCCTGATTGGACATAGTTTAGTCCTGTGTTGGACATAGTTCAGTCCTGATTGGACATAGTTTAGTCCTGTGGTGGACATAGTTCAGTCCTGATTGGACATAGTTCAATCCTGTGGTGGACATAGTTCAGTCCTGATTGGACATAGTTCAGTCCTGATTGGACATAGTTCAGTCCTGTGTTGGACATAGTTCAGTCCTGATTGGACATAGTTCAGTCCTGATTGGACATAGTTTAGTCCTGTGTTGGACATAGTTCAGTCCTGATTGGACATAGTTCAGTCCTGTGGTGGACATAGTTCAGTCCTGATTGGACATAGTTCAGTCCTGATTGGACATAGTTTAGTCCTGTGTTGGACATAGTTCAGTCCTGATTGGACATAGTTTAGTCCTGTGTTGGACATAGTTCAGTCCTGATTGGACATAGTTTAGTCCTGTGGTGGACATAGTTCAGTCCTGATTGGACATAGTTCAATCCTGTGGTGGACATAGTTCAGTCCTGATTGGACATAGTTCAGTCCTGATTGGACATAGTTTAGTCCTGTGGTGGACATAGTTCAGTCCTGTGTTGGACATAGTTTAGTCCTGTGGTGGACATAGTTCAGTCCTGATTGGACATAGTTCAGTCCTGATTGGACATAGTTCAGTCCTGTGGTGGACATAGTTCAGTCCTGATTGGACATAGTTCAGTCCTGATTGGACATAGTTTAGTCCTGTGGTGGACATAGTTCAGTCCTGTGTTGGACATAGTTCAGTCCTGATTGGACATAGTTTAGTCCTGATTGGACATAGTTCAGTCCTGTGTTGGACATAGTTCAGTCCTGATTGGACATAGTTCAGTCCTGTGTTGGACATAGTTCAGTCCTGATTGGACATAGTTCAGTCCTGATTGGACATAGTTTAGTCCTGTGTTGGACATAGTTTAGTCCTGATTGGACATAGTTCAATCCTGTGGTGGACATAGTTCAGTCCTGATTGGACATAGTTCAGTCCTGTGGTGGACATAGTTCAGTCCTGATTGGACATAGTTCAGTCCTGATTGGACATAGTTCAGTCCTGATTGGACATAGTTCAGTCCTGTGGTGGACATAGTTCAGTCCTGATTGGACATAGTTCAGTCCTGATTGGACATAGTTCAGTCCTGATTGGACATAGTTTAGTCCTGTGTTGGACATAGTTCAGTCCTGATTGGACATAGTTCAGTCCTGATTGGACATAGTTTAGTCCTGTGGTGGACATAGTTCAGTCCTGTGTTGGACATAGTTCAGTCCTGATTGGACATAGTTTAGTCCTGATTGGACATAGTTCAGTCCTGTGTTGGACATAGTTCAGTCCTGATTGGACATAGTTCAGTCCTGATTGGACATAGTTTAGTCCTGTGTTGGACATAGCTTAGTCCTGATTGGACATAGTTCAATCCTGTGTTGGACATAGTTTAGTCCTGATTGGACATAGTTCAATCCTGTGTCGGACATAGTTCAGTCCTGATTGGACATAGTTCAGTCCTGTGTTGGACATAGTTCAGTCCTGATTGGACATAGTTCAGTCCTGTATTGGACATAGTTCAGTCCTGATTGGACATAGTTCAGTCCTGATTGGACATAGTTTAGTCCTGTGTTGGACATAGTTTAGTCCTGATTGGACATAGTTCAATCCTGTGGTGGACATAGTTCAGTCCTGATTGGACATAGTTCAGTCCTGTGTTGGACATAGTTCAGTCCTGATTGGACATAGTTTAGTCCTGTGTTGGACATAGTTCAGTCCTGATTGGACATAGTTCAGTCCTGATTGGACATAGTTTAGTCCTGTGGTGGACATAGTTCAGTCCTGTGTTGGACATAGTTCAGTCCTGTGGTGGACATAGTTCCGTCCTGATTGGACATAGTTCCGTCCTGTGGTGGACATAGTTCAGTCCTGATTGGACATAGTTCAATCCTGTGGTGGACATAGTTCCGTCCTGATTGGACATAGTTCAGTCCTGTGGTGGACATAGTTCAGTCCTGTGTTAGACATAGTTTAGTCCTGTGGTGGACATAGTTCAGTCCTGTGGTGGACATAGTTCAGTCCTGATTGGACATAGTTTAGTCCTGTGGTGGACATAGTTCGGTCCTGATTGGACATAGTTTAGTCCTGTGTTGGACATAGTTCAGTCCTGTGGTGGACATAGTTTAGTCCTGATTGGACATAGGTCAGTCCTGTGGTGGACATAGTTCCGTCCTGATTGGACATAGGTCAGTCCTGATTGGACATAGGTCAGTCCTATGGTGGACATAGTTCCGTCCTGATTGGACATAGTTTAGTCCTGTGTTGGACATAGTTCAGTCCTGATTGGACATAGTTTAGTCCTGTGGTGGACATAGTTCAGTCCTGATTGGACATAGTTCAATCCTGTGGTGGACATAGTTCAGTCCTGATTGGACATAGTTCAGTCCTGTGGTGGACATAGTTCAGTCCTGTGTTAGACATAGTTTAGTCCTGTGGTGGACATAGTTCAGTCCTGATTGGACATAGTTCAGTCCTGATTGGACATAGTTTAGTCCTGTGGTGGACATAGTGCAGTCCTGTGTTGGACATAGTTTAGTCCTGTGGTGGACATAGTTCAGTCCTGTGGTGGACATAGTTCAGTCCTGATTGGACATAGTTCAGTCCTGATTGGACATAGTTTAGTCCTGATTGGACATAGTTCAGTCCTGTGGTGGACATAGTTCAGTCCTGTGTTGGACATAGTTCAGTCCTGATTGGACATAGTTTAGTCCTGATTGGACATAGTTCTGTCCTGTGTTGGACATAGTTCAGTCCTGATTGGACATAGTTTAGTCCTGATTGGACATAGTTCAGTCCTGTGTTGGACATAGTTCAGTCCTGATTGGACATAGTTCAGTCCTGTGTTGGACATAGTTCAGTCCTGATTGGACATAGTTCAGTCCTGATTGGACATAGTTTAGTCCTGTGTTGGACATAGTTTAGTCCTGATTGGACATAGTTAAATCCTGTGTTGGACATAGTTTAGTCCTGATTGGACATAGTTCAATCCTGTGTCGGACATAGTTCAGTCCTGATTGGACATAGTTCAGTCCTGTGTTGGACATAGTTCAGTCCTGATTGGACATAGTTCAGTCCTGTGTTGGACATAGTTCAGTCCTGATTGGACATAGTTCAGTCCTGATTGGACATAGTTTAGTCCTGTGTTGGACATAGTTTAGTCCTGATTGGACATAGTTCAATCCTGTGGTGGACATAGTTCAGTCCTGATTGGACATAGTTCAGTCCTGTGGTGGACATAGTTTAGTCCTGTGTTGGACATAGTTCAGTCCTGATTGGACATAGTTTAGTCCTGTGTTGGACATAGTTCAGTCCTGATTGGACATAGTTTAGTCCTGATTGGACATAGTTTAGTCCTGTGTTGGACATAGTTCAGTCCTGATTGGACATAGTTTAGTCCTGTGGTGGACATAGTTCAGTCCTGATTGGACATAGTTCAATCCTGTGGTGGACATAGTTCAGTCCTGATTGGACATAGTTCAGTCCTGATTGGACATAGTTCAGTCCTGTGTTGGACATAGTTCAGTCCTGATTGGACATAGTTCAGTCCTGATTGGACATAGTTTAGTCCTGTGTTGGACATAGTTCAGTCCTGATTGGACATAGTTCAGTCCTGTGGTGGACATAGTTCAGTCCTGATTGGACATAGTTCAGTCCTGATTGGACATAGTTTAGTCCTGTGTTGGACATAGTTCAGTCCTGATTGGACATAGTTTAGTCCTGTGTTGGACATAGTTCAGTCCTGATTGGACATAGTTTAGTCCTGTGGTGGACATAGTTCAGTCCTGATTGGACATAGTTCAATCCTGTGGTGGACATAGTTCAGTCCTGATTGGACATAGTTCAGTCCTGATTGGACATAGTTTAGTCCTGTGGTGGACATAGTTCAGTCCTGTGTTGGACATAGTTTAGTCCTGTGGTGGACATAGTTCAGTCCTGATTGGACATAGTTCAGTCCTGATTGGACATAGTTCAGTCCTGTGGTGGACATAGTTCAGTCCTGATTGGACATAGTTCAGTCCTGATTGGACATAGTTTAGTCCTGTGGTGGACATAGTTCAGTCCTGTGTTGGACATAGTTCAGTCCTGATTGGACATAGTTTAGTCCTGATTGGACATAGTTCAGTCCTGTGTTGGACATAGTTCAGTCCTGATTGGACATAGTTCAGTCCTGTGTTGGACATAGTTCAGTCCTGATTGGACATAGTTCAGTCCTGATTGGACATAGTTTAGTCCTGTGTTGGACATAGTTTAGTCCTGATTGGACATAGTTCAATCCTGTGGTGGACATAGTTCAGTCCTGATTGGACATAGTTCAGTCCTGTGGTGGACATAGTTCAGTCCTGATTGGACATAGTTCAGTCCTGATTGGACATAGTTCAGTCCTGATTGGACATAGTTTAGTCCTGTGTTGGACATAGTTCAGTCCTGATTGGACATAGTTCAGTCCTGTGGTGGACATAGTTCAGTCCTGATTGGACATAGTTCAGTCCTGATTGGACATAGTTTAGTCCTGTGTTGGACATAGTTCAGTCCTGTGTTGGACATAGTTCAGTCCTGATTGGACATAGTTTAGTCCTGATTGGACATAGTTCAGTCCTGATTGGACATAGTTTAGTCCTGTGTTGGACATAGTTCAGTCCTGATTGGACATAGTTCAGTCCTGATTGGACATAGTTTAGTCCTGTGTTGGACATAGCTTAGTCCTGATTGGACATAGTTCAATCCTGTGTTGGACATAGTTTAGTCCTGATTGGACATAGTTCAATCCTGTGTCGGACATAGTTCAGTCCTGATTGGACATAGTTCAGTCCTGTGTTGGACATAGTTCAGTCCTGATTGGACATAGTTCAGTCCTGTGTTGGACATAGTTCAGTCCTGATTGGACATAGTTCAGTCCTGATTGGACATAGTTCAGTCCTGATTGGACATAGTTTAGTCCTGTGTTGGACATAGTTTAGTCCTGATTGGACATAGTTCAATCCTGTGGTGGACATAGTTCAGTCCTGATTGGACATAGTTCAGTCCTGTGTTGGACATAGTTCAGTCCTGATTGGACATAGTTTAGTCCTGTGTTGGACATAGTTCAGTCCTGATTGGACATAGTTTAGTCCTGATTGGACATAGTTTAGTCCTGTGTTGGACATAGTTCAGTCCTGTGTTGGACATAGTTCAGTCCTGATTGGACATAGTTTAGTCCTGTGGTGGACATAGTTCAGTCCTGATTGGACATAGTTCAATCCTGTGGTGGACATAGTTCAGTCCTGATTGGACATAGTTTAGTCCTGTGTTGGACATAGTTCAGTCCTGATTGGACATAGTTTAGTCCTGTGTTGGACATAGTTCAGTCCTGATTGGACATAGTTTAGTCCTGTGGTGGACATAGTTCAGTCCTGATTGGACATAGTTCAATCCTGTGGTGGACATAGTTCAGTCCTGATTGGACATAGTTCAGTCCTGATTGGACATAGTTCAGTCCTGATTGGACATAGTTCAGTCCTGATTGGACATAGTTTAGTCCTGTGTTGGACATAGTTCAGTCCTGTGGTGGACATAGTTCAGTCCTGATTGGACATAGTTCAGTCCTGATTGGACATAGTTTAGTCCTGTGTTGGACATAGTTCAGTCCTGATTGGACATAGTTTAGTCCTGTGTTGGACATAGTTCAGTCCTGATTGGACATAGTTTAGTCCTGTGGTGGACATATTTCAGTCCTGATTGGACATAGTTCAATCCTGTGGTGGACATAGTTCAGTCCTGATTGGACATAGTTCAGTCCTGTGGTGGACATAGTTCAGTCCTGTGTTAGACATAGTTTAGTCCTGTGGTGGACATAGTTCAGTCCTGATTGGACATAGTTCAGTCCTGATTGGACATAGTTCAGTCCTGATTGGACATAGTTTAGTCCTGTGGTGGACATAGTTCAGTCCTGTGGTGGACATAGTTCAGTCCTGATTGGACATAGTTCAGTCCTGATTGGACATAGTTTAGTCCTGTGGTGGACATAGTTCAGTCCTGATTGGACATAGTTCAGTCCTGATTGGACATAGTTCAGTCCTGATTGGACATAGTTTAGTCCTGTGGTGGACATAGTTCAGTCCTGTGTTGGACATAGTTTAGTCCTGTGGTGGACATAGTTCAGTCCTGATTGGACATAGTTCAGTCCTGATTGGACATAGTTCAGTCCTGATTGGACATAGTTTAGTCCTGTGGTGGACATAGTTCAGTCCTGTGTTGGACATAGTTCAGTCCTGTGGTGGACATAGTTCCGTCCTGATTGGACATAGTTCCGTCCTGTGGTGGACATAGTTCAGTCCTGATTGGACATAGTTCAATCCTGTGGTGGACATAGTTCCGTCCTGATTGGACATAGTTCAGTCCTGTGGTGGACATAGTTCAGTCCTGTGTTAGACATAGTTTAGTCCTGTGGTGGACATAGTTCAGTCCTGTGGTGGACATAGTTCAGTCCTGATTGGACATAGTTTAGTCCTGTGGTGGACATAGTTCGGTCCTGATTGGACATAGTTTAGTCCTGTGTTGGACATAGTTCAGTCCTGTGGTGGACATAGTTTAGTCCTGATTGGACATAGGTCAGTCCTGTGGTGGACATAGTTCCGTCCTGATTGGACATAGGTCAGTCCTGATTGGACATAGGTCAGTCCTGTGGTGGACATAGTTCCGTCCTGATTGGACATAGTTTAGTCCTGTGTTGGACATAGTTCAGTCCTGATTGGACATAGTTTAGTCCTGTGGTGGACATAGTTCAGTCCTGATTGGACATAGTTCAATCCTGTGGTGGACATAGTTCAGTCCTGATTGGACATAGTTCAGTCCTGTGGTGGACATAGTTCAGTCCTGTGTTAGACATAGTTTAGTCCTGTGGTGGACATAGTTCAGTCCTGATTGGACATAGTTCAGTCCTGATTGGACATAGTTTAGTCCTGTGGTGGACATAGTTCAGTCCTGTGGTGGACATAGTTCAGTCCTGATTGGACATAGTTCAGTCCTGATTGGACATAGTTTAGTCCTGTGGTGGACATAGTTCAGTCCTGATTGGACATAGTTCAGTCCTGATTGGACATAGTTTAGTCCTGTGGTGGACATAGTTCAGTCCTGTGTTGGACATAGTTTAGTCCTGTGGTGGACATAGTTCAGTCCTGTGGTGGACATAGTTCAGTCCTGATTGGACATAGTTCAGTCCTGATTGGACATAGTTTAGTCCTGATTGGACATAGTTCAGTCCTGTGGTGGACATAGTTCAGTCCTGTGTTGGACATAGTTCAGTCCTGATTGGACATAGTTTAGTCCTGATTGGACATAGTTCTGTCCTGTGTTGGACATAGTTCAGTCCTGATTGGACATAGTTTAGTCCTGATTGGACATAGTTCAGTCCTGTGTTGGACATAGTTCAGTCCTGATTGGACATAGTTCAGTCCTGATTGGACATAGTTCAGTCCTGATTGGACATAGTTTAGTCCTGTGTTGGACATAGTTTAGTCCTGATTGGACATAGTTCAATCCTGTGTTGGACATAGTTTAGTCCTGATTGGACATAGTTCAATCCTGTGTCGGACATAGTTCAGTCCTGATTGGACATAGTTCAGTCCTGTGTTGGACATAGTTCAGTCCTGATTGGACATAGTTCAGTCCTGTGTTGGACAAAGTTCAGTCCTGATTGGACATAGTTCAGTCCTGATTGGACATAGTTTAGTCCTGTGTTGGACATAGTTTAGTCCTGATTGGACATAGTTCAATCCTGTGGTGGACATAGTTCAGTCCTGATTGGACATAGTTCAGTCCTGTGGTGGACATAGTTTAGTCCTGTGTTGGACATAGTTCAGTCCTGATTGGACATAGTTTAGTCCTGTGTTGGACATAGTTCAGTCCTGATTGGACATAGTTTAGTCCTGATTGGACATAGTTTAGTCCTGTGTTGGACATAGTTCAGTCCTGATTGGACATAGTTTAGTCCTGTGGTGGACATAGTTCAGTCCTGATTGGACATAGTTCAATCCTGTGGAGGACATAGTTCAGTCCTGATTGGACATAGTTCAGTCCTGATTGGACATAGTTCAGTCCTGTGTTGGACATAGTTCAGTCCTGATTGGACATAGTTCAGTCCTGATTGGACATAGTTTAGTCCTGTGTTGGACATAGTTCAGTCCTGATTGGACATAGTTCAGTCCTGTGGTGGACAAAGTTCAGTCCTGATTGGACATAGTTCAGTCCTGATTGGACATAGTTTAGTCCTGTGTTGGACATAGTTCAGTCCTGATTGGACATAGTTTAGTCCTGTGTTGGACATAGTTCAGTCCTGATTGGACATAGTTTAGTCCTGTGGTGGACATAGTTCAGTCCTGATTGGACATAGTTCAATCCTGTGGTGGACATAGTTCAGTCCTGATTGGACATAGTTCAGTCCTGATTGGACATAGTTTAGTCCTGTGGTGGACATAGTTCAGTCCTGTGTTGGACATAGTTTAGTCCTGTGGTGGACATAGTTCAGTCCTGATTGGACATAGTTCAGTCCTGATTGGACATAGTTCAGTCCTGTGGTGGACATAGTTCAGTCCTGATTGGACATAGTTCAGTCCTGATTGGACATAGTTTAGTCCTGTGGTGGACATAGTTCAGTCCTGTGTTGGACATAGTTCAGTCCTGATTGGACATAGTTTAGTCCTGATTGGACATAGTTCAGTCCTGATTGGACATAGTTCAGTCCTGATTGGACATAGTTTAGTCCTGTGGTGGACATAGTTCAGTCCTGTGTTGGACATAGTTCAGTCCTGTGGTGGACATAGTTCCGTCCTGATTGGACATAGTTCCGTCCTGTGGTGGACATAGTTCAGTCCTGATTGGACATAGTTCAATCCTGTGGTGGACATAGTTCCGTCCTGATTGGACATAGTTCAGTCCTGTGGTGGACATAGTTCAGTCCTGTGTTAGACATAGTTTAGTCCTGTGGTGGACATAGTTCAGTCCTGTGGTGGACATAGTTCAGTCCTGATTGGACATAGTTTAGTCCTGTGGTGGACATAGTTCGGTCCTGATTGGACATAGTTTAGTCCTGTGTTGGACATAGTTCAGTCCTGTGGTGGACATAGTTTAGTCCTGATTGGACATAGGTCAGTCCTGTGGTGGACATAGTTCCGTCCTGATTGGACATAGGTCAGTCCTGATTGGACATAGGTCAGTCCTGTGGTGGACATAGTTCCGTCCTGATTGGACATAGTTTAGTCCTGTGTTGGACATAGTTCAGTCCTGATTGGACATAGTTTAGTCCTGTGGTGGACATAGTTCAGTCCTGATTGGACATAGTTCAATCCTGTGGTGGACATAGTTCAGTCCTGATTGGACATAGTTCAGTCCTGTGGTGGACATAGTTCAGTCCTGTGTTAGACATAGTTTAGTCCTGTGGTGGACATAGTTCAGTCCTGATTGGACATAGTTCAGTCCTGATTGGACATAGTTTAGTCCTGTGGTGGACATAGTTCAGTCCTGTGGTGGACATAGTTCAGTCCTGATTGGACATAGTTCAGTCCTGATTGGACATAGTTTAGTCCTGTGGTGGACATAGTTCAGTCCTGATTGGACATAGTTCAGTCCTGATTGGACATAGTTTAGTCCTGTGGTGGACATAGTTCAGTCCTGTGTTGGACATAGTTTAGTCCTGTGGTGGACATAGTTCAGTCCTGTGGTGGACATAGTTCAGTCCTGATTGGACATAGTTCAGTCCTGATTGGACATAGTTTAGTCCTGATTGGACATAGTTCAGTCCTGTGGTGGACATAGTTCAGTCCTGTGTTGGACATAGTTCAGTCCTGATTGGACATAGTTTAGTCCTGATTGGACATAGTTCTGTCCTGTGTTGGACATAGTTCAGTCCTGATTGGACATAGTTTAGTCCTGATTGGACATAGTTCAGTCCTGTGTTGGACATAGTTCAGTCCTGATTGGACATAGTTCAGTCCTGTGTTGGACATAGTTCAGTCCTGATTGGACATAGTTCAGTCCTGATTGGACATAGTTTAGTCCTGTGTTGGACATAGTTTAGTCCTGATTGGACATAGTTCAATCCTGTGTTGGACATAGTTTAGTCCTGATTGGACATAGTTCAATCCTGTGTCGGACATAGTTCAGTCCTGATTGGACATAGTTCAGTCCTGTGTTGGACATAGTTCAGTCCTGATTGGACATAGTTCAGTCCTGTGTTGGACATAGTTCAGTCCTGATTGGACATAGTTCAGTCCTGATTGGACATAGTTTAGTCCTGTGTTGGACATAGTTTAGTCCTGATTGGACATAGTTCAATCCTGTGGTGGACATAGTTCAGTCCTGATTGGACATAGTTCAGTCCTGTGGTGGACATAGTTTAGTCCTGTGTTGGACATAGTTCAGTCCTGATTGGACATAGTTTAGTCCTGTGTTGGACATAGTTCAGTCCTGATTGGACATAGTTTAGTCCTGATTGGACATAGTTTAGTCCTGTGTTGGACATAGTTCAGTCCTGATTGGACATAGTTTAGTCCTGTGGTGGACATAGTTCAGTCCTGATTGGACATAGTTCAATCCTGTGGTGGACATAGTTCAGTCCTGATTGGACATAGTTCAGTCCTGATTGGACATAGTTCAGTCCTGTGTTGGACATAGTTCAGTCCTGATTGGACATAGTTCAGTCCTGATTGGACATAGTTTAGTCCTGTGTTGGACATAGTTCAGTCCTGATTGGACATAGTTCAGTCCTGTGGTGGACATAGTTCAGTCCTGATTGGACATAGTTCAGTCCTGATTGGACATAGTTTAGTCCTGTGTTGGACATAGTTCAGTCCTGATTGGACATAGTTTAGTCCTGTGTTGGACATAGTTCAGTCCTGATTGGACATAGTTTAGTCCTGTGGTGGACATAGTTCAGTCCTGATTGGACATAGTTCAATCCTGTGGTGGACATAGTTCAGTCCTGATTGGACATAGTTCAGTCCTGATTGGACATAGTTTAGTCCTGTGGTGGACATAGTTCAGTCCTGTGTTGGACATAGTTTAGTCCTGTGGTGGACATAGTTCAGTCCTGATTGGACATAGTTCAGTCCTGTGGTGGACATAGTTCAGTCCTGATTGGACATAGTTCAGTCCTGATTGGACATAGTTTAGTCCTGTGGTGGACATAGTTCAGTCCTGTGTTGGACATAGTTCAGTCCTGATTGGACATAGTTTAGTCCTGATTGGACATAGTTCAGTCCTGTGTTGGACATAGTTCAGTCCTGATTGGACATAGTTCAGTCCTGTGTTGGACATAGTTCAGTCCTGATTGGACATAGTTCAGTCCTGATTGGACATAGTTTAGTCCTGTGTTGGACATAGTTTAGTCCTGATTGGACATAGTTCAATCCTGTGGTGGACATAGTTCAGTCCTGATTGGACATAGTTCAGTCCTGTGGTGGACATAGTTCAGTCCTGATTGGACATAGTTCAGTCCTGATTGGACATAGTTCAGTCCTGATTGGACATAGTTTAGTCCTGTGTTGGACATAGTTCAGTCCTGATTGGACATAGTTCAGTCCTGTGGTGGACATAGTTCAGTCCTGATTGGACATAGTTCAGTCCTGATTGGACATAGTTTAGTCCTGTGTTGGACATAGTTCAGTCCTGATTGGACATAGTTCAGTCCTGATTGGACATAGTTTAGTCCTGTGGTGGACATAGTTCAGTCCTGTGTTGGACATAGTTCAGTCCTGATTGGACATAGTTTAGTCCTGATTGGACATAGTTCAGTCCTGTGTTGGACATAGTTCAGTCCTGATTGGACATAGTTCAGTCCTGATTGGACATAGTTTAGTCCTGTGTTGGACATAGTTCAGTCCTGATTGGACATAGTTTAGTCCTGATTGGACATAGTTCAGTCCTGTGTTGGACATAGTTCAGTCCTGATTGGACATAGTTCAGTCCTGATTGGACATAGTTTAGTCCTGTGTTGGACATAGCTTAGTCCTGATTGGACATAGTTCAATCCTGTGTTGGACATAGTTTAGTCCTGATTGGACATAGTTCAATCCTGTGTCGGACATAGTTCAGTCCTGATTGGACATAGTTCAGTCCTGTGTTGGACATAGTTCAGTCCTGATTGGACATAGTTCAGTCCTGTGTTGGACATAGTTCAGTCCTGATTGGACATAGTTCAGTCCTGATTGGACATAGTTCAGTCCTGATTGGACATAGTTTAGTCCTGTGTTGGACATAGTTTAGTCCTGATTGGACATAGTTCAATCCTGTGGTGGACATAGTTCAGTCCTGATTGGACATAGTTCAGTCCTGTGTTGGACATAGTTCAGTCCTGATTGGACATAGTTTAGTCCTGTGTTGGACATAGTTCAGTCCTGATTGGACATAGTTTAGTCCTGATTGGACATAGTTTAGTCCTGTGTTGGACATAGTTCAGTCCTGTGTTGGACATAGTTCAGTCCTGATTGGACATAGTTTAGTCCTGTGGTGGACATAGTTCAGTCCTGATTGGACATAGTTCAATCCTGTGGTGGACATAGTTCAGTCCTGATTGGACATAGTTCAGTCCTGATTGGACATAGTTCAGTCCTGATTGGACATAGTTCAGTCCTGATTGGACATAGTTCAGTCCTGATTGGACATAGTTTAGTCCTGTGTTGGACATAGTTCAGTCCTGATTGGACATAGTTCAGTCCTGTGGTGGACATAGTTCAGTCCTGATTGGACATAGTTCAGTCCTGATTGGACATAGTTTAGTCCTGTGTTGGACATAGTTCAGTCCTGATTGGACATAGTTTAGTCCTGTGTTGGACATAGTTCAGTCCTGATTGGACATAGTTTAGTCCTGTGGTGGACATAGTTCAGTCCTGATTGGACATAGTTCAATCCTGTGGTGGACATAGTTCAGTCCTGATTGGACATAGTTCAGTCCTGATTGGACATAGTTCAGTCCTGATTGGACATAGTTCAGTCCTGATTGGACATAGTTTAGTCCTGTGTTGGACATAGTTCAGTCCTGATTGGACATAGTTCAGTCCTGTGGTGGACATAGTTCAGTCCTGATTGGACATAGTTCAGTCCTGATTGGACATAGTTTAGTCCTGTGTTGGACATAGTTCAGTCCTGATTGGACATAGTTTAGTCCTGTGTTGGACATAGTTCAGTCCTGATTGGACATAGTTTAGTCCTGTGGTGGACATAGTTCAGTCCTGATTGGACATAGTTCAATCCTGTGGTGGACATAGTTCAGTCCTGATTGGACATAGTTCAGTCCTGTGGTGGACATAGTTCAGTCCTGTGTTAGACATAGTTTAGTCCTGTGGTGGACATAGTTCAGTCCTGATTGGACATAGTTCAGTCCTGATTGGACATAGTTTAGTCCTGTGGTGGACATAGTTCAGTCCTGTGGTGGACATAGTTCAGTCCTGATTGGACATAGTTCAGTCCTGATTGGACATAGTTTAGTCCTGTGGTGGACATAGTTCAGTCCTGATTGGACATAGTTCAGTCCTGATTGGACATAGTTCAGTCCTGATTGGACATAGTTTAGTCCTGTGGTGGACATAGTTCAGTCCTGTGTTGGACATAGTTTAGTCCTGTGGTGGACATAGTTCAGTCCTGTGGTGGACATAGTTCAGTCCTGATTGGACATAGTTCAGTCCTGATTGGACATAGTTTAGTCCTGTGGTGGACATAGTTCAGTCCTGATTGGACATAGTTCAGTCCTGATTGGACATAGTTCAGTCCTGATTGGACATAGTTTAGTCCTGTGGTGGACATAGTTCAGTCCTGTGTTGGACATAGTTCAGTCCTGTGGTGGACATAGTTCCGTCCTGATTGGACATAGTTCCGTCCTGTGGTGGACATAGTTCAGTCCTGATTGGACATAGTTCAATCCTGTGGTGGACATAGTTCCGTCCTGATTGGACATAGTTCAGTCCTGTGGTGGACATAGTTCAGTCCTGTGTTAGACATAGTTTAGTCCTGTGGTGGACATAGTTCAGTCCTGTGGTGGACATAGTTCAGTCCTGATTGGACATAGTTTAGTCCTGTGGTGGACATAGTTCGGTCCTGATTGGACATAGTTTAGTCCTGTGTTGGACATAGTTCAGTCCTGTGGTGGACATAGTTTAGTCCTGATTGGACATAGGTCAGTCCTGTGGTGGACATAGTTCAGTCCTGATTGGACATAGTTCAGTCCTGATTGGACATAGTTTAGTCCTGTGTTGGACATAGTTTAGTCCTGATTGGACATAGTTCAATCCTGTGTTGGACATAGTTTAGTCCTGATTGGACATAGTTTAGTCCTGTGTTGGACATAGTTCAGTCCTGTGTTAGACATAGTTTAGTCCTGTGGTGGACATAGTTCAGTCCTGTGGTGGACATAGTTCAGTCCTGATTGGACATAGTTTAGTCCTGTGGTGGACATAGTTCGGTCCTGATTGGACATAGTTTAGTCCTGTGTTGGACATAGTTCAGTCCTGTGGTGGACATAGTTTAGTCCTGATTGGACATAGGTCAGTCCTGTGGTGGACATAGTTCAGTCCTGATTGGACATAGTTCAGTCCTGATTGGACATAGTTTAGTCCTGTGTTGGACATAGTTTAGTCCTGATTGGACATAGTTCAATCCTGTGTTGGACATAGTTTAGTCCTGATTGGACATAGTTCAATCCTGTGTCGGACATAGTTCAGTCCTGATTGGACATAGTTCAGTCCTGTGTTGGACATAGTTCAGTCCTGATTGGACATAGTTCAGTCCTGTGTTGGACATAGTTCAGTCCTGATTGGACATAGTTCAGTCCTGATTGGACATAGTTTAGTCCTGTGTTGGACATAGTTTAGTCCTGATTGGACATAGTTCAATCCTGTGGTGGACATAGTTCAGTCCTGATTGGACATAGTTCAGTCCTGTGGTGGACATAGTTTAGTCCTGTGTTGGACATAGTTCAGTCCTGATTGGACATAGTTTAGTCCTGTGTTGGACATAGTTCAGTCCTGATTGGACATAGTTTAGTCCTGATTGGACATAGTTTAGTCCTGTGTTGGACATAGTTCAGTCCTGATTGGACATAGTTTAGTCCTGTGGTGGACATAGTTCAGTCCTGATTGGACATAGTTCAATCCTGTGGTGGACATAGTTCAGTCCTGATTGGACATAGTTCAGTCCTGATTGGACATAGTTCAGTCCTGATTGGACATAGTTCAGTCCTGTGTTGGACATAGTTCAGTCCTGATTGGACATAGTTCAGTCCTGATTGGACATAGTTTAGTCCTGTGTTGGACATAGTTCAGTCCTGATTGGACATAGTTCAGTCCTGTGGTGGACATAGTTCAGTCCTGATTGGACATAGTTCAGTCCTGATTGGACATAGTTTAGTCCTGTGTTGGACATAGTTCAGTCCTGATTGGACATAGTTTAGTCCTGTGTTGGACATAGTTCAGTCCTGATTGGACATAGTTTAGTCCTGTGGTGGACATAGTTCAGTCCTGATTGGACATAGTTCAATCCTGTGGTGGACATAGTTCAGTCCTGATTGGACATAGTTCAGTCCTGATTGGACATAGTTCAGTCCTGATTGGACATAGTTTAGTCCTGTGTTGGACATAGTTCAGTCCTGATTGGACATAGTTTAGTCCTGTGTTGGACATAGTTTAGTCCTGATTGGACATAGTTCAGTCCTGTGGTGGACATAGTTCAGTCCTGATTGGACATAGTTCAGTCCTGTGGTGGACATAGTTTAGTCCTGTGTTGGACATAGTTCAGTCCTGATTGGACATAGTTTAGTCCTGTGTTGGACATAGTTCAGTCCTGATTGGACATAGTTTAGTCCTGATTGGACATAGTTTAGTCCTGTGTTGGACATAGTTCAGTCCTGATTGGACATAGTTTAGTCCTGTGGTGGACATAGTTCAGTCCTGATTGGACATAGTTCAATCCTGTGGTGGACATAGTTCAGTCCTGATTGGACATAGTTCAGTCCTGATTGGACATAGTTCAGTCCTGATTGGACATAGTTCAGTCCTGTGTTGGACATAGTTCAGTCCTGATTGGACATAGTTCAGTCCTGATTGGACATAGTTTAGTCCTGTGTTGGACATAGTTCAGTCCTGATTGGACATAGTTCAGTCCTGTGGTGGACATAGTTCAGTCCTGATTGGACATAGTTCAGTCCTGATTGGACATAGTTTAGTCCTGTGTTGGACATAGTTCAGTCCTGATTGGACATAGTTTAGTCCTGTGTTGGACATAGTTCAGTCCTGATTGGACATAGTTTAGTCCTGTGGTGGACATAGTTCAGTCCTGATTGGACATAGTTCAATCCTGTGGTGGACATAGTTCAGTCCTGATTGGACATAGTTCAGTCCTGATTGGACATAGTTCAGTCCTGATTGGACATAGTTTAGTCCTGTGTTGGACATAGTTCAGTCCTGATTGGACATAGTTTAGTCCTGTGTTGGACATAGTTCAGTCCTGATTGGACATAGTTCAGTCCTGTGGTGGACATAGTTCAGTCCTGATTGGACATAGTTCAGTCCTGATTGGACATAGTTTAGTCCTGTGTTGGACATAGTTCAGTCCTGTGTTGGACATAGTTCAGTCCTGATTGGACATAGTTCAGTCCTGATTGGACATAGTTTAGTCCTGTGTTGGACATAGTTTAGTCCTGATTGGACATAGTTCAATCCTGTGGTGGACATAGTTCAGTCCTGATTGGACATAGTTCAGTCCTGTGGTGGACATAGTTTAGTCCTGTGTTGGACATAGTTCAGTCCTGATTGGACATAGTTTAGTCCTGTGTTGGACATAGTTCAGTCCTGATTGGACATAGTTTAGTCCTGATTGGACATAGTTTAGTCCTGTGTTGGACATAGTTCAGTCCTGATTGGACATAGTTTAGTCCTGTGGTGGACATAGTTCAGTCCTGATTGGACATAGTTCAATCCTGTGGTGGACATAGTTCAGTCCTGATTGGACATAGTTCAGTCCTGATTGGACATAGTTCAGTCCTGATTGGACATAGTTCAGTCCTGTGTTGGACATAGTTCAGTCCTGATTGGACATAGTTCAGTCCTGATTGGACATAGTTTAGTCCTGTGTTGGACATAGTTCAGTCCTGATTGGACATAGTTCAGTCCTGTGGTGGACATAGTTCAGTCCTGATTGGACATAGTTCAGTCCTGATTGGACATAGTTTAGTCCTGTGTTGGACATAGTTCAGTCCTGATTGGACATAGTTTAGTCCTGTGTTGGACATAGTTCAGTCCTGATTGGACATAGTTTAGTCCTGTGGTGGACATAGTTCAGTCCTGATTGGACATAGTTCAATCCTGTGGTGGACATAGTTCAGTCCTGATTGGACATAGTTCAGTCCTGATTGGACATAGTTCAGTCCTGATTGGACATAGTTTAGTCCTGTGTTGGACATAGTTCAGTCCTGATTGGACATAGTTTAGTCCTGTGTTGGACATAGTTTAGTCCTGATTGGACATAGTTCAATCCTGTGGTGGACATAGTTCAGTCCTGATTGGACATAGTTCAGTCCTGTGGTGGACATAGTTTAGTCCTGTGTTGGACATAGTTCAGTCCTGATTGGACATAGTTTAGTCCTGTGTTGGACATAGTTCAGTCCTGATTGGACATAGTTTAGTCCTGATTGGACATAGTTTAGTCCTGTGTTGGACATAGTTCAGTCCTGATTGGACATAGTTTAGTCCTGTGGTGGACATAGTTCAGTCCTGATTGGACATAGTTCAATCCTGTGGTGGACATAGTTCAGTCCTGATTGGACATAGTTCAGTCCTGATTGGACATAGTTCAGTCCTGATTGGACATAGTTCAGTCCTGTGTTGGACATAGTTCAGTCCTGATTGGACATAGTTCAGTCCTGATTGGACATAGTTTAGTCCTGTGTTGGACATAGTTCAGTCCTGATTGGACATAGTTCAGTCCTGTGGTGGACATAGTTCAGTCCTGATTGGACATAGTTCAGTCCTGATTGGACATAGTTTAGTCCTGTGTTGGACATAGTTCAGTCCTGATTGGACATAGTTTAGTCCTGTGTTGGACATAGTTCAGTCCTGATTGGACATAGTTTAGTCCTGTGGTGGACATAGTTCAGTCCTGATTGGACATAGTTCAATCCTGTGGTGGACATAGTTCAGTCCTGATTGGACATAGTTCAGTCCTGATTGGACATAGTTCAGTCCTGATTGGACATAGTTTAGTCCTGTGTTGGACATAGTTCAGTCCTGATTGGACATAGTTTAGTCCTGTGTTGGACATAGTTCAGTCCTGATTGGACATAGTTCAGTCCTGTGGTGGACATAGTTCAGTCCTGATTGGACATAGTTCAGTCCTGATTGGACATAGTTTAGTCCTGTGTTGGACATAGTTCAGTCCTGATTGGACATAGTTTAGTCCTGTGTTGGACATAGTTCAGTCCTGATTGGACATAGTTTAGTCCTGTGGTGGACATAGTTCAGTCCTGATTGGACATAGTTCAATCCTGTGGTGGACATAGTTCAGTCCTGATTGGACATAGTTCAGTCCTGTGGTGGACATAGTTCAGTCCTGTGTTAGACATAGTTTAGTCCTGTGGTGGACATAGTTCAGTCCTGATTGGACATAGTTTAGTCCTGTGGTGGACATAGTTTAGTCCTGTGGTGGACATAGTTCAGTCCTGTGGTGGACATAGTTCAGTCCTGATTGGACATAGTTCAGTCCTGATTGGACATAGTTTAGTCCTGTGGTGGACATAGTTCAGTCTTTATTGGACATAGTTCAGTCCTGATTGGACATAGTTTAGTCCTGTGGTGGACATAGTTCAGTCCTGTGTTGGACATAGTTTAGTCCTGTGGTGGACATAGTTCAGTCCTGTGGTGGACATAGTTCAGTCCTGATTGGACATAGTTCAGTCCTGATTGGACATAGTTTAGTCCTGTGGTGGACATAGTTCAGTCCTGATTGGACATAGTTCAGTCCTGATTGGACATAGTTCAGTCCTGATTGGACATAGTTTAGTCCTGTGGTGGACATAGTTCAGTCCTGTGTTGGACATAGTTCAGTCCTGTGGTGGACATAGTTCCGTCCTGATTGGACATAGTTCCGTCCTGTGGTGGACATAGTTCAGTCCTGATTGGACATAGTTCAATCCTGTGGTGGACATAGTTCCGTCCTGATTGGACATAGTTCAGTCCTGTGGTGGACATAGTTCAGTCCTGTGTTAGACATAGTTTAGTCCTGTGGTGGACATAGTTCAGTCCTGTGGTGGACATAGTTCAGTCCTGATTGGACATAGTTTAGTCCTGTGGTGGACATAGTTCGGTCCTGATTGGACATAGTTTAGTCCTGTGTTGGACATAGTTCAGTCCTGTGGTGGACATAGTTTAGTCCTGATTGGACATAGGTCAGTCCTGTGGTGGACATAGTTCCGTCCTGATTGGACATAGGTCAGTCCTGATTGGACATAGGTCAGTCCTGTGGTGGACATAGTTCCGTCCTGATTGGACATAGTTTAGTCCTGTGTTGGACATAGTTCAGTCCTGATTGGACATAGTTTAGTCCTGTGGTGGACATAGTTCAGTCCTGATTGGACATAGTTCAATCCTGTGGTGGACATAGTTCAGTCCTGATTGGACATAGTTCAGTCCTGTGGTGGACATAGTTCAGTCCTGTGTTAGACATAGTTTAGTCCTGTGGTGGACATAGTTCAGTCCTGATTGGACATAGTTCAGTCCTGATTGGACATAGTTTAGTCCTGTGGTGGACATAGTTCAGTCCTGTGGTGGACATAGTTCAGTCCTGATTGGACATAGTTCAGTCCTGATTGGACATAGTTTAGTCCTGTGGTGGACATAGTTCAGTCCTGATTGGACATAGTTCAGTCCTGATTGGACATAGTTTAGTCCTGTGGTGGACATAGTTCAGTCCTGTGTTGGACATAGTTTAGTCCTGTGGTGGACATAGTTCAGTCCTGTGGTGGACATAGTTCAGTCCTGATTGGACATAGTTCAGTCCTGATTGGACATAGTTCAGTCCTGTGGTGGACATAGTTCAGTCCTGATTGGACATAGTTCAGTCCTGATTGGACATAGTTTAGTCCTGTGGTGGACATAGTTCAGTCCTGTGTTGGACATAGTTCAGTCCTGATTGGACATAGTTCAGTCCTGATTGGACATAGTTTAGTCCTGATTGGACATAGTTCAGTCCTGTGTTGGACATAGTTCAGTCCTGATTGGACATAGTTTAGTCCTGATTGGACATAGTTCAGTCCTGTGTTGGACATAGTTCAGTCCTGATTGGACATAGTTTAGTCCTGATTGGACATAGTTTAGTCCTGTGTTGGACATAGTTCAGTCCTGATTGGACATAGTTCAGTCCTGTGTTGGACATAGTTCAGTCCTGATTGGACATAGTTCAGTCCTGATTGGACATAGTTTAGTCCTGTGTTGGACATAGTTTAGTCCTGATTGGACATAGTTCAATCCTGTGTTGGACATAGTTTAGTCCTGATTGGACATAGTTCAATCCTGTGTCGGACATAGTTCAGTCCTGATTGGACATAGTTCAGTCCTGTGTTGGACATAGTTCAGTCCTGATTGGACATAGTTCAGTCCTGTGTTGGACATAGTTCAGTCCTGATTGGACATAGTTCAGTCCTGATTGGACATAGTTTAGTCCTGTGTTGGACATAGTTTAGTCCTGATTGGACATAGTTCAATCCTGTGGTGGACATAGTTCAGTCCTGATTGGACATAGTTCAGTCCTGTGGTGGACATAGTTTAGTCCTGTGTTGGACATAGTTCAGTCCTGATTGGACATAGTTTAGTCCTGTGTTGGACATAGTTCAGTCCTGATTGGACATAGTTTAGTCCTGATTGGACATAGTTTAGTCCTGTGTTGGACATAGTTCAGTCCTGATTGGACATAGTTTAGTCCTGTGGTGGACATAGTTCAGTCCTGATTGGACATAGTTCAATCCTGTGGTGGACATAGTTCAGTCCTGATTGGACATAGTTCAGTCCTGATTGGACATAGTTCAGTCCTGTGTTGGACATAGTTCAGTCCTGATTGGACATAGTTCAGTCCTGATTGGACATAGTTTAGTCCTATGTTGGACATAGTTCAGTCCTGATTGGACATAGTTCAGTCCTGTGGTGGACATAGTTCAGTCCTGATTGGACATAGTTCAGTCCTGATTGGACATAGTTCAGTCCTGATTGGACATAGTTTAGTCCTGTGTTGGACATAGTTCAGTCCTGATTGGACATAGTTCAGTCCTGTGGTGGACATAGTTCAGTCCTGATTGGACATAGTTCAGTCCTGATTGGACATAGTTTAGTCCTGTGTTGGACATAGTTCAGTCCTGTGTTGGACATAGTTCAGTCCTGTGGTGGACATAGTTCCGTCCTGATTGGACATAGTTCCGTCCTGTGGTGGACATAGTTCAGTCCTGATTGGACATAGTTCAATCCTGTGGTGGACATAGTTCAGTCCTGATTGGACATAGTTCAGTCCTGTGGTGGACATAGTTCAGTCCTGTGTTAGACATAGTTTAGTCCTGTGGTGGACATAGTTCAGTCCTGTGGTGGACATAGTTCAGTCCTGATTGGACATAGTTTAGTCCTGTGGTGGACATAGTTCAGTCCTGATTGGACATAGTTTAGTCCTGTGTTGGACATAGTTCAGTCCTGTGGTGGACATAGTTTAGTCCTGATTGGACATAGGTCAGTCCTGTGGTGGACATAGTTCCGTCCTGATTGGACATAGGTCAGTCCTGATTGGACATAGGTCAGTCCTGTGGTGGACATAGTTCCGTCCTGATTGGACATAGTTTAGTCCTGTGTTGGACATAGTTCAGTCCTGATTGGACATAGTTTAGTCCTGTGGTGGACATAGTTCAGTCCTGATTGGACATAGTTCAATCCTGTGGTGGACATAGTTCAGTCCTGATTGGACATAGTTCAGTCCTCAAGTGGACATAGTTCAGTCCTGTGTTAGACATAGTTTAGTCCTGTGGTGGACATAGTTCAGTCCTGATTGGACATAGTTCAGTCCTGATTGGACATAGTTTAGTCCTGTGTTGGACATAGTTCAGTCCTGATTGGACATAGTTTAGTCCTGTGGTGGACATAGTTCAGTCCTGATTGGACATAGTTCAGTCCTGTGGTGGACATAGTTCAGTCCTGATTGGACATAGTTCAGTCCTGATTGGACATAGTTTAGTCCTGTGTTGGACATAGTTCAGTCCTGATTGGACATAGTTTAGTCCTGTGTTGGACATAGTTCAGTCCTGATTGGACATAGTTTAGTCCTGTGGTGGACATAGTTCAGTCCTGATTGGACATAGTTCAATCCTGTGGTGGACATAGTTCAGTCCTGATTGGACATAGTTCAGTCCTGATTGGACATAGTTCAGTCCTGATTGGACATAGTTTAGTCCTGTGTTGGACATAGTTCAGTCCTGATTGGACATAGTTCAGTCCTGTGGTGGACATAGTTCAGTCCTGATTGGACATAGTTCAGTCCTGATTGGACATAGTTTAGTCCTGTGTTGAACATAGTTCAGTCCTGTGTTGGACATAGTTCAGTCCTGTGGTGGACATAGTTCCGTCCTGATTGGACATAGTTCCGTCCTGTGGTGGACAGAGTTCAGTCCTGATTGGACATAGTTCAATCCTGTGGTGGACATAGTTCAGTCCTGATTGGACATAGTTCAGTCCTGTGGTGGACATAGTTCAGTCCTGTGTTAGACATAGTTTAGTCCTGTGGTGGACATAGTTCAGTCCTGTGGTGGACATAGTTCAGTCCTGATTGGACATAGTTTAGTCCTGTGGTGGACATAGTTCAGTCCTGATTGGACATAGTTTAGTCCTGTGTTGGACATAGTTCAGTCCTGTGGTGGACATAGTTTAGTCCTGATTGGACATAGGTCAGTCCTGTGGTGGACATAGTTCCGTCCTGATTGGACATAGGTCAGTCCTGATTGGACATAGGTCAGTCCTGTGGTGGACATAGTTCCGTCCTAATTGGACATAGTTTAGTCCTGTGTTGGACATAGTTCAGTCCTGATTGGACATAGTTTAGTCCTGTGGTGGACATAGTTCAGTCCTGATTGGACATAGTTCAATCCTGTGGTGGACATAGTTCAGTCCTGATTGGACATAGTTCAGTCCTCAAGTGGACATAGTTCAGTCCTGTGTTAGACATAGTTTAGTCCTGTGGTGGACATAGTTCAGTCCTGATTGGACATAGTTCAGTCCTGATTGGACATAGTTTAGTCCTGTGTTGGACATAGTTCAGTCCTGATTGGACATAGTTCAGTCCTGATTGGACATAGTTCAGTCCTGATTGGACATAGTTTAGTCCTGTGTTGGACATAGTTCAGTCCTGATTGGACATAGTTCAGTCCTGTGGTGGACATAGTTCAGTCCTGATTGGACATAGTTCAGTCCTGATTGGACATAGTTTAGTCCTGTGTTGGACATAGTTCAGTCCTAATTGGACATAGTTTAGTCCTGTGTTGGACATAGTTCAGTCCTGATTGGACATAGTTTAGTCCTGTGGTGGACATAGTTCAGTCCTTATTGGACATAGTTCAATCCTGTGGTGGACATAGTTCAGTCCTGATTGGACATAGTTCAGTCCTGATTGGACATAGTTCAGTCCTGATTGGACATAGTTTAGTCCTGTGTTGGACATAGTTCAGTCCTGATTGGACATAGTTCAGTCATGTGGTGGACATAGTTCAGTCCTGATTGGACATAGGTCAGTCCTGATTGGACATAGTTTAGTCCTGTGTTGGACATAGTTCAGTCCTGTGTTGGACATAGTTCAGTCCTGTGGTGGACATAGTTCCGTCCTGATTGGACATAGTTCCGTCCTGTGGTGGACATAGTTCAGTCCTGATTGGACATAGTTCAGTCCTGATTGGACATAGTTCAGTCCTGATTGGACATAGTTTAGTCCTGTGTTGGACATAGTTCAGTCCTGATTGGACATAGTTCAATCCTGTGGTGGACATAGTTCAGTCCTGATTGGACATAGTTCAGTCCTGTGGTGGACATAGTTCAGTCCTGTGTTAGACATAGTTTAGTCCTGTGGTGGACATAGTTCAGTCCTGTGGTGGACATAGTTCAGTCCTGATTGGACATAGTTTAGTCCTGTGGTGGACATAGTTCAGTCCTGATTGGACATAGTTTAGTCCTGTGTTGGACATAGTTCAGTCCTGTGGTGGACATAGTTTAGTCCTGATTGGACATAGGTCAGTCCTGTGGTGGACATAGTTCCGTCCTGATTGGACATAGGTCAGTCCTGATTGGACATAGATCAGTCCTGTGGTGGACATAGTTCCGTCCTGATTGGACATAGTTTAGTCCTGTGTTGGACATAGTTCAGTCCTGATTGGACATAGTTTAGTCCTGTGGTGGACATAGTTCAGTCCTGATTGGACATAGTTCAATCCTGTGGTGGACATAGTTCAGTCCTGATTGGACATAGTTCAGTCCTCAAGTGGACATAGTTCAGTCCTGTGTTAGACATAGTTTAGTCCTGTGGTGGACATAGTTCAGTCCTGATTGGACATAGTTCAGTCCTGATTGGACATAGTTTAGTCCTGTGTTGGACATAGTTCAGTCCTGATTGGACATAGTTCAGTCCTGATTGGACATAGTTCAGTCCTGATTGGACATAGTTTAGTCCTGTGTTGGACATAGTTCAGTCCTGATTGGACATAGTTCAGTCCTGTGGTGGACATAGTTCAGTCCTGATTGGACATAGTTCAGTCCTGATTGGACATAGTTTAGTCCTGTGTTGGACATAGTTCAGTCCTGATTGGACATAGTTTAGTCCTGTGTTGGACATAGTTCAGTCCTGATTGGACATAGTTTAGTCCTGTGGTGGACATAGTTCAGTCCTTATTGGACATAGTTCAATCCTGTGGTGGACATAGTTCAGTCCTGATTGGACATAGTTCAGTCCTGATTGGACATAGTTCAGTCCTGATTGGACATAGTTTAGTCCTGTGTTGGACATAGTTCAGTCCTGATTGGACATAGTTCAGTCATGTGGTGGACATAGTTCAGTCCTGATTGGACATAGTTCAGTCCTGATTGGACATAGTTTAGTCCTGTGTTGGACATAGTTCAGTCCTGTGTTGGACATAGTTCAGTCCTGTGGTGGACATAGTTCCGTCCTGATTGGACATAGTTCCGTCCTGTGGTGGACATAGTTCAGTCCTGATTGGACATAGTTCAATCCTGTGGTGGACATAGTTCAGTCCTGATTGGACATAGTTCAGTCCTGTGGTGGACATAGTTCAGTCCTGTGTTAGACATAGTTTAGTCCTGTGGTGGACATAGTTCAGTCCTGTGGTGGACATAGTTCAGTCCTGATTGGACATAGTTTAGTCCTGTGGTGGACATAGTTCAGTCCTGATTGGACATAGTTTAGTCCTGTGTTGGACATAGTTCAGTCCTGTGGTGGACATAGTTTAGTCCTGATTGGACATAGGTCAGTCCTGTGGTGGACATAGTTCCGTCCTGATTGGACATAGGTCAGTCCTGATTGGACATAGGTCAGTCCTGTGGTGGACATAGTTCCGTCCTGATTGGACATAGTTTAGTCCTGTGTTGGACATAGTTCAGTCCTGATTGGACATAGTTTAGTCCTGTGGTGGACATAGTTCAGTCCTGATTGGACATAGTTCAATCCTGTGGTGGACATAGTTCAGTCCTGATTGGACATAGTTCAGTCCTCAAGTGGACATAGTTCAGTCCTGTGTTAGACATAGTTTAGTCCTGTGGTGGACATAGTTCAGTCCTGATTGGACATAGTTCAGTCCTGATTGGACATAGTTTAGTCCTGTGTTGGACATAGTTCAGTCCTGATTGGACATAGTTTAGTCCTGTGGTGGACATAGTTCAGTCCTGATTGGACATAGTTCAATCCTGTGGTGGACACAGTTCAGTCCTGATTGGACATAGTTCAGTCCTGTGGTGGACATAGTTCAGTCCTGTGTTAGACATAGTTTAGTCCTGTGGTGGACATAGTTCAGTCCTGATTGGACATAGTTCAGTCCTGATTGGACATAGTTTAGTCCTGTGGTGGACATAGTTCAGTCCTGTGGTGGACATAGTTCAGTCCTGATTGGACATAGTTCAGTCCTGATTGGACATAGTTCAGTCCTGTGTTGGACATAGTTCAGTCCTGATTGGACATAGTTCAGTCCTGATTGGACATAGTTCAATCCTGTGTCGGACATAGTTCAGTCCTGATTGGACATAGTTCAGTCCTGTGTTGGACATAGTTCAGTCCTGATTGGACATAGTTCAGTCCTGTGTTGGACATAGTTCAGTCCTGATTGGACATAGTTCAGTCCTGATTGGACATAGTTCAGTCCTGATTGGACATAGTTTAGTCCTGTGTTGGACATAGTTTAGTCCTGATTGGACATAGTTCAATCCTGTGGTGGACATAGTTCAGTCCTGATTGGACATAGTTCAGTCCTGTGTTGGACATAGTTCAGTCCTGATTGGACATAGTTTAGTCCTGTGTTGGACATAGTTCAGTCCTGATTGGACATAGTTTAGTCCTGATTGGACATAGTTTAGTCCTGTGTTGGACATAGTTCAGTCCTGTGTTGGACATAGTTCAGTCCTGATTGGACATAGTTTAGTCCTGTGGTGGACATAGTTCAGTCCTGATTGGACATAGTTCAATCCTGTGGTGGACATAGTTCAGTCCTGATTGGACATAGTTCAGTCCTGATTGGACATAGTTCAGTCCTGATTGGACATAGTTCAGTCCTGATTGGACATAGTTCAGTCCTGATTGGACATAGTTTAGTCCTGTGTTGGACATAGTTCAGTCCTGATTGGACATAGTTCAGTCCTGTGGTGGACATAGTTCAGTCCTGATTGGACATAGTTCAGTCCTGATTGGACATAGTTTAGTCCTGTGTTGGACATAGTTCAGTCCTGATTGGACATAGTTTAGTCCTGTGTTGGACATAGTTCAGTCCTGATTGGACATAGTTTAGTCCTGTGGTGGACATAGTTCAGTCCTGATTGGACATAGTTCAATCCTGTGGTGGACATAGTTCAGTCCTGATTGGACATAGTTCAGTCCTGATTGGACATAGTTCAGTCCTGATTGGACATAGTTCAGTCCTGATTGGACATAGTTTAGTCCTGTGTTGGACATAGTTCAGTCCTGATTGGACATAGTTCAGTCCTGTGGTGGACATAGTTCAGTCCTGATTGGACATAGTTCAGTCCTGATTGGACATAGTTTAGTCCTGTGTTGGACATAGTTCAGTCCTGATTGGACATAGTTTAGTCCTGTGTTGGACATAGTTCAGTCCTGATTGGACATAGTTTAGTCCTGTGGTGGACATAGTTCAGTCCTGATTGGACATAGTTCAATCCTGTGGTGGACATAGTTCAGTCCTGATTGGACATAGTTCAGTCCTGTGGTGGACATAGTTCAGTCCTGTGTTAGACATAGTTTAGTCCTGTGGTGGACATAGTTCAGTCCTGATTGGACATAGTTCAGTCCTGATTGGACATAGTTTAGTCCTGTGGTGGACATAGTTCAGTCCTGTGGTGGACATAGTTCAGTCCTGATTGGACATAGTTCAGTCCTGATTGGACATAGTTTAGTCCTGTGGTGGACATAGTTCAGTCCTGATTGGACATAGTTCAGTCCTGATTGGACATAGTTCAGTCCTGATTGGACATAGTTCAGTCCTGATTGGACATAGTTTAGTCCTGTGGTGGACATAGTTCAGTCCTGTGTTGGACATAGTTTAGTCCTGTGGTGGACATAGTTCAGTCCTGTGGTGGACATAGTTCAGTCCTGATTGGACATAGTTCAGTCCTGATTGGACATAGTTTAGTCCTGTGGTGGACATAGTTCAGTCCTGATTGGACATAGTTCAGTCCTGATTGGACATAGTTCAGTCCTGATTGGACATAGTTTAGTCCTGTGGTGGACATAGTTCAGTCCTGTGTTGGACATAGTTCAGTCCTGTGGTGGACATAGTTCCGTCCTGATTGGACATAGTTCCGTCCTGTGGTGGACATAGTTCAGTCCTGATTGGACATAGTTCAATCCTGTGGTGGACATAGTTCCGTCCTGATTGGACATAGTTCAGTCCTGTGGTGGACATAGTTCAGTCCTGTGTTAGACATAGTTTAGTCCTGTGGTGGACATAGTTCAGTCCTGTGGTGGACATAGTTCAGTCCTGATTGGACATAGTTTAGTCCTGTGGTGGACATAGTTCGGTCCTGATTGGACATAGTTTAGTCCTGTGTTGGACATAGTTCAGTCCTGTGGTGGACATAGTTTAGTCCTGATTGGACATAGGTCAGTCCTGTGGTGGACATAGTTCAGTCCTGATTGGACATAGTTCAGTCCTGATTGGACATAGTTTAGTCCTGTGTTGGACATAGTTTAGTCCTGATTGGACATAGTTCAATCCTGTGTTGGACATAGTTTAGTCCTGATTGGACATAGTTTAGTCCTGTGTTGGACATAGTTCAGTCCTGTGTTAGACATAGTTTAGTCCTGTGGTGGACATAGTTCAGTCCTGTGGTGGACATAGTTCAGTCCTGATTGGACATAGTTTAGTCCTGTGGTGGACATAGTTCGGTCCTGATTGGACATAGTTTAGTCCTGTGTTGGACATAGTTCAGTCCTGTGGTGGACATAGTTTAGTCCTGATTGGACATAGGTCAGTCCTGTGGTGGACATAGTTCAGTCCTGATTGGACATAGTTCAGTCCTGATTGGACATAGTTTAGTCCTGTGTTGGACATAGTTTAGTCCTGATTGGACATAGTTCAATCCTGTGTTGGACATAGTTTAGTCCTGATTGGACATAGTTCAATCCTGTGTCGGACATAGTTCAGTCCTGATTGGACATAGTTCAGTCCTGTGTTGGACATAGTTCAGTCCTGATTGGACATAGTTCAGTCCTGTGTTGGACATAGTTCAGTCCTGATTGGACATAGTTCAGTCCTGATTGGACATAGTTTAGTCCTGTGTTGGACATAGTTTAGTCCTGATTGGACATAGTTCAATCCTGTGGTGGACATAGTTCAGTCCTGATTGGACATAGTTCAGTCCTGTGGTGGACATAGTTTAGTCCTGTGTTGGACATAGTTCAGTCCTGATTGGACATAGTTTAGTCCTGTGTTGGACATAGTTCAGTCCTGATTGGACATAGTTTAGTCCTGATTGGACATAGTTTAGTCCTGTGTTGGACATAGTTCAGTCCTGATTGGACATAGTTTAGTCCTGTGGTGGACATAGTTCAGTCCTGATTGGACATAGTTCAATCCTGTGGTGGACATAGTTCAGTCCTGATTGGACATAGTTCAGTCCTGATTGGACATAGTTCAGTCCTGATTGGACATAGTTCAGTCCTGTGTTGGACATAGTTCAGTCCTGATTGGACATAGTTCAGTCCTGATTGGACATAGTTTAGTCCTGTGTTGGACATAGTTCAGTCCTGATTGGACATAGTTCAGTCCTGTGGTGGACATAGTTCAGTCCTGATTGGACATAGTTCAGTCCTGATTGGACATAGTTTAGTCCTGTGTTGGACATAGTTCAGTCCTGATTGGACATAGTTTAGTCCTGTGTTGGACATAGTTCAGTCCTGATTGGACATAGTTTAGTCCTGTGGTGGACATAGTTCAGTCCTGATTGGACATAGTTCAATCCTGTGGTGGACATAGTTCAGTCCTGATTGGACATAGTTCAGTCCTGATTGGACATAGTTCAGTCCTGATTGGACATAGTTTAGTCCTGTGTTGGACATAGTTCAGTCCTGATTGGACATAGTTTAGTCCTGTGTTGGACATAGTTTAGTCCTGATTGGACATAGTTCAGTCCTGTGGTGGACATAGTTCAGTCCTGATTGGACATAGTTCAGTCCTGTGGTGGACATAGTTTAGTCCTGTGTTGGACATAGTTCAGTCCTGATTGGACATAGTTTAGTCCTGTGTTGGACATAGTTCAGTCCTGATTGGACATAGTTTAGTCCTGATTGGACATAGTTTAGTCCTGTGTTGGACATAGTTCAGTCCTGATTGGACATAGTTTAGTCCTGTGGTGGACATAGTTCAGTCCTGATTGGACATAGTTCAATCCTGTGGTGGACATAGTTCAGTCCTGATTGGACATAGTTCAGTCCTGATTGGACATAGTTCAGTCCTGATTGGACATAGTTCAGTCCTGTGTTGGACATAGTTCAGTCCTGATTGGACATAGTTCAGTCCTGATTGGACATAGTTTAGTCCTGTGTTGGACATAGTTCAGTCCTGATTGGACATAGTTCAGTCCTGTGGTGGACATAGTTCAGTCCTGATTGGACATAGTTCAGTCCTGATTGGACATAGTTTAGTCCTGTGTTGGACATAGTTCAGTCCTGATTGGACATAGTTTAGTCCTGTGTTGGACATAGTTCAGTCCTGATTGGACATAGTTTAGTCCTGTGGTGGACATAGTTCAGTCCTGATTGGACATAGTTCAATCCTGTGGTGGACATAGTTCAGTCCTGATTGGACATAGTTCAGTCCTGATTGGACATAGTTCAGTCCTGATTGGACATAGTTTAGTCCTGTGTTGGACATAGTTCAGTCCTGATTGGACATAGTTTAGTCCTGTGTTGGACATAGTTCAGTCCTGATTGGACATAGTTCAGTCCTGTGGTGGACATAGTTCAGTCCTGATTGGACATAGTTCAGTCCTGATTGGACATAGTTTAGTCCTGTGTTGGACATAGTTCAGTCCTGTGTTGGACATAGTTCAGTCCTGATTGGACATAGTTCAGTCCTGATTGGACATAGTTTAGTCCTGTGTTGGACATAGTTTAGTCCTGATTGGACATAGTTCAATCCTGTGGTGGACATAGTTCAGTCCTGATTGGACATAGTTCAGTCCTGTGGTGGACATAGTTTAGTCCTGTGTTGGACATAGTTCAGTCCTGATTGGACATAGTTTAGTCCTGTGTTGGACATAGTTCAGTCCTGATTGGACATAGTTTAGTCCTGATTGGACATAGTTTAGTCCTGTGTTGGACATAGTTCAGTCCTGATTGGACATAGTTTAGTCCTGTGGTGGACATAGTTCAGTCCTGATTGGACATAGTTCAATCCTGATTGGACATAGTTCAGTCCTGATTGGACATAGTTCAGTCCTGATTGGACATAGTTCAGTCCTGTGTTGGACATAGTTCAGTCCTGATTGGACATAGTTCAGTCCTGATTGGACATAGTTTAGTCCTGTGTTGGACATAGTTCAGTCCTGATTGGACATAGTTCAGTCCTGTGGTGGACATAGTTCAGTCCTGATTGGACATAGTTCAGTCCTGATTGGACATAGTTTAGTCCTGTGTTGGACATAGTTCAGTCCTGATTGGACATAGTTTAGTCCTGTGTTGGACATAGTTCAGTCCTGATTGGACATAGTTTAGTCCTGTGGTGGACATAGTTCAGTCCTGATTGGACATAGTTCAATCCTGTGGTGGACATAGTTCAGTCCTGATTGGACATAGTTCAGTCCTGATTGGACATAGTTCAGTCCTGATTGGACATAGTTCAGTCCTGATTGGACATAGTTTAGTCCTGTGTTGGACATAGTTCAGTCCTGATTGGACATAGTTTAGTCCTGTGTTGGACATAGTTTAGTCCTGATTGGACATAGTTCAATCCTGTGGTGGACATAGTTCAGTCCTGATTGGACATAGTTCAGTCCTGTGGTGGACATAGTTTAGTCCTGTGTTGGACATAGTTCAGTCCTGATTGGACATAGTTTAGTCCTGTGTTGGACATAGTTCAGTCCTGATTGGACATAGTTTAGTCCTGATTGGACATAGTTTAGTCCTGTGTTGGACATAGTTCAGTCCTGATTGGACATAGTTTAGTCCTGTGGTGGACATAGTTCAGTCCTGATTGGACATAGTTCAATCCTGATTGGACATAGTTCAGTCCTGATTGGACATAGTTCAGTCCTGATTGGACATAGTTCAGTCCTGTGTTGGACATAGTTCAGTCCTGATTGGACATAGTTCAGTCCTGATTGGACATAGTTTAGTCCTGTGTTGGACATAGTTCAGTCCTGATTGGACATAGTTCAGTCCTGTGGTGGACATAGTTCAGTCCTGATTGGACATAGTTCAGTCCTGATTGGACATAGTTTAGTCCTGTGTTGGACATAGTTCAGTCCTGATTGGACATAGTTTAGTCCTGTGTTGGACATAGTTCAGTCCTGATTGGACATAGTTTAGTCCTGTGGTGGACATAGTTCAGTCCTGATTGGACATAGTTCAATCCTGTGGTGGACATAGTTCAGTCCTGATTGGACATAGTTCAGTCCTGATTGGACATAGTTCAGTCCTGATTGGACATAGTTTAGTCCTGTGTTGGACATAGTTCAGTCCTGATTGGACATAGTTTAGTCCTGTGTTGGACATAGTTTAGTCCTGATTGGACATAGTTCAATCCTGTGGTGGACATAGTTCAGTCCTGATTGGACATAGTTCAGTCCTGTGGTGGACATAGTTTAGTCCTGTGTTGGACATAGTTCAGTCCTGATTGGACATAGTTTAGTCCTGTGTTGGACATAGTTCAGTCCTGATTGGACATAGTTTAGTCCTGATTGGACATAGTTTAGTCCTGTGTTGGACATAGTTCAGTCCTGATTGGACATAGTTTAGTCCTGTGGTGGACATAGTTCAGTCCTGATTGGACATAGTTCAATCCTGTGGTGGACATAGTTCAGTCCTGATTGGACATAGTTCAGTCCTGATTGGACATAGTTCAGTCCTGATTGGACATAGTTCAGTCCTGTGTTGGACATAGTTCAGTCCTGATTGGACATAGTTCAGTCCTGATTGGACATAGTTTAGTCCTGTGTTGGACATAGTTCAGTCCTGATTGGACATAGTTCAGTCCTGTGGTGGACATAGTTCAGTCCTGATTGGACATAGTTCAGTCCTGATTGGACATAGTTTAGTCCTGTGTTGGACATAGTTCAGTCCTGATTGGACATAGTTTAGTCCTGTGTTGGACATAGTTCAGTCCTGATTGGACATAGTTTAGTCCTGTGGTGGACATAGTTCAGTCCTGATTGGACATAGTTCAATCCTGTGGTGGACATAGTTCAGTCCTGATTGGACATAGTTCAGTCCTGATTGGACATAGTTCAGTCCTGATTGGACATAGTTTAGTCCTGTGTTGGACATAGTTCAGTCCTGATTGGACATAGTTTAGTCCTGTGTTGGACATAGTTCAGTCCTGATTGGACATAGTTCAGTCCTGTGGTGGACATAGTTCAGTCCTGATTGGACATAGTTCAGTCCTGATTGGACATAGTTTAGTCCTGTGTTGGACATAGTTCAGTCCTGATTGGACATAGTTTAGTCCTGTGTTGGACATAGTTCAGTCCTGATTGGACATAGTTTAGTCCTGTGGTGGACATAGTTCAGTCCTGATTGGACATAGTTCAATCCTGTGGTGGACATAGTTCAGTCCTGATTGGACATAGTTCAGTCCTGTGGTGGACATAGTTCAGTCCTGTGTTAGACATAGTTTAGTCCTGTGGTGGACATAGTTCAGTCCTGATTGGACATAGTTTAGTCCTGTGGTGGACATAGTTTAGTCCTGTGGTGGACATAGTTCAGTCCTGTGGTGGACATAGTTCAGTCCTGATTGGACATAGTTCAGTCCTGATTGGACATAGTTTAGTCCTGTGGTGGACATAGTTCAGTCTTTATTGGACATAGTTCAGTCCTGATTGGACATAGTTTAGTCCTGTGGTGGACATAGTTCAGTCCTGTGTTGGACATAGTTTAGTCCTGTGGTGGACATAGTTCAGTCCTGTGGTGGACATAGTTCAGTCCTGATTGGACATAGTTCAGTCCTGATTGGACATAGTTTAGTCCTGTGGTGGACATAGTTCAGTCCTGATTGGACATAGTTCAGTCCTGATTGGACATAGTTCAGTCCTGATTGGACATAGTTTAGTCCTGTGGTGGACATAGTTCAGTCCTGTGTTGGACATAGTTCAGTCCTGTGGTGGACATAGTTCCGTCCTGATTGGACATAGTTCCGTCCTGTGGTGGACATAGTTCAGTCCTGATTGGACATAGTTCAATCCTGTGGTGGACATAGTTCCGTCCTGATTGGACATAGTTCAGTCCTGTGGTGGACATAGTTCAGTCCTGTGTTAGACATAGTTTAGTCCTGTGGTGGACATAGTTCAGTCCTGTGGTGGACATAGTTCAGTCCTGATTGGACATAGTTTAGTCCTGTGGTGGACATAGTTCGGTCCTGATTGGACATAGTTTAGTCCTGTGTTGGACATAGTTCAGTCCTGTGGTGGACATAGTTTAGTCCTGATTGGACATAGGTCAGTCCTGTGGTGGACATAGTTCCGTCCTGATTGGACATAGGTCAGTCCTGATTGGACATAGGTCAGTCCTGTGGTGGACATAGTTCCGTCCTGATTGGACATAGTTTAGTCCTGTGTTGGACATAGTTCAGTCCTGATTGGACATAGTTTAGTCCTGTGGTGGACATAGTTCAGTCCTGATTGGACATAGTTCAATCCTGTGGTGGACATAGTTCAGTCCTGATTGGACATAGTTCAGTCCTGTGGTGGACATAGTTCAGTCCTGTGTTAGACATAGTTTAGTCCTGTGGTGGACATAGTTCAGTCCTGATTGGACATAGTTCAGTCCTGATTGGACATAGTTTAGTCCTGTGGTGGACATAGTTCAGTCCTGTGGTGGACATAGTTCAGTCCTGATTGGACATAGTTCAGTCCTGATTGGACATAGTTTAGTCCTGTGGTGGACATAGTTCAGTCCTGATTGGACATAGTTCAGTCCTGATTGGACATAGTTTAGTCCTGTGGTGGACATAGTTCAGTCCTGTGTTGGACATAGTTTAGTCCTGTGGTGGACATAGTTCAGTCCTGTGGTGGACATAGTTCAGTCCTGATTGGACATAGTTCAGTCCTGATTGGACATAGTTCAGTCCTGTGGTGGACATAGTTCAGTCCTGATTGGACATAGTTCAGTCCTGATTGGACATAGTTTAGTCCTGTGGTGGACATAGTTCAGTCCTGTGTTGGACATAGTTCAGTCCTGATTGGACATAGTTCAGTCCTGATTGGACATAGTTTAGTCCTGATTGGACATAGTTCAGTCCTGTGTTGGACATAGTTCAGTCCTGATTGGACATAGTTTAGTCCTGATTGGACATAGTTCAGTCCTGTGTTGGACATAGTTCAGTCCTGATTGGACATAGTTTAGTCCTGATTGGACATAGTTTAGTCCTGTGTTGGACATAGTTCAGTCCTGATTGGACATAGTTCAGTCCTGTGTTGGACATAGTTCAGTCCTGATTGGACATAGTTCAGTCCTGATTGGACATAGTTTAGTCCTGTGTTGGACATAGTTTAGTCCTGATTGGACATAGTTCAATCCTGTGTTGGACATAGTTTAGTCCTGATTGGACATAGTTCAATCCTGTGTCGGACATAGTTCAGTCCTGATTGGACATAGTTCAGTCCTGTGTTGGACATAGTTCAGTCCTGATTGGACATAGTTCAGTCCTGTGTTGGACATAGTTCAGTCCTGATTGGACATAGTTCAGTCCTGATTGGACATAGTTTAGTCCTGTGTTGGACATAGTTTAGTCCTGATTGGACATAGTTCAATCCTGTGGTGGACATAGTTCAGTCCTGATTGGACATAGTTCAGTCCTGTGGTGGACATAGTTTAGTCCTGTGTTGGACATAGTTCAGTCCTGATTGGACATAGTTTAGTCCTGTGTTGGACATAGTTCAGTCCTGATTGGACATAGTTTAGTCCTGATTGGACATAGTTTAGTCCTGTGTTGGACATAGTTCAGTCCTGATTGGAAATAGTTTAGTCCTGTGGTGGACATAGTTCAGTCCTGATTGGACATAGTTCAATCCTGTGGTGGACATAGTTCAGTCCTGATTGGACATAGTTCAGTCCTGATTGGACATAGTTCAGTCCTGTGTTGGACATAGTTCAGTCCTGATTGGACATAGTTCAGTCCTGATTGGACATAGTTTAGTCCTATGTTGGACATAGTTCAGTCCTGATTGGACATAGTTCAGTCCTGTGGTGGACATAGTTCAGTCCTGATTGGACATAGTTCAGTCCTGATTGGACATAGTTCAGTCCTGATTGGACATAGTTTAGTCCTGTGTTGGACATAGTTCAGTCCTGATTGGACATAGTTCAGTCCTGTGGTGGACATAGTTCAGTCCTGATTGGACATAGTTCAGTCCTGATTGGACATAGTTTAGTCCTGTGTTGGACATAGTTCAGTCCTGTGTTGGACATAGTTCAGTCCTGTGGTGGACATAGTTCCGTCCTGATTGGACATAGTTTAGTCCTGATTGGACATAGTTTAGTCCTGTGTTGGACATAGTTCAGTCCTGATTGGACATAGTTCAGTCCTGTGTTGGACATAGTTCAGTCCTGATTGGACATAGTTCAGTCCTGGTTGGACATAGTTTAGTCCTGTGTTGGACATAGTTCAGTCCTGATTGGACATAGTTCAGTCCTGATTGGACATAGTTTAGTCCTGTGTTGGACATAGTTCAGTCCTGATTGGACATAGTTTAGTCCTGTGTTGGACATAGTTCAGTCCTGATTGGACATAGTTTAGTCCTGTGGTGGACATAGTTCAGTCCTGATTGGACATAGTTCAATCCTGTGGTGGACATAGTTCAGTCCTGATTGGACATAGTTCAGTCCTGATTGGACATAGTTCAGTCCTGATTGGACATAGTTTAGTCCTGTGTTGGACATAGTTCAGTCCTGATTGGACATAGTTTAGTCCTGTGTTGGACATAGTTTAGTCCTGATTGGACATAGTTCAATCCTGTGGTGGACATAGTTCAGTCCTGATTGGACATAGTTCAGTCCTGTGGTGGACATAGTTTAGTCCTGTGTTGGACATAGTTCAGTCCTGATTGGACATAGTTTAGTCCTGTGTTGGACATAGTTCAGTCCTGATTGGACATAGTTTAGTCCTGATTGGACATAGTTTAGTCCTGTGTTGGACATAGTTCAGTCCTGATTGGACATAGTTTAGTCCTGTGGTGGACATAGTTCAGTCCTGATTGGACATAGTTCAATCCTGTGGTGGACATAGTTCAGTCCTGATTGGACATAGTTCAGTCCTGATTGGACATAGTTCAGTCCTGATTGGACATAGTTCAGTCCTGTGTTGGACATAGTTCAGTCCTGATTGGACATAGTTCAGTCCTGATTGGACATAGTTTAGTCCTGTGTTGGACATAGTTCAGTCCTGATTGGACATAGTTCAGTCCTGTGGTGGACATAGTTCAGTCCTGATTGGACATAGTTCAGTCCTGATTGGACATAGTTTAGTCCTGTGTTGGACATAGTTCAGTCCTGATTGGACATAGTTTAGTCCTGTGTTGGACATAGTTCAGTCCTGATTGGACATAGTTTAGTCCTGTGGTGGACATAGTTCAGTCCTGATTGGACATAGTTCAATCCTGTGGTGGACATAGTTCAGTCCTGATTGGACATAGTTCAGTCCTGATTGGACATAGTTCAGTCCTGATTGGACATAGTTTAGTCCTGTGTTGGACATAGTTCAGTCCTGATTGGACATAGTTTAGTCCTGTGTTGGACATAGTTCAGTCCTGATTGGACATAGTTCAGTCCTGTGGTGGACATAGTTCAGTCCTGATTGGACATAGTTCAGTCCTGATTGGACATAGTTTAGTCCTGTGTTGGACATAGTTCAGTCCTGATTGGACATAGTTTAGTCCTGTGTTGGACATAGTTCAGTCCTGATTGGACATAGTTTAGTCCTGTGGTGGACATAGTTCAGTCCTGATTGGACATAGTTCAATCCTGTGGTGGACATAGTTCAGTCCTGATTGGACATAGTTCAGTCCTGTGGTGGACATAGTTCAGTCCTGTGTTAGACATAGTTTAGTCCTGTGGTGGACATAGTTCAGTCCTGATTGGACATAGTTTAGTCCTGTGGTGGACATAGTTTAGTCCTGTGGTGGACATAGTTCAGTCCTGTGGTGGACATAGTTCAGTCCTGATTGGACATAGTTCAGTCCTGATTGGACATAGTTTAGTCCTGTGGTGGACATAGTTCAGTCTTTATTGGACATAGTTCAGTCCTGATTGGACATAGTTTAGTCCTGTGGTGGACATAGTTCAGTCCTGTGTTGGACATAGTTTAGTCCTGTGGTGGACATAGTTCAGTCCTGTGGTGGACATAGTTCAGTCCTGATTGGACATAGTTCAGTCCTGATTGGACATAGTTTAGTCCTGTGGTGGACATAGTTCAGTCCTGATTGGACATAGTTCAGTCCTGATTGGACATAGTTCAGTCCTGATTGGACATAGTTTAGTCCTGTGGTGGACATAGTTCAGTCCTGTGTTGGACATAGTTCAGTCCTGTGGTGGACATAGTTCCGTCCTGATTGGACATAGTTCCGTCCTGTGGTGGACATAGTTCAGTCCTGATTGGACATAGTTCAATCCTGTGGTGGACATAGTTCCGTCCTGATTGGACATAGTTCAGTCCTGTGGTGGACATAGTTCAGTCCTGTGTTAGACATAGTTTAGTCCTGTGGTGGACATAGTTCAGTCCTGTGGTGGACATAGTTCAGTCCTGATTGGACATAGTTTAGTCCTGTGGTGGACATAGTTCGGTCCTGATTGGACATAGTTTAGTCCTGTGTTGGACATAGTTCAGTCCTGTGGTGGACATAGTTTAGTCCTGATTGGACATAGGTCAGTCCTGTGGTGGACATAGTTCCGTCCTGATTGGACATAGGTCAGTCCTGATTGGACATAGGTCAGTCCTGTGGTGGACATAGTTCCGTCCTGATTGGACATAGTTTAGTCCTGTGTTGGACATAGTTCAGTCCTGATTGGACATAGTTTAGTCCTGTGGTGGACATAGTTCAGTCCTGATTGGACATAGTTCAATCCTGTGGTGGACATAGTTCAGTCCTGATTGGACATAGTTCAGTCCTGTGGTGGACATAGTTCAGTCCTGTGTTAGACATAGTTTAGTCCTGTGGTGGACATAGTTCAGTCCTGATTGGACATAGTTCAGTCCTGATTGGACATAGTTTAGTCCTGTGGTGGACATAGTTCAGTCCTGTGGTGGACATAGTTCAGTCCTGATTGGACATAGTTCAGTCCTGATTGGACATAGTTTAGTCCTGTGGTGGACATAGTTCAGTCCTGATTGGACATAGTTCAGTCCTGATTGGACATAGTTTAGTCCTGTGGTGGACATAGTTCAGTCCTGTGTTGGACATAGTTTAGTCCTGTGGTGGACATAGTTCAGTCCTGTGGTGGACATAGTTCAGTCCTGATTGGACATAGTTCAGTCCTGATTGGACATAGTTCAGTCCTGTGGTGGACATAGTTCAGTCCTGATTGGACATAGTTCAGTCCTGATTGGACATAGTTTAGTCCTGTGGTGGACATAGTTCAGTCCTGTGTTGGACATAGTTCAGTCCTGATTGGACATAGTTCAGTCCTGATTGGACATAGTTTAGTCCTGATTGGACATAGTTCAGTCCTGTGTTGGACATAGTTCAGTCCTGATTGGACATAGTTTAGTCCTGATTGGACATAGTTCAGTCCTGTGTTGGACATAGTTCAGTCCTGATTGGACATAGTTTAGTCCTGATTGGACATAGTTTAGTCCTGTGTTGGACATAGTTCAGTCCTGATTGGACATAGTTCAGTCCTGTGTTGGACATAGTTCAGTCCTGATTGGACATAGTTCAGTCCTGATTGGACATAGTTTAGTCCTGTGTTGGACATAGTTTAGTCCTGATTGGACATAGTTCAATCCTGTGTTGGACATAGTTTAGTCCTGATTGGACATAGTTCAATCCTGTGTCGGACATAGTTCAGTCCTGATTGGACATAGTTCAGTCCTGTGTTGGACATAGTTCAGTCCTGATTGGACATAGTTCAGTCCTGTGTTGGACATAGTTCAGTCCTGATTGGACATAGTTCAGTCCTGATTGGACATAGTTTAGTCCTGTGTTGGACATAGTTTAGTCCTGATTGGACATAGTTCAATCCTGTGGTGGACATAGTTCAGTCCTGATTGGACATAGTTCAGTCCTGTGGTGGACATAGTTTAGTCCTGTGTTGGACATAGTTCAGTCCTGATTGGACATAGTTTAGTCCTGTGTTGGACATAGTTCAGTCCTGATTGGACATAGTTTAGTCCTGATTGGACATAGTTTAGTCCTGTGTTGGACATAGTTCAGTCCTGATTGGACATAGTTTAGTCCTGTGGTGGACATAGTTCAGTCCTGATTGGACATAGTTCAATCCTGTGGTGGACATAGTTCAGTCCTGATTGGACATAGTTCAGTCCTGATTGGACATAGTTCAGTCCTGTGTTGGACATAGTTCAGTCCTGATTGGACATAGTTCAGTCCTGATTGGACATAGTTTAGTCCTATGTTGGACATAGTTCAGTCCTGATTGGACATAGTTCAGTCCTGTGGTGGACATAGTTCAGTCCTGATTGGACATAGTTCAGTCCTGATTGGACATAGTTCAGTCCTGATTGGACATAGTTTAGTCCTGTGTTGGACATAGTTCAGTCCTGATTGGACATAGTTCAGTCCTGTGGTGGACATAGTTCAGTCCTGATTGGACATAGTTCAGTCCTGATTGGACATAGTTTAGTCATGTGTTGGACATAGTTCAGTCCTGTGTTGGACATAGTTCAGTCCTGTGGTGGACATAGTTCAGTCCTGATTGGACATAGTTCCGTCCTGTGGTGGACATAGTTCAGTCCTGATTGGACATAGTTCAATCCTGTGGTGGACATAGTTCAGTCCTGATTGGACATAGTTCAGTCCTGTGGTGGACATAGTTCAGTCCTGTGTTAGACATAGTTTAGTCCTGTGGTGGACATAGTTCAGTCCTGTGGTGGACATAGTTCAGTCCTGATTGGACATAGTTTAGTCCTGTGGTGGACATAGTTCAGTCCTGATTGGACATAGTTTAGTTCTGTGTTGGACATAGTTCAGTCCTGTGGTGGACATAGTTTAGTCCTGATTGGACATAGGTCAGTCCTGTGGTGGACATAGTTCCGTCCTGATTGGACATAGGTCAGTCCTGATTGGACATAGGTCAGTCCTGTGGTGGACATAGTTCCGTCCTGATTGGACATAGTTTAGTCCTGTGTTGGACATAGTTCAGTCCTGATTGGACATAGTTTAGTCCTGTGGTGGACATAGTTCAGTCCTGATTGGACATAGTTCAATCCTGTGGTGGACATAGTTCAGTCCTGATTGGACATAGTTCAGTCCTCAAGTGGACATAGTTCAGTCCTGTGTTAGACATAGTTTAGTCCTGTGGTGGACATAGTTCAGTCCTGATTGGACATAGTTCAGTCCTGATTGGACATAGTTTAGTCCTGTGTTGGACATAGTTCAGTCCTGATTGGACATAGTTTAGTCCTGTGGTGGACATAGTTCAGTCCTGATTGGACATAGTTCAGTCCTGTGGTGGACATAGTTCAGTCCTGATTGGACATAGTTCAGTCCTGATTGGACATAGTTTAGTCCTGTGTTGGACATAGTTCAGTCCTGATTGGACATAGTTTAGTCCTGTGTTGGACATAGTTCAGTCCTGATTGGACATAGTTTAGTCCTGTGGTGGACATAGTTCAGTCCTGATTGGACATAGTTCAATCCTGTGGTGGACATAGTTCAGTCCTGATTGGACATAGTTCAGTCCTGATTGGACATAGTTCAGTCCTGATTGGACATAGTTTAGTCCTGTGTTGGACATAGTTCAGTCCTGATTGGACATAGTTCAGTCCTGTGGTGGACATAGTTCAGTCCTGATTGGACATAGTTCAGTCCTGATTGGACATAGTTTAGTCCTGTGTTGAACATAGTTCAGTCCTGTGTTGGACATAGTTCAGTCCTGTGGTGGACATAGTTCCGTCCTGATTGGACATAGTTCCGTCCTGTGGTGGACAGAGTTCAGTCCTGATTGGACATAGTTCAATCCTGTGGTGGACATAGTTCAGTCCTGATTGGACATAGTTCAGTCCTGTGGTGGACATAGTTCAGTCCTGTGTTAGACATAGTTTAGTCCTGTGGTGGACATAGTTCAGTCCTGATTGGACATAGTTTAGTCCTGTGTTGGACATAGTTCAGTCCTGTGGTGGACATAGTTTAGTCCTGATTGGACATAGGTCAGTCCTGTGGTGGACATAGTTCCGTCCTGATTGGACATAGGTCAGTCCTGATTGGACATAGGTCAGTCCTGTGGTGGACATAGTTCCGTCCTAATTGGACATAGTTTAGTCCTGTGTTGGACATAGTTCAGTCCTGATTGGACATAGTTTAGTCCTGTGGTGGACATAGTTCAGTCCTGATTGGACATAGTTCAATCCTGTGGTGGACATAGTTCAGTCCTGATTGGACATAGTTCAGTCCTCAAGTGGACATAGTTCAGTCCTGTGTTAGACATAGTTTAGTCCTGTGGTGGACATAGTTCAGTCCTGATTGGACATAGTTCAGTCCTGATTGGACATAGTTTAGTCCTGTGTTGGACATAGTTCAGTCCTGATTGGACATAGTTCAGTCCTGATTGGACATAGTTCAGTCCTGATTGGACATAGTTTAGTCCTGTGTTGGACATAGTTCAGTCCTGATTGGACATAGTTCAGTCCTGTGGTGGACATAGTTCAGTCCTGATTGGACATAGTTCAGTCCTGATTGGACATAGTTTAGTCCTGTGTTGGACATAGTTCAGTCCTGATTGGACATAGTTTAGTCCTGTGTTGGACATAGTTCAGTCCTGATTGGACATAGTTTAGTCCTGTGGTGGACATAGTTCAGTCCTTATTGGACATAGTTCAATCCTGTGGTGGACATAGTTCAGTCCTGATTGGACATAGTTCAGTCCTGATTGGACATAGTTCAGTCCTGATTGGACATAGTTTAGTCCTGTGTTGGACATAGTTCAGTCCTGATTGGACATAGTTCAGTCATGTGGTGGACATAGTTCAGTCCTGATTGGACATAGTTCAGTCCTGATTGGACATAGTTTAGTCCTGTGTTGGACATAGTTCAGTCCTGTGTTGGACATAGTTCAGTCCTGTGGTGGACATAGTTCCGTCCTGATTGGACATAGTTCCGTCCTGTGGTGGACATAGTTCAGTCCTGATTGGACATAGTTCAATCCTGTGGTGGACATAGTTCAGTCCTGATTGGACATAGTTCAGTCCTGTGGTGGACATAGTTCAGTCCTGTGTTAGACATAGTTTAGTCCTGTGGTGGACATAGTTCAGTCCTGTGGTGGACATAGTTCAGTCCTGATTGGACATAGTTTAGTCCTGTGGTGGACATAGTTCAGTCCTGATTGGACATAGTTTAGTCCTGTGTTGGACATAGTTCAGTCCTGTGGTGGACATAGTTTAGTCCTGATTGGACATAGGTCAGTCCTGTGGTGGACATAGTTCCGTCCTGATTGGACATAGTTCAGTCCTGTGGTGGACATAGTTCAGTCCTGTGTTAGACATAGTTTAGTCCTGTGGTGGACATAGTTCAGTCCTGTGGTGGACATAGTTCAGTCCTGATTGGACATAGTTTAGTCCTGTGGTGGACATAGTTCAGTCCTGTGTTAGACATAGTTTAGTCCTGTGGTGGACATAGTTCAGTCCTGTGGTGGACATAGTTCAGTCCTGATTGGACATAGTTTAGTCCTGTGGTGGACATAGTTCAGTCCTGATTGGACATAGTTTAGTCCTGTGTTGGACATAGTTCAGTCCTGTGGTGGACATAGTTTAGTCCTGATTGGACATAGGTCAGTCCTGTGGTGGACATAGTTCCGTCCTGATTGGACATAGGTCAGTCCTGATTGGACATAGGTCAGTCCTGTGGTGGACATAGTTCCGTCCTAATTGGACATAGTTTAGTCCTGTGTTGGACATAGTTCAGTCCTGATTGGACATAGTTTAGTCCTGTGGTGGACATAGTTCAGTCCTGATTGGACATAGTTCAATCCTGTGGTGGACATAGTTCAGTCCTGATTGGACATAGTTCAGTCCTCAAGTGGACATAGTTCAGTCCTGTGTTAGACATAGTTTAGTCCTGTGGTGGACATAGTTCAGTCCTGATTGGACATAGTTCAGTCCTGATTGGACATAGTTTAGTCCTGTGTTGGACATAGTTCAGTCCTGATTGGACATAGTTCAGTCCTGATTGGACATAGTTCAGTCCTGATTAGACATAGTTTAGTCCTGTGTTGGACATAGTTCAGTCCTGATTGGACATAGTTCAGTCCTGTGGTGGACATAGTTCAGTCCTGATTGGACATAGTTCAGTCCTGATTGGACATAGTTTAGTCCTGTGTTGGACATAGTTCAGTCCTGATTGGACATAGTTTAGTCCTGTGTTGGACATAGTTCAGTCCTGATTGGACATAGTTTAGTCCTGTGGTGGACATAGTTCAGTCCTTATTGGACATAGTTCAATCCTGTGGTGGACATAGTTCAGTCCTGATTGGACATAGTTCAGTCCTGATTGGACATAGTTCAGTCCTGATTGGACATAGTTTAGTCCTGTGTTGGACATAGTTCAGTCCTGATTGGACATAGTTCAGTCATGTGGTGGACATAGTTCAGTCCTGATTGGACATAGTTCAGTCCTGATTGGACATAGTTTAGTCCTGTGTTGGACATAGTTCAGTCCTGTGTTGGACATAGTTCAGTCCTGTGGTGGACATAGTTCCGTCCTGATTGGACATAGTTCCGTCCTGTGGTGGACATAGTTCAGTCCTGATTGGACATAGTTCAATCCTGTGGTGGACATAGTTCAGTCCTGATTGGACATAGTTCAGTCCTGTGGTGGACATAGTTCAGTCCTGTGTTAGACATAGTTTAGTCCTGTGGTGGACATAGTTCAGTCCTGTGGTGGACATAGTTCAGTCCTGATTGGACATAGTTTAGTCCTGTGGTGGACATAGTTCAGTCCTGATTGGACATAGTTTAGTCCTGTGTTGGACATAGTTCAGTCCTGTGGTGGACATAGTTTAGTCCTGATTGGACATAGGTCAGTCCTGTGGTGGACATAGTTCCGTCCTGATTGGACATAGGTCAGTCCTGATTGGACATAGGTCAGTCCTGTGGTGGACATAGTTCCGTCCTGATTGGACATAGTTTAGTCCTGTGTTGGACATAGTTCAGTCCTGATTGGACATAGTTTAGTCCTGTGGTGGACATAGTTCAGTCCTGATTGGACATAGTTCAATCCTGTGGTGGACATAGTTCAGTCCTGATTGGACATAGTTCAGTCCTCAAGTGGACATAGTTCAGTCCTGTGTTAGACATAGTTTAGTCCTGTGGTGGACATAGTTCAGTCCTGATTGGACATAGTTCAGTCCTGATTGGACATAGTTTAGTCCTGTGTTGGACATAGTTCAGTCCTGATTGGACATAGTTCAGTCCTGATTGGACATAGTTCAGTCCTGATTGGACATAGTTTAGTCCTGTGTTGGACATAGTTCAGTCCTGATTGGACATAGTTCAGTCCTGTGGTGGACATAGTTCAGTCCTGATTGGACATAGTTCAGTCCTGATTGGACATAGTTTAGTCCTGTGTTGGACATAGTTCAGTCCTGATTGGACATAGTTTAGTCCTGTGTTGGACATAGTTCAGTCCTGATTGGACATAGTTTAGTCCTGTGGTGGACATAGTTCAGTCCTTATTGGACATAGTTCAATCCTGTGGTGGACATAGTTCAGTCCTGATTGGACATAGTTCAGTCCTGATTGGACATAGTTCAGTCCTGATTGGACATAGTTTAGTCCTGTGTTGGACATAGTTCAGTCCTGATTGGACATAGTTCAGTCATGTGGTGGACATAGTTCAGTCCTGATTGGACATAGTTCAGTCCTGATTGGACATAGTTTAGTCCTGTGTTGGACATAGTTCAGTCCTGTGTTGGACATAGTTCAGTCCTGTGGTGGACATAGTTCCGTCCTGATTGGACATAGTTCCGTCCTGTGGTGGACATAGTTCAGTCCTGATTGGACATAGTTCAATCCTGTGGTGGACATAGTTCAGTCCTGATTGGACATAGTTCAGTCCTGTGGTGGACATAGTTCAGTCATGTGTTAGACATAGTTTAGTCCTGTGGTGGACATAGTTCAGTCCTGTGGTGGACATAGTTCAGTCCTGATTGGACATAGTTTAGTCCTGTGGTGGACATAGTTCAGTCCTGATTGGACATAGTTTAGTCCTGATTGGACATAGTTCAATCCTGTGGTGGACATAGTTCAGTCCTGATTGGACATAGTTCAGTCCTGATTGGACATAGTTTAGTCCTGTGTTGGACATAGTTCAGTCCTGATTGGACATAGTTTAGTCCTGTGTTGGACATAGTTCAGTCCTGATTGGACATAGTTTAGTCCTGTGGTGGACATAGTTCAGTCCTGATTGGACATAGTTCAATCCTGTGGTGGACATAGTTCAGTCCTGATTGGACATAGTTCAGTCCTGATTGGACATAGTTCAGTCCTGATTGGACATAGTTTAGTCCTGTGTTGGACATAGTTCAGTCCTGATTGGACATAGTTTAGTCCTGTGTTGGACATAGTTTAGTCCTGATTGGACATAGTTCAATCCTGTGGTGGACATAGTTCAGTCCTGATTGGACATAGTTCAGTCCTGTGGTGGACATAGTTTAGTCCTGTGTTGGACATAGTTCAGTCCTGATTGGACATAGTTTAGTCCTGTGTTGGACATAGTTCAGTCCTGATTGGACATAGTTTAGTCCTGATTGGACATAGTTTAGTCCTGTGTTGGACATAGTTCAGTCCTGATTGGACATAGTTTAGTCCTGTGGTGGACATAGTTCAGTCCTGATTGGACATAGTTCAATCCTGTGGTGGACATAGTTCAGTCCTGATTGGACATAGTTCAGTCCTGATTGGACATAGTTCAGTCCTGATTGGACATAGTTCAGTCCTGTGTTGGACATAGTTCAGTCCTGATTGGACATAGTTCAGTCCTGATTGGACATAGTTTAGTCCTGTGTTGGACATAGTTCAGTCCTGATTGGACATAGTTCAGTCCTGTGGTGGACATAGTTAAGTCCTGATTGGACATAGTTCAGTCCTGATTGGACATAGTTTAGTCCTGTGTTGGACATAGTTCAGTCCTGATTGGACATAGTTTAGTCCTGTGTTGGACATAGTTCAGTCCTGATTGGACATAGTTTAGTCCTGTGGTGGACATAGTTCAGTCCTGATTGGACATAGTTCAATCCTGTGGTGGACATAGTTCAGTCCTGATTGGACATAGTTCAGTCCTGATTGGACATAGTTCAGTCCTGATTGGACATAGTTTAGTCCTGTGTTGGACATAGTTCAGTCCTGATTGGACATAGTTTAGTCCTGTGTTGGACATAGTTCAGTCCTGATTGGACATAGTTCAGTCCTGTGGTGGACATAGTTCAGTCCTGATTGGACATAGTTCAGTCCTGATTGGACATAGTTTAGTCCTGTGTTGGACATAGTTCAGTCCTGATTGGACATAGTTTAGTCCTGTGTTGGACATAGTTCAGTCCTGATTGGACATAGTTTAGTCCTGTGGTGGACATAGTTCAGTCCTGATTGGACATAGTTCAATCCTGTGGTGGACATAGTTCAGTCCTGATTGGACATAGTTCAGTCCTGTGGTGGACATAGTTCAGTCCTGTGTTAGACATAGTTTAGTCCTGTGGTGGACATAGTTCAGTCCTGATTGGACATAGTTTAGTCCTGTGGTGGACATAGTTTAGTCCTGTGGTGGACATAGTTCAGTCCTGTGGTGGACATAGTTCAGTCCTGATTGGACATAGTTCAGTCCTGATTGGACATAGTTTAGTCCTGTGGTGGACATAGTTCAGTCTTTATTGGACATAGTTCAGTCCTGATTGGACATAGTTTAGTCCTGTGGTGGACATAGTTCAGTCCTGTGTTGGACATAGTTTAGTCCTGTGGTGGACATAGTTCAGTCCTGTGGTGGACATAGTTCAGTCCTGATTGGACATAGTTCAGTCCTGATTGGACATAGTTTAGTCCTGTGTTGGACATAGTTCAGTCCTGATTGGACATAGTTCAGTCCTGTGGTGGACATAGTTCAGTCCTGATTGGACATAGTTCAGTCCTGATTGGACATAGTTTAGTCCTGTGTTGGACATAGTTCAGTCCTGATTGGACATAGTTTAGTCCTGTGTTGGACATAGTTCAGTCCTGATTGGACATAGTTTAGTCCTGTGGTGGACATAGTTCAGTCCTGATTGGACATAGTTCAATCCTGTGGTGGACATAGTTCAGTCCTGATTGGACATAGTTCAGTCCTGTGGTGGACATAGTTCAGTCCTGTGTTAGACATAGTTTAGTCCTGTGGTGGACATAGTTCAGTCCTGATTGGACATAGTTTAGTCCTGTGGTGGACATAGTTTAGTCCTGTGGTGGACATAGTTCAGTCCTGTGGTGGACATAGTTCAGTCCTGATTGGACATAGTTCAGTCCTGATTGGACATAGTTTAGTCCTGTGGTGGACATAGTTCAGTCTTTATTGGACATAGTTCAGTCCTGATTGGACATAGTTTAGTCCTGTGGTGGACATAGTTCAGTCCTGTGTTGGACATAGTTTAGTCCTGTGGTGGACATAGTTCAGTCCTGTGGTGGACATAGTTCAGTCCTGATTGGACATAGTTCAGTCCTGATTGGACATAGTTTAGTCCTGTGGTGGACATAGTTCAGTCCTGATTGGACATAGTTCAGTCCTGATTGGACATAGTTCAGTCCTGATTGGACATAGTTTAGTCCTGTGGTGGACATAGTTCAGTCCTGTGTTGGACATAGTTCAGTCCTGTGGTGGACATAGTTCCGTCCTGATTGGACATAGTTCCGTCCTGTGGTGGACATAGTTCAGTCCTGATTGGACATAGTTCAATCCTGTGGTGGACATAGTTCCGTCCTGATTGGACATAGTTCAGTCCTGTGGTGGACATAGTTCAGTCCTGTGTTAGACATAGTTTAGTCCTGTGGTGGACATAGTTCAGTCCTGTGGTGGACATAGTTCAGTCCTGATTGGACATAGTTTAGTCCTGTGGTGGACATAGTTCGGTCCTGATTGGACATAGTTTAGTCCTGTGTTGGACATAGTTCAGTCCTGTGGTGGACATAGTTTAGTCCTGATTGGACATAGGTCAGTCCTGTGGTGGACATAGTTCCGTCCTGATTGGACATAGGTCAGTCCTGATTGGACATAGGTCAGTCCTGTGGTGGACATAGTTCCGTCCTGATTGGACATAGTTTAGTCCTGTGTTGGACATAGTTCAGTCCTGATTGGACATAGTTTAGTCCTGTGGTGGACATAGTTCAGTCCTGATTGGACATAGTTCAATCCTGTGGTGGACATAGTTCAGTCCTGATTGGACATAGTTCAGTCCTGTGGTGGACATAGTTCAGTCCTGTGTTAGACATAGTTTAGTCCTGTGGTGGACATAGTTCAGTCCTGATTGGACATAGTTCAGTCCTGATTGGACATAGTTTAGTCCTGTGGTGGACATAGTTCAGTCCTGTGGTGGACATAGTTCAGTCCTGATTGGACATAGTTCAGTCCTGATTGGACATAGTTTAGTCCTGTGGTGGACATAGTTCAGTCCTGATTGGACATAGTTCAGTCCTGATTGGACATAGTTTAGTCCTGTGGTGGACATAGTTCAGTCCTGTGTTGGACATAGTTTAGTCCTGTGGTGGACATAGTTCAGTCCTGTGGTGGACATAGTTCAGTCCTGATTGGACATAGTTCAGTCCTGATTGGACATAGTTCAGTCCTGTGGTGGACATAGTTCAGTCCTGATTGGACATAGTTCAGTCCTGATTGGACATAGTTTAGTCCTGTGGTGGACATAGTTCAGTCCTGTGTTGGACATAGTTCAGTCCTGATTGGACATAGTTCAGTCCTGATTGGACATAGTTTAGTCCTGATTGGACATAGTTCAGTCCTGTGTTGGACATAGTTCAGTCCTGATTGGACATAGTTTAGTCCTGATTGGACATAGTTCAGTCCTGTGTTGGACATAGTTCAGTCCTGATTGGACATAGTTTAGTCCTGATTGGACATAGTTTAGTCCTGTGTTGGACATAGTTCAGTCCTGATTGGACATAGTTCAGTCCTGTGTTGGACATAGTTCAGTCCTGATTGGACATAGTTCAGTCCTGATTGGACATAGTTTAGTCCTGTGTTGGACATAGTTTAGTCCTGATTGGACATAGTTCAATCCTGTGTTGGACATAGTTTAGTCCTGATTGGACATAGTTCAATCCTGTGTCGGACATAGTTCAGTCCTGATTGGACATAGTTCAGTCCTGTGTTGGACATAGTTCAGTCCTGATTGGACATAGTTCAGTCCTGTGTTGGACATAGTTCAGTCCTGATTGGACATAGTTCAGTCCTGATTGGACATAGTTTAGTCCTGTGTTGGACATAGTTTAGTCCTGATTGGACATAGTTCAATCCTGTGGTGGACATAGTTCAGTCCTGATTGGACATAGTTCAGTCCTGTGGTGGACATAGTTTAGTCCTGTGTTGGACATAGTTCAGTCCTGATTGGACATAGTTTAGTCCTGTGTTGGACATAGTTCAGTCCTGATTGGACATAGTTTAGTCCTGATTGGACATAGTTTAGTCCTGTGTTGGACATAGTTCAGTCCTGATTGGACATAGTTTAGTCCTGTGGTGGACATAGTTCAGTCCTGATTGGACATAGTTCAATCCTGTGGTGGACATAGTTCAGTCCTGATTGGACATAGTTTAGTCCTGTGGTGGACATAGTTCAGTCCTGATTGGACATAGTTTAGTCCTGTGTTGGACATAGTTCAGTCCTGTGGTGGACATAGTTTAGTCCTGATTGGACATAGATCAGTCCTGTGGTGGACATAGTTCCGTCCTGATTGGACATAGGTCAGTCCTGATTGGACATAGGTCAGTCCTGTGGTGGACATAGTTCCGTCCTGATTGGACATAGTTTAGTCCTGTGTTGGACATAGTTCAGTCCTGATTGGACATAGTTTAGTCCTGTGGTGGACATAGTTCAGTCCTGATTGGACATAGTTCAATCCTGTGGTGGACATAGTTCAGTCCTGATTGGACATAGTTCAGTCCTCAAGTGGACATAGTTCAGTCCTGTGTTAGACATAGTTTAGTCCTGTGGTGGACATAGTTCAGTCCTGATTGGACATAGTTCAGTCCTGATTGGACATAGTTTAGTCCTGTGTTGGACATAGTTCAGTCCTGATTGGACATAGTTTAGTCCTGTGGTGGACATAGTTCAGTCCTGATTGGACATAGTTCAGTCCTGTGGTGGACATAGTTCAGTCCTGATTGGACATAGTTCAGTCCTGATTGGACATAGTTTAGTCCTGTGTTGGACATAGTTCAGTCCTGATTGGACATAGTTTAGTCCTGTGTTGGACATAGTTCAGTCCTGATTGGACATAGTTTAGTCCTGTGGTGGACATAGTTCAGTCCTGATTGGACATAGTTCAATCCTGTGGTGGACATAGTTCAGTCCTGATTGGACATAGTTCAGTCCTGATTGGACATAGTTCAGTCCTGATTGGACATAGTTTAGTCCTGTGTTGGACATAGTTCAGTCCTGATTGGACATAGTTCAGTCCTGTGGTGGACATAGTTCAGTCCTGATTGGACATAGTTCAGTCCTGATTGGACATAGTTTAGTCCTGTGTTGAACATAGTTCAGTCCTGTGTTGGACATAGTTCAGTCCTGTGGTGGACATAGTTCCGTCCTGATTGGACATAGTTCCGTCCTGTGGTGGACAGAGTTCAGTCCTGATTGGACATAGTTCAATCCTGTGGTGGACATAGTTCAGTCCTGATTGGACATAGTTCAGTCCTGTGGTGGACATAGTTCAGTCCTGTGTTAGACATAGTTTAGTCCTGTGGTGGACATAGTTCAGTCCTGTGGTGGACATAGTTCAGTCCTGATTGGACATAGTTTAGTCCTGTGGTGGACATAGTTCAGTCCTGATTGGACATAGTTTAGTCCTGTGTTGGACATAGTTCAGTCCTGTGGTGGACATAGTTTAGTCCTGATTGGACATAGGTCAGTCCTGTGGTGGACATAGTTCCGTCCTGATTGGACATAGGTCAGTCCTGATTGGACATAGGTCAGTCCTGTGGTGGACATAGTTCCGTCCTAATTGGACATAGTTTAGTCCTGTGTTGGACATAGTTCAGTCCTGATTGGACATAGTTTAGTCCTGTGGTGGACATAGTTCAGTCCTGATTGGACATAGTTCAATCCTGTGGTGGACATAGTTCAGTCCTGATTGGACATAGTTCAGTCCTCAAGTGGACATAGTTCAGTCCTGTGTTAGACATAGTTTAGTCCTGTGGTGGACATAGTTCAGTCCTGATTGGACATAGTTCAGTCCTGATTGGACATAGTTTAGTCCTGTGGTGGACATAGTTCAGTCCTGATTGGACATAGTTTAGTCCTGTGTTGGACATAGTTCAGTCCTGTGGTGGACATAGTTTAGTCCTGATTGGACATAGGTCAGTCCTGTGGTGGACATAGTTCCGTCCTGATTGGACATAGGTCAGTCCTGATTGGACATAGGTCAGTCCTGTGGTGGACATAGTTCCGTCCTAATTGGACATAGTTTAGTCCTGTGTTGGACATAGTTCAGTCCTGATTGGACATAGTTTAGTCCTGTGGTGGACATAGTTCAGTCCTGATTGGACATAGTTCAATCCTGTGGTGGACATAGTTCAGTCCTGATTGGACATAGTTCAGTCCTCAAGTGGACATAGTTCAGTCCTGTGTTAGACATAGTTTAGTCCTGTGGTGGACATAGTTCAGTCCTGATTGGACATAGTTCAGTCCTGATTGGACATAGTTTAGTCCTGTGTTGGACATAGTTCAGTCCTGATTGGACATAGTTCAGTCCTGATTGGACATAGTTCAGTCCTGATTGGACATAGTTTAGTCCTGTGTTGGACATAGTTCAGTCCTGATTGGACATAGTTCAGTCCTGTGGTGGACATAGTTCAGTCCTGATTGGACATAGTTCAGTCCTGATTGGACATAGTTTAGTCCTGTGTTGGACATAGTTCAGTCCTGATTGGACATAGTTTAGTCCTGTGTTGGACATAGTTCAGTCCTGATTGGACATAGTTTAGTCCTGTGGTGGACATAGTTCAGTCCTTATTGGACATAGTTCAATCCTGTGGTGGACATAGTTCAGTCCTGATTGGACATAGTTCAGTCCTGATTGGACATAGTTCAGTCCTGATTGGACATAGTTTAGTCCTGTGTTGGACATAGTTCAGTCCTGATTGGACATAGTTCAGTCATGTGGTGGACATAGTTCAGTCCTGATTGGACATAGTTCAGTCCTGATTGGACATAGTTTAGTCCTGTGTTGGACATAGTTCAGTCCTGTGTTGGACATAGTTCAGTCCTGTGGTGGACATAGTTCCGTCCTGATTGGACATAGTTCCGTCCTGTGGTGGACATAGTTCAGTCCTGATTGGACATAGTTCAATCCTGTGGTGGACATAGTTCAGTCCTGATTGGACATAGTTCAGTCCTGTGGTGGACATAGATCAGTCCTGTGTTAGACATAGTTTAGTCCTGTGGTGGACATAGTTCAGTCCTGTGGTGGACATAGTTCAGTCCTGATTGGACATAGTTTAGTCCTGTGGTGGACATAGTTCAGTCCTGATTGGACATAGTTTAGTCCTGTGTTGGACATAGTTCAGTCCTGTGGTGGACATAGTTTAGTCCTGATTGGACATAGGTCAGTCCTGTGGTGGACATAGTTCCGTCCTGATTGGACATAGGTCAGTCCTGATTGGACATAGGTCAGTCCTGTGGTGGACATAGTTCCGTCCTGATTGGACATAGTTTAGTCCTGTGTTGGACATAGTTCAGTCCTGATTGGACATAGTTTAGTCCTGTGGTGGACATAGTTCAGTCCTGATTGGACATAGTTCAATCCTGTGGTGGACATAGTTCAGTCCTGATTGGACATAGTTCAGTCCTCAAGTGGACATAGTTCAGTCCTGTGTTAGACATAGTTTAGTCCTGTGGTGGACATAGTTCAGTCCTGATTGGACATAGTTCAGTCCTGATTGGACATAGTTTAGTCCTGTGTTGGACATAGTTCAGTCCTGATTGGACATAGTTCAGTCCTGATTGGACATAGTTCAGTCCTGATTGGACATAGTTTAGTCCTGTGTTGGACATAGTTCAGTCCTGATTGGACATAGTTCAGTCCTGTGGTGGACATAGTTCAGTCCTGATTGGACATAGTTCAGTCCTGATTGGACATAGTTTAGTCCTGTGTTGGACATAGTTCAGTCCTGATTGGACATAGTTTAGTCCTGTGTTGGACATAGTTCAGTCCTGATTGGACATAGTTTAGTCCTGTGGTGGACATAGTTCAGTCCTTATTGGACATAGTTCAATCCTGTGGTGGACATAGTTCAGTCCTGATTGGACATAGTTCAGTCCTGATTGGACATAGTTCAGTCCTGATTGGACATAGTTTAGTCCTGTGTTGGACATAGTTCAGTCCTGATTGGACATAGTTCAGTCATGTGGTGGACATAGTTCAGTCCTGATTGGACATAGTTCAGTCCTGATTGGACATAGTTTAGTCCTGTGTTGGACATAGTTCAGTCCTGTGTTGGACATAGTTCAGTCCTGTGGTGGACATAGTTCCGTCCTGATTGGACATAGTTCCGTCCTGTGGTGGACATAGTTCAGTCCTGATTGGACATAGTTCAATCCTGTGGTGGACATAGTTCAGTCCTGATTGGACATAGTTCAGTCCTGTGGTGGACATAGTTCAGTCCTGTGTTAGACATAGTTTAGTCCTGTGGTGGACATAGTTCAGTCCTGTGGTGGACATAGTTCAGTCCTGATTGGACATAGTTTAGTCCTGTGGTGGACATAGTTCAGTCCTGATTGGACATAGTTTAGTCCTGTGTTGGACATAGTTCAGTCCTGTGGTGGACATAGTTTAGTCCTGATTGGACATAGGTCAGTCCTGTGGTGGACATAGTTCCGTCCTGATTGGACATAGGTCAGTCCTGATTGGACATAGGTCAGTCCTGTGGTGGACATAGTTCCGTCCTGATTGGACATAGTTTAGTCCTGTGTTGGACATAGTTCAGTCCTGATTGGACATAGTTTAGTCCTGTGGTGGACATAGTTCAGTCCTGATTGGACATAGTTCAATCCTGTGGTGGACATAGTTCAGTCCTGATTGGACATAGTTCAGTCCTCAAGTGGACATAGTTCAGTCCTGTGTTAGACATAGTTTAGTCCTGTGGTGGACATAGTTCAGTCCTGATTGGACATAGTTCAGTCCTAATTGGACATAGTTTAGTCCTGTGTTGGACATAGTTCAGTCCTGATTGGACATAGTTTAGTCCTGTGGTGGACATAGTTCAGTCCTGATTGGACATAGTTCAATCCTGTGGTGGACACAGTTCAGTCCTGATTGGACATAGTTCAGTCCTGTGGTGGACATAGTTCAGTCCTGTGTTAGACATAGTTTAGTCCTGTGGTGGACATAGTTCAGTCCTGATTGGACATAGTTCAGTCCTGATTGGACATAGTTTAGTCCTGTGGTGGACATAGTTCAGTCCTGTGGTGGACATAGTTCAGTCCTGATTGGACATAGTTCAGTCCTGATTGGACATAGTTTAGTCCTGTGTTGGACATAGTTTAGTCCTTATTGGACATAGTTCAATCCTGTGGTGGACATAGTTCAGTCCTGATTGGACATAGTTCAGTCCTGTGGTGGACATAGTTTAGTCCTGTGTTGGACATAGTTCAGTCCTGATTGGACATAGTTTAGTCCTGTGTTGGACATAGTTCAGTCCTGATTGGACATAGTTTAGTCCTGATTGGACATAGTTTAGTCCTGTGTTGGACATAGTTCAGTCCTGATTGGACATAGTTTAGTCCTGTGGTGGACATAGTTCAGTCCTGATTGGACATAGTTCAATCCTGTGGTGGACATAGTTCAGTCCTGATTGGACATAGTTCAGTCCTGATTGGACATAGTTCAGTCCTGTGTTGGACATAGTTCAGTCCTGATTGGACATAGTTCAGTCCTGATTGGACATAGTTTAGTCCTATGTTGGACATAGTTCAGTCCTGATTGGACATAGTTCAGTCCTGTGGTGGACATAGTTCAGTCCTGATTGGACATAGTTCAGTCCTGATTGGACATAGTTCAGTCCTGATTGGACATAGTTTAGTCCTGTGTTGGACATAGTTCAGTCCTGATTGGACATAGTTCAGTCCTGTGGTGGACATAGTTCAGTCCTGATTGGACATAGTTCAGTCCTGATTGGACATAGTTTAGTCCTGTGTTGGACATAGTTCAGTCCTGTGTTGGACATAGTTCAGTCATGTGGTGGACATAGTTCCGTCCTGATTGGACATAGTTCCGTCCTGTGGTGGACATAGTTCAGTCCTGATTGGACATAGTTCAATCCTGTGGTGGACATAGTTCAGTCCTGATTGGACATAGTTCAGTCCTGTGGTGGACATAGTTCAGTCCTGTGTTAGACATAGTTTAGTCCTGTGGTGGACATAGTTCAGTCCTGTGGTGGACATAGTTCAGTCCTGATTGGACATAGTTTAGTCCTGTGGTGGACATAGTTCAGTCCTGATTGGACATAGTTTAGTCCTGTGTTGGACATAGTTCAGTCCTGTGGTGGACATAGTTTAGTCCTGATTGGACATAGGTCAGTCCTGTGGTGGACATAGTTCCGTCCTGATTGGACATAGGTCAGTCCTGATTGGACATAGGTCAGTCCTGTGGTGGACATAGTTCCGTCCTGATTGGACATAGTTTAGTCCTGTGTTGGACATAGTTCAGTCCTGATTGGACATAGTTTAGTCCTGTGGTGGACATAGTTCAGTCCTGATTGGACATAGTTCAATCCTGTGGTGGACATAGTTCAGTCCTGATTGGACATAGTTCAGTCCTCAAGTGGACATAGTTCAGTCCTGTGTTAGACATAGTTTAGTCCTGTGGTGGACATAGTTCAGTCCTGATTGGACATAGTTCAGTCCTGATTGGACATAGTTTAGTCCTGTGTTGGACATAGTTCAGTCCTGATTAGACATAGTTTAGTCCTGTGGTGGACATAGTTCAGTCCTGATTGGACATAGTTCAGTCCTGTGGTGGACATAGTTCAGTCCTGATTGGACATAGTTCAGTCCTGATTGGACATAGTTTAGTCCTGTGTTGGACATAGTTCAGTCCTGATTGGACATAGTTTAGTCCTGTGTTGGACATAGTTCAGTCCTGATTGGACATAGTTTAGTCCTGTGGTGGACATAGTTCAGTCCTGATTGGACATAGTTCAATCCTGTGGTGGACATAGTTCAGTCCTGATTGGACATAGTTCAGTCCTGATTGGACATAGTTTAGTCCTGTGTTGGACATAGTTCAGTCCTGATTGGACATAGTTCAGTCCTGTGGTGGACATAGTTCAGTCCTGATTGGACATAGTTCAGTCCTGATTGGACATAGTTTAGTCCTGTGTTGAACATAGTTCAGTCCTGTGTTGGACATAGTTCAGTCCTGTGGTGGACATAGTTCCGTCCTGATTGGACATAGTTCCGTCCTGTGGTGGACATAGTTCAGTCCTGATTGGACATAGTTCAATCCTGTGGTGGACATAGTTCAGTCCTGATTGGACATAGTTCAGTCCTGTGGTGGACATAGTTCAGTCCTGTGTTAGACATAGTTTAGTCCTGTGGTGGACATAGTTCAGTCCTGTGGTGGACATAGTTCAGTCCTGATTGGACATAGTTTAGTCCTGTGGTGGACATAGTTCAGTCCTGATTGGACATAGTTTAGTCCTGTGTTGGACATAGTTCAGTCCTGTGGTGGACATAGTTTAGTCCTGATTGGACATAGGTCAGTCCTGTGGTGGACATAGTTCCGTCCTGATTGGACATAGGTCAGTCCTGTGGTGGACATAGTTCCGTCCTGATTGGACATAGTTTAGTCCTGTGTTGGACATAGTTCAGTCCTGATTGGACATAGTTTAGTCCTGTGGTGGACATAGTTCAGTCCTGATTGGACATAGTTCAATCCTGTGGTGGACATAGTTCAGTCCTGATTGGACATAGTTCAGTCCTCAAGTGGACATAGTTCAGTCCTGTGTTAGACATAGTTTAGTCCTGTGGTGGACATAGTTCAGTCCTGATTGGACATAGTTCAGTCCTGATTGGACATAGTTCAGTCCTCAAGTGGACATAGTTCAGTCCTGTGTTAGACATAGTTTAGTCCTGTGGTGGACATAGTTCAGTCCTGATTGGACATAGTTCAGTCCTGATTGGACATAGTTTAGTCCTGTGTTGGACATAGTTCAGTCCTGATTGGACATAGTTTAGTCCTGTGGTGGACATAGTTCAGTCCTGATTGGACATAGTTCAGTCCTGTGGTGGACATAGTTCAGTCCTGATTGGACATAGTTCAGTCCTGATTGGACATAGTTTAGTCCTGTGTTGGACATAGTTCAGTCCTGATTGGACATAGTTTAGTCCTGTGTTGGACATAGTTCAGTCCTGATTGGACATAGTTTAGTCCTGTGGTGGACATAGTTCAGTCCTGATTGGACATAGTTCAATCCTGTGGTGGACATAGTTCAGTCCTGATTGGACATAGTTCAGTCCTGATTGGACATAGTTCAGTCCTGATTGGACATAGTTTAGTCCTGTGTTGGACATAGTTCAGTCCTGATTGGACATAGTTCAGTCCTGTGGTGGACATAGTTCAGTCCTGATTGGACATAGTTCAGTCCTGATTGGACATAGTTTAGTCCTGTGTTGAACATAGTTCAGTCCTGTGTTGGACATAGTTCAGTCCTGTGGTGGACATAGTTCCGTCCTGATTGGACATAGTTCCGTCCTGTGGTGGACATAGTTCAGTCCTGATTGGACATAGTTCAATCCTGTGGTGGACATAGTTCAGTCCTGATTGGACATAGTTCAGTCCTGTGGTGGACATAGTTCAGTCCTGTGTTAGACATAGTTTAGTCCTGTGGTGGACATAGTTCAGTCCTGTGGTGGACATAGTTCAGTCCTGATTGGACATAGTTTAGTCCTGTGGTGGACATAGTTCAGTCCTGATTGGACATAGTTTAGTCCTGTGTTGGACATAGTGCAGTCCTGTGGTGGACATAGTTTAGTCCTGATTGGACATAGGTCAGTCCTGTGGTGGACATAGTTCCGTCCTGATTGGACATAGGTCAGTCCTGATTGGACATAGGTCAGTCCTGTGGTGGACATAGTTCCGTCCTGATTGGACATAGTTTAGTCCTGTGTTGGACATAGTTCAGTCCTGATTGGACATAGTTTAGTCCTGTGGTGGACATAGTTCAGTCCTGATTGGACATAGTTCAATCCTGTGGTGGACATAGTTCAGTCCTGATTGGACATAGTTCAGTCCTCAAGTGGACATAGTTCAGTCCTGTGTTAGACATAGTTTAGTCCTGTGGTGGACATAGTTCAGTCCTGATTGGACATAGTTTAGTCCTGTGTTGGACATAGTTCAGTCCTGATTGGACATAGTTCAGTCCTGATTGGACATAGTTCAGTCCTGATTGGACATAGTTTAGTCCTGTGTTGGACATAGTTCAGTCCTGATTGGACATAGTTCAGTCCTGTGGTGGACATAGTTCAGTCCTGATTGGACATAGTTCAGTCCTGATTGGACATAGTTTAGTCCTGTGTTGGACATAGTTCAGTCCTGATTGGACATAGTTTAGTCCTGTGTTGGACATAGTTCAGTCCTGATTGGACATAGTTTAGTCCTGTGGTGGACATAGTTCAGTCCTTATTGGACATAGTTCAATCCTGTGGTGGACATAGTTCAGTCCTGATTGGACATAGTTCAGTCCTGATTGGACATAGTTCAGTCCTGATTGGACATAGTTTAGTCCTGTGTTGGACATAGTTCATTCCTGATTGGACATAGTTCAGTCATGTGGTGGACATAGTTCAGTCCTGATTGGACATAGTTCAGTCCTGATTGGACATAGTTTAGTCCTGTGTTGGACATAGTTCAGTCCTGTGTTGGACATAGTTCAGTCCTGTGGTGGACATAGTTCCGTCCTGATTGGACATAGTTCAATCCTGTGGTGGACATAGTTCAGTCCTGATTGGACATAGTTCAGTCCTGTGGTGGACATAGTTCAGTCCTGTGTTAGACATAGTTTAGTCCTGTGGTGGACATAGTTCAGTCCTGTGGTGGACATAGTTCAGTCCTGATTGGACATAGTTTAGTCCTGTGGTGGACATAGTTCAGTCCTGATTGGACATAGTTTAGTCCTGTGTTGGACATAGTTCAGTCCTGTGGTGGACATAGTTTAGTCCTGATTGGACATAGGTCAGTCCTGTGGTGGACATAGTTCAGTCCTGATTGGACATAGTTCAGTCCTCAAGTGGACATAGTTCAGTCCTGTGTTAGACATAGTTTAGTCCTGTGGTGGACATAGTTCAGTCCTGATTGGACATAGTTCAGTCCTGATTGGACATAGTTTAGTCCTGTGTTGGACATAGTTCAGTCCTGATTGGACATAGTTCAGTCCTGATTGGACATAGTTCAGTCCTGATTGGACATAGTTTAGTCCTGTGTTGGACATAGTTCAGTCCTGATTGGACATAGTTCAGTCCTGTGGTGGACATAGTTCAGTCCTGATTGGACATAGTTCAGTCCTGATTGGACATAGTTTAGTCCTGTGTTGGACATAGTTCAGTCCTGATTGGACATAGTTTAGTCCTGTGTTGGACATAGTTCAGTCCTGATTGGACATAGTTTAGTCCTGTGGTGGACATAGTTCAGTCCTTATTGGACATAGTTCAATCCTGTGGTGGACATAGTTCAGTCCTGATTGGACATAGTTCAGTCCTGATTGGACATAGTTTAGTCCTGTGTTGGACATAGTTCAGTCCTGATTGGACATAGTTTAGTCCTGTGGTGGACATAGTTCAGTCCTGATTGGACATAGTTTAGTCCTGTGTTGGACATAGTTCAGTCCTGTGGTGGACATAGTTTAGTCCTGATTGGACATAGGTCAGTCCTGTGGTGGACATAGTTCCGTCCTGATTGGACATAGGTCAGTCCTGATTGGACATAGGTCAGTCCTGTGGTGGACATAGTTCCGTCCTGATTGGACATAGTTTAGTCCTGTGTTGGACATAGTTCAGTCCTGATTGGACATAGTTTAGTCCTGTGGTGGACATAGTTCAGTCCTGATTGGACATAGTTCAATCCTGTGGTGGACATAGTTCAGTCCTGATTGGACATAGTTCAGTCCTCAAGTGGACATAGTTCAGTCCTGTGTTAGACATAGTTTAGTCCTGTGGTGGACATAGTTCAGTCCTGATTGGACATAGTTCAGTCCTGATTGGACATAGTTTAGTCCTGTGTTGGACATAGTTCAGTCCTGATTGGACATAGTTCAGTCCTGATTGGACATAGTTCAGTCCTGATTGGACATAGTTTAGTCCTGTGTTGGACATAGTTCAGTCCTGATTGGACATAGTTCAGTCCTGTGGTGGACATAGTTCAGTCCTGATTGGACATAGTTCAGTCCTGATTGGACATAGTTTAGTCCTGTGTTGGACATAGTTCAGTCCTGATTGGACATAGTTTAGTCCTGTGTTGGACATAGTTCAGTCCTGATTGGACATAGTTTAGTCCTGTGGTGGACATAGTTCAGTCCTTATTGGACATAGTTCAATCCTGTGGTGGACATAGTTCAGTCCTGATTGGACATAGTTCAGTCCTGATTGGACATAGTTCAGTCCTGATTGGACATAGTTTAGTCCTGTGTTGGACATAGTTCAGTCCTGATTGGACATAGTTCAGTCATGTGGTGGACATAGTTCAGTCCTGATTGGACATAGTTCAGTCCTGATTGGACATAGTTTAGTCCTGTGTTGGACATAGTTCAGTCCTGTGTTGGACATAGTTCAGTCCTGTGGTGGACATAGTTCCGTCCTGATTGGACATAGTTCCGTCCTGTGGTGGACATAGTTCAGTCCTGATTGGACATAGTTCAATCCTGTGGTGGACATAGTTCAGTCCTGATTGGACATAGTTCAGTCCTGTGGTGGACATAGTTCAGTCCTGTGTTAGACATAGTTTAGTCCTGTGGTGGACATAGTTCAGTCCTGTGGTGGACATAGTTCAGTCCTGATTGGACATAGTTTAGTCCTGTGGTGGACATAGTTCAGTCCTGATTGGACATAGTTTAGTCCTGTGTTGGACATAGTTCAGTCCTGTGGTGGACATAGTTTAGTCCTGATTGGGCATAGGTCAGTCCTGTGGTGGACATAGTTCCGTCCTGATTGGACATAGGTCAGTCCTGATTGGACATAGGTCAGTCCTGTGGTGGACATAGTTCCGTCCTGATTGGACATAGTTTAGTCCTGTGTTGGACATAGTTCAGTCCTGATTGGACATAGTTTAGTCCTGTGGTGGACATAGTTCAGTCCTGATTGGACATAGTTCAATCCTGTGGTGGACATAGTTCAGTCCTGATTGGACATAGTTCAGTCCTCAAGTGGACATAGTTCAGTCCTGTGTTAGACATAGTTTAGTCCTGTGGTGGACATAGTTCAGTCCTGATTGGACATAGTTCAGTCCTGATTGGACATAGTTTAGTCCTGTGTTGGACATAGTTCAGTCCTGATTGGACATAGTTTAGTCCTGTGGTGGACATAGTTCAGTCCTGATTGGACATAGTTCAATCCTGTGGTGGACACAGTTCAGTCCTGATTGGACATAGTTCAGTCCTGTGGTGGACATAGTTCAGTCCTGTGTTAGACATAGTTTAGTCCTGTGGTGGACATAGTTCAGTCCTGATTGGACATAGTTCAGTCCTGATTGGACATAGTTTAGTCCTGTGGTGGACATAGTTCAGTCCTGTGGTGGACATAGTTCAGTCCTGATTGGACATAGTTCAGTCCTGATTGGACATAGTTTAGTCCTGTGATGGACATAGTTTAGTCCTTATTGGACATAGTTCAATCCTGTGGTGGACATAGTTCAGTCCTGATTGGACATAGTTCAGTCCTGTGGTGGACATAGTTTAGTCCTGTGTTGGACATAGTTCAGTCCTGATTGGACATAGTTTAGTCCTGTGTTGGACATAGTTCAGTCCTGATTGGACATAGTTTAGTCCTGATTGGACATAGTTTAGTCCTGTGTTGGACATAGTTCAGTCCTGATTGGACATAGTTTAGTCCTGTGGTGGACATAGTTCAGTCCTGATTGGACATAGTTCAATCCTGTGGTGGACATAGTTCAGTCCTGAATGGACATAGTTCAGTCCTGATTGGACATAGTTCAGTCCTGTGTTGGACATAGTTCAGTCCTGATTGGACATAGTTCAGTCCTGATTGGACATAGTTTAGTCCTATGTTGGACATAGTTCAGTCCTGATTGGACATAGTTCAGTCCTGTGGTGGACATAGTTCAGTCCTGATTGGACATAGTTCAGTCCTGATTGGACATAGTTCAGTCCTGATTGGACATAGTTTAGTCCTGTGTTGGACATAGTTCAGTCCTGATTGGACATAGTTCAGTCCTGTGGTGGACATAGTTCAGTCCTGATTGGACATAGTTCAGTCCTGATTGGACATAGTTTAGTCCTGTGTTGGACATAGTTCAGTCCTGTGTTGGACATAGTTCAGTCATGTGGTGGACATAGTTCCGTCCTGATTGGACATAGTTCCGTCCTGTGGTGGACATAGTTCAGTCCTGATTGGACATAGTTCAATCCTGTGGTGGACATAGTTCAGTCCTGATTGGACATAGTTCAGTCCTGTGGTGGACATAGTTCAGTCCTGTGTTAGACATAGTTTAGTCCTGTGGTGGACATAGTTCAGTCCTGTGGTGGACATAGTTCAGTCCTGATTGGACATAGTTTAGTCCTGTGGTGGACATAGTTCAGTCCTGATTGGACATAGTTTAGTCCTGTGTTGGACATAGTTCAGTCCTGTGGTGGACATAGTTTAGTCCTGATTGGACATAGGTCAGTCCTGTGGTGGACATAGTTCCGTCCTGATTGGACATAGGTCAGTCCTGATTGGACATAGGTCAGTCCTGTGGTGGACATAGTTCCGTCCTGATTGGACATAGTTTAGTCCTGTGTTGGACATAGTTCAGTCCTGATTGGACATAGTTTAGTCCTGTGGTGGACATAGTTCAGTCCTGATTGGACATAGTTCAATCCTGTGGTGGACATAGTTCAGTCCTGATTGGACATAGTTCAGTCCTCAAGTGGACATAGTTCAGTCCTGTGTTAGACATAGTTTAGTCCTGTGGTGGACATAGTTCAGTCCTGATTGGACATAGTTCAGTCCTGATTGGACATAGTTTAGTCCTGTGTTGGACATAGTTCAGTCCTGATTAGACATAGTTTAGTCCTGTGGTGGACATAGTTCAGTCCTGATTGGACATAGTTCAGTCCTGTGGTGGACATAGTTCAGTCCTGATTGGACATAGTTCAGTCCTGATTGGACATAGTTTAGTCCTGTGTTGGACATAGTTCAGTCCTGATTGGACATAGTTTAGTCCTGTGTTGGACATAGTTCAGTCCTGATTGGACATAGTTTAGTCCTGTGGTGGACATAGTTCAGTCCTGATTGGACATAGTTCAATCCTGTGGTGGACATAGTTCAGTCCTGATTGGACATAGTTCAGTCCTGATTGGACATAGTTCAGTCCTGATTGGACATAGTTTAGTCCTGTGTTGGACATAGTTCAGTCCTGATTGGACATAGTTCAGTCCTGTGGTGGACATAGTTCAGTCCTGATTGGACATAGTTCAGTCCTGATTGGACATAGTTTAGTCCTGTGTTGAACATAGTTCAGTCCTGTGTTGGACATAGTTCAGTCCTGTGGTGGACATAGTTCCGTCCTGATTGGACATAGTTCCGTCCTGTGGTGGACATAGTTCAGTCCTGATTGGACATAGTTCAATCCTGTGGTGGACATAGTTCAGTCCTGATTGGACATAGTTCAGTCTTGTGGTGGACATAGTTCAGTCCTGTGTTAGACATAGTTTAGTCCTGTGGTGGACATAGTTCAGTCCTGTGGTGGACATAGTTCAGTCCTGATTGGACATAGTTTAGTCCTGTGGTGGACATAGTTCAGTCCTGATTGGACATAGTTTAGTCCTGTGTTGGACATAGTTCAGTCCTGTGGTGGACATAGTTTAGTCCTGATTGGACATAGGTCAGTCCTGTGGTGGACATAGTTCCGTCCTGATTGGACATAGGTCAGTCCTGATTGGACATAGGTCAGTCCTGTGGTGGACATAGTTCCGTCCTGATTGGACATAGTTTAGTCCTGTGTTGGACATAGTTCAGTCCTGATTGGACATAGTTTAGTCCTGTGGTGGACATAGTTCAGTCCTGATTGGACATAGTTCAATCCTGTGGGGGACATAGTTCAGTCCTGATTGGACATAGTTCAGTCCTCAAGTGGACATAGTTCAGTCCTGTGTTAGACATAGTTTAGTCCTGTGGTGGACATAGTTCAGTCCTGATTGGACATAGTTCAGTCCTGATTGGACATAGTTTAGTCCTGTGTTGGACATAGTTCAGTCCTGATTGGACATAGTTCAGTCCTGATTGGACATAGTTCAGTCCTGATTGGACATAGTTTAGTCCTGTGTTGGACATAGTTCAGTCCTGATTGGACATAGTTCAGTCCTGTGGTGGACATAGTTCAGTCCTGATTGGACATAGTTCAGTCCTGATTGGACATAGTTTAGTCCTGTGTTGGACATAGTTCAGTCCTGATTGGACATAGTTTAGTCCTGTGTTGGACATAGTTCAGTCCTGATTGGACATAGTTTAGTCCTGTGGTGGACATAGTTCAGTCCTTATTGGACATAGTTCAATCCTGTGGTGGACATAGTTCAGTCCTGATTGGACATAGTTCAGTCCTGATTGGACATAGTTCAGTCCTGATTGGACATAGTTTAGTCCTGTGTTGGACATAGTTCATTCCTGATTGGACATAGTTCAGTCATGTGGTGGACATAGTTCAGTCCTGATTGGACATAGTTCAGTCCTGATTGGACATAGTTTAGTCCTGTGTTGGACATAGTTCAGTCCTGTGTTGGACATAGTTCAGTCCTGTGGTGGACATAGTTCCGTCCTGATTGGACATAGTTCCGTCCTGTGGTGGACATAGTTCAGTCCTGATTGGACATAGTTCAATCCTGTGGTGGACATAGTTCAGTCCTGATTGGACATAGTTCAGTCCTGTGGTGGACATAGTTCAGTCCTGTGTTAGACATAGTTTAGTCCTGTGGTGGACATAGTTCAGTCCTGTGGTGGACATAGTTCAGTCCTGATTGGACATAGTTTAGTCCTGTGGTGGACATAGTTCAGTCCTGATTGGACATAGTTTAGTCCTGTGTTGGACATAGTTCAGTCCTGTGGTGGACATAGTTTAGTCCTGATTGGACATAGGTCAGTCCTGTGGTGGACATAGTTCCGTCCTGATTGGACATAGGTCAGTCCTGATTGGACATAGGTCAGTCCTGTGGTGGACATAGTTCCGTCCTGATTGGACATAGTTTAGTCCTGTGTTGGACATAGTTCAGTCCTGATTGGACATAGTTTAGTCCTGTGGTGGACATAGTTCAGTCCTGATTGGACATAGTTCAATCCTGTGGTGGACATAGTTCAGTCCTGATTGGACATAGTTCAGTCCTCAAGTGGACATAGTTCAGTCCTGTGTTAGACATAGTTTAGTCCTGTGGTGGACATAGTTCAGTCCTGATTGGACATAGTTCAGTCCTGATTGGACATAGTTTAGTCCTGTGTTGGACATAGTTCAGTCCTGATTGGACATAGTTCAGTCCTGATTGGACATAGTTCAGTCCTGATTGGACATAGTTTAGTCCTGTGTTGGACATAGTTCAGTCCTGATTGGACATAGTTCAGTCCTGTGGTGGACATAGTTCAGTCCTGATTGGACATAGTTCAGTCCTGATTGGACATAGTTTAGTCCTGTGTTGGACATAGTTCAGTCCTGATTGGACATAGTTTAGTCCTGTGTTGGACATAGTTCAGTCCTGATTGGACATAGTTTAGTCCTGTGGTGGACATAGTTCAGTCCTTATTGGACATAGTTCAATCCTGTGGTGGACATAGTTCAGTCCTGATTGGACATAGTTCAGTCCTGATTGGACATAGTTCAGTCCTGATTGGACATAGTTTAGTCCTGTGTTGGACATAGTTCAGTCCTGATTGGACATAGTTCAGTCATGTGGTGGACATAGTTCAGTCCTGATTGGACATAGTTCAGTCCTGATTGGACATAGTTTAGTCCTGTGTTGGACATAGTTCAGTCCTGTGTTGGACATAGTTCAGTCCTGTGGTGGACATAGTTCCGTCCTGATTGGACATAGTTCCGTCCTGTGGTGGACATAGTTCAGTCCTGATTGGACATAGTTCAATCCTGTGGTGGACATAGTTCAGTCCTGATTGGACATAGTTCAGTCCTGTGGTGGACATAGTTATGTCCTGTGTTAGACATAGTTTAGTCCTGTGGTGGACATAGTTCAGTCCTGTGGTGGACATAGTTCAGTCCTGATTGGACATAGTTTAGTCCTGTGGTGGACATAGTTCAGTCCTGATTGGACATAGTTTAGTCCTGTGTTGGACATAGTTCAGTCCTGTGGTGGACATAGTTTAGTCCTGATTGGACATAGGTCAGTCCTGTGGTGGACATAGTTCCGTCCTGATTGGACATAGGTCAGTCCTGATTGGACATAGGTCAGTCCTGTGGTGGACATAGTTCCGTCCTGATTGGACATAGTTTAGTCCTGTGTTGGACATAGTTCAGTCCTGATTGGACATAGTTTAGTCCTGTGGTGGACATAGTTCAGTCCTGATTGGACATAGTTCAATCCTGTGGTGGACATAGTTCAGTCCTGATTGGACATAGTTCAGTCCTCAAGTGGACATAGTTCAGTCCTGTGTTAGACATAGTTTAGTCCTGTGGTGGACATAGTTCAGTCCTGATTGGACATAGTTCAGTCCTGATTGGACATAGTTTAGTCCTGTGTTGGACATAGTTCAGTCCTGATTGGACATAGTTTAGTCCTGTGGTGGACATAGTTCAGTCCTGATTGGACATAGTTCAATCCTGTGGTGGACACAGTTCAGTCCTGATTGGACATAGTTCAGTCCTGTGGTGGACATAGTTCAGTCCTGTGTTAGACATAGTTTAGTCCTGTGGTGGACATAGTTCAGTCCTGATTGGACATAGTTCAGTCCTGATTGGACATAGTTTAGTCCTGTGGTGGACATAGTTCAGTCCTGTGGTGGACATAGTTCAGTCCTGATTGGACATAGTTCAGTCCTGATTGGACATAGTTTAGTCTTGTGTTGGACATAGTTTAGTCCTGATTGGACATAGTTCAATCCTGTGGTGGACATAGTTCAGTCCTGATTGGACATAGTTCAGTCCTGTGGTGGACATAGTTTAGTCCTGTGTTGGACATAGTTCAGTCCTGATTGGACATAGTTTAGTCCTGTGTTGGACATAGTTCAGTCCTGATTGGACATAGTTTAGTCCTGATTGGACATAGTTTAGTCCTGTGTTGGACATAGTTCAGTCCTGATTGGACATAGTTTAGTCCTGTGGTGGACATAGTTCAGTCCTGATTGGACATAGTTCAATCCTGTGGTGGACATAGTTCAGTCCTGATTGGACATAGTTCAGTCCTGATTGGACATAGTTCAGTCCTGTGTTGGACATAGTTCAGTCCTGATTGGACATAGTTCAGTCCTGATTGGACATAGTTTAGTCCTATGTTGGACATAGTTCAGTCCTGATTGGACATAGTTCAGTCCTGTGGTGGACATAGTTCAGTCCTGATTGGACATAGTTCAGTCCTGATTGGACATAGTTCAGTCCTGATTGGACATAGTTTAGTCCTGTGTTGGACATAGTTCAGTCCTGATTGGACATAGTTCAGTCCTGATTGGACATAGTTTAGTCCTGTGTTGGACATAGTTCAGTCCTGTGTTGGACATAGTTCAGTCCTGTGGTGGACATAGTTCCGTCCTGATTGGACATAGTTCCGTCCTGTGGTGAACATAGTTCAGTCCTGATTGGACATAGTTCAATCCTGTGGTGGACATAGTTCAGTCCTGATTGGACATAGTTCAGTCCTGTGGTGGACATAGTTCAGTCCTGTGTTAGACATAGTTTAGTCCTGTGGTGGACATAGTTCAGTCCTGTGGTGGACATAGTTCAGTCCTGATTGGACATAGTTTAGTCCTGTGGTGGACATAGTTCAGTCCTGATTGGACATAGTTTAGTCCTGTGTTGGACATAGTTCAGTCCTGTGGTGGACATAGTTTAGTCCTGATTGGACATAGGTCAGTCCTGTGGTGGACATAGTTCCGTCCTGATTGGACATAGGTCAGTCCTGATTGGACATAGGTCAGTCCTGTGGTGGACATAGTTCCGTCCTGATTGGACATAGTTTAGTCCTGTGTTGGACATAGTTCAGTCCTGATTGGACATAGTTTAGTCCTGTGGTGGACATAGTTCAGTCCTGATTGGACATAGTTCAATCCTGTGGTGGACATAGTTCAGTCCTGATTGGACATAGTTCAGTCCTCAAGTGGACATAGTTCAGTCCTGTGTTAGACATAGTTTAGTCCTGTGGTGGACATAGTTCAGTCCTGATTGGACATAGTTCAGTCCTGATTGGACATAGTTTAGTCCTGTGTTGGACATAGTTCAGTCCTGATTGGACATAGTTTAGTCCTGTGGTGGACATAGTTCAGTCCTGATTGGACATAGTTCAGTCCTGTGGTGGACATAGTTCAGTCCTGATTGGACATAGTTCAGTCCTGATTGGACATAGTTTAGTCCTGTGTTGGACATAGTTCAGTCCTGATTGGACATAGTTTAGTCCTGTGGTGGACATAGTTCAGTCCTGATTGGACATAGTTCAATCCTGTGGTGGACATAGTTCAGTCCTGATTGGACATAGTTCAGTCCTGATTGGACATAGTTCAGTCCTGATTGGACATAGTTTAGTCCTGTGTTGGACATAGTTCAGTCCTGATTGGACATAGTTCAGTCCTGTGGTGGACATAGTTCAGTCCTGATTGGACATAGTTCAGTCCTGATTGGACATAGTTTAGTCCTGTGTTGAACATAGTTCAGTCCTGTGTTGGACATAGTTCAGTCCTGTGGTGGACATAGTTCCGTCCTGATTGGACATAGTTCCGTCCTGTGGTGGACATAGTTCAGTCCTGATTGGACATAGTTCAATCCTGTGGTGGACATAGTTCAGTCCTGATTGGACATAGTTCAGTCCTGTGGTGGACATAGTTCAGTCCTGTGTTAGACATAGTTTAGTCCTGTGGTGGACATAGTTCAGTCCTGTGGTGGACATAGTTCAGTCCTGATTGGACATAGTTTAGTCCTGTGGTGGACATAGTTCAGTCCTGATTGGACATAGTTTAGTCCTGTGTTGGACATAGTTCAGTCCTGTGGTGGACATAGTTTAGTCCTGATTGGACATAGGTCAGTCCTGTGGTGGACATAGTTCCGTCCTGATTGGACATAGGTCAGTCCTGATTGGACATAGGTCAGTCCTGTGGTGGACATAGTTCCGTCCTGATTGGACATAGTTTAGTCCTGTGTTGGACATAGTTCAGTCCTGATTGGACATAGTTTAGTCCTGTGGTGGACATAGTTCAGTCCTGATTGGACATAGTTCAATCCTGTGGTGGACATAGTTCAGTCCTGATTGGACATAGTTCAGTCCTCAAGTGGACATAGTTCAGTCCTGTGTTAGACATAGTTCAGTCCTGATTGGACATAGTTCAGTCCTGATTGGACATAGTTTAGTCCTGTGTTGGACATAGTTAAGTCCTGATTGGACATAGTTCAGTCCTGATTGGACATAGTTCAGTCCTGATTGGACATAGTTCAGTCCTGTGTTGGACATAGTTCAGTCCTGTGTTGGACATAGTTCAGTCCTGATTGGACATAGTTCAGTCCTGTGGTGGACATAGTTCAGTCCTGATTGGACATAGTTCAGTCCTGATTGGACATAGTTTAGTCCTGTGTTGGACATAGTTCAGTCCTGATTGGACATAGTTTAGTCCTGTGTTGGACATAGTTCAGTCCTGATTGGACATAGTTCAGTCCTGTGTTGGACATAGTTCAGTCCTGTGGTGGACATAGTTCCGTCCTGATTGGACATAGTTCCGTCCTGTGGTGGACATAGTTCAGTCCTGATTGGACATAGTTCAATCCTGTGGTGGACATAGTTCAGTCCTGATTGGACATAGTTCAGTCCTGTGGTGGACATAGTTCAGTCCTGTGTTAGACATAGTTTAGTCCTGTGGTGGACATAGTTCAGTCCTGTGGTGGACATAGTTCAGTCCTGATTGGACATAGTTTAGTCCTGTGGTGGACATAGTTCAGTCCTGATTGGACATAGTTTAGTCCTGTGTTGGACATAGTTCAGTCCTGTGGTGGACATAGTTCAGTCCTGATTGGACATAGTTCAATCCTGTGGTGGACATAGTTCAGTCCTGATTGGACATAGTTCAGTCCTGTGGTGGACATAGTTCAGTCCTGTGTTAGACATAGTTTAGTCCTGTGGTGGACATAGTTCAGTCCTGTGGTGGACATAGTTCAGTCCTGATTGGACATAGTTTAGTCCTGTGGTGGACATAGTTCAGTCCTGATTGGACATAGTTTAGTCCTGTGTTGGACATAGTTCAGTCCTGTGGTGGACATAGTTTAGTCCTGATTGGACATAGGTCAGTCCTGTGGTGGACATAGTTCCGTCCTGATTGGACATAGGTCAGTCCTGATTGGACATAGGTCAGTCCTGTGGTGGACATAGTTCCGTCCTGATTGGACATAGTTTAGTCCTGTGTTGGACATAGTTCAGTCCTGATTGGACATAGTTTAGTCCTGTGGTGGACATAGTTCAGTCCTGATTGGACATAGTTCAATCCTGTGGTGGACATAGTTCAGTCCTGATTGGACATAGTTCAGTCCTCAAGTGGACATAGTTCAGTCCTGTGTTAGACATAGTTTAGTCCTGTGGTGGACATAGTTCAGTCCTGATTGGACATAGTTCAGTCCTGATTGGACATAGTTTAGTCCTGTGTTGGACATAGTTCAGTCCTGATTGGACATAGTTCAGTCCTGATTGGACATAGTTCAGTCCTGATTGGACATAGTTTAGTCCTGTGTTGGACATAGTTCAGTCCTGATTGGACATAGTTCAGTCCTGTGGTGGACATAGTTCAGTCCTGATTGGACATAGTTCAGTCCTGATTGGACATAGTTTAGTCCTGTGTTGGACATAGTTCAGTCCTGATTGGACATAGTTTAGTCCTGTGTTGGACATAGTTCAGTCCTGATTGGACATAGTTTAGTCCTGTGGTGGACATAGTTCAGTCCTTATTGGACATAGTTCAATCCTGTGGTGGACATAGTTCAGTCCTGATTGGACATAGTTCAGTCCTGATTGGACATAGTTCAGTCCTGATTGGACATAGTTTAGTCCTGTGTTGGACATAGTTCAGTCCTGATTGGACATAGTTCAGTCATGTGGTGGACATAGTTCAGTCCTGATTGGACATAGTTCAGTCCTGATTGGACATAGTTTAGTCCTGTGTTGGACATAGTTCAGTCCTGTGTTGGACATAGTTCAGTCCTGTGGTGGACATAGTTCCGTCCTGATTGGACATAGTTCCGTCCTGTGGTGGACATAGTTCAGTCCTGATTGGACATAGTTCAATCCTGTGGTGGACATAGTTCAGTCCTGATTGGACATAGTTCAGTCCTGTGGTGGACATAGTTATGTCCTGTGTTAGACATAGTTTAGTCCTGTGGTGGACATAGTTCAGTCCTGTGGTGGACATAGTTCAGTCCTGATTGGACATAGTTTAGTCCTGTGGTGGACATAGTTCAGTCCTGATTGGACATAGTTTAGTCCTGTGTTGGACATAGTTCAGTCCTGTGGTGGACATAGTTTAGTCCTGATTGGACATAGGTCAGTCCTGTGGTGGACATAGTTCCGTCCTGATTGGACATAGGTCAGTCCTGATTGGACATAGGTCAGTCCTGTGGTGGACATAGTTCCGTCCTGATTGGACATAGTTTAGTCCTGTGTTGGACATAGTTCAGTCCTGATTGGACATAGTTTAGTCCTGTGGTGGACATAGTTCAGTCCTGATTGGACATAGTTCAATCCTGTGGTGGACATAGTTCAGTCCTGATTGGACATAGTTCAGTCCTCAAGTGGACATAGTTCAGTCCTGTGTTAGACATAGTTTAGTCCTGTGGTGGACATAGTTCAGTCCTGATTGGACATAGTTCAGTCCTGATTGGACATAGTTTAGTCCTGTGTTGGACATAGTTCAGTCCTGATTGGACATAGTTTAGTCCTGTGGTGGACATAGTTCAGTCCTGATTGGACATAGTTCAATCCTGTGGTGGACACAGTTCAGTCCTGATTGGACATAGTTCAGTCCTGTGGTGGACATAGTTCAGTCCTGTGTTAGACATAGTTTAGTCCTGTGGTGGACATAGTTCAGTCCTGATTGGACATAGTTCAGTCCTGATTGGACATAGTTTAGTCCTGTGGTGGACATAGTTCAGTCCTGTGGTGGACATAGTTCAGTCCTGATTGGACATAGTTCAGTCCTGATTGGACATAGTTTAGTCTTGTGTTGGACATAGTTTAGTCCTGATTGGACATAGTTCAATCCTGTGGTGGACATAGTTCAGTCCTGATTGGACATAGTTCAGTCCTGTGGTGGACATAGTTTAGTCCTGTGTTGGACATAGTTCAGTCCTGATTGGACATAGTTTAGTCCTGTGTTGGACATAGTTCAGTCCTGATTGGACATAGTTTAGTCCTGATTGGACATAGTTTAGTCCTGTGTTGGACATAGTTCAGTCCTGATTGGACATAGTTTAGTCCTGTGGTGGACATAGTTCAGTCCTGATTGGACATAGTTCAATCCTGTGGTGGACATAGTTCAGTCCTGATTGGACATAGTTCAGTCCTGATTGGACATAGTTCAGTCCTGTGTTGGACATAGTTCAGTCCTGATTGGACATAGTTCAGTCCTGATTGGACATAGTTTAGTCCTATGTTGGACATAGTTCAGTCCTGATTGGACATAGTTCAGTCCTGTGGTGGACATAGTTCAGTCCTGATTGGACATAGTTCAGTCCTGATTGGACATAGTTCAGTCCTGATTGGACATAGTTTAGTCCTGTGTTGGACATAGTTCAGTCCTGATTGGACATAGTTCAGTCCTGATTGGACATAGTTTAGTCCTGTGTTGGACATAGTTCAGTCCTGTGTTGGACATAGTTCAGTCCTGTGGTGGACATAGTTCCGTCCTGATTGGACATAGTTCCGTCCTGTGGTGAACATAGTTCAGTCCTGATTGGACATAGTTCAATCCTGTGGTGGACATAGTTCAGTCCTGATTGGACATAGTTCAGTCCTGTGGTGGACATAGTTCAGTCCTGTGTTAGACATAGTTTAGTCCTGTGGTGGACATAGTTCAGTCCTGTGGTGGACATAGTTCAGTCCTGATTGGACATAGTTTAGTCCTGTGGTGGACATAGTTCAGTCCTGATTGGACATAGTTTAGTCCTGTGTTGGACATAGTTCAGTCCTGTGGTGGACATAGTTTAGTCCTGATTGGACATAGGTCAGTCCTGTGGTGGACATAGTTCCGTCCTGATTGGACATAGGTCAGTCCTGATTGGACATAGGTCAGTCCTGTGGTGGACATAGTTCCGTCCTGATTGGACATAGTTTAGTCCTGTGTTGGACATAGTTCAGTCCTGATTGGACATAGTTTAGTCCTGTGGTGGACATAGTTCAGTCCTGATTGGACATAGTTCAATCCTGTGGTGGACATAGTTCAGTCCTGATTGGACATAGTTCAGTCCTCAAGTGGACATAGTTCAGTCCTGTGTTAGACATAGTTTAGTCCTGTGGTGGACATAGTTCAGTCCTGATTGGACATAGTTCAGTCCTGATTGGACATAGTTTAGTCCTGTGTTGGACATAGTTCAGTCCTGATTGGACATAGTTTAGTCCTGTGGTGGACATAGTTCAGTCCTGATTGGACATAGTTCAGTCCTGTGGTGGACATAGTTCAGTCCTGATTGGACATAGTTCAGTCCTGATTGGACATAGTTTAGTCCTGTGTTGGACATAGTTCAGTCCTGATTGGACATAGTTTAGTCCTGTGGTGGACATAGTTCAGTCCTGATTGGACATAGTTCAATCCTGTGGTGGACATAGTTCAGTCCTGATTGGACATAGTTCAGTCCTGATTGGACATAGTTCAGTCCTGATTGGACATAGTTTAGTCCTGTGTTGGACATAGTTCAGTCCTGATTGGACATAGTTCAGTCCTGTGGTGGACATAGTTCAGTCCTGATTGGACATAGTTCAGTCCTGATTGGACATAGTTTAGTCCTGTGTTGAACATAGTTCAGTCCTGTGTTGGACATAGTTCAGTCCTGTGGTGGACATAGTTCCGTCCTGATTGGACATAGTTCCGTCCTGTGGTGGACATAGTTCAGTCCTGATTGGACATAGTTCAATCCTGTGGTGGACATAGTTCAGTCCTGATTGGACATAGTTCAGTCCTGTGGTGGACATAGTTCAGTCCTGTGTTAGACATAGTTTAGTCCTGTGGTGGACATAGTTCAGTCCTGTGGTGGACATAGTTCAGTCCTGATTGGACATAGTTTAGTCCTGTGGTGGACATAGTTCAGTCCTGATTGGACATAGTTTAGTCCTGTGTTGGACATAGTTCAGTCCTGTGGTGGACATAGTTTAGTCCTGATTGGACATAGGTCAGTCCTGTGGTGGACATAGTTCCGTCCTGATTGGACATAGGTCAGTCCTGATTGGACATAGGTCAGTCCTGTGGTGGACATAGTTCCGTCCTGATTGGACATAGTTTAGTCCTGTGTTGGACATAGTTCAGTCCTGATTGGACATAGTTTAGTCCTGTGGTGGACATAGTTCAGTCCTGATTGGACATAGTTCAATCCTGTGGTGGACATAGTTCAGTCCTGATTGGACATAGTTCAGTCCTCAAGTGGACATAGTTCAGTCCTGTGTTAGACATAGTTCAGTCCTGATTGGACATAGTTCAGTCCTGATTGGACATAGTTTAGTCCTGTGTTGGACATAGTTAAGTCCTGATTGGACATAGTTCAGTCCTGATTGGACATAGTTCAGTCCTGATTGGACATAGTTCAGTCCTGTGTTGGACATAGTTCAGTCCTGTGTTGGACATAGTTCAGTCCTGATTGGACATAGTTCAGTCCTGTGGTGGACATAGTTCAGTCCTGATTGGACATAGTTCAGTCCTGATTGGACATAGTTTAGTCCTGTGTTGGACATAGTTCAGTCCTGATTGGACATAGTTTAGTCCTGTGTTGGACATAGTTCAGTCCTGATTGGACATAGTTCAGTCCTGTGTTGGACATAGTTCAGTCCTGTGGTGGACATAGTTCCGTCCTGATTGGACATAGTTCCGTCCTGTGGTGGACATAGTTCAGTCCTGATTGGACATAGTTCAATCCTGTGGTGGACATAGTTCAGTCCTGATTGGACATAGTTCAGTCCTGTGGTGGACATAGTTCAGTCCTGTGTTAGACATAGTTTAGTCCTGTGGTGGACATAGTTCAGTCCTGTGGTGGACATAGTTCAGTCCTGATTGGACATAGTTTAGTCCTGTGGTGGACATAGTTCAGTCCTGATTGGACATAGTTTAGTCCTGTGTTGGACATAGTTCAGTCCTGTGGTGGACATAGTTTAGTCCTGATTGGACATAGGTCAGTCCTGTGGTGGACATAGTTCCGTCCTGATTGGACATAGGTCAGTCCTGATTGGACATAGGTCAGTCCTGTGGTGGACATAGTTCCGTCCTGATTGGACATAGTTTAGTCCTGTGTTGGACATAGTTCAGTCCTGATTGGACATAGTTTAGTCCTGTGGTGGACATAGTTCAGTCCTGATTGGACATAGTTCAATCCTGTGGTGGACATAGTTCAGTCCTGATTGGACATAGTTCAGTCCTCAAGTGGACATAGTTCAGTCCTGTGTTAGACATAGTTCAGTCCTGATTGGACATAGTTCAGTCCTGATTGGACATAGTTTAGTCCTGTGTTGGACATAGTTAAGTCCTGATTGGACATAGTTCAGTCCTGATTGGACATAGTTCAGTCCTGATTGGACATAGTTCAGTCCTGTGTTGGACATAGTTCAGTCCTGTGTTGGACATAGTTCAGTCCTGATTGGACATAGTTCAGTCCTGTGGTGGACATAGTTCAGTCCTGATTGGACATAGTTCAGTCCTGATTGGACATAGTTTAGTCCTGTGTTGGACATAGTTCAGTCCTGATTGGACATAGTTTAGTCCTGTGTTGGACATAGTTCAGTCCTGATTGGACATAGTTTAGTCCTGTGGTGGACATAGTTCAGTCCTTATTGGACATAGTTCAATCCTGTGGTGGACATAGTTCAGTCCTGATTGGACATAGTTCAGTCCTGATTGGACATAGTTCAGTCCTGATTGGACATAGTTTAGTCCTGTGTTGGACATAGTTCAGTCCTGATTGGACATAGTTCAGTCATGTGGTGGACATAGTTCAGTCCTGATTGGACATAGTTCAGTCCTGATTGGACATAGTTTAGTCCTGTGTTGGACATAGTTCAGTCCTGTGTTGGACATAGTTCAGTCCTGTGGTGGACATAGTTCCGTCCTTATTGGACATAGTTCCGTCCTGTGGTGGACATAGTTCAGTCCTGATTGGACATAGTTCAATCCTGTGGTGGACATAGTTCAGTCCTGATTGGACATAGTTCAGTCCTGTGGTGGACATAGTTCAGTCCTGTGTTAGACATAGTTTAGTCCTGTGGTGGACATAGTTCAGTCCTGTGGTGGACATAGTTCAGTCCTGATTGGACATAGTTTAGTCCTGTGGTGGACATAGTTCAGTCCTGATTGGACATAGTTTAGTCCTGTGTTGGACATAGTTCAGTCCTGTGGTGGACATAGTTTAGTCCTGATTGGACATAGGTCAGTCCTGATTGGACATAGTTTAGTCCTGTGTTGGACATAGTTCAGTCCTGTGGTGGACATAGTTTAGTCCTGATTGGACATAGGTCAGTCCTGTGGTGGACATAGTTCCGTCCTGATTGGACATAGGTCAGTCCTGATTGGACATAGATCAGTCCTGTGGTGGACATAGTTCCGTCCTTATTGGACATAGTTTAGTCCTGTGTTGGACATAGTTCAGTCCTGATTGGACATAGTTTAGTCCTGTGGTGGACATAGTTCAGTCCTGATTGGACATAGTTCAATCCTGTGGTGGACATAGTTCAGTCCTGATTGGACATAGTTCAGTCCTCAAGTGGACATAGTTCAGTCCTGTGTTAGACATAGTTTAGTCCTGTGGTGGACATAGTTCAGTCCTGATTGGACATAGTTCAGTCCTGATTGGACATAGTTTAGTCCTGTGTTGGACATAGTTCAGTCCTGATTGGACATAGTTCAGTCCTGATTGGACATAGTTCAGTCCTGATTGGACATAGTTTAGTCCTGTGTTGGACATAGTTCAGTCCTGATTGGACATAGTTCAGTCCTGTGGTGGACATAGTTCAGTCCTGATTGGACATAGTTCAGTCCTGATTGGACATAGTTTAGTCCTGTGTTGGACATAGTTCAGTCCTGATTGGACATAGTTTAGTCCTGTGTTGGACATAGTTCAGTCCTGATTGGACATAGTTTAGTCCTGTGGTGGACATAGTTCAGTCCTTATTGGACATAGTTCAATCCTGTGGTGGACATAGTTCAGTCCTGATTGGACATAGTTCAGTCCTGATTGGACATAGTTCAGTCCTGATTGGACATAGTTTAGTCCTGTGTTGGACATAGTTCAGTCCTGATTGGACATAGTTCAGTCATGTGGTGGACATAGTTCAGTCCTGATTGGACATAGTTCAGTCCTGATTGGACATAGTTTAGTCCTGTGTTGGACATAGTTCAGTCCTGTGTTGGACATAGTTCAGTCCTGTGGTGGACATAGTTCCGTCCTGATTGGACATAATTCCGTCCTGTGGTGGACATAGTTCAGTCCTGATTGGACATAGTTCAATCCTGTGGTGGACATAGTTCAGTCCTGATTGGACATAGTTCAGTCCTGTGGTGGACATAGTTCAGTCCTGTGTTAGACATAGTTTAGTCCTGTGGTGGACATAGTTCAGTCCTGTGGTGGACATAGTTCAGTCCTGATTGGACATAGTTTAGTCCTGTGGTGGACATAGTTCAGTCCTGATTGGACATAGTTTAGTCCTGTGTTGGACATAGTTCAGTCCTGTGGTGGACATAGTTTAGTCCTGATTGGACATAGGTCAGTCCTGTGGTGGACATAGTTCCGTCCTGATTGGACATAGGTCAGTCCTGATTGGACATAGGTCAGTCCTGTGGTGGACATAGTTCCGTCCTGATTGGACATAGTTTAGTCCTGTGTTGGACATAGTTCAGTCCTGATTGGACATAGTTTAGTCCTGTGGTGGACATAGTTCAGTCCTGATTGGACATAGTTCAATCCTGTGGTGGACATAGTTCAGTCCTGATTGGACATAGTTCAGTCCTCAAGTGGACATAGTTCAGTCCTGTGTTAGACATAGTTTAGTCCTGTGGTGGACATAGTTCAGTCCTGATTGGACATAGTTCAGTCCTGATTGGACATAGTTTAGTCCTGTGTTGGACATAGTTCAGTCCTGATTGGACATAGTTTAGTCCTGTGGTGGACATAGTTCAGTCCTGATTGGACATAGTTCAATCCTGTGGTGGACACAGTTCAGTCCTGATTGGACATAGTTCAGTCCTGTGGTGGACATAGTTCAGTCCTGTGTTAGACATAGTTTAGTCCTGTGGTGGACATAGTTCAGTCCTGATTGGACATAGTTCAGTCCTGATTGGACATAGTTTAGTCCGGTGGTGGACATAGTTCAGTCCTGTGGTGGACATAGTTCAGTCCTGATTGGACATAGTTCAGTCCTGATTGGACATAGTTTAGTCCTGTGGTGGACATAGTTCAGTCCTGATTGGACATAGTTCAGTCCTGATTGGACATAGTTTAGTCCTGTGGTGGACATAGTTCAGTCCTGTGTTGGACATAGTTTAGTCCTGTGGTGGACATAGTTCAGTCCTGTGGTGGACATAGTTCAGTCCTGATTGGACATAGTTCAGTCCTGATTGGACATAGTTCAGTCCTGATTGGACATAGTTTAGTCCTGTGGTGGACATAGTTCAGTCCTGATTGGACATAGTTCAGTCCTGATTGGACATAGTTCAGTCCTGATTGGACATAGTTTAGTCCTGTGGTGGACATAGTTCAGTCCTGTGTTGGACATAGTTCAGTCCTGTGGTGGACATAGTTCCGTCCTGATTGGACATAGTCCGTCCTGTGGTGGACATAGTTCAGTCCTGTGTTAGACATAGTTTAGTCCTGTGGTGGACATAGTTCAGTCCTGTGGTGGACATAGTTCAGTCCTGATTGGACATAGTTTAGTCCTGTGGTGGACATAGTTCAGTCCTGATTGGACATAGTTTAGTCCTGTGTTGGACATAGTTCAGTCCTGTGGTGGACATAGTTTAGTCCTGATTGGACATAGGTCAGTCCTGATTGGACATAGTTTAGTCCTGTGTTGGACATAGTTCAGTCCTGTGGTGGACATAGTTTAGTCCTGATTGGACATAGGTCAGTCCTGTGGTGGACATAGTTCCGTCCTGATTGGACATAGGTCAGTCCTGATTGGACATAGATCAGTCCTGTGGTGGACATAGTTCCGTCCTTATTGGACATAGTTTAGTCCTGTGTTGGACATAGTTCAGTCCTGATTGGACATAGTTTAGTCCTGTGGTGGACATAGTTCAGTCCTGATTGGACATAGTTCAATCCTGTGGTGGACATAGTTCAGTCCTGATTGGACATAGTTCAGTCCTCAAGTGGACATAGTTCAGTCCTGTGTTAGACATAGTTTAGTCCTGTGGTGGACATAGTTCAGTCCTGATTGGACATAGTTCAGTCCTGATTGGACATAGTTTAGTCCTGTGTTGGACATAGTTCAGTCCTGATTGGACATAGTTCAGTCCTGATTGGACATAGTTCAGTCCTGATTGGACATAGTTTAGTCCTGTGTTGGACATAGTTCAGTCCTGATTGGACATAGTTCAGTCCTGTGGTGGACATAGTTCAGTCCTGATTGGACATAGTTCAGTCCTGATTGGACATAGTTTAGTCCTGTGTTGGACATAGTTCAGTCCTGATTGGACATAGTTTAGTCCTGTGTTGGACATAGTTCAGTCCTGATTGGACATAGTTTAGTCCTGTGGTGGACATAGTTCAGTCCTTATTGGACATAGTTCAATCCTGTGGTGGACATAGTTCAGTCCTGATTGGACATAGTTCAGTCCTGATTGGACATAGTTCAGTCCTGATTGGACATAGTTTAGTCCTGTGTTGGACATAGTTCAGTCCTGATTGGACATAGTTCAGTCATGTGGTGGACATAGTTCAGTCCTGATTGGACATAGTTCAGTCCTGATTGGACATAGTTTAGTCCTGTGTTGGACATAGTTCAGTCCTGTGTTGGACATAGTTCAGTCCTGTGGTGGACATAGTTCCGTCCTGATTGGACATAATTCCGTCCTGTGGTGGACATAGTTCAGTCCTGATTGGACATAGTTCAATCCTGTGGTGGACATAGTTCAGTCCTGATTGGACATAGTTCAGTCCTGTGGTGGACATAGTTCAGTCCTGTGTTAGACATAGTTTAGTCCTGTGGTGGACATAGTTCAGTCCTGTGGTGGACATAGTTCAGTCCTGATTGGACATAGTTTAGTCCTGTGGTGGACATAGTTCAGTCCTGATTGGACATAGTTTAGTCCTGTGTTGGACATAGTTCAGTCCTGTGGTGGACATAGTTTAGTCCTGATTGGACATAGGTCAGTCCTGTGGTGGACATAGTTCCGTCCTGATTGGACATAGGTCAGTCCTGATTGGACATAGGTCAGTCCTGTGGTGGACATAGTTCCGTCCTGATTGGACATAGTTTAGTCCTGTGTTGGACATAGTTCAGTCCTGATTGGACATAGTTTAGTCCTGTGGTGGACATAGTTCAGTCCTGATTGGACATAGTTCAATCCTGTGGTGGACATAGTTCAGTCCTGATTGGACATAGTTCAGTCCTCAAGTGGACATAGTTCAGTCCTGTGTTAGACATAGTTTAGTCCTGTGGTGGACATAGTTCAGTCCTGATTGGACATAGTTCAGTCCTGATTGGACATAGTTTAGTCCTGTGTTGGACATAGTTCAGTCCTGATTGGACATAGTTTAGTCCTGTGGTGGACATAGTTCAGTCCTGATTGGACATAGTTCAATCCTGTGGTGGACACAGTTCAGTCCTGATTGGACATAGTTCAGTCCTGTGGTGGACATAGTTCAGTCCTGTGTTAGACATAGTTTAGTCCTGTGGTGGACATAGTTCAGTCCTGATTGGACATAGTTCAGTCCTGATTGGACATAGTTTAGTCCGGTGGTGGACATAGTTCAGTCCTGTGGTGGACATAGTTCAGTCCTGATTGGACATAGTTCAGTCCTGATTGGACATAGTTTAGTCCTGTGGTGGACATAGTTCAGTCCTGATTGGACATAGTTCAGTCCTGATTGGACATAGTTTAGTCCTGTGGTGGACATAGTTCAGTCCTGTGTTGGACATAGTTTAGTCCTGTGGTGGACATAGTTCAGTCCTGTGGTGGACATAGTTCAGTCCTGATTGGACATAGTTCAGTCCTGATTGGACATAGTTCAGTCCTGATTGGACATAGTTTAGTCCTGTGGTGGACATAGTTCAGTCCTGATTGGACATAGTTCAGTCCTGATTGGACATAGTTCAGTCCTGATTGGACATAGTTTAGTCCTGTGGTGGACATAGTTCAGTCCTGTGTTGGACATAGTTCAGTCCTGTGGTGGACATAGTTCCGTCCTGATTGGACATAGTCCGTCCTGTGGTGGACATAGTTCAGTCCTGTGTTAGACATAGTTTAGTCCTGTGGTGGACATAGTTCAGTCCTGTGGTGGACATAGTTCAGTCCTGATTGGACATAGTTTAGTCCTGTGGTGGACATAGTTCAGTCCTGATTGGACATAGTTTAGTCCTGTGTTGGACATAGTTCAGTCCTGTGGTGGACATAGTTTAGTCCTGTGGTGGACATAGTTCAGTCCTGATTGGACATAGTTCAGTCCTGATTGGACATAGTTTAGTCCTGTGTTGGACATAGTTCAGTCCTGATTGGACATAGTTCAGTCCTGATTGGACATAGTTCAGTCCTGATTGGACATAGTTTAGTCCTGTGTTGGACATAGTTCAGTCCTGATTGGACATAGTTCAGTCCTGTGGTGGACATAGTTCAGTCCTGATTGGACATAGTTCAGTCCTGATTGGACATAGTTTAGTCCTGTGTTGGACATAGTTCAGTCCTGATTGGACATAGTTTAGTCCTGTGTTGGACATAGTTCAGTCCTGATTGGACATAGTTTAGTCCTGTGGTGGACATAGTTCAGTCCTTATTGGACATAGTTCAATCCTGTGGTGGACATAGTTCAGTCCTGATTGGACATAGTTCAGTCCTGATTGGACATAGTTCAGTCCTGATTGGACATAGTTTAGTCCTGTGTTGGACATAGTTCAGTCCTGATTGGACATAGTTCAGTCATGTGGTGGACATAGTTCAGTCCTGATTGGACATAGTTCAGTCCTGATTGGACATAGTTTAGTCCTGTGTTGGACATAGTTCAGTCCTGTGTTGGACATAGTTCAGTCCTGTGGTGGACATAGTTCCGTCCTGATTGGACATAGTTCCGTCCTGTGGTGGACATAGTTCAGTCCTGATTGGACATAGTTCAATCCTGTGGTGGACATAGTTCAGTCCTGATTGGACATAGTTCAGTCCTGTGGTGGACATAGTTCAGTCCTGTGTTAGACATAGTTTAGTCCTGTGGTGGACATAGTTCAGTCCTGTGGTGGACATAGTTCAGTCCTGATTGGACATAGTTTAGTCCTGTGGTGGACATAGTTCAGTCCTGATTGGACATAGTTTAGTCCTGTGTTGGACATAGTTCAGTCCTGTGGTGGACATAGTTTAGTCCTGATTGGACATAGGTCAGTCCTGTGGTGGACATAGTTCTGTCCTGATTGGACATAGGTCAGTCCTGATTGGACATAGGTCAGTCCTGTGGTGGACATAGTTCCGTCCTGATTGGACATAGTTTAGTCCTGTGGTGGACATAGTTCAGTCCTGATTGGACATAGTTCAATCCTGTGGTGGACATAGTTCAGTCCTGATTGGACATAGTTCAGTCCTCAAGTGGACATAGTTCAGTCCTGTGTTAGACATAGTTTAGTCCTGTGGTGGACATAGTTCAGTCCTGATTGGACATAGTTCAGTCCTGATTGGACATAGTTTAGTCCTGTGTTGGACATAGTTCAGTCCTGATTGGACATAGTTTAGTCCTGTGGTGGACATAGTTCAGTCCTGATTGGACATAGTTCAATCCTGTGGTGGACACAGTTCAGTCCTGATTGGACATAGTTCAGTCCTGTGGTGGACATAGTTCAGTCCTGTGTTAGACATAGTTTAGTCCTGTGGTGGACATAGTTCAGTCCTGATTGGACATAGTTCAGTCCTGATTGGACATAGTTTAGTCCGGTGGTGGACATAGTTCAGTCCTGTGGTGGACATAGTTCAGTCCTGATTGGACATAGTTCAGTCCTGATTGGACATAGTTTAGTCCTGTGGTGGACATAGTTCAGTCCTGATTGGACATAGTTCAGTCCTGATTGGACATAGTTTAGTCCTGTGGTGGACATAGTTCAGTCCTGTGTTGGACATAGTTTAGTCCTGTGGTGGACATAGTTCAGTCCTGTGGTGGACATAGTTCAGTCCTGATTGGACATAGTTCAGTCCTGATTGGACATAGTTCAGTCCTGATTGGACATAGTTTAGTCCTGTGGTGGACATAGTTCAGTCCTGATTGGACATAGTTCAGTCCTGATTGGACATAGTTCAGTCCTGATTGGACATAGTTTAGTCCTGTGGTGGACATAGTTCAGTCCTGTGTTGGACATAGTTCAGTCCTGTGGTGGACATAGTTCCGTCCTGATTGGACATAGTCTGTCCTGTGGTGGACATAGTTCAGTCCTGTGTTAGACATAGTTTAGTCCTGTGGTGGACATAGTTCAGTCCTGTGGTGGACATAGTTCAGTCCTGATTGGACATAGTTTAGTCCTGTGGTGGACATAGTTCAGTCCTGATTGGACATAGTTTAGTCCTGTGTTGGACATAGTTCAGTCCTGTGGTGGACATAGTTTAGTCCTGATTGGACATAGGTCAGTCCTGTGGTGGACATAGTTCCATCCTGATTGGACATAGGTCAGTCCTGATTGGACATAGGTCAGTCCTGTGGTGGACATAGTTCCGTCCTGATTGGACATAGTTTAGTCCTGTGTTGGACATAGTTCAGTCCTGATTGGACATAGTTTAGTCCTGTGGTGGACATAGTTCAGTCCTGATTGGACATAGTTCAATCCTGTGGTGGACATAGTTCAGTCCTGATTGGACATAGTTCAGTCCTGTGGTGGACATAGTTCAGTCCTGTGTTAGACATAGTTTAGTCCTGTGGTGGACATAGTTCAGTCCTGTGGTGGACATAGTTCAGTCCTGATTGGACATAGTTTAGTCCTGTGGTGGACATAGTTCAGTCCTGATTGGACATAGTTTAGTCCTGATTGGACATAGTTTAGTCCTGTGTTGGACATAGTTCAGTCCTGATTGGACATAGTTTAGTCCTGTGTTGGACATAGTTCAGTCCTGATTGGACATAGTTCAGTCCTGATTGGACATAGTTTAGTCCTGTGTTGGACATAGTTCAGTCCTGATTGGACATAGTTTAGTCCTGTGTTGGACATAGTTCAGTCCTGATTGGACATAGTTTAGTCCTGTGGTGGACATAGTTCAGTCCTGATTGGACATAGTTCAGTCCTGATTGGACATAGTTTAGTCCTGTAGTGGACATAGTTCAGTCCTGTGTTGGACATAGTTTAGTCCTGTGTTGGACATAGTTCAGTCCTGATTGGACATAGTTCAGTCCTGATTGGACATAGTTCAGTCCTGATTGGACATAGTTCAGTCCTGATTGGACATAGTTTAGTCCTGTGGTGGACATAGTTCAGTCCTGATTGGACATAGTTCAGTCCTGATTGGACATAGTTTAGTCCTGTGGTGGACATAGTTCAGTCCTGATTGGACATAGTTTAGTCCTGTGTTGGACATAGTTCAGTCCTGTGGTGGACATAGTTTAGTCCTGATTGGACATAGTTCCGTCCTGTGGTGGACATAGTTCAGTCCTGATTGGACATAGTTCCGTCCTGATTGGACATAGGTCAGTCCTGTGGTGGACATAGTTTAGTCCTGTGTTGGACATAGTTCAGTCCTGATTGGACATAGTTTAGTCCTGTGGTGGACATAGTTCAGTCCTGATTGGACATAGTTCCGTCCTGATTGGACATAGGTCAGTCCTGTGGTGGACATAGTTCAGTCCTGATTGGACATAGTTCAGTCCTGATTGGACATAGTTCCATCCTGTGGTGGACATAGTTCAGTCCTGATTGGACATAGTTCCGTCCTGATTGGACATAGGTCAGTCCTGTGGTGGACATAGTTCCGTCCTGATTGGACATAGGTCAGTCCTGTGGTGGACATAGTTCCGTCCTGATTGGACATAGGTCAGTCCTGTGGTGGACATAGTTCCGTCCTGATTGGACATAGGTCAGTCCTGTGGTGGACATAGTTCCGTCCTGATTGGACATAGGTCAGTCCTGATTGGACATAGGTCAGTCCTGTGGTGGAGCCAGTGCTCCGGTCTAGTGCTGTAGTGCTCTAGAATAGGATTTAAAAGTGTCTGCTTGTTACAAGTCTTTTCATGGTTTAGTACCAAAGTATGGAAAACAAAGTATTTGAAGTGTGATGTTTTTGAGCCCGGAACATCTTCAGTTCGTGACACTGAAACGATTTCACTTTTTCACCACATTCAATCTATTTTCACATGAAATAAAAACTGGAACAAAGTTGAAAGTCCTCTCTGTGGGCACAAATGAACTAAGATGAAACAGCCACTGCTCTCTCGTCGACTGAGCCTCTGACTGTAAACATGCCAGCAGCACAGAGGTCACACAGGAACAGCTCTACACATGTGCTAAAAGTGCACAATGTCACCATCGGAGGAAGAATGGAAATAGACAATAGATGCTCACTGCAAAGCAACAAAAGAAACAAACAAAAAGATCCTCTGGAGAAGAAAATGAAAACATTATACACAAGTATTTAGAGCAGACACAGCAGGTGAATAGGGGAAAAGAACAAGAAATCATATTCAAATTTTGCTCTAGATTACTGGCATCAGCCACAATATTTACTTAAATAATTGTAACTTTACATTGTAATAATTTTACTCAAGTACTAGTCAAAATTAGTGACACAAATAAATATTTAAACGGCCAAATCTGTGTGTCATTTTCTGTCAGGTATTCTGTCCTAATGCAAAGGCAAAGAAACTGTCGGCTCCAGTAACGGCCTTTATTTGGGTCAAGGATCCTCCAGCCAATTGGATCCTCCGGCTCAGTGCTGGGGACATTTTTTGGGGGTCTCCCACTTGACTTTTTTGTTCCATAACCTTCAGGATCTTTTAAGAAATTCAAAATGACTGTTTTACTGCGTCCCGGCACGGCAGCGATGACGCGCTGCGAGAAGCTCTGCTTATGCAGCTCAACATCCCGACCACGCTCAGAACGAGAAGGTTTTCTTGACAGTGTGAATACCTGACAGAAAATGACACTGAATCCACATTTTTTCACAGATTTGGTCTTTTGTGATGCTAAACTTTTGATCAGCTGCAAAAAAAAAGAAAAAAATTTAGTTTTGTAAGGATTGTAACAAAATCCGAACAACCTTCTGACTCATGCTTTGCTGATAAACAACGGTCAACACCATAATCATTCTGAACATAACGTGAAGTCAGTGGTGTGCCGTCAGGGCCTTCTCTGCTGGCCCTGACCAAATGAAGAAAAAAAGTGTAGTAGTATATTTAATTTCTAATTTATTTATATAATGTACAGTTGAGTCGCTCATATTGGTTTTGTGGAGGTGTAACTGTAATTTCCTACTCAAAAAGTGCCTTAAACACCTCTAGCGAGCTGCTCCTCCTCAGGGCCTTCTTCATCGATTCTGCAGGCCCTGTGTTGTCAAGCCGCACACATGATTGACAGCCAGCGTGACTGACAGAATTATCAGCCAATCAGAATTCGATATACATTGACAGTCCGCCCCCCAGGGTCTGCAGCAGCTCAGCAGCGCCCCCTACGCTTTGTTTGCCTGGGAAAACTACTATTGTAGCCGTGCATGGGCAAGACGATCCAGCCACTCCGAAGAGAACCGGATAAACAGATATTCCTCTTGGAAACGTCCGAACGAGGCAAAATGAAGTGGATTTACTGATCACGGATGTTTTACGCTCGTTCATTATGAAGAGCTTCGAGAGCAAAGCTGTGGGAACGACAGCGGGACGTACACGCTTCGCCCCGGACAGGAGAAGGGTTTCCCCGCGTCAGCTGCGCTGGGACTCGGGCAACAGGTACGAGACTACGAGCGCTATAAAAAAAGGCAAGGCAAGGCAAGGCAAGGCAAGTTTATTTGTAGAGCACAATTCATACACAAGGCAATTCAAAGTGCTTCACAGTTGCATAAAATTACAAGAAAACAGATCAAATCAATCATTAAAACATCAACATAAAAATTTATCAATTACAGTAAAAGGCAAGAGTGCAGATAAAATACTTTCAGTTTTCATCTGCTCGGGTAAAAAGAGCTGTTTTCAGCCTGGATTTGAACATTGTCAGAGTTGAGGCCTGTCTCACATCCTCATGAAGACTGTTCCAGATTTTTGCTGCATGAAACTGAAACGCAGCCTCACCGTGTTTAGTCCTGACTCTGGGAACCACCAGGAGACCCCTCCCTGAAGTTCTCAGGGCCCGAGATGGTTCATACGGCTCTAACATGTCAGAGATGTACTTTGGTGCTAAACCATGAAACGACTTGTACACGAGCAGAGCTGTTTTAAATTCTATTCTCTGAGTGACAGGAAGCCAGTGCAGAGACCGGAGCACTGGACTAATATGGTCATATTTCCTGGTTCTTGTCAGGACTCGAGCAGCAGCGTTCTGGATGTTCTGCAGCTGTCTAACAGCTCGTTTAGAAAGGCCAGTGAGCAGGCCGTTACAGTAGTCTAACCTGCTGGAGACAAATGCATGGATGAGTGTCTCCAAGTCTGGTTTTGACACTATTCCTCTGATCTTAGCAATGTTTTTCAGATGGTAAAAAGCTGATGATGTTATTGCTTTAATGTGGCTGTTTAAGTTCAGGTCTGAGTCCATGATTACTCCTAGATTTCTAACCTGATTTTTTGGTTTTAGAGAGAGAGACTCAAGGTGACTGATAACACTTTGTCTTTGTGTCTGTGGGCCAAAAACAATGATCTCAGTTTTGTCTGAGTTTAGTTGGAGAAAGTTGTTTTGCATCCACAAACTGATCTGTTCGATGCAGTGACAGAGTGTATCTACAGGCCCATGTTCACCTGCCGTCAGTGACACGTAGATCTGAGTGTCATCTGCGTAGTTATGGTACGACACATTGTTGCTGTTTATTAGCTGACCCAATGGAAGCATGTACAAGTTGAATAAGAGGGGTCCCAAGATTGACCCCTGGGGGACTCCACAGGTCATGGAAATTTTGTCTGAGACACAGTTGCCAATTTCGACAAAGTACGTCCTATCCTCCAGATAGGACTTGAACCAGTTTAGCGCAGTACCAGAGATTCCCACCCAGTTTTCTAACCTGTGAAGTAAGATTCCATGGTCCACTGTGTCAAAGGCAGCGCTCAGGTCCAGCAGAACTAAAACTGAGACCTTACCTGCGTTGGTGTTCATACGGATATCATTTGTCACCTTAATCAGAGCTGTCTCAGTGCTGTGGTGGGGCCTAAAACCTGATTGGAAAGTATCAAACACATTGTTAGATAGGAGAAAGTAAGTGAGCTGTTGATAGATTACTTTCTCCAGGACTTTTCCTAAGAATGGCAGGTTTGATATGGGCCGGTAGTTGTTCAGTATCTTGGGATCAAGGCTGCTCTTCTTTAGAAGAGGCTTAATGACCGCGGTTTTCAGAGCCTTTGGAAATGCTCCAGTCTCAAATGAAATGTTGACTAACTGAACAAGTTGTGGTAACAAGCTGGTCAGTACAGACTTCAGAAATCTAGTGGGCAATTCATCAAGGCAGCATGTGCATGAACTCAGACCGGAGATAACCTCTTCCATTGTTTTGTCAGTAACAGGTGTGAAATGTGTCAGCTCAAGGTGTTTATCTGGTGGCAGGGTTGCTATTTGTGTTGCTGAAATTATGGCATTTTTAATGCCTTGGACTTTGTCATAAAAAAATATTGCAAACTCATTGCACTTAGATGTAGAGATTAGTTCTAAGGGCAGTGAAACTGGAGGGTTAGTTAATCTGTTTACTGTTGAAAACAGAACGCGAGAATTGTTTCTGCAGTTTGCGATGATTTTAGAGAAGTACTTCTCCCTTTCTCCACGCAAAATCTGGTTGAACTCACAAAGCACTTCTTTGTATATCTCAAAATGAACCTGGAGCTTTGACTTGCGCCATTTCCGTTCGGCTTTTCGGCACTCCCTTTTCTGTGCCCTGACCGAATCTTCACTTCTCCAAGGTGCCTTTTGTCTATTGTTAACCATTTTAACCTTGACAGGAGCAATAGTGTCCAAAACATTTAAGACACTTGATGTGTAAGAGTCCAACAGATTATCAACATTAGAACATGGGGGATTTTCAAATCTGATCATTTCCATATCCTTGTTGTATCATTTATGTGTCTTCTTTGAATAACTCCAGGCCCAGCCTCTGGTTTGGGTGTAACAGACAGGTCAAAGAAGACACAAAAATGATCAGACAAAGCAACATCAACAACATTCACATTTGATATATTAACACCTTTTGTAATGACTAGATCTAGAGTGTGGCCTTTGTTGTGAGTCGCTTCACTCACGTGCTGAGTTAAACCAAACATTTCAAGAACAGCTCTAAATTCTCTTGCATGCCTGTCATTGGTCACATCCACATGCACATTAAAATCACCTGAAATAACCAAACAATCAAAATCAGTCAGTATAAATGAAAGTAATTCAATAAAATCTTCAATAAAACAATTCTGTGGTGGTTTGTAAATAGTCATATAAAGTATGGAAGATTGTTTTATCTCCATTTTGAAAGACACATACTCAAATGATTGAAAAAACCCAAATGACAATTTGTGGGTGACTATATTGTCCCTGAATATGGCACAGACACCCCCGCCCCTTTGGTTTTGGCGTGTTTCAGACACAAAATTGAAATTTGATGGACTACACTCAATCAAAACTGCGTTTCCAGTGTTTTTGTCAAGCCATGTTTCAGTTAAAAACATAAAGTCTAGATTATAAGAGGAAATAAAACTATTTATTAACAAGGACTTGTTTTTTAATGATCTGACATTGAGTACAGCATGTTTGAGATTTATCTGTGTTTGAGTGGATGGAATCTTTTTGCAAGGGATATGGATTAGAGTTCTTTGATTGGACGGTCTGACTGTCCCTCTCTTATCTAATCTAAGTTGTTTGACAGTACTAATTGTTTCAGAAGAACACACCCCCTCTGTGGACCTCTGGTTGGTTTTGAGTTTGCTGTGCATGGTAGCAACGCAGAGGCCCCTAATGTCCTAGACAGCAGCAGTGACGCTGCTAGAGATAACAGCTGTGGGCACCGGTGGTGGGGGCCGAGCTGGGGAGACCTTAGGTGAAAAAGACAGAGGTGGGAGAGGGGCAGGATACTTCTTTGGGGATGAAAGCCTTGGCCTTGACATGATTGAAGAGCGGGGAGTCATTTGAGTCCCTTGTTGTATTAAGGTTTCAAAATGGATGGGGAATCCCATAGGTGAGTCTGGGGATGGGAATGATTCAGAAAAATCTGAGGAGGGTGTAGATGCAGCAGTCGGGCTCAAGGCCTGTGGTGGAGCTGATGAAAGTGCTCCTTCGGCTGAATCATTTACTATAGATGCAGGTGGTACTGAAGCTGAGCTTTTCCCCGGAGATACAGATGCGGATGGTGCTGCTGTGGCTGGATCCTTAACTGTGGCTGAGTCCTTTGCTTTAGGCGCTGATGGCGCTGCTGTGGCTGGATCCTTAACTGTGGCTGAGTCCTTTGCTGTAGGCGCTGATGGCGCTGCTGTGGCTGGATCCTTAACTGTGGCTGAGTCCTTTGCTGTAGGCGCTGATGGTGCTGCTGTGGCTTGATGCTTAACTGTGGCTGAGTCCTTTGCTGTAGGCGCTGATGGCGCTGCTGTGGCTGGATCCTTTTCTGTGGCTGAGTCCGTTCCTGTAGGTGCAGATGATGCAGCTCCGACTGAATCTTTTATTGGGGGTGCAGGCAAGACCTTTGCTGGCGAGCCAGGAGCTCTTCTCATGCTCCTCTCTGCTCTCTCTGGCCGCTCAGGCCTCCACTGGTTTTGCAGAGCATGGAGGAGATTTTCCGTCAGTCGTCTCACTCCACCTCTGCTCAAATGTGGGCCATTTCCTTTAAACAGATCGTCGCGTTTCCAGAAAAGATAAAAGTTCTCTATGAAATACAGTCCTCTTGACTCACAGACATTGGACAGCCATGTGTTCAACTGAAACAGCCGGGAGAATTTGTTTATTCTCCCATCGATGTTTGGGATAGGTCCACTGATGAAAATTTGTATTGCATCTTTATCCAGAGAATTAAGTCTCTCAAAAAGTTTATTAAACTTTTCTTTCAGGACTTCCGACTCTCCGTCTTTTATGTCAACAGCACCAACATGAATAACAAGTTTATTTATCCCAGGGTTATTTGTAATCTCCTTGTTTAGAACATCTATGATGTCAGAAACGGTGGCGCTGGGATAGCTGATCGTAGTAATTCTCTGATTGTTTACATTAGATATGGCTCCGTCTCCAAGCAACAGGATATCTCTGGCCTTGACACTTTGCACAGTTTTTCTCTCCATCTTTGTTTTGACTTCTTGTTCTCTGTTTCTCTCTGACTTTTTCTGTTCGTTATACTCATCCTCTGAGAGAGGTGAAAATCTGTTAAGTTTATTCCAGGTGCATTTTTACCAGCATGTTGTCTTTGCTTTGGCCTAGCACCAAGTTGTCTCTCAAGTTTTGGGAATGTTATGGTATCGTTTAGCTTTAGGTCGCAAGTATCAGTTTTTCTAGTCTTCTTACCGGGTTCCACAGGGAGCGTGTCATTAAGTCCTTTTTCCGTCTCCAAGGCAGATATCTTGTCCCGCAGTAGGCAAATTTCTTGTTGATACATCCGACAGCTTTCACAAGGAGATGTTTGCGTTACTCCCTCAGCCATGTTGACAAGATTGTTGTCGTTGGTCCGTCAAATGAGTTGTAAAAAAGGAAAAATTATTAAAAAGCCTTGGTTCACTTAGAAGAAAAGAATAAAATCATATCCAAGACATGTGCCCAAAAAATAGAATGATTAAAAATGATTAAAAAGCAAATAAAGAGGCAAGCAGCGGCAGCAAGCAGAAACACGTCTGCACTCTTGATAAGCAGGAAGCAAAAGTATGTCAAATACCACCAAACTTTAAGTTTAGTATCTTTTATTACGGTTGATTTGCGTTTGAGTTCATCTCTGGTGTCTCGCTCTGTCAACAAAACATCTCCTAAAAACATCCGCCTGTTTCCACGTTATAACGCGCTCGTCTCCGCCTGTCATGTGTCGTGTGTTTCCGTATGCTAGCACGAGTGTTTCCGAAGGTGTTTGCTTTTGTTTGGAGTCGGAGGCACCGCTGCTTTGCTTTGCGTTGTTGACAAATCCTTTAGCGAACAAATGCCACGCAAAAAGGCAGTTTTATCCATACGCCTACTGTCGATAAGTTTATATGGGTTTGACTGCGTGAACCCAGGCTGCTATTGAAGGCCCTGACTGAAACCCCACGGCCCGCCACTGTGTGAAGTACAGATAAAGCACAAACACATAGCCACAAACAACTCATTCACTGGTAGGCAGTTTCACCCTCTCTGCGTAGAGAAGTACAAGACTAGGATAAAAGAGAATGGTCAACGGAGGTCTGGACTTCACTTCTTCTCTTTCTCTGAAGTCACCAGCTGGTTATACTGCTCTGTAACTAGGAACAACAGCAATAAAAGCCTTTTCTTTGAGACAACTTCTATCTCCATTGTATGCTTTAGCCATATCCAAATAACACGTGATACAAAATAACCAAGTCCTAACCGTTTATTTGTTGATTTACACATGTTTGGGATCTCACTCCCCTTTCTTCTTGTTGCATATTGAAGTTCTACTTGGAACCTTGTTCAGATCCAACCACGCAAAATGTGAATGTGTCAAACTGGTCTTAAACATGTGACTGTATTACACGAACAATAATACGTCTGATTGCAGGACACCAAGACAACAGATGCCCTCCTCTGACGTGCTGTGCTCATTACATAATTGGTCTGTAGCCTCCACACGATGATCCATCTGGAGCTCCGAGGCAGGCAGATCGAGCACTATTTCTTATTCGCATCCAAAGTGCGCAGATATGCCGTTCAGCAAGAGCACAGAGCTGCTTCACGTGTGCGGCCGCGTGTCCTGCTCAAAACAGATGTCAGTCTGCCCCAGATCATGCTCTCAATCTCCGCTGTGTTCCCGTGCCATCGATTGAGGTGGAAACTAAATTCTGGTTGGACGAGCTCTGGCATAACAACAGGAAGTGCACCAAATGAAATGAGTATGGCATTTTCCCTGAAGTATCGGGTGCACATAGATATTCATAGACAGATATAACGGGTGAAACATAACAAAGAAGATTATGAAAAATAAAAGTGCCAAAACCTTTTAATGTTCTCTGGACCCTACTCTTTAATTTTGTTTTTACCCTTTTGCACAATAAAATATTAACTTTAAACCCAACAAAGAGATGTAATTACTATCATCTCAGGATATTTTGTTCCAACATTCCTTTTGTAGAATACAGTCTGTTTATGACCTCATCATAGTTCATTGAAGCAGGTCGAAGAGTTTTTAGGACCTTTAGGAGCATTGAAAACAAATATAAAAAACTTGTAACATAGAAGAAGTAACATAAAATTCCAGTAATACATTGTTTTGTTTTTATATGTGTTGTGCTTGTAAGTCTCATACAGTGCCACTCGAAAGTACTAATACACCTTGAACGTTGGCACATTTTGTCATGTTTACAACCATAAACGTAAAGATTTTATTTAGAATTTTTTACTGAAAGTTCACACACAAGTAACAGACAACTGTGCAGTTAAAGAAAAATGATACATGATTTTGTTATTTTACAAAAAATAGAAAAGTGAAAAGTGGGGCGTGCATAAGTATTCATACAGCATTTTACTGAGTGCATTAAATGGCCTTTATAACATTCCTAATGACTGCAGAAAGTTCACACCTTGCCCTAACCATTAAATAGAGGCCACTTGTGCGTAATCTACTCTCAGTATAATTCCAGCTGTTCTGTGAGGACCTCAGAGCTATGGTCAGAGTGTATTGGTCACTAAGCAACATCATGAAGACCAAGGAGCTCATCAGAGAGGTCAGGGATAAAGCTGTGGAGAAGTTTAAAGCAGCGTTAAGTTATACAAAGATTTCACAAGATTTGAACATCTCACGGAGCACTGTTCAATCCATCATTCTGACATGGAAAGAGTATAGCACCACTGAGAACTTACCAAGACACGGCCGTCCACCTAAACTAACAGACCGAACAAGGAGAGCGCTGGTCAGAAATGCAACCAAGTGCCCCAAGATAACTCTGGAGGAGCTGGGACGTCCTGCCGCTGAGCTGGGGGAATCTGTACATGGGACAACTATAAGTTGTACTCTACACAAATCTGGCCTTCATGGACGAGTGGCAGAAGAAAGCCATTATTGAAAGGAGGCCATAAGAAATCCCGTTTGAAGTTTGCTAGAAGTCATATGGAGGACACAGCTACCATGTGGAAGAAGGTGCTTTGGTCAGATGAGACAAACGTTATGTATGGAGCAAACCTAACACTGCTCATCGTCCTGAGTGCACCATCCCCAGGGTCAAATATGGTGGGGGGAGCATCATGCTATGGGGCTGCTTTTCCTCAGCGGGGACTGGGAAGATTGTAAGAATAGTTGGGAAGATGGATGGAGCCAAATACAGAGACATTTTGGAAAACCTGCTGGAGTCAGCAAGAGAATTGAGGCTGGGGCGGAGATTCACCTTCCAGCAGGACAATGACCCTAAACACAAAGCTAAATCTACAATGAGTAAATTAGTAATTAAGTAAAGTGTATGACAGAATATGTTTTCATACATGTTTCACATAAGTTTCATAGTTTTTAACTATATATCTGTTTTAAAAACATATGTTTTTCATACATGAATATATAACATAATATATAGTGTACGGGCCAATCTAGAGTCCTTTTACGTATGTATTTCACCAGCCACTAGGTGGCACTGCACTTCCTGTTTGTGTGACCAGGCTCAAGGGAGTGGTCTCAGGGTGGCGGCAAAAAGTTCTTGACCGTGTTGTGTGGATGTAGAAATATATGGAAATAAAAGTATTCTTCATTTGACACAAGAGTATTCGGTAACACAGGGTAAGTCCAAGGTACTTACAGTGGTAATTACTATTAATTGCAGTGGTACTTCTAGGTACCTATTGTGGTATTTACAGAGGTAATTACAGTGGTACTTCTAGGTACTTATTGTGGTACTTCTAGTGGTAATTATTGTGGTACTTCTAGTGGTAATTCTACATATTTCATGTGGTAATTCTAGATATTTCATGTGGTAATTACAGTGGTACTTCTAGGTACTACTAGTGGTACTTCTAGGATACGATCGTGAGAATTACAAGGCATGTACTGTGATACTTCTAGATACAGTTGTAACTCTTAGTCATAAAATGTGATACTTCGTAGTAATTCAAGGATACTACAGCATCAATTTCTATGTAGTAAATGCGGTACTTCTACATACATACAGAGGTCATTTCTAGGATTGTGTGACAATAAAACAACATAAAACATTTTGGAAAACAAGTGTCTCTATTAATATGGAATTAGTAGCACAGAAAGGACAGTAGCAACACAGAGCTTATCATTTAATGCATATTTCAAAACAAGTTTCAAGCACAAGGGAAACACTGCAAGTACTAGGTACCTAACACAAGTAACAAGAATTACACATTAACACACCGGTAATTATACAGTAAGTACCTGGTACTTGCCACAGGCCACAGACAAAGGACGTTGTCATAATATGTCAAAGATTTTACCGTAAGTAGCAGTTACAACAACAGGACTTATACAGAAAGTACCAGGTACTTCACACAGGAACTGGCCCGTATTATGACAAATGACTTTACTGTAAGTACCAGTTATCAAATCAAATCAAACTTTATTTATTAAGCGCTTTTCATTCTTTCTGTTGACTTTAGCAATAACTAGGAGACCCCTGCCAGAGGAGCGAAGGGGCCGTGAAGGTTCATAAGGTAAAAGCAGTTCTGAAAGATAAGAAGCACCAAGACCATTAAGAAGAATTCAATTCAATTCAGATTCAATTCAGATTTATTTATATAGCACATTTAAAACAACTGCGGTTGACCAAAGTGCTTCACAGTAATAGCAGGTCACATAGAAATAAAATACAAGTAAAAGATAACATGCCAAGATACACTCAACTAGCTCGTATTGAAGGCCAGGGAGAAGAGGTGTTTTCAGTCTGGATTTGAACTGTTCCACAGACTGAGAGGACCTGATAGACAAAGGAAGACTATTCCATAGTCGGGGCGCTGCCACAGAGAAGGCTCTATCACCTTTTTTAGGAACATCCAATAGGAGCTGGTCAGCCGACCTCAAAGCTCTGGATGGAGTATAGAGTCGCAAAAGGTCACTCAAATAGAGCGGGCCCAGGGAGTAGATTGTTTAAAAACAATCAACAAAACTTTAAATTGAACACAAAAGCTGACAGGGAGCCAGTGTAAGGAGCACAAAACAGGAGTGATGTGCTCACGTCTCTTTGTATTGGTCAGGAGGCGGGCTGCAGCATTTTGTACACTCTGCAGGTCCAGTCCAATATACAAGGCATTACAATAATCCAGGCGCGAGGTTACAAATGCATGGATAGCTGTTTCAAAATCACATCGAGGAAGGTAGGACTTAATTTTGGCCAAAGTTCTCAGCTGAAAGAAGCTGGACTTGATGACAGAGTTGATATGTTTATCAAATTTAAACAATGGGTCAACCATCACCCCGAGGTTTCTCACATAAGGACGGCAGTAGGAGGACAACGGACCAATCACACTGTCATGTCCACACAGTGGGTTGCTTTGTCCGAACACCAAAATCTCAGTTTTATTTTTATTAAGGTTCAGAAAGTTTGCAGTTTTGCAGTCATCCATGCCTGTACATCACTAAGACAGTCCTGTTTTAACAGCGGACAGCGTATCACTGGCTGGTAAATAAATCTGAATATCATCCGCAAAACAATGAAAGCAGACTTTGTACTTTTTAAAAAATAGAGCCCAGGGGGAGCATATACAAGGCAAAGAGGATAGGCGCTAGTATTGACCCCTGGGGCACACCATCATTTAAAGGTGACACAGCAGAAGAATACTGTCCTAGGTTTACGGAGAAGCTCCTATTGGAGAGATAGGACCGAAACCAATTGAGAGCTGTACCCTTGATGCCTGCATGTGTCTCCAGGCGGGTTAAAAGGATGCTGTGATCCACAGTGTCAAAGGCTGCGGACAAGTCTAACAGTAAAAGGACAGCAGATTTTCCAGCATCAATAGTTAAAAGGAGGTCGTTAAAAACTTTTAAAAGGGCAGTTTCTGTGCTGTGCCGTAATTTAAAACCAGATTGGAACTTTTCTCCAATTTCATGTAGCTCAAGGTAAACCTGTAATTGGTCGTAGGCAGCCTTTTCTAAGACCTTAGACACAAAAGGCAGCTTAGAGATAGGTCTAAAGTTAACCATCACATTAGGATCAAGGTTGCTCTTTTTAATGAGCGGCTGAACAACAGCTTGTTTCAGGGCAGAAGGAAAACAGCCGGACATTAGAGACTCATTCACAATTTCCATAATACAGGGACCAATACAATCAAGACATTCTTTAAATAATCGACTCGGGATAATGTCAAGTGGACACGAAGATGGCTTTAGTTTTTTCACAATTTGATTCAGGTCATCCAGAGATACAGGTTTAAAACATTCAAAGGCAGCGTGGCAAACCGATGGAGTCACGGGGTCCACAGCAAGCAGAGGGGACAGTCTCAGAGCAGAGATTTTGTCTCTGAAAAAAGACGGAAAATCTTCGCAGCGTCTGACTGAGGGCTCAGCAAAGTTACTGTCACATGGATTCACATGAGATTTCAAAGTGTTAAAAAGCACCTGGGGTTTGTGAGCATTTATGCACACAAGGTTTGACAGATAACTGCTTTTTGCAGCTTTAACTTCTCTCTGATACTGTACAAGCCTGTCTCTTAGTATTTGCAATGAGACATGAAGATGGTCTTTATTCCACTGTCGCTCAGCACGCCTGCAAGAGCGCCTGAGTTCGCGAGTACTCTCATTTAGCCATGGCTGTGGCCTGGGCTTTATGCGCTTCTGCCTTAAAACCCCTGTGCATGTACCATTAAAAAATGCTAATAGTTCATCAACAGAGGGGTTTTGTAAATCACCTCTGTATATTACACTGAACGCATCAGAGAACAAGGACGCTGTCTGGGGATTAACTGTGCGCACCCATCGCGCTGGGACGCACGGACTAACCACGTCCTGAGACAGCGTTACAGAAAACAGTACAGCAAAGTGATCAGAAAAGTGTGTTTCACAAATCTCAATGATATTTACATCAAGACCATAGGACAGCACCAAGTCCAGGGTGTGTCCTTTCTCATGTGTTGAGTCCGACACCGATTGAGTCAAGTTAAAAGAGTCAATCAAGTTTAAAAAGTCTTTTGCGAGTGGTTTAGATTCGCAGCAGACATGAATATTAAAATCCCCAACAATCAGAAATTTGTCATAGTTCAATAACAGGCCTGCTACAAAGTCCGCGAATTCCACAATAAAGTCTTTGTTGACCTTAGGAGGACGATACACCAGTGCGCACAGAACTGGAGTGTCAAAGTCTAACACAAATGTCTGAAGCTCAAAGCAGGAAGGCGAATCTGCCAGTACCTGCCGACAGGTGTAGGTGGATTTATACAGGGTTGATAGCCCCCCACCTCTACCAGTGGTACGGGGCGAGTTCAGATAGAGGCACTCAGGAGGTAAGAGTTCTGAGAATGGGACTCACCGAGTTGAAGCCACGTCTCCGTGAGCAACATGAAATCCAATGCACGCGACGTGAAGAGATCATTCAACAGAAATGTCTTATTAGCTAGCGATCTAGCATTCAGCAGACCCAGGCGTAGAGTCACTTCCTCGCATGCCCGTGGAGAAGTACGGCGCAGCGGCTGGAGGCATCCGTGATTCACACCGCGGTGTCTGGGAAGGCGTTTGTGCAGCGGCGCGGCTAGCGGCAGATGACGCAGGCCGAATTCCAGACGCGCGGGGGCAACAGTCTGTATCCACCGCAATCCAAGTGTTCCTTGGCATCCAGGTATACCGAGGAGAGGAGTAATCCCGGGATTGGACCTCCAGTACGCCTTGATCCTCACTAGCAGGCCTCCGCATTTAGCCCGCTTTCTGGTCCGCTTCTTGCGCGTAAGGACCGGCGAGCGCAGCAGGTAAGCTGGCACTGATGTCAGGTGGGGAGGCAGTCTGGATGTTTGATCCTTAAAGTTGTTATTTAGAAGCGCCACATGAGCTCGATTAAGATCGATAAGTGTCTGACGATCATACACTAGCAGCCCAGTGATATCTTGACAGAAAATACATATTAATGCAGCAATAAGTAGTATTTCAGACAGAGCAGGTAGACGACGGCCGGGACACGCTGGCGCCATCTTGCCCATAATCATAAAGAAGAAGAAGAACTTTATTTATATAGCACCTTTGACAGACATGGTCAAAAGCGCTTTACATGAGAGCATTTTACAATTAAGACATTTAAAAACCATTAAAAGAACTTTAAAATGGATCCTGAAACACACAGGGAGCCAATGCAGCGACTCTAAAACCGGTGTAATGTGGTCCCGCCTCCTGGTCTTCGTCAGGACACGAGCTGCTGAATTTTATAAAAGTTGTAAACCTGAGATACTCTTTTTGGGAAGACCAGAAAGCAGGGCATTACAGTAGTCAATACGACTGGTGATAAAAGCATGCATGAGCGTCTCCGTGTTGGCCCGAGAGAGAATGGGGCGGGGCTATGTTCTTTAGATGGTAAAAAACTATCTTTGTGATATTCTTAATGTGTGGAATTAAAGTCAGCTCAGAGTCAAAAATCACACCCAGGTTCTTCACCTGTGAGGAAGGATTAAAAGACAATGACTGTAGTTTGGGTAAAAGTTTCTCTCTCTGGGCCTTAGGACCGATGACTAAAACTTCAGTTTTGTCCTGGTTAAGCTGGAGAAAGTTTTCTGCCATCCAGGATTTAATATCTAAAATGCAGTTAAAAAGTGCATCCATTGGCCTGGTGTCATCAGGAGACATGGAGATGTACAACTGTGTATCATCAGCGTAACTATGAAAGTTGACTCCATGTCTCCTGATGACATCACCAAGAGGGAGCATATACAGGTTAAAAAGCACTGGGCCTAAAATCGAACCAAGATATGACATTTAGAAAAGTATAATACTTGAATAAATTTGAAATACTTCAATGAGTAAAACACTTTGCCTTAAATGATAAAGGACTTTTATCTTACTCCATCAGAGTGCCTCGGATTTTTGCTATATGCACCTCATCATTTAAGGCGAAGTGTTTTACTCATTTATTTTTCATCCTGAAAGAGCACCTGATTTTTAACCAACATTTTAAAGAATATTGCTTGGACCCAGCGCAGCACTCCCGGCCACCCTCCTCTCACCATTGAAATACTTCAAATTTGAAAAAGTGCCAGGGTGTGATGCATGTCAAAAAATAAAAAACTTTTATTGGAGCAAAGTGGATTTTGTGAATTATTTGAAGTCAGGTTCGGACAGACAAAAATAAGGAAGAGGAATGAAGAAAACGTGTGTCAAACACAACACAGCCACAGCGAAATTACATTTGTATACAAACTGTATTAACACAACAAAACAAGCTAACGCTAGCTTTCGAAAGAACTTACTTGAAGCAACGGCAAGCTGGATCTGTTTCCCTCCGATGATCGTGCATCTGCGTCTCGCCCCTCCACGGGCGTCTGACCTCCCTTTTCTTCATCAGTTGGCTGGATATCATCACGTATAGCGGGTGTTTTCTTTTAATGTTGTTAGGGTCCAGTTTGTGTTTGTGTTTTTCCCCGCCCCTTGTTTTTCAGCAGGCAGTGTGAGGCGGGGGGGGGTGTGGCTGACAAGTACACCTGTACCTGATTTGGGCAATTAACATGGAGTATATCAGCCTGGTCGTCTCAGCGCCACACTGCTGGATTGTTCCGTCTTGTTTGTGTGTTTAGAACTACTCTTGTTACTCACCTGCTCTGCTCTTACCTTCTGCTCCTCGTTGCCCAGGTCCGGACCGCGTTGAGAGAGATCCGGCTCCAGTTGGCCAGCTCCCTGCCTTCATCGCCTGCTCGAGTTTCTGTTATTAATAAACCTGCTTGAACTTTCCACCTGCTCCCGTCTCTGCTTTGGGGTCCATTTTGTAAAACCCCAACAGAACAATCCAGCCAACTATGGACCCCGGAGAGTCAGAGAGGATTAAGCAGGCTTTGGCAGACTCTGAGAAATTCAAACAAGCTCTCGCATCTCAAGGAGCACTCAACAGCACGAAAAGGCTCTTCAAGACATCATGACTGCCCTCCAGAACCTGTCCACTGGGGTTAACCAGCTTGGTGGCCGCCTGAATGAAGTCGCTTCTCAACTCACCTCGTTGAAGCCTCCTGAGTCAACCCAAGTGTAAGTAAGTAAGTAAGTAATCTTTATTTGTATAGCACCTTTCACAGACAAAGGCCACAAAGTGCTTCACAACACAGTAAAACATCGCGAATTAAATACAATATAAAAAGGGTCAAAACAACACAGAAATCATATCAGCCCAAAAATAGCTAATTAAAGGCAGTAGAGTCAGTAGAGCAAAGAGGGCGGAAGATCGTTCCAAAGCCTGGGAGCAACAGCCTGGAAGGATCGGTCACCTCTAGTACGAAAACAAGTGCGTGGAACCTTTAGCAGATTTTGATCCACAGACCTCAGAGCCCGAGCAGGGGTGTAAGGCTGGATCAGAAAACTGAAGTAAGAAGGAGCTTGACCATGCAAGGCTCTGAAAGCTAGAACCAAAATTTTAAACGTGATCCTATAGGACACTGGCAGCCAATGAAGTTGTTTTAAAATAGGAGATATGTGGGTCCTCCTGTTAGTGCGGGTCAGAATTCTCGCTGCAGAGTTTTGCACTAGTTGCAGTCGAGAGAGCTCCTTCTTAGTAAGACATGAAAACAAACTATTACAATAGTCCAAACGTGAACAACGCATGAATGATGAGCTCCAAATCATTACGTGCGACCATATTCCTAAGTTTAGAAATGTTCCTTAGTTGAAAGAAGTAGTTCCTTGTTAGCTGCTTACAATGCTGGACTAATGACATGTCTTTGTCAAAGATAACTCCCAAGTTTCGAAGACTTGGCTTCGCGGACTGGCCTAAGTCACCCAGGTACTGTTTAATCCCCGGAATTGCATCATCAGGTGCGATAACCAGTGTTTCGGTTTTGTCTGCATTTAGCTGCAGAGAGTTATCACTGAGCCATTGTTTTATTTCCACTAGACAATGGAGCAGAGTCTAGCTTCTGGATTTCAGACGGCTTAAAGGAACAGTAAAGCTGGATATCGTCAGCAAATAGGTGGAAAGAAACATCACTGAACCTTTTGATTGATCTTTCCCAAAGCAATCAAATACAACACAAATAAGACAGGACCCAAAACTGACCCTTGAGGCACTCCACACCACAAACCCACAGACTCAGACCTAATTTGGTTAGCTGTGACACTGAAGCTACGCCCCGATAAGTATGAGGAGAACCACTGTAGAACTGCCCCCGACAGTCCTACTTGATCCCTCAGTCTTTTCAGCAGAACCTGATGGTCAACGGTGTCGAATGCTGAGGACAGATCCAAGAGAACTAGAACAGTGCGTTTCCCAGAATCAGCAGACATCATAATGTCGCTGGACACTTTCAGTAAGGCAGTTTCTGTAGAGTGTTGTTTACGGAAACCAGACTGAAACGGCTCATGGATGTTACTTTGATCCAGGAAGAACGTGAGCTGTTCACAGACCACCTTCTCAAGGATCTTGGACAGGAACGGGAGTTTCGAAAAAGGCCTTAAACTATTAAGATCGGTCGGGTCTAACCCTGCTCTTTTTAGTAATGGCCCCACTATGGCATGTTTAAAGGCACTGGGAAACACGCCAGTTGACAAAGAGACATTAACCATTTTGGTAACACAAGGGCCGATTACCTCGAACACTTTTTGAAAGAGCCTGCAAGGAAGGATGTCAGATGAACAAGAGGAGGGCTTCATCTTGGACACCAGTGCTGAAATATCAGCAAATGTCACAGTTTTAAATGAAGACCACATGCTGGACACAGGCTCAAACACAGCAGGGGTACCACACAGAAGGGGCGAGATTTTATCCTTGATCAAGACAGGGGTAACTGGAGCAGCAGGACATACAAAATAGTTAATCGAGTCAAACAACACTTTGGGATAGAGATAGAGCCTGTGCACCTCAAGTTTAGTGGATTTCCACAGGCGTTCAGTCTTTCGACACAGCCTCCTGAGTCTTAAAATATCTTCATTTGTCCAAGGACATGCTTTTTTCTGTGACAAGTTTGATTTAACAGGAGCCAACTGATCCAAAATTGTTTCACAGTGGTTATTAAAACAGTGAAATAGATTGTCCACATCGAAACAGTCCATGACTAAAAGAGGGTCAAACATTTCTGAAAAACTATCTGCGGTATTAGCAGAGATGACACGCCTCTGAGACCTGACTGCTGAAGGCTTGGGCTCAGGACTAAAGTGCAGGTCAAACATAACAAGACTATGATCACTCATATGGACATCAATCACAGACATGTTTAAAATGTCTATGCCAAGCGTAAAAACTAGGTCTAAAATATGGTCTTTTTGGTGAGTGGGCTCAGAAACATGCTCCTCAAAATTAAAAGTAAAAGTCAATGTAAGCAGTTCCATTGCGGGGCAAGATGAGCAGTCATCAACATGAAGGTTAAAATCCCCAAGGATTAAAACAGATTCCAACTTTATTATAGAGGATAAAAAGTCACTAAAATCTTTTAAAAAGGCAGCAGCGGGGCCAGGAGGGCGGTAAATCAACACACAGTAAAATGGGGATGAAAAGCCCACCTTGACCAGCTGGGATTCAAAAGATGAGAATTCTTGGGACTGGGTCACTTTGCATTTGTGGACATCCCTGTGCACAAATGCCAGGCCACCACCACGGCGACAGGGGCGGGGTTTCCCGACAGCAGAGCAGCCAGCTGGGCAGAGATCATTTAAATGAATGAACTCTTCCTCTCTCTGCCAAGTCTCCGAAAGACACATGATATCCAAGCTTTCTCTAACGAAAAGATCGTTCAATGAATGAGATTTATTCGCAATTGAACGAGCATTCAACAGGCCAACGCGGATTGTAGATGACGTCACGAAGGCAGTGTCCGTGGTGAGCAGCGGGATTGGTCGAAGGCACGTCCAGCGGTCAAGCTCCTGACCACAACTCCAGCGCTGTGATGGGTCCAGGACACTCGTTGTAGTCCGAGCAGGCGTCGGCGTGGACACCCCGTCACACGCATCGAGGAGAGGAATCTGGCGCAAGTGTCAGGTCCAGCTCCCAGTGCTTCCCAACCCTCACAGCCCCGAGAACCAATCATTCCTACCCCTAGCAGGTACAGTGGTGAGATAGGGCTATGTAAGCAATTTATCCACCAATGTAAATTAGTGTTTGATCAGCAGCCCCAAACGTACTACTCGGACAGGTGTAATGTAGCTTTTGTTAAAAGCTTGCTCTCTGGGAAGGCATCTGCATGGGCAGTGGCATTAGTGAATAGTAATTCCCCACACTGTAATACCCTCGATTTATTCTTTTTGGCAATGCTAAGAGTTTTTGATCACCCACTGCAGAGTAAGGAGGCTAGTGGTCGTCTGCTCTCACTACGCCAGGGCTTGGGTTCTGTTGCTGCCTACTCCATTGATTTTCGCATTTTAGCTGCTGAGTGTGGGTGGGATGACCGGGCTCTACAGGGAATTTTCTTTCGTGGTCTTAGTGGGGAGGTTAAGGACGAGCTAGCAGCCCGAGATGAGACCTCGAATTTAGAGGAGTTAATTTCGCTCAGTATAAAACTTAACAATCGCCTTCGTGAGAGACGTAGGGAAAGGGCAGTCAGGTACAGCTACCCAGTCCCATCCCCCCACTCCAGATCACCTCATCAGTCTGAAGGTCTACAGCTGCGCCTCGTCGGGAGGTCCAAGCCTCTGCTCCTCCTCTGGCTCAATCACCTTACACTGAGGAGCCAATGCAACTTGGAAGAATGACTCCATCCCCAGAGGAGCGTTCAAGTTATAAAAAATGCTAAGTTTGAGAGGGACAGTGTAATTGTGAGTGGCGCATAAAGTGAGGGAACAATGCACAAGGACGCACACGCCCTGAATAGAATAATATTAATATCTCAAAAACTATAGGGGCACAATCAAATTTTTACAACAAAAACAACTGACTTACCGTGGGGCGCGTCATATGCGTGATAGGCGGTACATGAGAAGTAACATGCACGCCACCACCTCTCAAGTCGTTCCCCATTATCACAGAAACAACATTTATGCCCTTTGCCTCGCGCGCATTGTCTTCTGTGAACGTCTTCCACTCCGCTTCAATTTCGAAATCAAGTGAGTGAGTCAACAGGGACGGGATTTCTTCAAAATGAAGGTATAGTCTGTGCCAAGTAGTCTGTTTTATTTATTTCGTTAATAGGGACAGCATATATTAATGAACATAAAATATATAAATATGTCAGATTATAACCATAGGTTCATTTCCATCTGACGCTCCTCAGCTGCTTAAGTTGTTCCACCGGCTTTTCTTCCTCCTGCGGTGGTTCCTCCTGATGTTTGGGAGCGAGTCCCTAAACACTCCGCTGGAGAACCCGACTGTTATATAATTATTTGTCCCGAATTTCCGCGCATTTGTGGACAAAACAAGGGAGAGTGAATGCATCTCCCACGCCGCCTTGGCTCTAACATGGAGAAGTGTTTTTCGACATGTAAAACAAGCGTGATGAGCGCAGCAGGTGGAGACAGACCTGTTGTTGTGGAGTTTTGCCAAATGGAGCTAATGATGGACCAGACGAGTGAGAGTCGTGGATAAAGAGGTGAAGAGTTCTACACAGATGATGGAGTGCACAGTGAGTGTTTTTATGCTGATTCTGTGGAGTCAAGTCTGGCTGAATGTGCCGCTGTTGCACAGACTCATGTGACATAAGGCGCGTGTGTTTATTGCTATTGTTTGTCTTGATAGATTCAGTGTTTGCCCGAGTCACACAGTGACTGGAGCATATGACCCCCCCCCCCCCCCCCAAATACGCACACCCATGCGCGCTGCTTTGTTGTTTTGGGACAGTGTTTTGAAGGAAGGGGAGCGCGTGGCTCGGTCATCCTTGTCAGTCTCTTAAAGCCTTGAGCGACAGCTCCAGTGTCTGAGTGGAAAACGTCCAACAGTGCGCGGCGTATTAACCGCGGACTTCAGCGCTTTGTTGTAAAATACAGACTAGCTGCACCTGTCACTGCCTTTGCCCAAAACCACCTCACGAGCCTCTGCACCCCTGGGCCGACAGCGGGGATGAGCAGGGAAGGTGGCGTTGACAGAAGGCAAACAGATACGCTCAAAATGATTGTCGGAATAGCGGTACCAAAAAGTGTCTGATTGGCGGGGTGTCGAGATGGCGGGGTGTCGGGATGGCGGGGTGTCGGGATGGCAGGGTGTCGGGATGGCGGTGTGTCGGGATGGCAGGGTATCGGGATGGCGGTGTGTCGGGATGGCAGGGTGTCGGGATGGCAGGGTGTCGGGATGGCGGTTCGTCCCGGTTTGTTTGCATGGAGACCGTTCGCTTGAATCCACTTTGTATGAGCTTTAGAGGCGCAGACTATGTGGAAACACGAGCGGTCACAGCTGAGACCAAATTACCAGCCGTCATTAACTGCTCACAATAAACTTATGACTGAAAATCGCTCCGTCCAAGAGTTTTCTGACCCGTGGACGTGTTGGCCAAGTCGTCTCCAGTTAACCTCTGTGGATATTTCTAATTCTGCGATCTTTCACAAAGATGTGGTACTTTAGGCTCAGAGAATGGATTGTCAGCATAAAAACAGTATTTTTCTTGTTGATTGGTCAAATATTCGTGGAGATCTTGAGTGAAACTCTTTTTACGAAAAGACCATGATTGTAGTTTAATTAGGTCAGAGGTTTTGCACAAAAAACGAGCAGAAAAAGTTGGAATGCTTTTTGCATATCCAAGTATTTAAAATGCCATGTATTCAGACCCAGTTCAGCCTGTGTGGCCTCACGGGGCTCGGGTCATCTCACTCGTACAGTGTGAGGTCAGTCAGTCGTGTTAACAGTGTTTATTTACCTCCGTGGGCTCAGGCTTTCTTCATACATGTATGTGCGTCAGTAGCATTTAGCATGTTAAAAATCGCCTCAAACATGTCGGTTTTAGCGTGTCCCAAGTGTCACTTTCTCTGTTTTTTTAAATAAACCACGGACAGCGTAACGTGTTCCAGAGCTGCGTGAGAACGTCTTTACAAATGTTACGGAGGCTGATCGTTTGGACAATCATCTTAAAATGTGAAAATAAACCGCTATGTGAAACGAAAACTCGCCCTGGAAACCAATGTAAACCAACGGCTCAGAGCAACTTCCGGCATCTCACCGGGAAATTCCCCCCATCCTCGTTTCTACACGAGCCGCCCCAGGAATAAGGTGGATAAAAGGCAACATCTCACCAAGACACAGAGCCGCTGATCTCAGCTGCTTATGCGCACGCAGGAGAAGAGCTCTTCCGTCCACATTTCTCTCCTCGATGTTGTTTTTATTTATTAAATTTTTTAGCATAAGCATTTCACATAAAGCAAACGTCACTCTGTCTATGAAGCTTTGATATATCTGTTTTTATAATGAAATATTAGCCCAAAGGTAAAAGATAGACCTGCCACAGGCCTCTGGTGTTGTGTTGCCTACACTGAGAGCATCTTTATTGATGCAAAAGTGTCATTTAGTTGACCAATGAAAATTGTGGTCGACTAAAAGACCAACGGGGGCAGCCCTACTGGCTAATAATTTTTTAACATGCATTTGACCTTTTTCTTGCAGAGCCAACCTATTAGCAAAGCCTTGGTGGTGGTGGAGTGAAGAAGGACGACTGAAGGAATTCCTAAGTCCACAAGCCAGTGCTCTTTTCCCCAGTCATCAAAAGCAGAAGAATCAGAAAAACGATGTACATACATGCTAATCTATCTCCTTTTGGCAAAATTCACCATTGTGACCTTGGAAAGTACCATTCACGTCAATCGTGTATCTGCAATTTAAAAACAATGAACTGTAGGTGAAAGTTATTCCACTGTATATTGCATGTTAACCTTTATTGCCACTTGGATTCATGCAGTAGTGAGCGGCAGTGCGCTAATGCATCAGTGCACAACAGAGTTATGTTGACACTGCGCATGTGACATGAGCACCAAATTTATTTAAGTTTTATAATTATTGTACCTTTCATATTTGACAATAGCCGCATGAAACATGAGTGCATCTACAAGCTAAATTATGAAGCTAGATCGCTATAATTTATTGTGGTGGAGGCTAAACTGACCAGGTGGGTGCTCGTTTGATGTGCGATCGCGGTCAGCGAGGAGAGGGCTAACCTCTCCAGGTGGACCGTGTGGTCCCTCACAGGATGGGGCTGACCTCTCCAGGTGGACCGTGTGGTCCCTCACAGGATGGGGCTGACCTCTCCAGGTGGACCGTGTGGTCCCTCACAGGATGGGGCTGACCTCTCCAGGTGAACCTTGTAGTCATTGGGCGCTCACAGATATGAGCGCCTCTGATAATCAGAGATGTTTAACTTGGCAAATTTACTAAAACCGAACAAAATTTTACACCTAACTGGGCTCACAACAATTTACCCGAGCGCTCCCTCGCCGCCTTCATGGCCTCTCCTGCGCGTCCACGGCGCCTTCTGCCCATAGCGGCCGTGTGTCCCCGTTCCGTCCCCGTTTACTGTCGAAGGGGCACGGCAGGCCACGCCAGGCCAGGCCGGGCCTGCCTGCCTCCGTGCGTCTCGTCTGTCACCGTTCTTTTTCGTGCCTTCCCCGTCTCCAACCGCTTCCGCCTTTATCTCATCTCTGCCAGGCGTGCCCACTTGAGGCAATCAAGAAGGGGCGGGGCAACGAGCTTAGTATAAAAACATGCATAAAATCAACCTTAAAAACATGCAGATAAAACACACTAAAACCAAGTTAAAACCAGTCCACTCGTGCCCGTGTCAAACACACGGGTAAAGGTTATACAAAAATATAAGTATTTATTGAAGGTTGCCGCAGGATCGGGAAACTGCTGCAACAAAACCCCCTACTGCCCATGCCCAAAAAAGAGGAAAAAAATCCCAAAACAAAGTACCAAAGAAAAATCCCAGGCAAGCCAGCCAAAATTAATAAAAAGACGGATTCGTGGCCTAACTGCTATGCAGCCCTAGAAACCACTACCCCGGCCAAACTAAGACAAAAATTGCCACAACTAAACCCACAGCAAAAGTATTAAAACATGTGCCTGTAGCACATCACAACGTGTAATTCCTATGACTTATAAGTCCCCGATACTTACTGTATAATTACTGGTATTGTGACTGTATCGTAACTGGTACTTATGGTAAAGTCCTTTGTCATAATACGGGCCAGTTCCTGTGGAGAAAAAATACCTGGTACTTACTGTATAATTAATGGTGTTATAACTGGTACTCACAACAAAGTACTTTTGACATAATATGAGCCAGTTCCTGTGTGAAGTACCTGGTACTTTCTGTATGAGTCCTGTTGTTGTAACTGCTACTTACGGTAAAATCTTTGACATATTATGACAACGTCCTTTGTCTGTGGCCTGTGGCAAGTACCAGGTACTTACTGTATAATTACCGGTGTGTTAATGTGTAATTCTTGTTACTTGTGTTAGGTACCTAGTACTTGCAGTGTGTGTGCTTGAAACTTGTTTTGAAATATGCATTAAATGATAAGCTCTGTGTTGCTACTGTCCTTTCTGTGCTACTAATTCCATATTAATAGAGACGCTTGTTTTCCAAAATGTTTTATGTTGTTTTATTGTCACACAATCCTAGAAATGACCTCTGTATGTATGTAGAAGTACCACATTTACTACATAGAAATTGATGCTGTAGTATCCTTGAATTACTACGAAGTTGTTAAGATTTTACTGAATGGACCCCAAAGCAGAGACGGGAGCAGGTGGAAAGTTCAAGCAGGTTTATTAACAACAGAAACTCGAGCAGGCGATGAAGGCAGGGAGCTGGCCAACTGGAGCCGGATCTCTCTCAACGCGGTCCGGACCTGGGCAACGAGGAGCAGAAGGTAAGAGCAGAGCAGGTGAGTAACAAGAGTTGTTCTAAACACACAAACAAGACGGAACAATCCAGCAGTGTGGTGCTGAGACGACCAGGCTGATATACTCCATGTTATTTGCCCAAATCAGGTACAGGTGTACTTGTCAGCAGCACCAGGAGCTGTCAGCCACACCCCCCCGCCTCACACTGCCTGCTGAAAACACAAACATGTTGATGTTCATATTATGTAACTTTGTTGCGCTAACATTATTATAATTATTACGTTTGTACATACAAATAACAATGTTTCATTGGAGTAACATAATAGTTAAAGATGTCAAAGCAACAAAACACATACGATTTAAACTAACATAACTATCTCACTTAAACCAGGTTCAGCCGCAGAAGGGTAGAAATTGTTTCAGAACAAGAGCCCAAATTGCCGTTCATGTCATGTCAATGTATATGTCATAATTTAAGAAACTCTGACTGTTGTAAACCCATTTTTAGATAAGACACTCTTGAATTAAAGTGATATTAGTCACAATTATCCACATCCATCTCCGCCTCAAAGTTGTGAGTTTATGTATCCTGTTATTTCATCCTGATGTTTTCAGCTGGTGCTGGATTGTATTTTCTAAAGTGAGCTGAAATGATAGCATCACCTTGGGTAAGGGAATCATTGTAGCCTAGTGGTCCTTCACAGCCAGTTATGCATAAATCCGTTTACTTCTCCATATATTATAAAGTATGCTTAATTAATTACATACTGATACATCTTTGGTAGAGTTCAAAAAGTGTGATTATGAGAAAACACTATATGATTAAAATGTCCAAATCTTTTAAACACTGAATGTTATCATTTGGAATCGAATCAATTGCACTGTAATTGTTGGTATATAAATGTTTTAGTGGGACCTCTTCTGTGTTTATTTTCATTTTATTAAATTACTCACTCTTTTTTTAAGTGGGTAATAACGACTAATATCACTTTACTTAAAGAGTGTCTTTTCTCAAAATGAGTTTACAACACTCAGAATTCCTAAAATTACGACATTTACACTGAGATAACGCGAATAACAATTTGGGCTTTTATTCTGAAATAAATTCTAGTTTCCTGTGGCTGCACCCGGCACTCTTTAGGCGGTAAGTCTGTTTTGCAAAATTCAACTCGTGCGCCATGTTCTCAACTGGAAACGGCGGAGATCTCTCTGCTCTGCTTGGAAGCTGTCGTCCTTGGAATAAATTTGTAAGTACTAATGCCTCCTTGACAATATAGCATGAAACTGTACGTTGTGACAACGAAAGATACGCGTTTTCGTGTTTTATTGTCTGTGGTCATACATTTCGAACGTTTGGAACACGGACATTGCTAGCACAGACAAATGGGCTACAGTGTTTGTTTTTTTTCCATGGCAGGGTCTTACGTTCGCTGGAAATGTGTGTTTCGGTCTTACATTTGAAGCGTGTGTTTTTAAGACTTGCTCCTACGAGTTGTTTATTATAATTAATAACGCAAGAGTTTTCAGTTCAGGCGTGGGTCAGTGCCTGGTTCCGCTAACACTGTTACGTGAGCATCGTCGGAGGCAGTTGTTTTTGTTAGAAGATCAGAACGAAGCGCATTGGAAAGCGGTCAGTGCGAAACGGTAGAAGCACGTATTGGGTTGGCTAGGTCCTTAGCGTCGCGCGGTGCTAGCTTACAGTTATTATAATAAATCAATAGCTGCATAGTTTGCGTGTCTGTGTTGGCGTTTTGCAAGGGCTATCTGAGGCTTTGAGCAGGACACGGGGTGGGACAGGGGAGCGCACCTGAGTGAAGTGCGGTGGTGTTTGGGGGTGCTCGCTCGGCACAGACTTGTTTTGTGTTTCCGTTCTTACAAAGGTTGCTTTAACGCGAGTGAATTGATGGTTATGGGGTGAACTCAGTGAATGCCTTGAGACAAACTGGTTTTAAAGACAGTTGTCTTAGTCGACTAATTCATAGGAGTCTGATGCACTGGATTCTTTTTGTATAATTTCGTGGCGAACACCAGTGTGAACTCGTAGTCCATTCAAATGGTTTAGTTTAGTTTATTTGAGCAGCAAACACTCTGCTCAAAAGGAGTGGGATAATAATAATTCGTATAGAATGGTATTTAGTGTACGCTTAAATTATCTGTATAAAATTAAATATTAAGGCAATCTTTAAAATAAAATGCCTAGCTCCCTCACAATAATATATACTTTTGCTGGGTTGCAGGTTCTAGAATGTGATGTCATAGTACCCAGTGTTTTTTATCTATTTATTTTTTTCCTATTAACTGCATTACACTTTCACAAGTAGTATCGAAAAAAAAAAAGACTTCATTACAAAAATGCTCATTAATATCAGTCACTGGGTCCAAGATCTCTCTGTACAAGACCACACATTTCCTCAAAAACAAAATAAATGTATCTCAATATTATATTATAGGCCTTTAGAACGCTGTGATGTGACAAAACCCAGCAATATATATTAGATTTTTTGTTTTTCAAATACTATTTGACTTAAATTTACATAAAATGCGAGTCGCCTTTAGCAGCTCATGGTCTTTAATTTTGTACTTCAAGGTCTTAAAAACATCTTAAATGTCTCATTGCAAGCTGTGCAGGAACCCTACATGGTCATTTAGTTCAAAATTGTCTTGAATCACGACAATGTCTATTTTGTATTTATTATGTTCCATATCGGTTTTCCAAGGAGTATTAATTGTAATAGCTGAAAAGATCACTAATCACTCTGTCTCTTCTTTTTAGGCTCTGATTGTGGAGGTGCAAACAGTGCCCCAATTCTCTACGAGGTACCAGTTACTAAAACACTACAAATTGAATCATTATGGGCAGAGACACTCGTATCCATGCACTTACTATGAATGTCCATGTTCTTTCAAAACATGGAATGCTCTTAAAACTCATCTGAGTCGATGTCATGTTGATGTGTTGTGTACTAGAAGTGCTGAACTTGGAGTTTTTTTGTGCCCTGGAAGCAAAATACCATGAAGGGAGGTGCAGCAGGACGCATAATTAACTTGATCATGGCAGCCATGGACCAGGTGAGTGCTCATCACTGAAACCCTGACTAGGGTTGAACTCTTAACATAATTTGCTTGACTGATGTTTTTTTTTTTTTATGTATAACCTCAACCTTTTTTTAGCTTGTTGAATTTCAATTAAGTCTAAATATGATTGATGGCCAATAGCCATATCATAAACATAGTATAAAACAATGAACCTATGACCATAATTAACACAATTTCTAATTGTATTGTTTTATTCAATATTGTGTTTGTCATTTTAACATTGAAAATTACAAAACTAAAACCATTGCTGAAATTGTATTTTTTATCTCCCACAGAGTCCGACTATTGAAACAAGACGCGAATGCATTCGGAAAGCATTATGTGTTTACTTAAATGAAGAACCTGACGACCTTGTTAAGACCTACATGGTGGGTTATGACATGGCTCAATAACAGTGTTCAACACAGCTAATTGATTTAAACAATTCAGCTTTTGAATACTGTTTTCATGTTTATAGCTCAGAAACTAGTCTAGATGGCTCACACTTGTATCCATGATGTAATTTTCAATCATCACAATTCACCATACAAATTTCCAAAGATTGTAGACATTTGAAATAATCAAAATATGGTCAAAAGTGTAAGAGTTGGAAGTTAGCTCATTGTTCATCAAACACAATTACCAGTCATTCTTTAAAACACTGGCACATATTAATTGACAATACGCATTAATAACATGATAAATTAATATGGTTTCTTTCTGCCATTTTGAGGATGTTGATGTTGGTGCAGAGAAGGAAATGGAGAACGTTGATTTCGCCGTCTACGCTGTGCAACACGAGGGAGCAGAGAGAGCAGATCCACTCGAGGATGTTGGCATTGTCATAGAGGGATGTACGGCACTTCAAGATCTGAGAGATGTGGCAAATGGCTGTGCAACTCTATTTGGCTTGATCTACTGCTTAAACTTGAGCTATCCCAAGGACCTTCAATAAACTGGGAAAAAGCTCTCAAACAAGGTACAAGTTCTCAAAAACAAGCTTCATGAGTGAATTGACTCAATCAAGAGACTAGAACTGGATTTGGTTTGAATTTGTTGCCTCTTGCTGAAAAGAAAGCAAGAGCTTTGGGACTGTTGACTGATTCTGGACTACACTGTTAAGGTTAAAGACTTTTTTGGTCTGTAATTGTTGTTTTGACTTATTCAACTGTGAAAAGAGTTGAAAATGCTAGTAATATGGAGTAGATGGAGATGGAGTTTAAATGTAAAATGGCCTGCAGTAAATCTTACCTTATACTCCAATTGAAGCATCAGAGACACTCATACCCATACAAATATTAGTTTGGAGATGCAAACCGTGCTCTGAGACTATCTATAGGGGAAATGTTCTGCAAAAAGATGACTGACTAAAAATGTGCCTTTGCACATACTCAGACACATTTTATCAGTGTTTTCATTTTATTTTTTTGCAAGCCACACTCACCATCTACTGCCCGCCATTCCCAAGCTCTTCACTACCAACAACATCATAGCCCAACTGTCCCTGCATGCAAGCGAGCGGACACACATGATGGGCCTCCCCTCGCCAATGCCTTTGCAGTCATTGGCGAGCAATGCTCGCCACTGACAGAAGATTTACTTGCCTGTCACCTGTTGCATCCTGGTCTATTATAGATTGTTTCCATGTGCCAACCAGGCAAACACCTAGGACTGTTTTGATTATTGACTATTGGCACTTCATTCGTAAGGCTTTTATTTATTTTTTTCTTTTCCTCCGATGCAGACCTTGCATGGTAGTTGCCACAATTGCTGCGCAGTTTGCACGCTCCATTGTCTAGGGATGTGATTGGCTGTTTCTATTTGTTGTACATCCGCGTTCATGTTTACATTTCGTGCATATCCAATTATGCAACTATTTTCTATTGAGTGATGATGTTGTGTTAAACATCTTTTATTTTTTATTTGTTTTACTTCTCCCAGAAGGTTGCAATATTGGGGCTTTTTTATTTATTTATTTTTTTTACATTTGTGCTACTGTGAAGCACAACCTTCAGGTTTACCGGTTCAAAGTTAACCAGAAGTGAAAGTTCTCTTTAAAGCTCAGCTGGCTCAGCAAATGTGGGTTTAAATCGGTGTGGCTTTTTTTAACAGAGTAATGCAAAGTATTTTTTTGCTCTGCATTTTTGTTGCATTTATTTTTATTTAAATTATTTTCAGTTTTTGTCAAATTTGGTTCTTATTTTACTGCCACTGTAATAAAAGCTTGTGTGAAATTGAGCACTTAAAGCTGTATTTATTTAACCTACTGATTTAGCCTGTACAACCAGGGTGTTGCATCAACATAAACCAGGGTGTTGTATGAACATAAGCTTATCACGATAATGATGTTAATTTGTGTTAGGTTAATTAAATTCAGTCATATTAAGTTAACTTAATGTGGTGCCAATAAATCCAACATAATGTACTTGTGTTTATTAAATATAACAATGTAATTTAGTTTTAAAGTAAGAATATTAGGTTACATTTAATTAACACGTGTTATTCACATTATTAGTGATTTTCATTTCCTATTTAAACAACACAGTTTTGTGGGACCGGTTGACATAACTTTGTTAAGTAAAATCAACATTTCTTAGAGTGTAGAAGTACCACTGTAATTACCACATGTAATATCGAGATATATCAGAGAAAGGACAGGTGCGCGGTTGAGATGTTGACTGCTTTCTGTGTTATTGCTCAGGATTCCCCCAAGTCTCCGCCATAACGCTCGGTTTTTGGGGGTAGGGGGGTCTGGGTCTGTGATTGACAGGCCTGAGTCATCTGACTTTGACGCGGCACTGCAGCGCTACTCGTAAACAAAGACCGATGGAGTTCCAGCGAGCTAACGTGTTTACCAACATGTTTCACAGGGACAACTCTACAGCTCTCTCTACACAGGAGAAACATCTCTACAGCTCTCTCTACACAGGAGAAACATCTCTACAGCTCTCTCTACACAGGAGAAACATCTCTACAGCTCTCTCTACACAGGAGAAACATCTCTACAGCTCTCTCTACACAGGAGAAACATCTCTACAGCTCTCTCTACACAGGAGAAGCATCTCTACAGCTCTCTCTACACAGGAGAAGCATCTCTACAGCTCTCTCTACACAGGAGAATCATCTCTACAGCTCTCTCTACACAGGAGAAGCATCTCTACAGCTCTCTCTACACAGGAGAAGCATCTCTACAGCTCTCTCTACACAGGAGAATCATCTCTACAGCTCTCTCTACACAGGAGAAGCATCGTGACAGAGAGAGGCCTTGTTCCTGAGACTGATTCCTCTGTAATTTACAAAGCTTGCAGGTTAGCATTGAGCTCGATTGATGTTAGCATCGCAGCTAAGGGACCGAACTGTCAATCTATTTAGTCTACGTAAGCATGTGTCCTCAGCAGATAATGTGTGAGGATAGAGACTATGTGACTATATGTATTACAAAGCTTTATTTTATTTTTCTTACAGCAAAGTGTACAACACATCACATAAATAAAAATATATCTTATTGTGCAGGAACACTGTCCTTTTGAAATGGTTCTTGGTTTGTCATTGAAGATAACGCAGAATCATCCAGGTCATGTTTATCTAAAGGCTTGACTAAGGATCTGTAACATTGTGGACCCAAAGACAGTTATCTCCCACTATGTTATAGCCCACTACGCTACACTTTCTACCCATCCTAACACAATAGTACAACACAGTAAAATAAACAATATACACTAAAATACACACAATATTGACCACTAAAACCAATACTAAGGTAAATTCAGCTAACTAATCTAACAATAAAAGCAACTAATGACTAAAACTTCGATGAAAATACTCTCTCGCTAATCCTTCTCCAACTCGCTACGGGGCGTGAGCGAGACTGGTCCGCGTTTATAGCCTAGCGCTATAAAAAGTGGATTTGAGGGTGAGTTACTCTTTAAGAGACTGCCTCTTAAAATGTACATAATATGTCCTTTTCCATGCCAAAAGCAATGTATCACAACTTGGCAGGGGCTCAAACTGACTGGTATGGCATGTACTGAACCAGATGCACTACATACTGATGAGGGTGTAGTGTCCCTAACAAGGGATGACATTTGCAAAGTGCAATTTCAGCTTCTTTTAAGCACTTCTTGTATTATTATTTTTTTAATGGCAAAAAAAAAGACAAAATGCTATATTTTTGTTTGAAAACAACATGTAATAATTAGACACTGACCTATCACATTCAGCAATGCATTTGCTATAAATAAACATGTTCACATTTCAAGCTTTCCCTTTCTACAGTTAATTATCCAACCTCCATGAAGTTGTATTTACACTGACTAAGGCAATGAAAGTGTAAAATATCAATCACATAGTAAAATTTTCCCTCAGTGCAAGTATAGTTACCAATCAAAATATTTAGGGATGCCGTGATGCTGTGTGGGCCAAGATCGCAGATCGTCCAGTCTTTGTTGGAGCTTCAGTTCTTCTTGTCCAGGCCCTGTAGGCGGGGTTCTTCCGGTCCTCCGTGGACAGGGCTGAAGACCGCGACACCAACAACCCACCAACTGAAACAGACACTCCCAATGGGGAGTGGAACAGGAAACACCATGTGAATAGTAATGAACAGAACTAGAGGATAGTCCTCAGTGTACCGTACTTCCCACAGCAGTATTCCTCCTAAGGCAGCTTTGCTTTAGGCTGCAGGTTAGAGCTTTACCTAACTGACCTGATCATGAGTTAATTCCAAGAGGTACGTTTTGAGCCTAGTCTTAAATGTACAGACTATGTCTGCCTCTTTGACATGAGCTGGGAGTTTATTCCATAAAACCGGAGCTTGGTAGCTAAAGGCCCTACGTCCTACAGTGGTTTTGGAGACTAAAGGAGCGAAGTGCTCGGAGATAATATGGACAAATATAACAAAACCATATCGTGATCCTACTCCCAAAAACACTAAAATACTGTAAATTCCGTACTATTGAGCGAACCTGAATATAAGACGCACCAACAACAGTTATAAAGATTTTTATTTTTTTTTACACACATTGGCCGCACTGGTCTACAAGCCGCACCTGTTCCAAGCGTTCCAATACTGAATTTTTCTTTGTTCTGTTTTACGAAGAGAATAGTCACATACAGGTACATTCACTTTTATTAAAGTGTGTAACGAACTTCAATTACATTATTCTTAAAGGTCCTATATCATGCAAAATGGACTTTTTGGAGTTTTTAACCATGTTGTTATGCTATTTCCTTATCAAAAACACCCCCAGAGTGGTTTTTGGCTTCATTCACGCAGTTCTCAGTAATCCTCCTGAATCCTGCGCTCTGAGCAGCTGCTCCGCCCTCTCCTGGTAAACGACTGACATGTTCAGTTGTGTCGTCACAGCGGAACGGAATTGCTCGACGTCTGTAATCTAATGCCTTACGGCCTGATTTTTCATTATTTCTGTCGTAAGAAAGAAAAAAAAAAAAAAAGAAAAATAAGGAAGTGCCTGACGCGTCCGTGCTGCCCCTGCAGAGAAAACAAACGCACCCCCTGAGCGTCTGAGCAGATGTCGTGTTTGCACCGAAAGCTGTGAAGAAGGAGCTCTTTCTAACCTACTCTGGAGTCTGGACACCTGTTCCTTTTTCTAACGATAATGTCACGGAGAAAAGCGCGTTTGGCTACGAGGACAGGACTTTATTCAACCTAAAGAAGGCAACCACTCGCCAGAAGTTGGAATTTCTCTCCGGGATTCAGCGACTGTCAGCCAAAATAGTGTTGGATGCTTGGTGAACCTTGGCCAGAATCAAAGTGGATTAACTTTTATAACCAACATAATGGAAACATCAGAGCGGTGAGTCAATCAAAATGCGTGTTAGCGTGTGGGCTAGCCATTTATGAAGCTGGGTTGCACTCCTTATAACTTTGCTGTGATATATATATTTCTACTACTGCTAAAGTTGTATGAGCGGCGAGAGGGGGCGGAGTTAACTGAATCCAAGCGTTTTGTCTTCCGGGTTGGAAAAATACCTCACAGAAATTAGTGCTCCGTAGTGGTAGAGGTACAATATATCATATAAATGCCTATACTTTACTTTGGAATGGCTAAAATAGCATGATACAGATCCTTTAAAATGTGTGTGTGTTCAGTCAAGCCAAATCACCTTTGTTTGAGCCGCAAGGTTCAAAGGGTGGGAAAAAAGTGGCTTATAGTACGGAAATTACTACTGTAATCTCCTTCATTCCCTTGGCTGAGCGAGCCCCCAGACATCCCTTTTAGGTCATGTAATGTACGACAGTGTTCATAAATATGGTCACCTGGGTCAGGTTTGCCCTCCAGTGTTTGTCAAGGAAAAAAATCGGCATAGGTGCTACCCCTGCTCTAGTCTTTACATGCTCCTACAGGTGAAACCAGTCCCAAAGTGAGGCTGGTGTTCTCTGTTCTAAAATGTCCAGAGCTGTACAGTTGCATGTTTTGTCCTCTGAGTGGTTTCCTTGGGCACTAGGTCAGTGTGGGACAGTAAGAGATTTGAATGATTCAGCATCAGGGCTTTTAGTTTCCAAGTGTTTGTCTGTGTTGAAAATAGCGTATTCTTTAGTGCTGGATGAAAGGATGGAGACTCGGTATAATATAATCCAAAATCATTACTTTATTTCCTATTACAAACTAAAGGTACATCTGTTGAGCTGACTCCATGTTGACCGGACGACGAGGCGGGTGGAAGAGGGTGCTTCTCTCCCCCGCCACACAATACAAAGGAATAGGTGTGTCTTCCCCCAACCAATCAGCTCTCTTGGATCGTCACTTCTTCTTCTGCGCAATCTGACTCCTCATTTGAACACACTGCCCCCCAGTGGATCAACCATACATACAAGCAGAAACTAAAATGTCTGCCAGATTCAAATGTATCTCAAAGCACAGTTTACAGATCAACACAGTTTTATATATATAATCACTAAAACCTAATATGACAAATATGTATATAAATAATTCCACATCTGCCATTTAATGCAGCCTCCATCCACCACTGGTAAGATTTTTTTATTATCTATAAGCCTAAAATATTCGTATACTTTTATATTGATTAATAAAGCTGTACGCTATTAACGTGTCTCGCATCCAGAGATGTTTGGACCTCGGCCTATGGGGACTCCGAGGTAAAAATCCCCAGTTGGTCCAACATCGAGGCGGCTGCCTTTTTGTTTGCTTCCTCTTTGTTCGACCCGGACCCTTCCGCTGACAGCCTTCCCAGAGTGACCCTCATGACAAAGTGCCATCCCGTTGGCAGGTGCCACTGCTGAGCGAGGCTGTACTCGGGGTATCCCACCCAACAGGCCACCAACTCTGAAAGATAAGAACAGGGGTCTGAGTGCACGGTAAATGGCTTCAGCCGCTCCTGTTCAGCCTGAAGGTTCTCCGGCAGGGTCAGATGTTTCTTCAGTTGCTGCAGAACGTATTTGGCCGCCCCAGCCTTTGCCTCTCTTTTGCTCCGGCCTTTTCCAAATGCGAAGAACTGGCCCACACGAAGTTTTAACTGGAAGGTCCCGCAACGAGACTCCAGGTCCTCAAACATCATTTTCATGTTATGCTTTTGGGCCAGTTTGATCACCTGTGAAGAGAGACAAGATGGTTACTTGAAAGAAGTAAATTTTAAGCTGTAGTTTTGAATTGTACTAAACAGTGAGTTAACTAAACCCCTAAAATCGGTCTAAAGTTGAGCTACACCAGGCCTAAACAAAATGTAAACAGGTCTGTATCCAAATGTTCACATAAGTTATATTTTGCACAACACGATGTACATACCTGAGTTACGTCGTCCTCCACCTCTGGTTCTGGGGTCTTGGAGGTTTGACCCTCCGCCTCTGGTTCTGGGGTCCTGGAGGTTTGGACCACAGCCTTCGGTTCTGGGGTCCTGGAGGTTTGGCTCTCTGCCTCTGGTTCTGGGGTCTTGGAGGTTTGGACAACAGCCTCCGGTTCTGGGGTCCTGGAGGTTTGGACCACAGCCTCCAGTTCTGGAGTCTTGGAGGTTTGGACAACAGCCTCTGGTTCTGGGGTCTTGGACTGAATTGGGCTGCACTCAGGGTACCTCATCCACTGGGCCTCCACCCCCTCAGAAAGGTATGAACAGGGGTTCGAATCAACGTTACATGGTTTACACCTTCCCTGTTGAACCTGGGGACGGGTCGTGGCATTGGCGATGTTTGTTTTGTGAACTGTCAGGGTGGGAGACTGTTGATGGTTCTCACGCTGGGGCAGATGTCTTTTTAGTTCACGCAGCACATATGTGGCTGCCTTAGCCATTGCCTCTCTTTTGCTCCGGCCTTTTCCAAATGCATAGAACTGGCCCACATGAAGTTTTACCTGGAAGGTCCCGCGACGAGAGTCCAGGTCCTCAAACATCATTTTCAATGTATGTTTTTGGGCCAGTTTGATCACCTGTGAAGAGAGACAAGATGGTTAATTGAAAGGAATACATTTTGAGCTGTAGATTGTAATTGTTCCAAACAGTGAGTTAACTAAACCCCTAAAATCGGTCGAAAGTTGAGCTACGCCAGGCCTAAACAAAATGTAAACATGTCTTTTGGTAAACAGCAGTGTGAGATGTGTCAAAATGTCAGGGTATTGAAGTCATACATCAAACGGATGTCCATACCTGAGTTAAGTCGTCCTCAGCCTCTGGTTCTGGGGTCCTGGAGGTTTGGACCACAGCCTCCGGTTCTAGGGTCTTGGAGGTTTGGACCACAGCCTCTGGTTCTGGGGTCTTGGACTGAATCGGGCTGCACTCAGGGTACCTCATCCACCGTGCCTCCACCCCCTCGGAAAGGTATGAACAGGGGTCCGAGTCGACGTTACATGGTTTACGCCGCCCCTGTTGAGCCCCGGTTCTGGCATTGGTGATGTTTGCTTTGGGAACTGTCAGGGAGGGACACTGTAGATTGTTCTCACGCTGGGGCAGATGTCTTTTTAGTTCACGCAGCACATATGTGGCGGCCTTAGCCATTGCCTCTCTTTTGCTGTGGCCATGTCCAAATACGAAGAACTGACCCACACAGAGTTTTGTCCTAAAGGTCCCACGGCGAGAGTCCTCCTGGTCCTCAAAAATCATTTTCAAGTTATGTTTTTGGGCCAGTGCGTTCACCTGTGGAGAGAGACAAGATGGTTACTTGATAGAAAAACACATTTGAGCTTTTCAATTTAATTGTACTTAACAGGGAGTTACCTAAACCAGTGTTTTTCAACCACTGTGCCGGGGCACACTTGTGTGCTGTGAGATATTGTCTGGTGTGCCTTGGGAAATTATCCAATTTCACCTAGTGGGTCTAAAAAATATAATTTTTGAAAACAAATCAATAATTATCTGCAAATAATGTGCCATTGTCAAGTCTCTGTGCTGATCGGCAGAGTGACCATATTAAACTCTTCCATATCAGAAAGTGCCCGCAGGTAGCTCATTTCTTTGAGACAAGAGAATTAGCGATGCATGGATACACTTTATGAATATAGGCTACAGAGTTAAATTTTTTAGCATTTTCTGCTGGTGCATGGTGTGCCTCGTGATTTTTTGAATAAAAAATGTTTTGCCTTGGCTCAAAAAAGGTTGAAAAACACTGAACTAAACCCTTAAAATTGGTCCAAAGTTTAGCTACACCAGGCCTTAACCTGGTTTATCAATAGGATGGACTGCATTTTGGACTATTTTAAACAGTAGTGCGATAGATGAGTCAACAGTTTCAAGTTAAAGTTTTCAAGAGTTCATTTCTGTTGATACAAAGTCTAATCTTGGGTTTACACATGCCACGAATCCACATTTGTGGCCGAGGAAGTGGAACTTGATGATTGTCACAAGCTGATGCGCTCTGTTATGAATCCCATTAAGAAGTCATGTTACGAACGTCACCAATGTCGGAAAAATGCCATTCGTAACACATCGTGCCTGTGTGTAAACCAAGTATTACACAAACAGATGTACATACCTGAGTTAGGTCATCCATGGATGGTGTTTTGGTAGTAGACATCTTCAAAATGTCAGAAAAAAAACAGGTTTTTGTCAAGTTTCCAGGAGCTGGATGAATGTGTGTGTTCCCTTGTGAAGGCAGATGAGAAATGACTGTCTTTGTGACGTCACTTACACCTGCAACATTCTTAAACACACAGCATTCTTTTCCGTTACCGAGGACTACGGAATGGTGACATGTTTATATTCAAATTCACCCTTGTATAGGTAGCGTTCACGTGACATCACAACATTCTAAAGATCCTATAGTTTAAAATTGAGGTGGAGGGCAACTGAAAATACCATGGCCGTAACCATAGTAACACTCAAAATGCAGGTTTCTAGTCTTAAATCATTACTAATTTATTCCTGGGCCAATTCACATGAAACAAAAACTGTCACCCTGGAGAAACGAGGAGCAACTCAAGAGAAATTGCAGGAAGGCCGAGAGGAGATGGAGGAAATTCCAAATAACAATACATTTTCAAATATTCCGTGCTCAACAAAAGACCTACAATACAGCAATGAGAAATGCTAGAAATAAATTATTTTCCACAATAATCACCAACCACAAAAATAACCCAAAAGTTTGTTAAAGTTTGTTATAGAACACGTACATTTTATGACTATTATCAGGCTTTCATTTTGTTTTAGAACTGTAGTTCTACTAAAGGCTTGCGTTTCATCACATGGACAGAAACATAATAATAGGGTACAAATATTACATTTTTGATTTTTAAATATCGATGTTAACCTTGTATTGAGTAGTTGTAGGAATATAGAATATGCCACCCTAAGACATACCGGAGAATTTTTTTTAATATTAATTCTGGCTACAGTGGGCTACTGAAAGCGTTCAAAGGGTTTGGCATATTTAAATTGTTGTGAGCCCAATTAGGTGTAAAATTGTGTTCGGTTTTAGTAAATTTGCCAAGTTAAACATCTCTGATTGACTACAAGGTTCACCTGGAGAGGTCAGCCCCATCCTGTGAGGGACCACACGGTCCACCTGGAGAGGTCAGCCCCATCCTGTGAGGGACCACACGGTCCACCTGGAGAGGTTAGCCCTCTCCTCGCTGACCGCGATCGCACATCAAACGAGCACCTACCTGGTCAGTTTAGCCTCCACCACAATAAATTATAGCTATCTAGCTTCATAAATTAGCTTGTAGATGCACTCATGTTTCATGCGGCTATTGTCAAATATGAAAGGTACACTAATTATAAAACTGAAATAAATTTGGTGCTCATGTCACATGCGCAGTGTCAACATAACTCTGTTGTGCACTGATGCATTAGCGCACTGCCACTCACTACTGCATGAATCCAAGTGGCAATAAAGGTTAACATGCAATATACAGTGGAATAACTTTCACCTACAGTTCATTGTTTTTAAATTGCAGATACACGATTGACGTGAATGGTACTTTCCAAGGTCACAATGGTGAATTTTGCCAAAAGGAGATAGATTAGCATGTATGTACATCGTTTTTCTGATTCTTCTGCTTTTGATGACTGGGGAAAAGAGCACTGGCTTGTGGACTTAGGAATTCCTTCAGTCGTCCTTCTTCACTCCACCACCACCAAGGCTTTGCTAATAGGTTGGCTCTGCAAGAAAAAGGTCAAATGCATGTTAAAAAATTATTAGCCAGTAGGGCTGCCCCCGTTGGTCTTTTAGTCGACCACAATTTTCATTGGTCAACTAAATGACACTTTTGCATCAATTAAGATGCTCTCAGTGTAGGCAACACAACACCAGAGGCCTGTGGCAGGTCTATCTTTTACCTTTGGGCTAAAATTTCATTATAAAAACAGATATATCAAAGCTTCAAAGACAGAGTGACGTTTGCTTTATGTGAAATGCTTATGCTAAAAAATTAAATAAATAAAAACAACATCGAGGAGAGAAATGTGGACTGAAGAGCTCTTCTCCTGCGTGCGCATAAGCAGCTGAGATCAGCGGCTCTGTGTCTTAGTGAGATGTTGCCTTTTATCCACCTTATTCCTGGGGCGGCTCGTGTAGAAACGAGGATGGGGGAATTTTCCAGTAAGATGCCGGAAGTCGCTCTGAGCCGTTGGTTTACGTTGGTTTCCAGGGCGAGTTTTCGTTTCACATAGCGGTTTATTTTCACATTTTAAGATGATTGTCCAAACGATCAGCCTCCGTAACATTTGTAAAGACGTCCTCCTGCTGCTCTGGAACACGTTACGCTGTTCGTGGTTTATAAAAAAAGAAACAGAGAAAGTGACACTTGTGGCTCTGGAACAAGCCGTGTTTGGGACTTCCTAAAACTGGCCTTAAACTGACATGTTTGAGGCGATTTTGAACATGCTAAATGCTACTGACGCACATACATGTATGAAGAAAGCCTTAGCCCACTAAGGAGAACGCATCACTTTTAGGACACATTTGCCATACACTTTAACCGATGTGGACTCATTTTCAGATGAGGCCACCTCCTTTTGGGGTACGGTGGAAAATGTCAAAGTCTTTTGACCCTCTTAGGCATTGAGGTGCCCCGAGTGAAAGATGACCGGTCCAAATGGTGTCATAATATTTCCATTATGGAAATTGAAAGCGTACCACAGTCATTCTGACCCAAGGTGGCGCTCTCCCCATATTATTAGTTTGCCCCGCCCCCGCGAGTTGGCCCCGCCCATTCCATTCGGGCTGAGCCCTGTTCCAGTCGGGGTACTAACTATCTTAATGCATTTCCCTAAAACGTCTTTAAAACGTTTCTTCTTAGTATCTTCATTGACCTTCCACTTGGCAGTAATAATTTTCCATTATGGGTCATTTATGGAATATTGATATTTTGAAAGGGGGAGTGGCCTGTTCGGGTCATGTGACGAAAACGTGTCTCAAGGAATTTTTGCACATCTGTTAGGTTCCAATATGACTTCCCTTTTCACGCATTTCAACCCTTAAAGAAATGGGGATTTTACTCTTTTTTTGGTTCCCACATGACCAGAGACACCCAAAGAGCAATGTCATAATATTTATTTCATAAACTTTTTGTCATCATACCTGCCCTTGAATTGTGCTTTAATAATTGCCAGAACACATCTACTTTTTTTTTTTTTTTTTTTTTACATAATTCCACATTTGTTGATGTCTATGTGCTTAATCAATAAATAAAACAAAAAAATAAAATATAATAAAAAATTGGGGCGACGGTGGCGCAGATGGTAGAGCGGGTCGTCTCATGATCGGAAGGTCGGGGGTTCGAATCCCGCCTCCTGAAGGTGCACATTGTCGTTGTGTCCTTGGGCAAGACACTTCACCCTCCTTGCCTCCAGTGTCTGCGTACACTGGTGTATGAATGAGAGAGTGAATGGGCCCCCTATGAGAGACCAACAGGCCTGTTTGGAACTGTTTGGAACCATGAGGCCGTCCTCACGTGGACCCACCACCTGCAGGAGTAGCCATAGGGTACAGGTGCTATGTGACTTGGGCAGCTCCAACAGCTGCCCCCACGACCCGGCAACGGACAAGTGGGAGAAAATGGATGGATGGATGGATAATAAAAAATCTTAACACTGTTATTGCTTCGTAGGTTGTGCTACCTGGTCGAGAGGTCAAACCCTCCATTGAGTTGCGGCAGCTGCGTGCGTTTGGCAGAGGAGAGAGTTTTTGACGGAAAAAAGTAAGTACAATGATTTTGGATAATTTTATCTTCACATTTGTAAAGAAGATAAGTGTGTTAGGAGTTGTTTGGTGTGGTTTGTGTGTTGTTTTGCATCGCTAAAAAAGTCAGTTTTTTACACATGTTTATGCTAGGCTAAGCACAAGTCCTGTTCTAGTCGGCTGCAAATATGGTTTGACCCCAAAAAAATTGCTACAAAAGGTTTTTCAATGGTTTTCTGTAGTATCAGGTGTGCTTATTAACATACTAAAAGTCTACCAAAATCTGACCACTGGAAAGGTGTAATTTCCAAGATGGCGTCCAAGATGGGCGCCAAATCCTTAAAATGCCCATTACTCCTTTATTATTCGTCCTAGACAAGTTATTTCTGTGTCTAACCCCATGTTTTAGGTATCTAGGAATCCAATAAGCTTGTTCAAATTGTAGTGACATGATTGCATAATTGTTAAATAGAAATGGTGGACAAATACTCTATGCATTAATATTAGCGAGGTTGTCACGGCAACGGTACAAATTTTCCCAGAGGCTTAGAGGGACATGGATGGGCTCATTTTAAAGCCCCACCCCTGTTCTTCCCAACACAATAAAGGATAAGTCTGTACGACATTTATTCCCAGAGATATTCGCTAAAGTCTGCGAGGTGAGCGACCATGTCAGCCCTGACATGGTAGACCTGGATGGGGTTTAACCTCTCTGTTATCTCAGCATATTAGCAATTTGCTATTGCAATCATTTCACTATAATGTAAATATGCTAAGTGATTACAAATCTCTTATTTATTTTTGAAAAGAATGCCTTTGATCTGCACTAGATTTACAAATAGTCATTGTCACACTCGTCCTCCCGTAAAGGTTGATTATGTGGATTGTCACAATTTTCCACTTGACATGGTCCACAAGCAGGTGTGCGTGGTGGTCCATATCCTCTGTAACTACACCGTGGTATTCGGCAGTTGTGCTATTACAGTGGGCTATCTGCAGGAGACTTATCAGGGCAGCAGTTTTATCGGTAAGAACTGGCATGAACTAGCCTGGCCTTAGCCATGCGCAAAGTCCGGTCAATTATCATTTCCCTACATGTACGTCTGGGTATGATCTCAGTGACCGCGTTACATCGGTTGAATTTCAACTTGCCATTTAGTGAGCGGGTAAAAATGCTAGCGATTGGGTAAAATCAGATCCAATCGTTTAAAAGTTTAAAAGGAGTTCACCCCTCCCACCTGAAAACGGAGCTCAATTGTGAAGATCCACAAGAAGAAGCCCCTTTGTATGAAATGGGTACGAGGGTATGGTGAGACCAGGCTAGACATGGACCACTTGTCCTCAAATTTCCATCCCCAATCCACCACGTTCATGTCCACACCATGATCTGCTAATACACTCTGAGCAAATGGCATTTATGATATTCTTTGCTTGATACGTCATTATGGTAAAGCAACCGTAGTTTGTGATGGCTACAGTGAAGGTTTTCAATGCAAAAACTGAGTTTGTGGAAAAATAAGATTTCCTTTCCACACCTTCTAACAAACAAGGACTTATTGGTCTTGTGGCTGAGGAACTGCAGAAAAAAGACTGCAGTTTTATCAATGCATCAGGAGATGCAGACGTGGACCTTGTGAAGGCTGCAATCAAGGTGTCACAACATCAGCCCACGACCTTGATAGGTGAAGATACAGACTTACTCATTCTTCTTCTCTACTAAGCTGAGATGAACAATTAGGGTCTCTATTTTCGTTCGGACAAATCCACAGTTCCTGAGATATACAACATCAGCGAGATGTAACAAGTCCTGGGGAGTGACTTGTGTTCTCAGTTGCTGTTGCTTTCACAGGTTGTGACACAACTTCCCAGATTTATAGTGTTCCAGAAGAATGAGCGATAGAATTTTCAAAAAAAATGTTTTATTACTTATTACAAAACCAAACGTTTACATAGATTTCATTAATGTTTGGTAGAATTGCCTTTAAACTGTGACTTTGACTTGGGTCAAACGTTTTGGTTTTCCCTCCACAAGCTTCTCACAATAGTTAGATGAGTTTTGGTCCATTCCTCCAAACAGAACTGGTGTAACTGAGAAACATTTGTAGGCCGCCTTGCGTGCCTATGCCTTTTCAGCTCTGCCCATACATTTTCAACTGGACTGAGATCAGGACTTTGTGATGACCACTTGAAAACATTGACTTTGTTTTCCTTAAGCCACTTTGTGACCAGTATTGGCAGTTTGGCTTTGGGTCATTGTCTAGTTGAAAGACCCATCTGTCCAAGCTTTAACTTCCTGGCTCTTGAGATGTTCGTACAATTTTTCCACATAGTTTTTATAATATTTACAAAACGTGACAATTTATATCATTCAGTTTTGTTGATATTGAGGTTCGTTTTGCAAAAGGGAAGCCTGATACTGACACCCCCGTATTTCACAGTTGGGACGGTGTTGTCAGGCTGCAAGATTCCCCCTTTTTCCTCCAAACGTGACCATGGTTATTATGGCCAAAATGTACTTTATTTTTTTCCGTCAGACCACAGGATATGTCTCAAAAAATGTAAATCTTTATCCTTTTTTTATTTGCAAACTCCAATCTGGCTTTTTGATGTTTCTTTTGGAGTCAGGGCTTCTTCCTGGCAGAGTTCCATCTCAGCCCATGGACTTGTTTCACTCTGGATAATGACAAACTCTTACCAGGTTCAGCATCTTCACCAGGTCTTTTGCATTTGTTCTTGGGTTGATATTTACATTTCAGACACAGCACGTTCATCTCTGGGACACAGAACCTTCTTTCTGATCTGTATGATGACTGGACATTTCCATCATTGTTTGAACCAATGAACCTGAACTTTCAAGTGTCTGTAAATTACACCCAAGGATGAACCAGACTTGTGCTTCAGGTCATGACATCATCATCTGGGTTTAAACTGTTTAAAGGTTTAATAATCTTAGTGTATATAAACGTCTGACTGTAAAAAGTGATTAAAAAAATAGTGAGAACATTCTATCTCTCATTCCTCTGGAGTTTGATGAATAGAAATGATAAATAATTTTGACCTAAGAAGTGTATGTAAACATATGGTTCTCAATCTGTGTTTGGTGGCAACAGTACTGATTCACTAGCCTCTTTGTGCTATAACCTTTTTAGCAACGTATCCCTCATACTAAGTTCTCAACTTAATATCATTTGCTCAGAGCGTATTGATAATGTGGATTGGAAAGGGGAGTGACATGAATGCAGTGGATTGGGGATGGAAACTGGAGGACAATCGGTTCGTGCCAGTTCTTACCGATAAAACTGCTGCCCTGATAAGTCTCCTGCAGATAGCCCACTGTAACAGCACAACTGCCGAATACCACGGTGTAGTTACAGAGGATATGGACCACCACGCACACCTGCTTGTGGACCATGTCAAGTGGAAAATTGTGACAATCCACATAATCAACCTTTACGGGAGGACGAGTGTGACAATGACTATTTGTAAATCTAGTGCAGATCAAAGGCATTCTTTTCAAAAATAAATAAGAGATTTGTAATCACTTAGCATATTTACATTATAGTGAAATGATTGCAATAGCAAATTGCTAATATGCTGAGATAACAGAGAGGTTAAAACCCATCCAGGTCTACCATGTCAGGGCTGACATGGTCGCTCACCTCGCAGACTTTAGCAAATATCTCTGGGAGTAAATGTCGTACAGACTTATCCTTTATTGTGTTGGGAAGAACAGGGGTGGGGCTTTAAAATGAGCCCATCCATGTCCCTCTAAGCCTCTGGGAAAATTTGTACCGTTGCCGTGACAACCTCGCTAATATTAATGCATAGAGTATTTGTCCACCATTTCTATTTAACAATTATGCAATCATGTCACTACAATTTGAACAAGCTTATTGGATTCCTAGATACCTAAAACATGGGGTTAGACACAGAAATGACTTGTCTAGGACGAATAATAAAGGAGTAATGGGCATTTTAAGGATTTGGCGCCCATCTTGGACGCCATCTTGGAAATTACACCTTTCCAGTGGTCAGATTTTGGTAGACTTTTAGTATGTTAATAAGCACACCTGATACTACAGAAAACCATTGAAAAACCTTTTGTAGCAATTTTTTTGGGGTTAGGTGTTTTTTTTTCATATATGCAGCCGCCTATTCTCCATTTTGATCGTTTTAGCCTTCTTTGACCAATTTTTTTTAGGGTGAAAAGATGATTTGGACATTTCGGAGTGTTGTGTGGGAGATGTTATGTGTGTTTTGCTCTGTTTTCGCAGTTTAAGAGTTCGTTTTTTGGGTGAAATGGCTCGTTTTTTTCCCCAATCCTGTATTTAGTTTACAATTTTTCAAACATTTTTTTAAACAAGTTAGGAGATGTTTAGTGTGGTATTTTGGTTGTGTTTCTTTGCTAAAAAGGTCTGTTTATTACACATGTGTAAACAACTTTTGACCAATTGTTTTGGTGAACAGCTGATGTTTACATTCACAAGTGTGTTTTGGGAGATGGTGTGTGTTTTGCAGTAATGTTTTTGTAGTTTAAGAGTTCGTTTTTTGGGGTGAAATGGCTAGTTTTTTGCTCTATCCTAAATGTTATTTTAATCTCAAATCTTTTAATGAGCAAATATTGTAGAAGTAATGCTTGTCATGTTGTGTACAGATGACCAAAACGAAGGAGCCAGGGACCTGCCCCATATGTGGCCAGCGCAGGGAAATCCTGTTTACCACGGGGGTGAAGAATCAAAAAGAGAGGGACATCCTCAATCGGCACGCCACGGGCAGGATGGACAGCAAGGCTGGTAGGTGTCCTGTCCGTGGCTGCCTTTCACACGTGGGGCATGTCCGTAAGCATATTTTAAAAATTCACAAAGAGATCACAAGGGAAAACAAGATCAAAATCATCAAAGGGCAGTCCGAAAGGGCTGTATAAAGGACCTGGCCCTTTTGAGGGCCTCCAACCCCGTTCCCCCCATGGTCTCCAAGCTGGACCTCCCACAGCCACACATGGACGTATGCAGACTGCCGGCATGCGTCCGTGACCGTGACCAGTTGGAGGATGCGCGAGGTCATATTGAGAGGCTGGAGGTGAAATATTTATCAGTTTATATGCCTCCTTATCCGTCTATATTTCTAACTGTGTATCTGAATTCTTTCTACAGAGAGAAGTGGCGACCTTGAGGGGGGACGGGGACGGAGAACAAGCGGGGCCCTCAACAGGGCCAGCCAGGAGGCCGAGCCCACCAAGGCCAGATGATATTGTGAGTTTCACCTAGTATTTTCTTTACTCTAATCATTTTGAAAACATTTCCTGTACTACTACTACAGTAGTTCTAATATTTGTTGTTAAATGCAGATTTACTCCTCTGATGAAGAGGAGGAGGCGGCCCAAATCCATGTGAAGGAGGAGGAGGAGGATTAGGAGGAGGAGAGCAGCGATGGGGAGAGCAGCGATGGGGCTGGACAGGATGTTCAGGGCGCTGAGCCCATGGAGGACACAGTTGCTGTCATTGGTAAGTGAACACATGTTTTGAGTCCTGTCATTTTGTCCTTAGGGAAGACACTTCATCTACCTTGCCCTTTTTATGACACTTGTCTTTTATTTCTGCTGGAGGAGAAGAAGAAAGAGGAGGAGGATGAGGAAGGGGATGATGTAGACCATAAAGTGGCCGAGGAAATGGAAAGGGGCCTCCTGCGGTCCATGAAGGTTGCACCGGCAGTGTTGAGGCAGCATGTGACAGAGCTGTATGCGGAAAGGGTGAGTCAAAATGTCTTTGACAAATGTCATTTTGCTTTTCTTGGTGAGATTATGAACTTGTGTTTTCTTCTCATTTGCAGAAAAGCAAAGAGCACACGCTGCCGGTGCACCCAGTTCTCCACACGTTGTTCATGGACCGCAAGCGGGGGAGCACTTCCCGCTTTTCCCCAGAGCATCGGTAAGTGAAGACGTGATTTAGTTCCACTCAGTTGAAAATGATTTTTAAAAGTGCAATATATGAATCTTTCTGAAATGCTTCTCTTTGTACTTGCAGAGGACCAAATGGAGTCCTATTCCAACCATATCTTCCGCGCCAACGCGACTGAGAAAGTGCAACAAAACTGCATCTCTCAGGCCACGCGGGTGAAGTGCTTTGTTGCCTTTCTCATATTGTCGCGCGCGGAAGGCACAAGAGTGTGGGACTGGACATTTTTAAAAGATGTAGAAATGATCAGAGCGTGAGTATAAAATCCTTTGGGGGGAATTTGATGAAGCTATATACATGTATAACATTTGAAATATGTTTTCCAAAAGATACCCGATTGTCCTCGAGGCTCTGGGGAAAGTGCCCCCCACCATAATCGCATTTTTAACTAATGCTAAGTCCTTCCTGGACTATTTAATAAGATTCGGGGTGAAAGGTTGCCGGAGGTGAGGTCCGTCCACCACGAGGTGCGCAAGCTGGCCTTGGACTTCAGCCGGTCCGTGACAGCTCATCAGCAGACGGTCAAGGCTGCCAAACTGGACCGGCTGCTGTCCAAGGAGGACCTCGCCTCCTGCATCCGACTGGGGCGAGAGAGGATGTCCTCCCTCCTGGGTAATATTCTTGTTCAAAATGTTGTGGTAATTTTGAAGAGCATGACTTTGTACGTGGGTTTTAATTCAATGGTCTTTCTTCAGATGAGGTTGAGGCCGCCCCAGTCGAGGATGTCAAGGCCAGGTTTGTGTTCCTGGGACACCTTGCCGCATACCTGGCCTGCATCTACGGGCACCGGTCATGTGTCTTCACTAACCTGCTGGTCAGGGAGGTGGAGGCCGCCGAAGGCTCGGAGGAATCCGGCTACCTCATCAACGTAAGTGCAATTTCCATTTCGAAGTGAAACACCCATTACAGAAACTGACAATGGTTTACCCTTGCAATCATCTTGTGTGCAGATTTCTAATCATAAAACCACACATCGTACGGAGTCGCACAGATTTACTTGGAGGCAAAGGAGTACGGCTGGTGCCGGAGATGGATTGGCCTCCTCCAACGGACCCAGCCGAAAAACCCATACTTTTTCTGTAACACCGGGACTGGCACCATGAAGGACCTGAAAAGGTACCTGATTCGGGCGTTGGTCGACATGGGACTCCAGGGAGAGCCAGACTTCCTGGACATTCGGACGGCGGTGTCCACATTAGTACGTTTAAAGGAAACATGTACTTATTGTTACCAATAGTTGTATGCTAGGCTAACCACATGTGCAGTTCTCAAATGTGATAGTTTGAGCCTACTTTGACCAATTTTTGGAAGGTGAAAATATGATTTGGACATTTCGGAGTGTTGTGTGGGAGATGTTATGTTTGTTTTGCTCTGTTTTCGCAGTTTAAGAGTTCGTTTTTTTGGGTGAAATGGCTCGTTTTTTTCCCCAATCCTGTATTTAGTTTACAATTTTTACCCCTTTTTTTTTTTATCTTTTCCTCTTCACTTTTATAAACAAGTTAGGAGATGTTTAGTGTGGTATTTTGGTTGTGTTTCTTTGCTAAAAAGGTCTGTTTATTACACATGTGTAAACAACTTTTGACCAATTGTTTTGGTGAACAGCTGATGTTTACATTCACAAGTGTGTTTTGGGAGATGGTGTGTGTTTTGCAGTAATGTTTTTGTAGTTTAAGAGTTCGTTTTTTGGGGTGAAATGGCTAGTTTTTTGCTCTATCCTAAATGTTATTTTAATCTCAAATCTTTTAATGAGCAAATATTGTAGAAGTAATGCTTATCATGTTGTGTACAGATGACCAAAACGAAGGAGCCAGGGACCTGCCCCATATGTGGCCAGCGCCGTAAAATACTGACCAAGCACCTGAAGGAGTTCCACGGGGTGGAGAACAGGAAAGAGCGGGACATCCTGAACAGGCACGCCACGGGCAGGATGGACAGCAAGGCTGGTCGGTGTCCTGTCCGTGGCTGCTTTTCCCACGTGGGGCATGTGCGCAAGCACATCTTAAAAATCCACAAGGACCTCACCAGGGATAAAAAGGTCGCCATCATTCAAAGGGCAGTCCGAAGGGGCTGCATTAAGGAGCTGGCCCTTTTGAGGGCCTCCAACCCCGTTCATATTGAGAGGCTGGAGGTGAAATATTTATCAGTTTATATGCCTCCTTATCCGTCTATATTTCTAACTGTGTATCTAAATTCTTTCTACAGAGAGAAGTGGCGACCTTGAGGGGGGACGGGGACGGACAGGAAGCAGGGCCCTCAACAGGGCCAGCCAGGAGGCCTAGGCGACCAAGGCCAAATGTCGTCATCGTGAGTTTCACCTAGTATTTTATTGACTATAATCATTTTGAAAACATTTCCTGTCCTACTACTACTACAGTAGTTCTAATATTTGTTGTTAATTGCAGATTGACTCCTCTGATGAAGAGGAGGAGGCGGCAATAATACCTGTGGTGACGGAGGAGGAGGAAGAGGAAAACAGTAGCGATGGCGGCGATGGAGCTGAGCCCATTGAGGACATTGGTAAGTGAACACATGTTTTGAGTCCTGTCATTTTGTCCTTTGGGAAGACACTTCACCTACCTTGCCCCTTTTATGACACAGTTTTATTTCTGCAAAATCTTTCTTTGGACTTGCAGAGATTTCGTTGTTGTCTGAGGAGGACGAGGAGGATGGAGAGGAGGACGAGCAGCAGCAGCAGGACGAGCAGGAGGGAAAGAAGAAGGAAAAGAAGAACAATAAGGAGGAGGAGAAGGAGAAGAAGGAAGAGGAGGATGAAGAGGAGGATGAGGATGTAGACTACAAAGTGGCAGAGGAAATGGAAAGGGGCCTCCTGCGGTCCATGAAGGTTGCACCGGCAGTGTTGAGGCAGCATGTGACAGAGCTGTATGCGGAAAGGGTGAGTCAAAATGTCTTTGACAAATGTCATTTTGCTTTTCTTGCTGAGATTATGAACTTGTGTTTTCTTATCATTTGCAGAAAAGCAAAGTGCACACGCTGCCGGTGCACCCAGTTCTCCACACGTTGTTCATGGACCACAAGCGGGGGAGCACTTCCCGCTTTTCCCCAGAGCATCGGTAAGTGAAGACGTGATTTAGTTCCACTCAGTTGAAAATGATTTTTAAAAGTGCAATATATGAATCTTAACACTTTTTTTTCTTTCTGAAATGCTTCTCTTTGTACTTGCAGAGGACCAAATGGAGTCCTATTCCAACCATATCTTCCGCGCAAATGCAAAAGAGAAGGTGCAACAAAACTGCATCTCTCAAGCGACCAGAGTAAAGTGCTTTGTAGCCTTCCTGATTTTGACGCGCGCGGAAGGCCGAAGGGTGTGGGACTGGACCTTCTTAAACGATACTGAAATGATCAGAGCGTGAGTATTAAATCCTTTGGGGGGGAATTTGATGAAGCTATATACATGTATAACATTTGAATTATGTTTTCCAAAAGATATCCGTTTGTCCTCGAGGCTCTGGGGAAAGTGCCCCCGACTATTATAGCCTTCCTCAATAACGGTGAAAGGTAGCCGGATTCCTCGGCAGGAGGTGAGGTCCGTCCACCACGAGGTGCGCAAGCTGGCCTTGGACTTCAGCCGGTCCGTCACGGCACATCAGCAGACGGTCAAGGCTGCAAAACTGGACCGGCTGCTGTCCAAGGAGGACCTCGCCTCCTGCATCCGACTGGGGCGAGAGAGGATATCCTCCCTCCTTTTTAACCAAAATATAAAAATATATATATATATTTTTTTTTTATATTTGTGACAACCATTGAAAATAAAAAAAGATGTCATACCATACAATTATCATTCTTAAAACACATAACCATGATACTTACAATTATACTTAGCCATTTTTTTAGATAGAGTTCTAGTCAGGAATATTGAGTATGCTAACAGTTATTAAAAGGATATGCGTAAATTCTATGTTTGAAAATTATACATAATGGAAGTCACTGGACAAAAAGCCTTCAAATCCGGGAAGATATAATAAGATTGTAGTTCATGGATGTGTCAGATATCCGGAAAGTATCCTGGCAAATCCGGGAGGATCTGATCTGTCACATATCCTGACATATGCATATCATTTATCTTTCCGGATCTGAGAATTCAGTCAGTATTTTTTATTTGGCAATATTTCATTAAATAATCTCTGCAGATGTACGGGCAGTGATTTAGAGATATTTAGACAACATAAAGCCTCACTTTATGAGCTTGGTGATATTACTGTATACAGATCCAGTGACGTGCATCTCTCCGGATCTGTGAGATATGACTATCCGCGACAAATCCGGAAAAATATCTATACTGGATTCTAGCAAGTCTAATCTTAGTTCATTTTCAATCATATTTGTAGATAATAGGGGTAACCAGATGACATGGCCTAAAAATGTAAACAGGAGGTGATTGGGGGGGTGGGGGGGTGCAGATGCACGCGTCTGCTGTGCCATTAAACAGAGTGACGTTGAAAATACACAAAATTATGAATCTTACACTGGCCAAAAAGCCCTAAAATCCGTGAAGATTTAACACAGTATTTTTCCGTGATTGTCAAAGATGCGGAGGATATCCGGAGATATGCGAGACGGATCTTCGAGGTATGCAAATTTCGAAAATTCCTGGATCGGGACCACTTTTGCATCCGGGAATATCCAAACTCCGGATATTTATCTCTGAAATATACGGAGATATCAGGAATCCGTATTTTTAAAAGATTCATCACGGATCTCCCCGCATATTTTCTGTATCTTCTAAAGATAGACGGATATTATCCCTCGTGTATTGTCGATATAAAAATAGTTGGTTTGATAGCCCCCGACAATTTGTGTGATGTTGTGGCAGATGGTTCTAATGGCTTCAGACTCAATGGAGCCAGGAAGGTTAAAAAGGCCACTGTGAATCAGGTAAGGGCATCCTGTTTAGACAGTCTAAAGAAGAGCTATTATCTGTTTTAACACATGGTTACCAGATGTTAACACCTAAGCTAACGAATTTCCTTTGTGTGTTGAAATGCATGATGGGAGGATGGGTTTAAGCTGAGAATATGAGTGTGCTCAGAAGAATCCAGTAGACTTCTTGGGACACCTCTGAGATGCTTAACGTGTAAACTTCATTTGGACTATCTGTAATAAAGAGCCTCTGAGCCTTCTGATCTTTCCTCATTTCACAACGAGTGGATACGGGAGCCAGATCGCCACCTTTAAGTTGTGTTTACATTTTTATATTTTTATCCCTAGTATACCAAAATATCCTGAACCCAAAACCTTAAAATCTCGTTTGATATAGTTGGAATACTTGCTGCATATTTCACAGATCGAACAACAACCCTGTGCATCTTACAGTATATTTAAGTTAAGATACTATATTTCAGGAATCTCTTATTTAATAACCATGTCACATTTTGGAAATTGTCAAACATTCAAAACATATTGAAAAAAAAAAGAAAAAAATCTTGCTTTTACATGATAATAAAACACTTGTCCGCAAAGCCTTCTCTCCAAATTGAAATCAGATGTATCAGATGTAGCTTTTCCCATATGAACCATAACAGGTTTATTTCCCATAACCTTTGAAACTGTCCTGTTTGGAGAGAAGGGATATGACCTGAAGCAGTGCAGTACTGAGCCACAATGTACACTAGACGAATCCTCCAGCCAGACTTGGTTCCACATCTGGAGATGTCCCTGGTACTGCCGTCGCTCACTGCTCCTGGCGGGTCATCCCCGTTGATGTATAATGACACAAAGCACCGTAATCTGAAACTGTACCAGTACTAAACCTGGACTGAACCAAGACAAAGAATTGAAACAGTACAAAACTAGTACCAACCTAAACCAGGACGGACACAGCAAAATCTGGCCATTTCAACAATGCAACCCGAATAAATTAAGGCAAAAAATAAAAATAAAAACATCCATGGGTTAGTAATAATTCTCTATTAGGGTTGCACAATTGTATATTACATTCTATTAGACGTGTTTTTTCAGTTAAGACTCACTTTGACGTCACATTGTACACAACATAATCACTTGAGTAAAATCTTCACATGTATTTCAGAACATGGAGACATTTTGTTTGGAATTACCCAAGAATTGCAGTCATTTCCAATTTGATTTAAAAACAATCAACTGTGCAGCCCTATGCGTGGTACAAATATAAAAGGCAAAATAAAAATAAAACCATGTGATCAATAGCTGATAAACAATTGTTTCCATCTCCAGAGTTTATTGTGTTCTGAGGGGGAAATCGCAATATCATGACCATACAGGTTGGAGTGTCCGCCCTGTCTGACTGTTTCATGCCATCACACAGTTGTGGATTTTGGCTCTGTTCTTCATTCACTGAGGCCGGGTGTCTCTTTGGGTTTCACTGGTGTCCTCTTCAGCAAAACAGCAAGCAGAGGGGCCCCATCAGCCAGTGGCCTCCACTTTCACAGGTTGAGGTGCTTTAAGGAACAAATACATACAAAAAAATGTAATGTTTATATATACAGTAAATCTGCATCAAATAGTTTTTGCACAAAGCCCTACATGCAAGGATAGCTTTTGTTTGCTCATATTACACTTATTACTTCATTTAAAATGCATTTAGCTTACCTGTTTGTCTTTGCATGAAGATGGTCTTGAAATATGTGGTCTACTGCGCCCATAAGGGTTGCATGTTCCTGCAAAAAAAACACAAGGTAATGTCACCAAGTAGTGCTTAAAAATAAATACAAAAAGTATCTTGAAGGAAGCAAATAAAAAAAGCAGTTAGAAGAATACAGAATCTAGGGCAAACCTTCAGGCTGGCACAAACCAGTATTTATGGAGACAAACCTAATTGTTTATTTTGAAAAACTGATTAAAAGAAATCAATTATTTTTGCAGAGGTCAGATATATCATTAAAGCAAAGCAATATTCTCTCAAAAAACCAAGGCACTCATCCTCCCACATCATAAATCCCTATTAACATTTAAAAAGCCTTTATTGCGGGACGAACCGTCAATCAGACACTTTTTGGTACCGCTATTCCGACAATCATTTTGAGCGTATCTGTTTGCCTTCTGTCAACGCCACCTTCCCTGTTCATCCCCGCTGTCGGCCCAGGGGTGCAGAGGCTCGTGAGGTGGTTTTGGGCAAAGGCAGTGACAGGTGCAGCTAGTCTGTATTTTACAACAAAGCGCTGAAGTCCGCGGTTAATACGCCGCGCACTGTTGGACGTTTTCCACTCAGACACTGGAGCTGTCGCTCAAGGCTTTAAGAGACTGACAAGGATGACCGAGCCACGCGCTCCCCTTCCTTCAAAACACTGTCCCAAAACAACAAAGCAGCGCGCATGGGTGTGCGTATTTTGGGGGGGGTCATATGCTCCAGTCACTGTGTGACACGGGCAAACACTGAATCTATCAAGACAAACAATAGCAATAAACACACGCGCTTTATGTCACATGAGTCTGTGCAACAGCGGCACATTCAGCCAGACTTGACTCCACAGAATCAGCATAAAAACACTCACTGTGCACTCCATCATCTGTGTAGAACTCTTCACCTCTTTATCCATGACTCTCACGCCGAATTTACACTAGAGGAATGACAGCGCGTAAGCGTCACTTGTTTCCATTCTAACATCATGATATTTACACTAGCATTGTTATACGCGCGTCGGACGGGCGTATTGACGCGAGGCTGCGCCTAAATTAGAATGGAGTTCTAATTTTGACGCGTATACGCGGCAAACTCCGTAATTTTAGACGGGAAAATGGCACAGTCTTTCAAAGTAAACTTCCGACACCCTGTCAAAATAAGTTTTCTGTTGATTTGTCGAAGTTCACAACACGCATATTGGTGGTGTCTTTGGCCGTCAAGCCTCAGCTCGGCCACACGGTGGTAGAAGTCACCTTGCTGATGACGCTGCTGGTTAATCGGATGCACCCATAGTCGCCTGGTCTGTTGTCTCTCCCGTCTCCTCACTTCTTCTACCAAAAGAAGAAAGGCCAAGGTGCGCCTTCTACTCGGCACAGTTTCTATAAATAAATGCACAAGCTAAGCTACGGTAAGCTAAAAAAAAATATGCAAATCATTTCATAAATTGGCAGAGTTCGATGTACGACTAGCAAAACGTATGATATAACATGAGAAATGTTATTACTTACCCATTTTTATAAGCAAAATTATTCCAAGTGATTTGGGTAAGAGACACCCGAACACAAGCGTAGCTTTAGCTGCTCTGACGCCGTATGTGTAAATTTGCGCTTTCGAAAATGCGCGCGTATAACGCGCCGCGTACTGTTGAAAATAGCGTATTCTTTAGTGCTGGATGAAAGGATGGAGACCCGGTATATTATAATCCAAAATCATTACTTTATTTCCTATTACAAGCTAACAGTCCATCTGTTCAGCTGACCTTGTTGTTGACCGAGCAGATCCCAGGGGGAGAAGTGAGGAGAAGGGGAGAACGCTTCTCAAGCAGGACCATATATAGTAGGTGTGTCTTCCCCCCAACCAATCAGCTCTCTTGGGAATGTCTCATCACTTCTCTTGCGCGATCTGACTCCTCCTTACAGCACACTGCCCCCCAGTGGATCAACCATACATACAAGCAGAAACTAAAATGTCCGCCATTGAAATGAACCTCAAAGCACAGTTTACAGATATATAATCACTAAAACCCAACATGACAAATATGTATATAAATAATTCCACATTCCCCGTATTGATCTCTTTAAAAGAGATCACAAATCAAATTGAATATTTGTCATATGAAATCACAGTGACAGATGCTTGTCCTTCAACTGGTTGCCTTTACTCTGTCAGGTCGTTGTCTCGGTTCATGCTTCCTCGGCGTCCGCTATAAAAAACATACTCACCACTAAGGGTGGTTTTTATTGTTTATTTTTTTCTACATCATGTTTTGGTCAACTTTGATTGTTGTAAGGCGCTTTAAAAATACAACTATTGATTTTGGTCAAAAACTCTCATAATGACGACCACTCACAAGCACCCACAGAGACAAGGAACCAACAGAGATCTGTAACAGAAACACAAAAGAACAGACAAAATTACAAACAATTCTCATCGGGCCGCTCACCGTGAGAACGACCATGCCAGCTAATCTTGCAAATTATGGCTGGACTCAAAGACCTATTTAACTTAATTTATCTGTTGGAATGCTAGGGTCAATTTTATCTGGAAAATTCAGGAATTCAGGTTTCATTGATCTACAGAGAAAAACTCTCTTTTAGCCTCTGTTTCCCACATTTACCACAGATTCTGTGTGCACTTCAGAATCACAGCAAACGTAAAAAACAGAGTATTATAAATGTATTTACCTATCTGAAACCCATCTTAGTTGGCCATAACATTTGTCAATTCGTCACTTCATGTTTTCGTTTGTTTGTCTTTTAGATATAATTGTATCAGTTCTTTCCCATGCCAAAATACACCAAATTATAATAATTTTCCCATATAATTAACATATAATTAACACCCCCTCATGGACTGAGGAAAACTCAGTCCAATAAAGAGTCATGTAACATGCATAAACAAGTGAGACCTCTATCCTTGTACAGGAAACACAACAAACCAACTCCAATTTCACTGGAGATTAATACCTTCGGCACCTACATAACACAAAGAAAACAATAGCAAAATAACAAATGTCAGGTTCAGTCCAGGGAGGTTGAAGGCGGGTTTAAATGGGTCGACAGGGCGAGTGAGAGGTGGACACCACTCGTCTGGTTTGCGACCTGGACAGCATGTGAGGTCCTGGGAGTGGCCTCAAAAGGGATCAGACCAGCACTGGTTCAGTCCAATCGCGGCAGAGGACTGTCAGACAGGCTGGGAAAGGAACTCTCAGCGGCTCCCAAAGTGAAAACAGCAGTCACCTCCAACCTGAGTACATAAACTAATGAGTGTAGATGGTTTCAATAGGGATTATAACATACAATCTTAAGATCAGTGTCCACTGGATTCCCGTGGAATCAAAGAGGAAACTGATCTCAGGCGCCAAAATGGCCTGTTTCAAGGTCATAAGAGTTTCCTCTCGAGTTTCAGATTGACGCCAGGAGCAGAGCAAGAGAAAGGGCCGAAACCCAATTCATTTCAGCTTTTAGACATAATTTCAGACAATTCAGTTTTATCTATTCCAATTTATAGCTATAGAGTTCCAACACTCCAGCATTTCATAAATCTATCAACATATCAATGCCCTCTAAGGCTTCGTTTAAATTCTGTATTATAATATTCAGACAAATGCATTTAGTTGTACTTTAAATATTATTGATTCAATTTAGTAAATAATCAAGCATCATCAGGTCCTAAAGACCATCTTTATCTGGTGCATTAAGATATTTCTTTCAGTCAGTTCATAAACACATAATTCTCTATCATGGTGTCGTGGAATGATGTTCCAAAACGGACATAAGTATCAGACACTGATGGAGGGTACAGGACATTTTAGAAACTTCAATTTCTTACCAACCTTTTGTTTCACTCACGCTTTGGTCATGGGACAAATTCTTTAGCCTATTGTCCAGGAGAAAGAGCAAATGATATAAACACATTATATTATTGTTCTATAGGGTGTAAACCGTTCGTTGTCACACCTTGTTTGCCTAATTAATTTTGTTATTTTAAAAGGACCATTCACGTCCACTAAGGTTAGCCTTAAAAGCTTTTCTATATCATATTAAAGTACAGTGATCAATGGGTGGGTGGCTTTGGCAAAGTGAATGTTTGATCCAAGGTCAAACGTCAGTTGTACAGTCCTTCAGCTCTTCCCAGTAGATACTCGTTGTTGGTTCAATTCAAACGCCAGCAACCACTGTCCTGTGAATGATTCAAGACAGCAAGGTGTTTGTCCAATCAGGAAAAGTCACTGTTAGTCCATTCAGAGAGCACAAAACTGTTGCTCTCTTCCATCAGCAAATCACATCCGAGGAGAGAAACAGGAGTCTGAGGAACTCCGATGAGTCAGATTCAGTCCTGTGAGCTGAGTAGGCAGCGGTTCGGTGAAAGGTTTTGGGTGGTTTTCCTGTATCCACCCAGTAGATGGTGTCCGTTAATGATCACAGTCTCATAGTTCACAGATGTGTTGTTCACCTTTATCCACCAGCACGTCAAGAGTCTGTCCGTTCACCTTCACAGGTAACATGAATTCTGGAATCCCATGCCTCTGCACTCAGCAGCAGTCTCAGCATTGTATTGTCCCCATCAGCGTTGTTGTAAACGCCTCGATCTCCTCGAACGTTGTTGGTCCTCCTCTGAAACAATCCTTGGCCACAATTACCAACACCACACCCATAAGTCACTGCACATTTAAGTAAACTCATTATTACTCTTTCATTATTACTTTCATTACTTGCATCAACCTTTAAAAGTTGCACTAATTTCTTTCAGTTCAATTTTGCTCTCGCTTCTGTTCAAGGGCGTTCTCCATATTCTCAAAATGTATTCATTAATTTATTTGGTTTTCTTTAACAATAATTCAAATTTTGCATAATTGCTCCTTCATAACTTTTGGTAATGCGTCCAAAATGGCGCATAAAGATCAACTTAAACTCTAAATTAATAGTGGTTTGTACTTTCAATCAATGTATTCAAACCCACGACAGGTCTTCCCTGCTTCAGTGTTCATTCCACGGCGCCACCGTGTGGAGAGAGGTTCTAATTTTTTTTAGCAACATCTCTCAGAGCCCTAAATGCTCCGTTAATCACAGGCTTAAAAAATAGCATTTGTCTCACACTAATTTTGGATACTTGTTCTTCAAATTTATGCTGTGGAGACATAACTACCACCAGCAGAAATGTTTCTCTATAAAAAACAATAACCCTTAAAACAATAACTTTGGTCTTATTCATACAAAAAAGGTTCTTTTTTTTTTCCTTTTTCAATGAGGGGCGGAGCAATTTCTCCACTTACCCTCCTACACGGATGTCTGTGTACAAAGGAGGATGGCCACTCCTCCAATGTACCCATTACTTCCTGTTTGATCATTTCCTACGTCCACACAAATGCAGACACAGCAAATACACGTTTAGTTTTCTAATATAAACAGTGTCCACACAACATTCATACAGCACATTTCTGAGTAAGGAATTATCTTATCTTAAAAACTTTCTTTCAACCGTCCTTCTCACTTTCAATCACCTTTCCATCACGCTTCACATTCAATGCTATTTCGGCATCCAGTCTCCTCAGAGAACCATCCATCACCGTTAAATGATCAGATGCATTCACTCCAATACTTTCCAAGTCTTTCTCTCCGTTTGCTTCTCCGCCACTCAGGCTCTTTCAGCGATACAAAAATATCACTTTTGTTTGTCCTTCTCCACTCGTCCATCACACTGGTCACTCTACAATAAAAAGAACATTACACAAAAGGACAAGACAACAAGACACAATAATTTCACATATACCCCATAACCATGTGCGCAAACATCTAAACATAATCTGGCCAGTCATTAACTCTTCAATTTTCCTCTTCTTTTATTCTCTCATCTGGCCAGTACAAGAGCTCTTTGCAATCTGGCCAGTAGAATATTTTCACTCATTTATCTTAATTTTTTTTTTTTTTTTTTGTCTTTTATCTTCAAATTTAGTCCTTTCCCGTTATGTACATTGGTTTTTTGGGGGCCACAAATTTCCCCAACGTATAACCAAGAACGTCGCATGGAATTCATACGTCTATAAATCCCTCCAGCTACGTCGTAGCGTTTTTAGGACAACCTCTGGCGAACCCACGGACGGACGTGTCCACCAAAACAAAATTTCACCGAGATTTACAGCCAAACTTAATCTCGTTTCCTAAACTAGCAGATCAACGTCTACTTACTAGGTGCGCCCACGTCTACCGTCTCTTTGTGTTGTTTTTCTAATGTTATATTTTTTATTTGTATTTTATCTTTTATATTTTCACCAACAAACAAACAAACATATAAACAGACAAACACTTCTCCCGCCTCTCTCCCCGCCGGTCAACAAAATGATAAAAAAATGTACTTCAGTTGCTTTAGCTTTGCTAATTGTTCCGTTTTCAGATAAAAATGCCTGCGAAGTCACTGTTTAAGGCAGATGTAAAACAAATTTATTTCGAAAACCAGCCTCATTCCTTTAATTGTAAATAACCCAGCGTCATCCCAGTAAGAATATGTAGCCATATTAAGTGTTTAAAAATAGAAAACAGGCGTTAAAATAGTTTAATGTGTCTAAAGTCCGATGCCTTTCAGTGAAAATCTAGTGGTCATATGGTGGCACTACAGCAATGGCGGCCATAAACTCCGGTATTACAATATAACAGCCAAATATATTTTTCTCCAATCTAAACAACCAGACTGAATCTACACTGGAAATGTTTTAAATATCCTAACAGTACCACATGGAAAAAGCTAACCGCTAAAGCTAATCCTTTGTTCTCAGAGCCAACCTAGCAACCTCGCACACCAACAGCAAACAGATCATATTGAAAACAAACCATGCACCACACTTCAATAAAATCCTATACTACTACACAGAACAGCCTTCAGTGTCCACACACCGAGCTGGGTTTAACACATTTGTGGGTTTATTACACGTTTATCAACAATAAGCTGTATGCTAACACACTAAGCTAACCATGCGGTATGCTAGCGCACTAAGCTAACCATGCTAACGAAAGCTAACAACACGACATTTAGCTGAAATTGACCAAAATATTGAGGAAATTCTTTTGCTTAGACAATGAGGATATAGTTAAAGATTCACAGAACATGCCAACAGCAAAAATGGGAAACCAATCATCGCAAACAACAGTTATTTTTTCCAAAACACACACATTTCCAATAAGGCCTTTACATTGCAGGCGGCCATAACTTGTCTAACTTCAATAAAAACATCTACTTACATGCCTTAAAAAGCACCTTAAAAATCTGCAAGGCGTACGGTCTAAACACGGAACAATCCAGTCAAGTTTCATAGCATTTAAGTTCGTTTCGTTTTTTTTTTTTTTTTATGTTTTAAAAGTATCGCCAAATATCTCAAACCCCCAGCAAAAACATACGCACACACTTCCTTCATCATAGCCAATATAAACAAATTTGCTATAAACAATTCGTATTCTTACCCATTTTAAAGTCGGTGTGCACGTCTGCTTTGTGAGCGAAAGAGCAACAAAAAAGCATATTTTTTTTTCTTTGTCTATTCACTAGTTCCATCCAGTCTTCCACAAATCAAAAATCTCGTCGGGTGTCACCAATTGTTGAAAATAGCGTATTCTTTAGTGCTGGATGAAAGGATGGAGACCCGGTATATTATAATCCAAAATCATTACTTTATTTCCTATTACAAGCTAACAGTCCATCTGTTCAGCTGACCTCGTTGTTGACCGAGCAGATCCCAGGGGGAGAAGTGAGGAGAAGGGGAGAACGCTTCTCAAGCAGGACCATATATAGTAGGTGTGTCTTCCCCCCAACCAATCAGCTCTCTTGGGAATGTCTTATCACTTCTCTTGCGCGATCTGACTCCTCCTTACAGCACACTGCCCCCCAGTGGATCAACCATACATACAAGCAGAAACTAAAATGTCCGCCATTGAAATGAACCTCAAAGCACAGTTTACAGATCAACACAATTATATATATAATCACTAAAACCCAACATGACAAATATGTATATAAATAATTCCACAGTACGTAACGTCCAGTAATAGTTCCTGGTGTAAATTCGGCGTCACTCGTCTGGTCGATCATTAGCTCCATTTGACAAAACTTATTTTTCGTAATCCACAACAACAGGTCTGTCTCCACCTGCTGCGCTCATCACGCTTGTTTTACATGTCAAAAAACACTTATCCATGTTATAGCCAAGGGTTACACCCCGCCATTCCGACACACCGCTAATCCGACATTGAGTTCTAATTGTCGGAGTCGCAGTGTTTCCATTTATTATCAAACGTCCCGCCACTCCGACAATTTTTTTCACCCTTTTGTCGGAGTGGTGACACCTTTATCTTTTATGCAACGTGCCGCTATTCCGACACAAGATAATTATCAACAATTATTATTGTTTTACGTTTTGCCTGATGAATGAAGAGACAATGCCTGTACGTGTTTTTTTTGTTTTTTTTCTACTTGTCTTTCGCATCGTTCTCATAACTCATAACATCAGCTGCTTAAGTTGTTCCGCCGGCTTTTCTTCCTCCTGCGGTGGTTCCTCCTGATGTTTGGGAGCGAGTCCCTAAACACTCCGCTGGAGAACCCGACTGTTATATCATTATTTGTCCCGAATTTCCGCGCGTTTGTGGACAAAACAAGGGAGAGTGAACGCATCTCCCACGCCGCCTTGGCTATAACATGGATAAGTGTTTTGACATGTAAAACAAGCGTGATGAGCGCAGCAGGTGGAGACAGACCTGTTGTTGTGGAGTTTTGCCAAATGGAGCTAATGATGGACCAGACGAGTGAGAGTCATGGATAAAGAGGTGAAGAGTTCTACACAGATGATGGAGTGCACAGTGAGTGTTTTGATGCTGATTCTGTGGAGTCAAGTCTGGCTGAATGTGCCGCTGTTGCACAGACTCATGTGACATAAAGCGCGTGTGTTTATTGCTATTGTTTGTCTTGATAGATTCAGTGTTTGCCCGAGTCACACAGTGACTGGAGCATATGACCCCCCCCCCCCCCCCCCCCCAAATACGCACACCCATGCGCGCTGCTTTGTTGTTTTGGGACAGTGTTTTGAAGGAAGGGGAGCGCGTGGCTCGGTCATCCTTGTCAGTCTCTTAAAGCCTTGAGCGACAGCTCCAGTGTCTGAGTGGAAAACGTCCAACAGTGCGCGGCGTATTAACCGCGGACTTCAGCGCTTTGTTGTAAAATACAGACTAGCTGCACCTGTCACTGCCTTTGCCCAAAACCATCTCACGAGCCTCTGCACCCCTGGGCCGACAGCGGGGATGAACAGGGAAGGTGGCGTTGACAGAAGGCAAACAGATACGCTCAAAATGATTGTCGGAATAGCGGTACCAAAAAGTGTCGGGATGGCGGGGTGTCGGAATGGCGGTCCGTCCCCATAGCCAAGGCGGCGTGGGAGATGCATTCACTCTCCCTTTTTTTGTCCACAAACACGCGGAAATTCAGGACAAATAATGATATAACAGTGACTGAATGGAATTAAGAAGAGCTTTTTCAATAAGTAAACCGTGTTTGTGCCACTGTTTCATTATTGCAGTTATGAGAATGATGCGAAAAACAAGCAGACAAAAAAAAAAACAATCAGGGGAGACGCACAGGCATCGTCTCTTCATTCATCAGGCAAAACGTAAAACAATAATAATTGTTGATAATTATCTTGTGTGTCGGAATAGCGGCACGTTGCATAAAAGATAAAGGTGTCACCACTCCGACAAAGGGTGAAAAGAATTGTCGGAGTGCCGGGACGTTTGATAATAAATGGAAACGCCACTCCGACAATTAGCGGTGTGTCGGAATGGCGGGGTGTAACCCCTTTATTGTGCTGGGCTGTTGAACTATAAAACATATTGCTGGTTTCTTCCACGCGTATCAGCCCAAACAAACAGTGTCAATATTATCAACAGAACTAATCTCCCAGTAAACAGTTCATAACTCACACAAATGTTCCTTCACCGGGCTATGGTTCACGCAGAAAGTCCCGTTGGCTCTGCATTGTCTGTTTCTCCAGCTCAGTCCTCCCTCTGTGTCCCCAGTGTCCTCGTCTGCAGTTGACAAAGTTGAGTTTCATTTGGCCAACCTAGTATGTAAAACCGCAGTGTGCAGGACAGGCTTTCCCGTACTACCTTATTTGTGGGCCTCAGATTGTGGTCTTCATCTTCTCTAGGCAAGTCAATGTGGCCTTTCTGGCTGCCTGAGCCACTGTTGAGAAGAATGCCAATCATTGAGCATCCAAGAGGCTCTGTGCACAAGCGTTTTCTACTCTGGTTATTTTCCTATCGAAGATTAGTACAATAAATATTTTTAAATGGATGGATGTAAGACTGGAGGATAGTCTAAATGAAGTCTTTAGTTTAAATTTTAAAAAAAATGTCTAAGTCCTTTTTATTTAACATTAACCCCAAAAATAAAAATCCATAATGAACACCTACCTTCAGAGAAGTATTCTCATCCAACACATTTCCAATGCTTGCAGCCACATTTGTTCGATATGCTGCTAATCTTTCAAAAGAAAAGGATGTAAATGTACTGTATATAGTAAACAATTCATTACTTCTGTAAAACGTGTTAAATCACGTCTGTCTGGCTCTTCTCCCTCAACTGCATGGGTGCCATCTCTTCTTCCCTGCACACCATGTCGGGCACCGCTTCCTCAGGCAGTACCCTGTTAAAAGATACATATGGATTATCGGCATTTACAGATAAATAGTATTTTGCATAGGGGGAAAGGAAATCATTTGTGTACAGTACTTTTCACCAAAGACACCCAAAGCGCTTCATAAAGGGACACAAGCTTCCAATTATTGCCAACGGACCCTCTCACCACCACCATCAACTTACTCGGGCTACCATATATTCCCACATGGTCTTCCATCGTGGTACAATCCCGCCCAAGCTGCTCAGCCTCTGACACGTGGCTTGAACAGGCATTGTCAAAATAGTATGGCCTGTAAATAATAATAATTATTAAATTCTAAAAATACAACAAAACAAGATAAAAAGGCAACAGACAAACAACATGAACACGGACATTAATACGTTTTCCCTCCCAATGCATGGCCTTACAAACTGCCAGAAAAGGCTTCAAACAATATGATTGAAGTTCTTCTAAATGGTCACTTTTATGCAGCGCCTTTCTACCTACTTTTTAAGGCACTATAAGCGCTTTACGTCAAGAAATGACTCACCCATTCACATTCACACACCAGTGTACGTAGACCAGAGGCAAGGTGGGGGAAGTGTTTTGCCAGACGAAGTTCAAAACAAAAGACTTTAAAACAATACAGACTGGTACAGTATATAAACAATCCTTTATTTTTTATTTTTACTTTTACCTGGTCCTCATCCATTTGTGGACAGCATTCAGGTCCTTCCAAATCTTTTGTGGCAAACCAAAAATAGACATTATAAATAGTAAAAGCATAAACAGTAAATGATTACAAGATGCATCGAGATTGAATGCAGCATAAAAGTGCAATATTCTTAGCATTTAGCAAATTAAGAAAATAGTAATACTTGTGTTTAAAAGGTTTGTGCTGGCTTGACCCACACGGTCTTTCTCAGAGACACACACTTCATGTTGGCTTAAAAAATAAAACATGACATGACCTTTTCACTCATGCATGACCAAATTTAAAAATAGCGCCAAGCAGTCTAAATGTTTTAATTTTGATTTTAAGTACCTATAATATATGTGAATTGCACCAAATGCATGTGATGCAAGGTATTAATGTCTAGCACCAAATCTCCAAATACATTATTAATATTATCATGTTCATTTGTAAATGAACATGTCCAAATTATTAAAATATAGGGCTTATTTTTCGCCTTGCATTTTGTAACCTGGGGACAGTAGAAAACAGTGAGGGTTTTGTCTGATTGCTGGCGACACAGTGCCAATATCCTCAGTAAAGTAAAATACTTACGTAAATGCCAGACATAGGTCGTTAGACAGAGCTAGCCATTAGCTAAGTATGCTAACTTAGCTTGCTAGCCATCTAACGGTTCTCGGCCCGGAGTTCACTAGTCCCAAGGATCCAGTTTTGGTTTTTGGTTTGCTTCGACTACTTATATATATATCTAACACTAGTGATATAACTTGAGTTTTAACAGACTAGAACTGGGGTTGCTGAATGTCCAGAGGGAGGTGGAATTTGTTGGTCAAGTATATGACCATCTCCACCTTGTCTAGAAAACCTACCATTTCTGCCCAAAATCATTGAGAGAGTTAAGGGCTTTGGAGACTGATCTGGAGGTCCAGGTGAATTTCCCAGGTGGAGTCAAGGGCTTCCTCATGTTTCACAGAGCCTTAACACACTGCTGAAATCAGGAACCGATAGCAGCTCCTAATGTCCTGGGCAGTATGCTGTTGTGGACCATATGGACCACCTGGCTAGTACATCAAACAATGCTGACATTGCAGGCATTGCGATATTTAGTGCTCTTTTGATTCAAACTTTATATTACAGGTCAAACACACGATAGAAGATGGGACTTTTGTGGCATTCAGCTACTTTCTGTCTGATCTTTTAGGTGTTATAGGCAAGTTCAGCTTACTACAGCAGAGAAATACAGTCATCCTCCCCCCAGGTATTTTAAATTGAATTGAAAAATGGCCAATTTTAATCTGTGCAAGCTGGTAAAAGACTAAGTTTATCCCCACCCCAGGCAACATGTGGCGTTGAGACCCTTCTAGACCCCATCAACATGATGGAAACGACGCCAAAACCAAATGGCAGACTGGCTGACTTTGTTGCAATCATGAAGCAGTCAGGAGATGAGAGAATGACATGGATCTATCAGCCCTTAGGCTCCAGAAGGCTTTAAAACTTACCTGTGATGCTACTATCAAGCATTTGAAGCACAGATTTGGCAGTCTTCTTGGTAGCTTGGATTTTGCAGTAACACTGTATATTTAGATTAATTGTAGTTTTCATTTTTGTTCATATTGAATGTTTTCTCTTGTAGAAGAGCCCATTAAAGACATCCCAACAGCGAGGCTGTGAGATGTTTTAATCACTCCTGGCCAGATGAAAGGCACAGTCTTTTTGATTCTCCTAGAGCACTTTTCTTCTGTCCTTGACAAGTTGGTGACTTTTCCCCACATAATTAACGTTTAGACAACTATTAACTGCTCTAATTTCATTATATTACACAGAAATGGCTGTGATAAACCCAAACTCACAGAGCAATGCCAGGAGTTGAAGATGTGTGTCTTTTTGTGAAATATTGTTTGACGTTTACTGGGTTTATACTAGTCTGGCCTAAGTCTTCGGTCAGAAAGACTGCAGCGGATCCAGAGATTTAACTTAGTCTTTAATGGATTTCCACAATCACGGTGAGTTGTAGCAGGGTGTATCTGAGCAATGGTAGGTAGCTGGGATGTCTAGGCATGAGTAAATAGATATAAAGTATGTTGTCGTGTGTGTGTGTGTGTGTGTGTGGTCACAGATGCATTAACATTAACGCACACAATTTAGTGAAAAACACAAAAGTCTGAGGCATGCCGTGCCACTCCTACCGCTCCCTCTGCAGACTGACCTGTGGCAGCAGTGACGCCGGGAGCTATTCCTTAAAGAAACAGTGTCTTAGAGCAGGGACATTTGCACACTTTTCCATGTTTAAAAACAAGACTTAGGCCCAGTCCCATTTCTCTCACTTGCTCTGAGAACACTCGCTATGAGTTCCTTCCACATTAGAGTCCCCTCAGTGAGGGAAGTGCAAGTGAAGATTTTCCCCTAAGGAATGGGACAACACTAGTATGAAAATTGGGGCAGAGAACATGTTCCTTACGTCACGCGCAACATCGACGTGTCTGATTTCACCCCCGTCTAGTAGATAGCGGTAATACAGTTTATACACATAAACTACAATAACAAGAAATACGTAGCTCCTGCCTGTTGTGTGTGCCATGTTGATTTATCTACGTTTGAGAAATCAACGGAGAGGAAATGTTTGTGATGGTCGGGATGTTTCAATTTGGCACTCCGCTCAACTTAGCTGCCAACCACCATTGTGTCTAAAAACAAGCCTACATGTTCAGGTTGTATAGTTTGTGTGACATGTCGGTGCGCGTCTTCCCGGATGGTGACGGGTAGGTGGCCCCGAGCAGAGCCTATAAGCATCTCGACACCCCGCCATCTCGACACACCGCCAATCCGACACTTTTTGGTACCGCTATTCCGACAATCATTTTGAGCGTATCTGTTTGCCTTTGACGGAACATAGCATATAATTAGTTTAGTAAAATTGTGTTATACTGTTAAAAGCTCATTGCGGGACTTAGAATTATTATTGACATCAAGCACAGTGCATAAACATACTCCATCCTTGCTCTATTGCTTTATAATCGCCTATTCCTCAGTCAAAGCTTATCACAGGATGTGCGGGAGGTCATCACACGTCTGTCTGAACCCAGTGGATACTTACTGAGCACGAGGTGGATGACAACTGCGAAGCTGCCCCCCCTTGGGAACGTCTGCACATTTTTATGTACAAATGTATGAGCTAGGAAAGATACAGCAGAGAGAGAGAATGAACTCGGCCGAGGAATGACCTCTCCGAATGGCTCCTGCTGCATTCGATAGGGCTAGATAGCGCTCAATATTCTGTTTAGAATTGTAAACGTGAGGGTAATAAATTTGCTTATCTAAAAACCTTCACGACTGTGTGGTGTCCATTCTGTGATCGACGGAATCAACGAATATGACGGCATCTACCTTTTGTGATTAATGGAGTCAGGTTTATGTTATATTTAAGAGAGTAATTTCCTGTGTGAGATGCCCACAGTTTTGGTGAAACCCCGTACGTGATTCCAGTCGGTCCGGAGGACCCCCACTCCTAAAAACCAACCCATTGGATAGACGGACTCTTGGATCCATCCCCGTCTTGGTGTGTCTCTACAGCGCGCTGAAAACTTCTAAAAAAGGTAAGGACAAACCTATTGTGTTTACACTAAATTGTCCAAATTGAACAAACTAAATTGACACACACCATGACGGAGATATGTAAAATTGTATAATGGCAATGTGAATAATTGATATGTGTAAAATGAATAGACAGAATATTGAGTAAGGGGAGCCATTTGTATAGAGTGTGAGAAGGGACATAATTGACTGTGTGTAATCCACCCTCCGGTAATCCGTCTGTAAATAGGAAAAAGTAACGTGATTGTAGCAGTTAATGTGATAAAACACCACGGAGGTTAGAGTCCTGCCGGTCGGTGTTAACATGAAAGACACGACGGAGGTTAGAGTCCTGCCGGTCGGTGTCCTACTTGTCGGCCCGTAGACTGGGTTAGATTCGGACGCGGATCTATATTGTGACGTTGTGGTATACGTGTGGGAGGTAGCGACCCCACAAAACCATTTTCAGTATGTATAGTGGGTTAGAGGCCCCGATACATCTGTTTGTGAAGTATTTCAGTATGTATAGTGGGTTAGAGGCCCCGATACATCTGTTTGTGAAGTATTTTAAGGTTGTATAGTGGGTTAGAGTCCCCGATACATCTGTTTGTGAAGTATTTTAAGGTTGTATAGTGGGTTAGAGTCCCCGATACATCTGTTTGTGAAGTATTTTAAGGTTGTATAGTGGATTAGAGTCCCCGATACACCTGTTTGTGAAGAAATGTTTGTGTAACACGGAATGAGTGATTGGTTGTATTGCGTGAGTAAAAAATGGACGGTGAACGGTCCAAAGAGTGTGACGAGTATGGGACGTGTGGTCCAAATCGAATGGCAATGGTGAAGAAGGTTAATGACCAAGTGTTAGAAAGACGGAGGACGGAGGTGTGGCGCCTAATTAGTGCCCAGTTGGCCCAACATGAACAAAGAAAGGGCGAAAGACAATTTAAAAGATATTGGAAAGTGTGTAGAGCGGAGGGACTGGACAATATGTCGTCCCCATCACACGCGCAACTGGCTATGTGGTTTGGTGCAGATAAAAGAGAGCACAAACAGAAATGGGAAAACTTAAAAACTGATGCGAGCGTAGGCTGTTGGACGCGGAAAACATCGCAAAGGGCGTGGGAGAAGCGCGTCATACAAGCTGTGCGGTGTCAGGGGGCATGTCTTGCTCTGCAGACTGTGGAACAGAGGACTAAGAAGAAAGGAGGAAGTGATTCACCCAACCCCAAGGGGAGGAGCGGTGGAGGCGGAGGCATGTACCCAACACTGCCAGAAGAGATGACAGGCTCACCCCCGCCACATGCCCCAGCAGAGATAGCAACAGCTCCACCTGGTGGCGGAGGGGAGAAAACACAAATGCCAGTATTGGCAATAGCAGGACAAATACGCATCAATGAGACAGAAGTGGGCGCCATGACGGGAGAGGAACTGGGACGATTAGAGGACATCCTACATCCCCCACACCCATCGGGGTACCAAGGGAAGTTAAGACCAAGTCGGAATCCCTTCCACACAGACCTACCGGAAGGTCGTTTCCATCTCGCAGCCTTCACCTTATCACCTCCAACTCAACTCCTCAACTTGGCGATGTTTCGGCCTCAGAATTGTCTGTAAACGGACGCTTTGGTGGGACACGGACGCTCTGTGAAAACGCTCCGTGAAATCACTATCTATTTACATTACATCGCCACCCCAGAAGTGACATCGCCACCCTAGAAGTTGGATTTTAATTGTTCGAGTCTATTAAACCCCTCTCTACAATTCTGGAGTTGCTGCATGCAAAAAAAAAAAACTGGACTGCAAAGGACAAAAAGTTGGTAGGCTAAGTGCCAGCTAGTACTGCTACAGCTGGCAGCTGAATGAATGGCTACAGCTGATTGAAGTAGTTGGAAGCTATAGTGGCAAAACAGCAAAATGCCCCTGGACAATAAAGTTATGTGCTGGTGTGATAAATCACGCCATGAGGCTGAAGTCATGTGCTCTAATTGTCAAAAGTACATGCACTACGAGTGCCTTGGGCTATCGGTTATGCAAATAAGCAACCTCATAAATCAGGAGCCTGGACTATACATCTGCAAACTGTGCAGCCAAAAGATGACCAAAAAAGATGTTAATGCCCGGAAGAAGCAATATCCAACCAATATTTGCTATGAATATGATCCTGCTACCTACGACGCAGTCTCTCATAACTCGTGCAACAAGTCTACAACTGAGTTTATGGAGAGAATTGAAAACCGAGTAATTGCTCTTGAGACCAAACTACTATCAAGCGTCGTAGACATCTCAGCTGACGTGCAAACTAAAATGAAAACCTTTGCTGAGGCCGTAGGGCCGGGAAGACGTGCAGCAACCCAAGCACCCCGGTCAACAGGACGCACAACCAATGCGCCTTACCGAGCAGATCCATTACGCACAATATTGGTTACCAGCTTGACTGACGCGAAAAGATTCTCAGTGCCTTCTGAAATTAAGCGGCTAATCACAGAAAGTCGACCTGATGTTGTGCCTCTGATCTCATATGCTAGACTGTTAAATTCTGGCAAGTTACTAATTGAACTAAAAGAAAAGTCGCACCGAGAGGTGCTGCTTACCGGCTGGGATTCGCGGCTGTTCGGGCATGGCGCGGTTCTGTACCCGATGGGTGGCCATTCAAATCAGCATCAACAAAAGTGGGCCATTATCACACATGTCTCCCGGGAAACGGACTTCGTGGATTTCGAAAAAGAGTTGAAGACGGAATATCCTTCGGTGAATCAGGTGACCAAGTTTCCTCCACGTGAGAAGAGTAAACATGTCTCGCTTAAGCTCAACATCAGTGACCAAGCGGAATACTCCAGAGCTCTTCAGTATGGCTTTCGATACGATTTCTGCTTTTACCGACTCCAGCCACTTGCGCCTCGCCCTATGCGATGCTTTAATTGTCACAGATTTGATCATGTCGCCAGTGTCTGTCGATCACAACGCCGCTGTGTAAACTGTGGCTCTACTGACGCTGACCACGCCCACTCTTGTACAAGTGACCCAAAGTGCTGTAATTGTAGTGGGATGCACCCGGCCAAAAGTTCCACCTGCCCCGTGTATCTTAAGCGTTTTGCAGAAATAAAGCAAACGATAATTCATGGATAACATCTCGAATAATACTAATATATGTTTTACCAACATCAGAGGCCTTTACGCTAACTATGATGAACTCTCTTATTATATATTACACCATAAACCCAGTGCTGTATTTGTCTCTGAGACATTTTTAACCACTGCAATGCCAGATCGGGTATTCACTGTTGAGGGTTATGATTTTATTCGCAAAGACCGCCCCTCATTTGGAGGGGGGCTGGCCGTTTATATACATAGTTGTGTGAAATATAAACGACATGTAAATCTAGAAAGCAAGGACTTTGAAAGCCTATTTTTTTCATTTGACTTAGACTATGTAAAACTATTTACTACCTTCATTTACCGCAAACCTGATGGAAACATGTCAATTCTTAACCATATTGAAGAGGCACTGGAGAATAGTCCTGTCAGTTCCAATTCTTGTAATCTCATAATTGGTGATTTTAATGTACACAATGCTGAATGGTGGTCCGAAGACAAAACTGACCAGCAGGGGTTAGAAATGGAGCTATTCTGCATCCAACATGGCTTGACACAAATGGTCACCTCACCCACTCGATTTCCAGACCGGCTGCCTGGGACACCATCTCTTATTGACTTGGCATTAACTGACACCCCTGATATTTTCTCTGCTGTGTCTGTGACTGCTCCACTTGGAACCTCTGATCATGGTCTTATCAATATTTTCCTGCCATATGTTAAACCTGTTTCTGAGATACTACAAATAGGAAATCAGTCAATAGATGGGACTAATGATCTAACTCATCTTGATTTTAAACGGATAGCTGATTGGACACAAATTCGTCAGGCACTCAAGGACTATAATTGGACCTCTGTGTTGTCTAGTAATGATGTTGAGACAGCTTCGGAGAATTTTAACAAAATTGTCATTTCCATATTGACTTGTTTGATACCAGGTCGACGGCGCTGTAGGGCACAAACAGGAAAACATAAATTGCCCTTTATTACCTCTGACTTCATAAGGTTAAAAGCATCAAAGCATGCACATTGGTCAAACTTTAAGACAACAAAGAGTGAACATGATCTACAGGCTTTTAGACATTCCAGAAATGCCCTGCGTGCTGAGATAACTCGTATTAAAAAACAGTATTATACACAACAAGCTCAGAAACTGGCTACGAGTTATTCACCAAAACACTATTGGGGTATGCTTTCTGAGATGTATACATTTTCAGACTGTCATGAAAAAATACCTGAGCTATCACATGAAAATAAGACATATACGAGTGATGTTGCAAAAGCTAACATTTTGAATCATATATATACCTTCAGTGTTTATGAGGATCAACAAGAGTATGACTGTCCACTACCTGAAACTAAGCATGGCTTATTGACTGAGGTGCATGTATCTTCAGAGAGCGTGTACCGTAAATTGTGTAAACTTGATGTCTCAAAAGCCAGCGGCCCTGACGGCATACCAAATGTATTTCTGAGAAATTGTGCTCTTGAACTTACACCTGTGCTGACTTACCTCTTTAAATTGTCCATCAGCAATTCTAAAATACCTCAGATATGGAAATCGGCCTATGTGACACCGGTTTATAAGCACAAAGGAGATCGGGCAGATCCAGCAAGCTACAGACCAATATCACTAACTTCCTGTGTTGGGAAAATTCTTGAGAGTATTGTAAATGACAGGCTGATGACATTTTTATTGGAAAATGTGTTGATTTCTAAAAATCAGTTTGGATTTTTACCCAAACATTCTACACTGGATCAATTGGCACTGGACTATCATACCTGGGTAAAGGCTGTAGACCAAAAGGAAACATGTGTAGCAGCATTCTTGGACCTCAGCAATGCATTCACAGCAGTACCGCATAATGCCATTCTGCAAAAACTCCCAGCATTTGGCATCCATGGTAAAATGCTGGCCTGGATTCGTGATTATTTAAGTAATCGTTTTCAGCAGACACGAATAGGGCATTCCTTTTCTTCACCCTTACCAGTGCAATCCGGAGTACCCCAGGGAAGTGTGATTGCTCCAACTCTGTTTATATTATTCTTAAATGACCTACTGACTGTTTTGGAAGACTGTTCTGTGTTATTGCCTCAAAGTATTAATATTATTCCAGCAGCATATGCAGACGACACAATAATCACAGTTTCCAGTGCATATCCAGCTTTAGCTATTGCTGGTCTGAATTATGCGTTGGCTACTGCTAGCCGTTGGACCAAAACCTGGGGCATGAAGTTTAATGCTTCTAAGACAGTGTGTCTGTGCTTCACAAAGCAATATGCCAGTCGCTTAAACAACCAGGTTGTGTTTGAGGGTCAGACCATTCCCTTCTCAAATGAGACAAAACATCTGGGGGTCATTCTTACGTGTGACCTCAAATTTAAGCGTCACATCGAGGAGACTTGCAAAGCAGCTCGTAAAGAAATTTTTGTTCTGAGACTTCTTAAGACAAAGTTGCCACCGAGAAGCAACGAACTACTGCTGCGTATATACAAGGCCTACATCAGATCTCGATTGGAGTACTGCTCAGTGTTGCTATGTGGTATTGCAAAAACATTGGTGAATTGTTTAGAAAGCCTACAGCGGAGATGTATGCGAATAATTCTCCAGCTGCCATACCGTGCAGAAATAGCACCTGAGCACTATCGAAGGCTGGGTTTGATCACACTGCAAACAAGACGCAATTTTGCGCTGTCATGTTTTGCTTATAAAATGTACAATGGGCTTTCACCCAAAGCTTTGGACCAATACCGTCCTACACAAAAGGTTCTACCTTATAATGTGCGCCGACCGAACTATGTGCTGCCTGATGGGACGCTGCCTATGGCGGATATAGTGCGGAGGTCGTGCTTTGTTTTGGCTATACAAATGCTTAACGTCCTGGACTATGACTGTGTCACTCAGCACGGGTCTATGGGGGAATTTAAGGGGTACCTGACAAGCAACTTCAGCAACGAACAGTTTGTGAATTTTCCATTTTGTTAGGACCTTTTCTTTTTCTTTTTCTCTTTTAACTCTTCCAACGGTCTTATGGCCACGGAATCTAAATGTGTATTTTAAATTAAATTGTTATATTTCTGATATATTTTAAAATAATAAAGGACATTAAAAAAAAAAAAAAAAAAAAAAAAAGGACTTACAGGAAGTACCCCCATGTATGGCGGAGCCACGGGAGGCCTTGCGCATACTGGAGGATGGGGAGGTAGGAGAGATGAGGGGAGCATAGGGGGAAACAGTGAAGGGGCAACAGAATACAGAAGAAAATATCTAGAAGCATGCAAAAGACGGGACGACCTGGAATATGAATCTGAGAAGGGAAAACAATGGCTCCAGGGGGAACTGGCACAGCAACAGCGGGAAATAAAGGACCTGAAGAACGCACTGGGCAAAGCCCAGGGGACTGATGATCAAGGGGAAACATCTGAAGCAAGGTCCCGAAGAATACACTTGGAACGCCTGGAACGCAGCCTGGAAAAAGGAATACTCGGAAGAGAACGCACGTTGGAGCAATTGGAAGAAACCCAAAAAGTCTTGGAAGCTCTCGGAATACCATCTGACACTGAGGTGTCAGATGACAGCCCAAGCGGGAGTGAAGGGGATGTGCCCGAGGTGTGGGACACCGAGTTGAAAGTGGACATTTCTAGTGCCCAGAACCAACACATGATTGCAGAAGCAATGAAAAAACCCAGGAAGAAGAGGACAAAATTGGTGGTTCCCCCAAGCGATAGGGAAACACGCTCTCACGGTAAAAAAAAACCCGGTGGTCAATACCCACTTATGGTGGGACCAGGGGGAGTAATACAACAATACACCGCATTAGGCTTTAAGGACGTCCAGGCAATGGCCCTGAAATTACCTCCATTGGCCGCTGGAGCATCCGCATGGCTAGAAGGCCTGCAAAAATTAATGACTGGACAACAAATGGCCCTCGGAGATGTCAGAATGATGATGGCAAATTCAACATCAACGTGTGACTGCGCTCGAGTGGAAAGGAGAGCCCAAACGACAGTGTTGGGAAATGAAATACCATTCGGACCAGTGAGTGAGCGTATATATGACCAGTCACAGAACCCAAAGACACAAGTCGTTTTGGGGCATTATGAGATAAGAACAGATTGTTAAAGTGTAGTCTCCAAGCTTTCCAATGATGTGTAACACATGGAAATCTGATAATATTTGGAGGTGTAGCGGTGATTTGAAGTTGGCAATTCCCAAAAAACCAAAGGGGTTTAAACGGCCTCTGAAGTTTTGGGCCATTCTCACCTCTCTGCTGTTGGGACAATAGGGCTCATTTGGATAAGCCACACCCCCTGTCAAACTCCCCCTCAAAGCAGTAAAGCACAGGGAGGGAGCACAAAGGTTATTGCTTCCACAACAAACCATTGTTTACCAGTTTCATTATGTGTATCTGTTTTATTTTTGGTTTCATTTATTGATCTCACCTCACAGCAGAAGGTTGTTATTGTTCTCTTACATTTTTTTATATCAATTGATAAACTGTCACTGGCTTGAGAACGTGTTGTGTAACACATGTAACTTTTATGTTAAAAATAATGTTAATGTTCAGATCAAAAACAGTGATATATTATATACAGTATGAGTATGAATCGTTTTTATTGCCATTGTTGTTTTTTGCTAATGATAAATAATAAGCAATATACTATTGAAAATAAAAGTATATATCAATTAATAAAGCAAATCACTCAAACATTGCTTAGAGAGCGCTTTTCATACAAGAATGATGAAAGATAAGTTTACAATATATTTAAAAAAACAACAGAAGAGATCTGGTGTTTGGGTATTTTAATGTTATTGCAATGCTCTGATTCATGAAACCTCACACAGTTTCTACACATCATCCCCCCAAAAAATTCATAATATAAATACTTTAAGTGAGTTACAACTTTACTTTAAGCCATAAAAAATTGCCAATTGAGTGAATATGAATCCATATTTCAGTAATAACGGATCAATACCTAATATTTACCACATCACATGGAGGTTGATTTTTATTCCTTCAAGTTTTTATTATTCAATGCTTTAACCTTACTGTTTTTTTTACACTCAACGCCATCTGTTCTTAAACAATGTTTTCCTCTAAATCTGCACCACATAGTATGCACAGTCATTTGCACTTTATGAAAAAAGAAATACAAGTTTTCTGTTTTGGCAAGCATTGTGAGTGGTCATTGTCCACTTCTTAAAGCATAAATATTTTGGCATTTACTCAAAAATCAAAACATAAATAAATCCAAAAATAATGCACAACAGATTTTCTTCCTGATAAAGGTCTAGGATGTTCTGAGATGAATCGGCGTTGCTTCTTCTGTGTGGGTAGTGGTGGGTGAATGTAACACAAAGTCTCTAAAACTAAATTCAGGTGGTTGGTTGATAAAGTGACATTGCAGAGCTGCTCCTCTGCAGTCCCGTGCAGTGGGTGAACTCTCCTCCTCCACAAAGTCCTGACCACTTTTAGAATGGCCTGATGTTTAGTCCAGGTGGGGCCAGGACAGGAAGACCATCCATACGGGGCAGAAGAAGAAAAAAAGATCTTCAGTTAAATGTTTCATTGAAGCAAATCAGAAAACTACACTGAAGTCGGTAAAGTGAAAGTACCTCAGCGATCTCTGCCAAAGTGTTGACTCCTGTCTTCATGGAGGCTTGATCAGTCCAAAGCCACAGTCAGGGGAAAACAGTGTGGCAGCAAAAAGGAAGTTGATTTCAATGTTATCGTGAAGCTTGTGTCCAACACGCCAGGCATGAAGTTGTTCTTGTTCGGCCCACTGCAGTTGTCACAATGAAGATCCACCTCTGTTTCAGGAAGTACATTGGTCCTGGCTGGAGAGGGTTTGCGGGAAAGTGTAACTGTAGGAGAGAGGGAACTTGGATTAGATTAAATGAAATGTGTGCCTTTTCATAACTGTCTAACAAAGGTAAACATTACTATATTGATGCTATTCTGCATTATTTCACGCTACTATCAGGCTGCTTATTCTCATGAATAAATCACCCTTTAAGGGACATTAATAAATTAATAAAGTAAAGTGAATGTGTGTTAAAGATCACCTGCTGAGCAAAATCAAAACATTAATGTACATAAAATATAAATAAAACAGGGATGGAGGCATGAGGAGGAGGAGAGGGATGGAGACAGGAAGAGAGGGGACATAACAGAAAAATAAGAATAAAAGAATAGACACATACCTCTGGTCTCTGGCGGAAACTTGGCATAAAGACTTTCTTCCTGCATCTGGTCGGGCTGGAGCTGTTAGACCCGGCCTGAAGAAAAAAAACGTTCTCAGAGTCTGTATCTGTACTTCCTGGTTTATTCTTGGTTTAGACCTCAGTTAGTGGTTAGCCCTGGTTTGAGTCAAAGGAAAAATCCTGTACATTGATGAATACTTTTACCTTATAACGCACGAGTGTCCGAGCTAGCTAATAACAATAGGTATGAGAAAGTCTAAACATGGACTAAACATGAGATAACGTACGTGTTTTTAGAATGAACACAAGATGATGTTTACTAGGCCATAGTGATGTCGATAATGGACATAGTGTAGCTGCTCTTTAATTTACAGACACAATCCTGCTGCTTCTCTGCCTGTGTCTGCTCCGCCTCACACTGAGAGAGAGCTATGGATGCGTTTATAACTACATTTATAACTTTAGAAGCCTCCTGTACTACTTGTAATGCACATACACTAGAGGAAAAGGCCGACTTTGCGTTTTATCGCCGCGCCTTCCCCATTGTTTACATTTCACTGCAGTAATCCAGAGTAACTTTATTTGGTCATAAAACCGAAAATATGAAGCGGATCTCTCTCAAATAAGAAGTGGCTGAAAGCTAGGGGTGCGCTGACTACATTTATGGAGTAGTTTAAGTTGGGAGAGGTCTTGATTTTAGTGTAAATAGCAGGTTCAGCTGCACGTTAGCTTAGCCGCTAGCCGTTAGCTTAGACGTTAGCCGTTAGCTAATAACAGCACAATAGACTCGTCAAAACTGGCACAGCATCCACAAGCGATACAAACAAACAAACTTTCACTCACCCGTCTGAACCTTTGCCTTCTGCTCAGCAAACTCGTGGTAAATCCATTTTCCAGTGTAGTAGTGGCAGCTTCTGAGAGCCACACAGGGGAGGCTTACAGCCATGAAGCCGCACACGCCCCCACGGCGTGCGCTATTTCTCTGACAAAACCAGACTTTTTCAACCTGAAAACTGATCGACAATAGGCGTATGTATAAAACTGACTTTTTTGCGTGGCATTTGTTTGCTAAAGCCTGTGTGGACTACGCAAACCAAGCAGCTGTGTGGCTGTGTCCCCTCCTCCTCCTCAGCATGTAAATACACACAGACAAAGGCACGCCCCTACAGCGGCTCCCAAATCTCCCAAAAACAAGCAGGTTTGAACCTAAAAGTTTACGCTTTTAAATATACCAATACTGGTAGCTTAAACATGGAGAGGCTTCTTCGTGACTTCAACTAAACGATTCTGGAAAAAAGTGAAAATCACCAATTTTCAAAATAAAAACTTTGTTTACGTTTTTCTCCAAACGCAAGCTGCCGACTTGTGTCTTTGGATTCCACGGCGGGTCACATATGTAATGCATTGCGCCACTACTATCCGGACCCCAAAGTAGTGTTCCCTCAATTGCCAGCATGGACCCCGGGAGAAAGCCCGGAGGTGTGGTACCAATCATGCATTGGGGTATGGACGGACGCAACACGTAAACACCCATTCAAGACGCAGGAATCACAATTGGTCTTTACCAGAGCAATTCTGGATAAATTGCCCCTCGATATAGTCGCAGAATTAAGGAAGAACCCGGACCTGATGGCGGCGGAGGAGAGCCAGTTCAGGAGACATGTGTGCCACCATTGTACTCTAAAAAACGAACAAGTGACAGCCAAATCTGGGGAGGTGATGGACCTCCAAAATCAACTGCTGAAAATGCAGTTGAAAGAATTGTGTGGGAAAATAAACAGTGATAAAAAGGAGCAAAAAGCAGCTAAAAAAGAAATGGCACAAACGCCAGTACAGATGTGGGTGAGCCCCCAGTCTGGACCCATGGGCGGAAACCGTGGCCGGGGAGGACGAGGACGTGGACGCGGGGGGTACCAGAACCAACCACGGTCGGACATCTGTTTCAATTGCGGGCAGACAGGACATTGGTCACGGGACTGCTCCAACCTGCCGCTGGCGCAGCCACAACAACAGTGGCAGCCCCAACAACCGCAATGGCAGCCCCAACAACAACAACAATACCCTCCTGATCAACCTCAAGGAATGCCCATGTCCAGGGGACGTGGAGGAAATCGTGGAGGAGGAGGAAGAGGCACTCCACCGTGGCAGGGTCCCCAGAACGCAGCCGCCCAGTTCCCACTTATGGGGGAGGACTGGGACCAGGTGTCATGACGGGGCCCAGATTCCGTGAACATGGGAACAGCAGACCCCATGTTCACTGTGACGGTGGAGGGGCAGAACATTCCGATGCTGGTCGATACAGGCGCAACCTATTCATCCTTGAATGTCCCGCTGAATAAAGGACTGATGTCCAAAGACTCTATATCGTTGGTGGGATTTTCTGGGTCCCCACAAAGTCTGCCATTCACCAAGCCACTAAAAACGAAAGTGGCTCACCAGACTTTCACGCACAGTTTTGTGTCAGCAGCACAAACCCCAGTTTCACTGCTGGGACGAGACATTCTTATGAAGACAAATGCATCCATTCTGTGTAGCCCTGATGGGGTTACTGTGACTTTCCCGCATGGACAAAGAACTATGTGCATGTTCCAAGGGGCACGCGGAGGGCAATGGCTGCTCGCCGCTGACGCGGACTCAGAATCCCGGCGCCACGCAGACATCTATTGGGCCAGACTCACAGACTCACCCAGGAATGGAATAGTCTCCACGTACACAGAAAATTGGGAAACGTGGGCGAAAACTCTACGCCCATACACCACAGTGGTGGATCCTTACCACTGCACTCTATTTTATGACAGAACAGAGGATTTAGTGTACCAACAAATGTTCAAAGAGAACGTGGAAGGCCATACCTGGCACTTACAAGCCACCAAATTGTATATAGGAAAAGAGGGGGTCGCGGCATTTGTTAACCTCGACCCTAACCAGAAGTGGTGGTACAACATGGACGCCACAGCGGCTCCACATGTCTCCTTGGCCCTGTCTCCCGGTCACCAGGTCAGGGACTTGGGAGGGATGGTATTGGCACTACGACAGGTACATGACTGGCAACCTGGGCCAGTCCCTGGCACAGAATATTCCTCATCCCACGATGTGTACAGAGTCTGCATTGACACAAGGGACGAGAGTGAATGTGAACACCTCGTGATCCCAAGATATCATGGTCGCGAACACACTGACCATGAGGAAACGCCTACATATCTGGCCAAAGTACCAGAGGAAGTGTGGTTCAAAGGCCCCTTTGACGTAGGCCTGTGCACAAAAGCACGGCCTGTGACCTTTCGTGTCGCGCCCAACTCCTTTGTGTGTGTCCCACAGTACCGGGTCAAACCGGAGGCGTATCCGTGTTCACGGGAGGATGTCACCTTTGTTGTAAAGGCCTTGGTGAATCGTTGGATTCCGTTCCATGGTTTCCCATCGGTAATTCGGTCTGACAATGGCACTCATTTCAGTAACAAAGATCTGGCTCGTGTGGAGTGCATGTTGGGCATCAAACATGCATTTGGATCTGTTTACCACCCACAATCTCAGGGAGTGGTAGAGCGCATGAATGGTGTCCTAAAATCTAAATTGGCAAAAATCACAGACTCCACGAAAATGTCTTGGCTCCAGGCGTTACCACTTGCCCTGCTCTCAGTACGACAGTCTGTGAACAGGTCAACTGGCTATTCTCCATACGAGCTCCTTACCGGCAGATTAATGCCGGGCCCTAACTCCACTTTTCTCCCCAGAGATCAGGACGCAGAGGTCCCAACCCGCATTCCCTACAAAGCTTATTGGGATCAACTAACATCTCTTGTTTCCAGGCTCGAACCTCAGAAACTTGTCACCCCCAGAGACTTGGAACAGCACACGGAGAGCAGGAACGCATCACCGCGGGTCTATCTTAAGGTCCTGCGTCGTTCCTGGTCCCAGCCCCGGTGGACTGGTCCTTTTCTGGTCACTGCACGCACCAACCACGCTGTGCAGCTCGAAGGGAAGGGGTCCAAGTGGTTCCACGTCACCCAGACCCGTGCCGCTCAATAATCATCACCTTTTTGCTTGTTGTGCTTATATCTCTTCACGCTTCGCTAACCACTTGTAGATTGTGTCTCAGGTTGAACTGACGGTGACAAGCTCCAGCGCACTCTTGTCGTTAACAGACGAGTGCCCTGAACAAAGGTTAACTGTTCCCTGGTATCAGAAGGTAACACACACACCGCTAACATGCCTTGAATTGATAATTTTCGTGGTGGTGGTTGTCCCGCCACCAAAAGAGGGGTAATGGTATCAATGGGAATAATTAGCTTAGGGCTATTAATTGTGGCTGCAATTCTGATGTTCACACCAGATCACCCTGACCAACCACCATCATACAAAAACATTTCTTAGAATGCGGCGCTGCGAGGAGGCGGTGAACCAAAGGGCAGAGGCAGGAATGGGCAACAACACCAACATCAAACTCCTGGAAAATGCCTGATGCCGAAGCAGGTATGGGGACACTTTTAATTCTATGCAGGAACGGTCAGCTGATGGCGATCCCAGGACAGTGGCAGTGGCACGTGTTGGCAGAGAGCCTACTCACCTGCAGGCAAGTATGGAACAACCCCGCAGCATGGCAGAATGTAACATGGCAACTACCAAAGACACGGAGTAAACGGTGGGTCTCAGATACAAAATACACCCAAACATGTGTACCACTTAAATTCATGGTACCGGTACACTCAATTGACACGGCACTGGATCAGATGAATCGCCTTAAACTGGCCTTTGAAGCTGACACCCATCCAGGGGACGATTGGTGGGCCTGGCTTTTCTCTGGCTCCTGGAGACAGCTGCTGGCTAAAATAGCTGTCTTACTGATTACCATTCTGATTTGTTTTTGCATGTTTGCCATGTGCGTTGTCCCATGTCGGAGATCTATGATGGCCCGGATGACCCAATCTATGACAGTAACGATGCCGACGGGAAAAACGGTCAGTATGGTGTGTTGCTCTTAAATGTACAGGAACCACCCAGTCCTATGATGGCATGCTCGACTACGACGCTGGAGGCGATCCCAAGCTGTCCGGAGTATGTTGTTCCCCTGTCCACAGATCCTGCGGTGCCAGCCCCAACCAAATGACTGCATCTGCAATAGTGTCCACACACATAGCGCAATACATTGTCCAGAGAAAGGCTGGTTGAGTACACATGCTGGGTTTAGGATATGTACTTTTGCTTTAGCGACATAGTGTTGATAATTTAGAAATGATCAAAAGAGGGAATTGACGGAACATAGCATATAATTAGTTTAGTAAAATTGTGTTATACTGTTAAAAGCTCATTGCGGGACATAGAATTATTATTGACATCAAGCACAGTGCATAAACATACTCCATCCTTGCTCTATTGCTTTATAATCGCCTATTCCTCAGTCAAAGCTTATCACAGGATGTGCGGGAGGTCATCACACGTCTGTCTGAACCCAGTGGATACTTACTGAGCACGAGGTGGATGACAACTGCGAAGCTGCCCCCCCTTGGGAACGTCGGCACATTTTTATGTACAAATGTATGAGCTAGGAAAGATACAGCAGAGAGAGAGAATGAACTCGGCCGAGGAATGACCTCTCCGAATGGCTCCTGCTGCATTCGATAGGGCTAGATAGCGCTCAATATTCTGTTTAGAATTGTAAACGTGAGGGTAATAAATTTGCTTATCTAAAAACCTTCACGACTGTGTGGTGTCCATTCTGTGATCGACGGAATCAACGAATATGACGGCATCTACCTTTTGTGATTAATGGAGTCAGGTTTATGTTATATTTAAGAGAGTAATTTCCTGTGTGAGATGCCCACACCTTCTGTCAACGCCACCTTCCCTGCTCATCCCCGCTGTCGGCCCAGGGGGGCAGAGGCTCGTGAGATGGTTTTGGGCAAAGGCAGTGACAGGTGCAGCTAGTCTGTATTTTACAACAAAGCGCTGAAGTCCGCGATCAATACGCCGCGCACTGTTGGACGTTTTCCACTCAGACACTGGAGCTGTCGCTCAAGGCTTTAAGAGACTGACAAGGATGACCGAGCCACGCGCTCCCCTTCCTTCAAAACACTGTCCCAAAACAACAAAGCAGCGCGCATGGGTGTGTGTATTTGGGGGGGGGTCATATGCTCCAGTCACTGTGTGACTCGGGCAAACACTGAATCTATCAAGACAAACAATAGCAATAAACACACGCGCTTTATGTCACATGAGTCTGTGCAACAGCGGCACATTCAGCCAGACTTGACTCCACAGAATCAGCATAAAAACACTCACTGTGCACTCCATCATCTGTGTAGAACTCTTCACCTCTTTATCCACGACTCTCACTCGTCTGGTCCATCATTAGCTCCATTTGGCAAAACTCCACAACAACAGGTCTGTCTCCACCTGCTGCGCTCATCACGCTTGTTTTACATGTCAAAAACACTTATCCATGTTATAGCCAAGGCGGCGTGGGAGATGCATTCACTCTCCCTTTTTTTGTCCACAAACGCGCGGAAATTCGGGACAAATAATGATATAACAGTCGGGTTCTCCAGCGGAGTGTTTAGGGACTCGCTCCCAAACATCAGGAGGAACCACCGCAGGAGGAAGAAAAGCTTAAGCAGCTGATGTTATGAGTTATGAGAACGATGCAAAAGACAAGCAGACAAAAAAAAAACACGTACCAACGATCAGGGGAGACGCACAGGCATTGTCTCTTCAGTCATCAGGCAAAACGTAAAACAATAATAATTGTTGATAATTATCTTGTGTCGGAATAGCGGCACGTTGCATAAAAGATAAAGGTGTCACCACTCCGACAAAGGGTGAAAAAAAATTGTCGGAGTGGCGGGACGTTTGATAATAAATGGAAACACCGCAATTCCGACAATTAGAACTCAATGTCGGATTAGCGGTGTGTCGGAATGGCGGGGTGTAACCGCGCGCTCACATGACTTGGTTTGGGCGCGGCAGTTGCGGCGTTCAGTAACCAGCCGAGACTTTCCTTGTTTGGAGCACGCGGGCACTCCAGCTGTACTTGCAGCAAGAGTTGGAGACTTCTGGCTTGGGGTGAGTTGCTTGTGGCTCCCGTTCGGGTTTGTGGCTTTACGCCGAGACTGAACCAAATGTGTGCGTCATTCCAGACTTTGAGCAGCGGCGCTAGTAATCTGCGTGGACGTTTGTGCGCCGGGGTGCTCCGGTTCGGCTTGGGCTGCGAGTTCGGGGCTTTTTGCTCGAGGTAGGTCGCTCGTTGTTCCCTGGCTGGTCCAAATTCCGCCCCTCTCTAGATCCTGAGCCGCAGTGGGGACTAGCCGTTGATACCACACCGGCTCTCCCCCTCCTCCTGCTGCCATGAGCTCATGCCTTCCACAGCAGGTAAGGTTCAAAGTGTTTAAGATAATACGACTCGTGTCTCCATTGTAGGCTCGAGATTTTCTGTGCGTGGTCCATAACAAGGACCGCTGCTTCCTGCGGGAGTCCGTTGTTTTGTCCAGCTTTGTGCCTTCGCATCCTACACTGCTACGGGCACGCGCCCTGTACACCACTCCAACAGTCGGTCCTGCTGGTCTAATGCCACAAACGCGGTGGCCCCGTGGCACTAGTGCGCTTCAGCGCGCTCGGACTGTACTGCTGTGGCCTAGCGGTTCAATAGCGCGGTGCGCCATTAATGCTGGGTTTGGTTTCTCTGTAGCCCGCAATCCCTCAATCGGTGAGTTGGTTATGGTTACTTTTTGTTTCTTTATTTTGATTCTATTCTTATTACTGCCTGCAGTATTTACCGGCTTTGTTTGTTCTTTGCATTATTAATTGTTTTGCCTAATAACATTTGGAGCATGAACTACTGGCCCATAGTCAGCGTAAAAGCCTAGTCGACTGAAGAACAGTTTTATCCACCAGGCTAGGGCTGGGCGATATGGCCTAAAATCTATATCATGATATGAAAAAATATATATCACGATTACGATATATTTGACGATATAATTGACAATGGACGAATTACTTCAAAATCCCAGCCTCACGCCTATTGGGAAGATTCATTCAGTGATATTTGATTCTTTTTTTTTTTTATGGCACAATTATCTTCCAAATATGATCTACTCAAGCAGTTTACATCCTTCATTTCATTTTACTTTTTCAGCACGTGTCCCCGTGTTCTACAGTCACCGTTTATGCTGCTCTGATGGAGCAGAGCGTAACATAAATTATATTGTGTCCACGACGATATAAAAAAATACAACGATATCAAAACATTATATCACAATAACGATATGCGATACGATATGGCCCAGCCCTGGGCTATCAGGAAACTGAACTCCCTCCCGTCCCTGCTCTCCCTGTGCTTCCACCCCTTACTCCCCTCCCCCGCTCCACAACAAGGAAGAGAGAATGGACAGCTTTGTTCGCTATATGTATAACGTTTGGCCCTGTCAGAAACTGCAGCGGTTTTTCAACAAAAAGAATATCTATGAAGGAGCTCTTACGCGTTAGAAAGGGCATTGAAACACACAACATACTTGATTTAGATGAATGGTACAGCTTTCCTCAACCACATCAAGCTCCGAGTTCGTTGATGACGTTGGAAGGACCGATGCTGCCCAGAGCCAAGCGTCGTTGTTAGTGATGGCTTGCTCCATTGTGGTTTTCCTCTTAAGCTTCGTCACCGGCGCTTTTCACCAGTAATTTCAAAATAATGTAAGTACGTCCACGATGTGAACGCGCTCACTGAAAACTCTACCATGTCGCTGTAAAGTGTTGGAGGACACAGTGCTTGTGCTCGTGTGCATGTGCAGACTGTCAGTCTGAGCAGCACTGCAGCCGTGGAAACATCAGGCCCCAAACCAACGGCGTCACGGATTTGAAAAAAGACACTAGTACTAGATTACCTGCAAATGCAAAACTAACTTTGTAAATGTGAGTACTTTAACGCGTTACTAAGTAGTGCGTTACAATATATGCATCTCAATGTGTTTGAACAATACAAAACGAAGAGAGCACGAGCTTTAATATGTTGACAAGCAATAACAGCCTTATTGCTTCACTTCTTATTGAAGAGTGGCAGACTTTGCACAGGGAGTCGATGGCAGCTCGTCTAAAGCCCCGGGACAAAGCGAGGGGGTTTTCAGCCGAGCGATTCCGTTTGTTCTATGGATCAGCTTCAGTGGAGCTGTCGGGAGGAAAGCCAGAACGCATTTGTGCAGATGGAAAAACACAGACAGCGGGAGACCCGACGCCACGCTCTCAACTAGGCCTCTGCCCCATCAATGTGGAAGTATTTCTATACATATCTTTTATCATACTATTAGTGATTTTATATATAACTGTGTTGAACCTGCTTTAACCACAATTTCTCTCATTACAAACATCACCATCCCCTGGGACGTTTCAATCCAACAGCCTTTAACCTATACACCGTTTGAAATCATAAAATAATAAATAATAATAATAATTTTGCGCGCAGTGTATGAACTTTTTCTTTGTTCCCAATTCAAGTACAGACATTTTTCACTATTAAATACAGGAATGAATGCAGAAATGTTTAGTATGAGAAGGCCAACAGTGCCGTGTACTCCCTCATTGCTAAATTAATACGATCAGAAGATGTTTTTGAGTCCGACCAGTCTCCCATAACACACCTCTCGTGCAGTATTAAAAAACATCCAACAGGCTCAGGTGTAATCAGACACGCATGTCCTCACATCCTCTCAGCACATTTTCTCCCATCGCACTCTGATTGAGCCCGTGCTGTGACGTTCATAACCAAATTGGATGCTCAGCTCTTTGACATCAACGGTGCAAATGGAACTCATTTTGTTAACAGTTCTTTTTTCGTCCAGTTTTTAGAGGCAACTTCACAGCCAGAAGGTCCACGCCCGGCCCGGGTAGTTTTATCCACAAAACACATGTATTTAAAAAAAAAGAAAAAGTATAAAAACCAGCCCCAGTGTAACTGTGGATGCTTTTATTTATTTTAATTGTTAGACATGTGCCTCTTAGCTATGAGATCTGACTATGTTCTTTATTAGTTTAAAATTCACAAAACTCTATATTCTTCAAATATGCCGAAATTGTACATTGTTCTTCAAATGTGAACATGTGTGTTTTTAAATCTTTGACTCGTTTTTTTCTCAGAACTGCAGGATAAGTTTATCTACGGGTACAAGGAAGGCCAAGGAAGTAGGGCAAGCTGAGCGACGGAAAGCATGTTTTTCCCGCTTGGTGTGAGTCCGGCCTTACTGTGAACAGTCCTTTTATTTTACAAGTTTAATGTTACATCGAGGAATAGTCTTACTCTGCAAAGTAATCTAACACAAAGTTAAGCTACGTGTGTAGAAAAGGTTTGTGACTCGACGTACAGGTTGATGGAAATACACTTTTGACTCTCAGCACTTTCTCCTTCTCCCTTCTGCTCCTCACTCCACTCCAGTACAAACACAGGCTGTTCCCAGAGTCGATCCTTCCCCATAGTTCATTGACCTCCTCGGGAGTGGGCTCCTCTGAAGCCGAGTGTCCTCTTACCGAGTCAGTGTCCTTTTAGAACAGCCTCCGGAGCGAGCCGCTGCGTCATGTCACAGTCATATAATCAAATAACACTCTGTTCTTACAAAAACAACCGTTCCAACAATAAAAACTGGTTTTGGTTGAACATTTTGGCCTGAATAAAATATATAATCAATTTAAACATTAAACATTTTTATCAAGTTCAATTTATTGCTACAAGTCTTCAATTGCAAATTTATGTTAACAATTATATACGGTATAGGCCTAATTTCTCAATAAATATAAGCCTATCTATAGGCCTTTTATTAAGATTGACTTTAAAAAGACCTCATTTTTGTAACTTTACTTGCTTACAACACTTTAACCATTGACTTTTTTTTTTAACAACAAACCAAAAATATATTTAATAATTATTGTACTGAGTCATATCATATTCATAGTTTTATTGCTATAAAATTTGGGGTAAGAAAAAAAAGTGCATTCTGAATATGCATTCTGGCAATAATATGCCATATCAAGAGTCCAACAGCAAGCCTACTTGATGCACTGTACATTTAGCTCAAAATGGCATAGACCTATGCAATCCTCACCTTGGATTCAGCTCTGAAAGAGCTCACCTGAGGACCCAAAGGCATTCTCATTTAAAATATCTTCTTTTAGACCTTGACCGTCACTCTCCTTTCCTCCTAGCAAAAACAATATCCCTGCACTTTGTCCTGGACCATCAACTTGGGTTGTTGTAAGGCGCTTTAGAAATAAAACTTGATTGATTGATATATTGCATTGAGAGGAAGAGAACCGCATGTGTGAGGCTTTGCCTAATGAAGCTTATGCGCAAATTCAACAAGGAAGACTCACCAGCTGCATCAACCACCGCTCATCACCAGCAGCTGCTTCCACTCATCAATCACAGTCCAGCCATTCAGCTTCTCCACATCAACCAATCATCGCTCCAAGATTCCTTCATAAGCACCATGGCCCATCACTCCGAGTTTCCCAGCCGTGCTGCAACCTCGTCGCTTAAAGGAAACTGAATGTCTGACTCTGATTCTACTGCCGGGCCCTTGCCCCCCTTCAGCGGGGACACGGGTCCCACCGTTCTGCGCACTTCCCGGAAAAGTGCCCGCATCGCTGCTCGCGCAGCTCACGTCTCCCCGCTCTCGACTCTTCAGTCCAAGGGGATTTTTCCCGGAACCGGTCTCGGTCCTTCTCAGCTGGCTCAACTCGCCGCCGTCCTGCCGTCTGGTGATTCATCTCCGTCTCCGCCCGCTTCGCCGCCTCTTTTCGTTCTCCCGGAGGGGAAACGGTCCAGGAAGTCTTCGGTGGAAGACTTTCGTCTGATGTCTGCCTCCATGGACGCTCTTCGCCACTCCGTCTCCGGGCTGTCGGCCCATCTCCTGCTCAACGCCGCTCGTCCTGCCGTCTCCACTCAGCCTGCGCTGGTGCGCTCCACGCTTCTCTCGCTGCGGTGACTCAGCCGGATCTCCTCCCTCGCCAGCGCCCGTCCTGGGCCGTCTCTGGGTAGGCCGTATTCTCCGTTGCACGCTAATATCTCGTCATGGTTGCGTTCGAAAATCTTACAGGGCGCTTACGTGAACCTGGTCTCGCTCATTCTCCCCTCTCCCGAGGTCGACAGTAGATCATGTCCTCGGGTGAGTTCACTACGGTTTTCAAATATTCCGACCCCCGTCTCTAGAGATTTAGCCATAGGCGAGTTTCAGTTCAGTGTGTATCGGGACGTTCTGTGCGCCGTGTATCCGGATCGCCGGCCCGAGTTGGACTATTACCTATGTCTGATTGGGGATCTGAATTTAATGTACGGTCGGTCGCTGTACTACCAATATCACAAGGCTTTCACGGCCAAATCAGCATCGCTAATCGTTCAAGCTAACGTACGTCTGGACTGGTCCGTTCTCGATATAGAGTTGTTGCTCATGCTCACTCTCCTGTTCGATGTGCGGTTCAGTCGGTCATACCGCCCCTCTTTGCCCATCCATTCCTTTCACTGCCTCGCGGCCCGCGCAACAGCCACACGCTCTCAAGGGCCCCTCATCCCCACTGGATCGCCGTGGCAGAAAAATTGAGGTGTTTCACACCAACCCTATATGTAACAACTTCAACGAGGCGGTTTGCACCTATGGTAATTGCAGTTTTCTTCATATTTGTAGTTTCTGCAAGGATGCCCATCCGAAGTCTGTCTGCCCCCAGGCCGCCATGGCTTCAAGCGCTGATTTCTCGTCACCTATCTACCCCAATCAACGTCTCTGCACTGGCTTTCGAACTTCGTTTTCGCCCGGATCCCGGTTTTGTTAATGTTCTGCTCACGGGGCTTTCCCAGGGTTTTCGCGTGGGCGTTTAGTTTTTTGCCCGCGTCGTCTTTCGTTTCTAAGAACTTGCAATCCGCATTGAGGGAACCGACGGTCGTTTCTCAATTCCTTCAGAGGGAGGTTTCTAAGGGGTGCATGAGTTCAAGTTTTCGCCATTCCGCACTAGTCCCTGGGCGTGGCCACTCGCACGTATTCTGGCAAGAAGCGTTTGATACTGGACCATGCTGCCCCCCACTCAGGCCCCGTTCCCAGCCTCATTAGTTTATACCCCTCGCCCCATTCTCGCTCTACTACGCTACGGTGGACCACGCTATCGCGCAGATAAAGCTGGCCGGTTGTGGCGCTTGGCTCGCCAAGGCCGACGTCACGGGCGCTTTCAAAATCGTCCCCATTCATCCGTCTTTGTGGCACCTTTTCGGAGTGCGGTGGGAGTCTAGATTGTATTGCGCGGTTCGGCTGACGTTCGGTTGTAGGAGCAGCCCGTGCTTGTTTAACATGTTTCGGAGGCGCATTTCCGACGTGATTCAGACAGCAGCTTCCGCCCGCGATATCACAAAGCAGCAGCTCCTGTCCCTGCTGGGCCACCTCAATTTTGCCATGCGTATTGTTCCCCAGGGGCGTTCTTTCATCTCGCAGCTGCTCATTGCAGCTCACTCCGTTACATCGCTGTTCGACTCGGTCTCCCTGGACAAAGGGTGTCGCTCCGACCTGCGTTTCTGTTCCCGCCTGCTAAACGACTGCAATGGGGCGTCGTTCTTCTACGACGTCGTACATTCCCTGGACGCTTGCAATTTTTCACGCACGCCGCCCCCGTCCTCCGGGTTCAGGGTAAATGGTTCTGGGAACGCAAACGAATAGCCGTTCGGTGCGATAACATTGCCACCAGCTCCCCTATATCAAAAGTATGTTGGCCGTCGTGAACTTTACAGCAAACGTCAGCCTAATTCACCCAGCCTATTTGCCAACCACTCGATCAAACTCCTTCTAAAAGGCATCGCTAAACAAATTGCTCGCTGCGATTAATCAGTCATTCAAACCATATCTCAAGTTACTACTCGCTAGCTGGTTCCTGTCTGCGCTCTACGGTCTCCTCTGCGTAGGTGAGTTCATGACCCCGAACACACTGTTCAATTCTTCTAAAGGGTTGGCCTTCTCCGATTTGAGTTTTCATCCCGATTTCTTCAATCTGGTCCTCAAGGGTTCTAAAGGCAAAGGCGCCTGTAACATAGTCATTGCCCTTTTCTAACCATGCTGAAATTCGCTCAAACGTTTCAAGCTCGGTCCGCCCAGTCAAGCGCTGTTTTTAACCCCGGAAGGTTTACCTATGACGGCATCTAGGTTTTAAAAATACCTTCGGTCGGCGCTCCTTCTCTGTGAACTATCCCCACACAACTATTCAGCCCACTCATTCAAAATCGGGGCCGCTGCATCGCTGCTGCTTAAGGTCTCCCGCAGCAACACTCCAACAGCTGGGGCGCTGGTCTTCCTCGGCCTACATCTCTCACATCCGTCCTGAGTCGAACTCCATCTTTCAGTTCAACGTTCCCTTCACAACTAAGTTTCGTGCATATAACTGGTGGTGGTCTAGACCCATCTCACTCGGCTCTTGTCAGATACACAACACAGGCTCGCCACCGGAGGTTTCTCCTCCCTGTCTGCCGCTCTCTAGAGGGCCTCTGCTCTGCTACCCCCGTCGGAGGGTTCCCGTTTCTGCTACCCTCGCCGGAGGGTTCCCGTTCTGCGCTGCTCGGCTATCCTCGTTGGAGGGTTCCCGTTTCTGCTACCCTTGTCGGAGGGTTTCTGCCTCCTGCCCTCGTCGGAGGGTCTCCTTGCTGCCCTCGTTGGAGGGATTTTAAGCTTCTTCACCCCTGCATCTGTCATTTCTACAGTAAGCATCATCATCTCATCATAGTTCAGCTCCATCCCTCCTTCTCACTGTCATTCGTTCCCTTAGGCTCACAGGCTGTCCATTATCTCAGCTGGTTTCGTCTCGGCCTGCGTGCTCATTTTAAGCTGCAGTCACCTCGCACTGTCAAACGTGGTAAGCGCAGCACCATCAAAAGCACGAGCAATTGTCATCACGTCATTGTCTCGGCTCAGACCCCGGGTAATTTTTGGGGGAAGATCCTGGCTATCGTTCATCCAATCTTCCACTGGGGTCTGAGCCCCAAATTATGTTCTGCAATTCAATTCAATAAAACGTTCTAAAACGCTTTTCTGTGTGAGTCTTATCAGCTTGAATTACATTAAGAGCATCTTGCAGCATGGTGGGGCTAAAAAGGCTGCCTTTAATTAATAGGCTTTCAAAAATGGCCATCACAACTACAGCAATGTAGTACAAAAGCAGGAGATTGCCAAGCTTGGTAGAGAGTCACTCCAAACATTATAAGTAAGCAATGAGCTGTTCCTCGAATCCAGCTGAAAGGCACTTGGAACTAGGGATGGTCCGATATGAAAATGTTCTGCCGATATCGATATTTGCCTCGCTGCTGTAGCCGATATCCGATATTTGCTTTGACGTTAAAAATCTATAGAAAGGCTCACTCAAATATTATAAAGTTTGCAAATGATCCTTCCATTATTGGAATGTCTTATGCTTATGTCTGGGACACACTGTCACTCATGCACTGTTGGAGAGAAGTGTCATGTTTTTGGTTCAAAATTTACTCAGACATATTATATTATACTTTCACCCATCTCCTCTATTAATGGGAAACAGTGACACTTGGAATATGCTAGGCTATTACTTTTTTTTATTTAAACATGTAGCCTACCATGTTTAAGTTACATGTTTTTAAACACATTTGATGGATTTCTCTGAGGACAGCTCTGTATGAAGCTTTGGAATTGCAAAAAATAGCATCTTATCACTTTAATAGCACCTTATATTGAACTTATGAGGCCACAATGTGAAGATTTAGAGTTGGTTTAGAGCAGGCAAAAGGATTTTCTAGATTAGCATGAGCTTTGAACTGCATTGTTTTCAATGAAAAATGCACTACCGATCGCAAATGTATTTATCCGCGGTTCGGGAGCAGGACCACACCTCTCGTACGCCCTTTCCGGTCTACGTCCTATAAACACCTCCCGGTTCCTCTCCTCGTACCCGTTTACGTGCCCCTCCCTCCCACCCTTTCCTTTTTTCATCCCTTCTATCTTTCAGGTCGGTGGGGATGAAAGCCCGAGAGCTCATCGTCGTCTCCTACGAAGCCCCAAAACGATATCCCAATATTATTCGCCGCCGTCATCTTGCTTGTTTAATAAAGTTGTTCCACTCGATTTGAGGTCGTGGTCCTTGTAAGTTAATATGCGCGAAAATGCGGACATATCGCCTCGTTTTTACAGGTCATTAACATGACAAAAGTGGGCACAGTAAACATGAATATGTGTTATCTGAGCATGCGCAGCAGATGAGAACACGGTGAGAACGCCAAGCTCTGACAATGTGTTCAAATTGTGGCGCTCAGTTACAAACAAGACGATAACAATGAGGAAGTGCGGGTGGAGCAAAGCAGCATGGCAGGTGAGCGAGACAACATTAAGGAGCTGTCAGATTTGATACGCTCCATCTTTCACACTAAAAACTGTTGGGTTGCACCAGCCCAGCAGTAGTTAATTTGACCCAGCAAGATGGGTTCCTCCTTTCTAACCCAGCAGATGAGTTAAATATTCTACCCAAATGCTGGGTCAAATTAAATACAATTCTGGGTTGTTTCAACAACAATGTTGTTTGAAATGTATTCATATAAATGTCCACAATATAAAATATTTCAGATCAATGAATTAAGGTCAAGAACTGGAACAGATAAAAACAATGTCAATAAAACATTTAGTGCAAAACAAATGAAACAAACTAATTTTTAAAACGCCTATCCGCCTGGTAGTAACAAGTTGTCCTTGAAGCTGTTGGCTCTATTTGCAAGCAAGTATTCTAGTTTGAAGAAACTTTACCAGTTTAGACTCTCCTCCTGGCACTTTGCAGGAATTTCCACACATGATCACACTGCTTCGGGTATTCAATGTCTAAAATAAAGAATGCCTTAATAATAATAATAATAATAATAATAATAATAATAATAATAATAATAATGCATCGGTTTTATATAGCGCTTTTCTGGACACTCAAAGACGCTTTACATTGCACTATTCATTCATTCCATACTTGGTGGTGGTAAGCTACTATTGTAGCCACAGCTGCCCTGGGGTAGACTGACGGAAGCGAGGCAGCCAATCTGCGCCATCGGCCCCTCCGACCACCACCAACCACTCACTCACTCACATCATTCATCCCGGCCTATTGTACATGTTTTTGGTGGTAGGGGAAACCGGAGTACCCGGAGGAAACCTACGCAGACACGGGGAGAACATGCAAACTCCACACAGAAAGGCCCTGTCCAGGTGGGAATCGAACCCGGGACCTTCTAGCTGTGAAGCGAGAGCACTAACCGCTGTGCTACCGTGCCGCCTTGAGGCAGGCATCAATGGCTTTAAGCAGTGCGTCGTGTTCCAAAGCCTGACCAGCAATGATGACAAAGGCCTGAGATACATGCTGATCATTTCCCAATGTTAGGACGTAGGGGTATGGTCTGGATGCCTTGGCCTCATGGAGGTATTCCACCATGAGGGGTATGGTCTGGATGCCTTGGCCTCATGGAGGTATTCCACCATGTTTGTTCCAGGCTAAAAACAAGAGAGAATGAATGAGCACGAGCATGTGAGAGTATGAGAGAGTAAGGAACAAATGTCTACCAGCTAGTGTAGTGGAATAAAAATAAATAAAAAAAAGACACAAGAAAAAATATTATTTGACGTGAAGTCTAGTTAGGTTTACAATTTGGAAACTATTCAGTGCATCTTTAATTTAGTCTTAATGGTTATGGCATACAGCTCACATTATCATGAATGAAGAGACAATGCCTGTACGTGTTTTTTTTGTTTTTTTTCTACTTGTCTTTCGCATCGTTCTCATAACTCATAACATCAGCTGCTTAAGTTGTTCCGCCGGCTTTTCTTCCTCCTGTGGTGGTTCCTCCTGATGTTTGGGAGCGAGTCCCTAAACACTCCGCTGGAGAACCCGACTGTTATATCATTATTTGTCCCGAATTTCCGCGCGTTTGTGGACAAAACAAGGGAGAGTGAACGCATCTCCCACGCCGCCTTGGCTATAACATGGATAAGTGTTTTTGACATGTAAAACAAGCGTGATGAGCGCAGCAGGTGGAGACAGACCTGTTGTTGTGGAGTTTTGCCAAATGGAGCTAATGATGGACCAGACGAGTGAGAGTCATGGATAAAGAGGTGAAGAGTTCTACACAGATGATGGAGTGCACAGTGAGTGTTTTGATGCTGATTCTGTGGAGTCAAGTCTGGCTGAATGTGCCGCTGTTGCACAGACTCATGTGACATAAAGCGCGTGTGTTTATTGCTATTGTTTGTCTTGATAGATTCAGTGTTTGCCCGAGTCACACAGTGACTGGAGCATATGACCCCCCCCCCCCCCCCCCCCAAATACGCACACCCATGCGCGCTGCTTTGTTGTTTTGGGACAGTGTTTTGAAGGAAGGGGAGCGCGTGGCTCGGTCATCCTTGTCAGTCTCTTAAAGCCTTGAGCGACAGCTCCAGTGTCTGAGTGGAAAACGTCCAACAGTGCGCGGCGTATTAACCGCGGACTTCAGCGCTTTGTTGTAAAATACAGACTAGCTGCACCTGTCACTGCCTTTGCCCAAAACCATCTCACGAGCCTCTGCACCCCTGGGCCGACAGCGGGGATGAACAGGGAAGGTGGCGTTGACAGAAGGCAAACAGATACGCTCAAAATGATTGTCGGAATAGCGGTACCAAAAAGTGTCGGGATGGCGGGGTGTCGGAATGGCGGTCCGTCCCCATAGCCAAGGCCGCGTGGGAGATGCATTCACTCTCCCTTTTTTTGTCCACAAACACGCGGAAATTCAGGACAAATAATGATATAACAGTGACTGAATGGAATTAAGAAGAGCTTTTTCAATAAGTAAACCGTGTTTGTGCCACTGTTTCATTATTGCAGTTATGAGAATGATGCGAAAAACAAGCAGACAAAAAAAAAAACAATCAGGGGAGACGCACAGGCATCGTCTCTTCATTCATCAGGCAAAACGTAAAACAATAATAATTGTTGATAATTATCTTGTGTGTCGGAATAGCGGCACGTTGCATAAAAGATAAAGGTGTCACCACTCCGACAAAGGGTGAAAAGAATTGTCGGAGTGCCGGGACGTTTGATAATAAATGGAAACGCCACTCCGACAATTAGCGGTGTGTCGGAATGGCGGGGTGTAACCCCTTTATTGTGCTGGGCTGTTGAACTATAAAACATATTGCTGGTTTCTTCCACGCGTATCAGCCCAAACAAACAGTGTCAATATTATCAACAGAACTAATCTCCCAGTAAACAGTTCATAACTCACACAAATGTTCCTTCACCGGGCTATGGTTCACGCAGAAAGTCCCGTTGGCTCTGCATTGTCTGTTTCTCCAGCTCAGTCCTCCCTCTGTGTCCCCAGTGTCCTCGTCTGCAGTTGACAAAGTTGAGTTTCATTTGGCCAACCTAGTATGTAAAACCGCAGTGTGCAGGACAGGCTTTCCCGTACTACCTTATTTGTGGGCCTCAGATTGTGGTCTTCATCTTCTCTAGGCAAGTCAATGTGGCCTTTCTGGCTGCCTGAGCCACTGTTGAGAAGAATGCCAATCATTGAGCATCCAAGAGGCTCTGTGCACAAGCGTTTTCTACTCTGGTTATTTTCCTATCGAAGATTAGTACAATAAATATTTTTAAATGGATGGATGTAAGACTGGAGGATAGTCTAAATGAAGTCTTTAGTTTAAATTTTAAAAAAAATGTCTAAGTCCTTTTTATTTAACATTAACCCCAAAAATAAAAATCCATAATGAACACCTACCTTCAGAGAAGTATTCTCATCCAACACATTTCCAATGCTTGCAGCCACATTTGTTCGATATGCTGCTAATCTTTCAAAAGAAAAGGATGTAAATGTACTGTATATAGTAAACAATTCATTACTTCTGTAAAACGTGTTAAATCACGTCTGTCTGGCTCTTCTCCCTCAACTGCATGGGTGCCATCTCTTCTTCCCTGCACACCATGTCGGGCACCGCTTCCTCAGGCAGTACCCTGTTAAAAGATACATATGGATTATCGGCATTTACAGATAAATAGTATTTTGCATAGGGGGAAAGGAAATCATTTGTGTACAGTACTTTTCACCAAAGACACCCAAAGCGCTTCATAAAGGGACACAAGCTTCCAATTATTGCCAACGGACCCTCTCACCACCACCATCAACTTACTCGGGCTACCATATATTCCCACATGGTCTTCCATCGTGGTACAATCCCGCCCAAGCTGCTCAGCCTCTGACACGTGGCTTGAACAGGCATTGTCAAAATAGTATGGCCTGTAAATAATAATAATTATTAAATTCTAAAAATACAACAAAACAAGATAAAAAGGCAACAGACAAACAACATGAACACGGACATTAATACGTTTTCCCTCCCAATGCATGGCCTTACAAACTGCCAGAAAAGGCTTCAAACAATATGATTGAAGTTCTTCTAAATGGTCACTTTTATGCAGCGCCTTTCTACCTACTTTTTAAGGCACTATAAGCGCTTTACGTCAAGAAATGACTCACCCATTCACATTCACACACCAGTGTACGTAGACCAGAGGCAAGGTGGGGGAAGTGTTTTGCCAGACGAAGTTCAAAACAAAAGACTTTAAAACAATACAGACTGGTACAGTATATAAACAATCCTTTATTTTTTATTTTTACTTTTACCTGGTCCTCATCCATTTGTGGACAGCATTCAGGTCCTTCCAAATCTTTTGTGGCAAACCAAAAATAGACATTATAAATAGTAAAAGCATAAACAGTAAATGATTACAAGATGCATCGAGATTGAATGCAGCATAAAAGTGCAATATTCTTAGCATTTAGCAAATTAAGAAAATAGTAATACTTGTGTTTAAAAGGTTTGTGCTGGCTTGACCCACACGGTCTTTCTCAGAGACACACACTTCATGTTGGCTTAAAAAATAAAACATGACATGACCTTTTCACTCATGCATGACCAAATTTAAAAATAGCGCCAAGCAGTCTAAATGTTTTAATTTTGATTTTAAGTACCTATAATATATGTGAATTGCACCAAATGCATGTGATGCAAGGTATTAATGTCTAGCACCAAATCTCCAAATACATTATTAATATTATCATGTTCATTTGTAAATGAACATGTCCAAATTATTAAAATATAGGGCTTATTTTTCGCCTTGCATTTTGTAACCTGGGGACAGTAGAAAACAGTGAGGGTTTTGTCTGATTGCTGGCGACACAGTGCCAATATCCTCAGTAAAGTAAAATACTTACGTAAATGCCAGACATAGGTCGTTAGACAGAGCTAGCCATTAGCTAAGTATGCTAACTTAGCTTGCTAGCCATCTAACGGTTCTCGGCCCGGAGTTCACTAGTCCCAAGGATCCAGTTTTGGTTTTTGGTTTGCTTCGACTACTTATATATATATCTAACACTAGTGATATAACTTGAGTTTTAACAGACTAGAACTGGGGTTGCTGAATGTCCAGAGGGAGGTGGAATTTGTTGGTCAAGTATATGACCATCTCCACCTTGTCTAGAAAACCTACCATTTCTGCCCAAAATCATTGAGAGAGTTAAGGGCTTTGGAGACTGATCTGGAGGTCCAGGTGAATTTCCCAGGTGGAGTCAAGGGCTTCCTCATGTTTCACAGAGCCTTAACACACTGCTGAAATCAGGAACCGATAGCAGCTCCTAATGTCCTGGGCAGTATGCTGTTGTGGACCATATGGACCACCTGGCTAGTACATCAAACAATGCTGACATTGCAGGCATTGCGATATTTAGTGCTCTTTTGATTCAAACTTTATATTACAGGTCAAACACACGATAGAAGATGGGACTTTTGTGGCATTCAGCTACTTTCTGTCTGATCTTTTAGGTGTTATAGGCAAGTTCAGCTTACTACAGCAGAGAAATACAGTCATCCTCCCCCCAGGTATTTTAAATTGAATTGAAAAATGGCCAATTTTAATCTGTGCAAGCTGGTAAAAGACTAAGTTTATCCCCACCCCAGGCAACATGTGGCGTTGAGACCCTTCTAGACCCCATCAACATGATGGAAACGACGCCAAAACCAAATGGCAGACTGGCTGACTTTGTTGCAATCATGAAGCAGTCAGGAGATGAGAGAATGACATGGATCTATCAGCCCTTAGGCTCCAGAAGGCTTTAAAACTTACCTGTGATGCTACTATCAAGCATTTGAAGCACAGATTTGGCAGTCTTCTTGGTAGCTTGGATTTTGCAGTAACACTGTATATTTAGATTAATTGTAGTTTTCATTTTTGTTCATATTGAATGTTTTCTCTTGTAGAAGAGCCCATTAAAGACATCCCAACAGCGAGGCTGTGAGATGTTTTAATCACTCCTGGCCAGATGAAAGGCACAGTCTTTTTGATTCTCCTAGAGCACTTTTCTTCTGTCCTTGACAAGTTGGTGACTTTTCCCCACATAATTAACGTTTAGACAACTATTAACTGCTCTAATTTCATTATATTACACAGAAATGGCTGTGATAAACCCAAACTCACAGAGCAATGCCAGGAGTTGAAGATGTGTGTCTTTTTGTGAAATATTGTTTGACGTTTACTGGGTTTATACTAGTCTGGCCTAAGTCTTCGGTCAGAAAGACTGCAGCGGATCCAGAGATTTAACTTAGTCTTTAATGGATTTCCACAATCACGGTGAGTTGTAGCAGGGTGTATCTGAGCAATGGTAGGTAGCTGGGATGTCTAGGCATGAGTAAATAGATATAAAGTATGTTGTCGTGTGTGTGTGTGTGTGTGTGTGGTCACAGATGCATTAACATTAACGCACACAATTTAGTGAAAAACACAAAAGTCTGAGGCATGCCGTGCCACTCCTACCGCTCCCTCTGCAGACTGACCTGTGGCAGCAGTGACGCCGGGAGCTATTCCTTAAAGAAACAGTGTCTTAGAGCAGGGACATTTGCACACTTTTCCATGTTTAAAAACAAGACTTAGGCCCAGTCCCATTTCTCTCACTTGCTCTGAGAACACTCGCTATGAGTTCCTTCCACATTAGAGTCCCCTCAGTGAGGGAAGTGCAAGTGAAGATTTTCCCCTAAGGAATGGGACAACACTAGTATGAAAATTGGGGCAGAGAACATGTTCCTTACGTCACGCGCAACATCGACGTGTCTGATTTCACCCCCGTCTAGTAGATAGCGGTAATACAGTTTATACACATAAACTACAATAACAAGAAATACGTAGCTCCTGCCTGTTGTGTGTGCCATGTTGATTTATCTACGTTTGAGAAATCAACGGAGAGGAAATGTTTGTGATGGTCGGGATGTTTCAATTTGGCACTCCGCTCAACTTAGCTGCCAACCACCATTGTGTCTAAAAACAAGCCTACATGTTCAGGTTGTATAGTTTGTGTGACATGTCGGTGCGCGTCTTCCCGGATGGTGACGGGTAGGTGGCCCCGAGCAGAGCCTATAAGCATCTCGACACCCCGCCATCTCGACACACCGCCAATCCGACACTTTTTGGTACCGCTATTCCGACAATCATTTTGAGCGTATCTGTTTGCCTTTGACGGAACATAGCATATAATTAGTTTAGTAAAATTGTGTTATACTGTTAAAAGCTCATTGCGGGACTTAGAATTATTATTGACATCAAGCACAGTGCATAAACATACTCCATCCTTGCTCTATTGCTTTATAATCGCCTATTCCTCAGTCAAAGCTTATCACAGGATGTGCGGGAGGTCATCACACGTCTGTCTGAACCCAGTGGATACTTACTGAGCACGAGGTGGATGACAACTGCGAAGCTGCCCCCCCTTGGGAACGTCTGCACATTTTTATGTACAAATGTATGAGCTAGGAAAGATACAGCAGAGAGAGAGAATGAACTCGGCCGAGGAATGACCTCTCCGAATGGCTCCTGCTGCATTCGATAGGGCTAGATAGCGCTCAATATTCTGTTTAGAATTGTAAACGTGAGGGTAATAAATTTGCTTATCTAAAAACCTTCACGACTGTGTGGTGTCCATTCTGTGATCGACGGAATCAACGAATATGACGGCATCTACCTTTTGTGATTAATGGAGTCAGGTTTATGTTATATTTAAGAGAGTAATTTCCTGTGTGAGATGCCCACAGTTTTGGTGAAACCCCGTACGTGATTCCAGTCGGTCCGGAGGACCCCCACTCCTAAAAACCAACCCATTGGATAGACGGACTCTTGGATCCATCCCCGTCTTGGTGTGTCTCTACAGCGCGCTGAAAACTTCTAAAAAAGGTAAGGACAAACCTATTGTGTTTACACTAAATTGTCCAAATTGAACAAACTAAATTGACACACACCATGACGGAGATATGTAAAATTGTATAATGGCAATGTGAATAATTGATATGTGTAAAATGAATAGACAGAATATTGAGTAAGGGGAGCCATTTGTATAGAGTGTGAGAAGGGACATAATTGACTGTGTGTAATCCACCCTCCGGTAATCCGTCTGTAAATAGGAAAAAGTAACGTGATTGTAGCAGTTAATGTGATAAAACACCACGGAGGTTAGAGTCCTGCCGGTCGGTGTTAACATGAAAGACACGACGGAGGTTAGAGTCCTGCCGGTCGGTGTCCTACTTGTCGGCCCGTAGACTGGGTTAGATTCGGACGCGGATCTATATTGTGACGTTGTGGTATACGTGTGGGAGGTAGCGACCCCACAAAACCATTTTCAGTATGTATAGTGGGTTAGAGGCCCCGATACATCTGTTTGTGAAGTATTTCAGTATGTATAGTGGGTTAGAGGCCCCGATACATCTGTTTGTGAAGTATTTTAAGGTTGTATAGTGGGTTAGAGTCCCCGATACATCTGTTTGTGAAGTATTTTAAGGTTGTATAGTGGGTTAGAGTCCCCGATACATCTGTTTGTGAAGTATTTTAAGGTTGTATAGTGGATTAGAGTCCCCGATACACCTGTTTGTGAAGAAATGTTTGTGTAACACGGAATGAGTGATTGGTTGTATTGCGTGAGTAAAAAATGGACGGTGAACGGTCCAAAGAGTGTGACGAGTATGGGACGTGTGGTCCAAATCGAATGGCAATGGTGAAGAAGGTTAATGACCAAGTGTTAGAAAGACGGAGGACGGAGGTGTGGCGCCTAATTAGTGCCCAGTTGGCCCAACATGAACAAAGAAAGGGCGAAAGACAATTTAAAAGATATTGGAAAGTGTGTAGAGCGGAGGGACTGGACAATATGTCGTCCCCATCACACGCGCAACTGGCTATGTGGTTTGGTGCAGATAAAAGAGAGCACAAACAGAAATGGGAAAACTTAAAAACTGATGCGAGCGTAGGCTGTTGGACGCGGAAAACATCGCAAAGGGCGTGGGAGAAGCGCGTCATACAAGCTGTGCGGTGTCAGGGGGCATGTCTTGCTCTGCAGACTGTGGAACAGAGGACTAAGAAGAAAGGAGGAAGTGATTCACCCAACCCCAAGGGGAGGAGCGGTGGAGGCGGAGGCATGTACCCAACACTGCCAGAAGAGATGACAGGCTCACCCCCGCCACATGCCCCAGCAGAGATAGCAACAGCTCCACCTGGTGGCGGAGGGGAGAAAACACAAATGCCAGTATTGGCAATAGCAGGACAAATACGCATCAATGAGACAGAAGTGGGCGCCATGACGGGAGAGGAACTGGGACGATTAGAGGACATCCTACATCCCCCACACCCATCGGGGTACCAAGGGAAGTTAAGACCAAGTCGGAATCCCTTCCACACAGACCTACCGGAAGGTCGTTTCCATCTCGCAGCCTTCACCTTATCACCTCCAACTCAACTCCTCAACTTGGCGATGTTTCGGCCTCAGAATTGTCTGTAAACGGACGCTTTGGTGGGACACGGACGCTCTGTGAAAACGCTCCGTGAAATCACTATCTATTTACATTACATCGCCACCCCAGAAGTGACATCGCCACCCTAGAAGTTGGATTTTAATTGTTCGAGTCTATTAAACCCCTCTCTACAATTCTGGAGTTGCTGCATGCAAAAAAAAAAAACTGGACTGCAAAGGACAAAAAGTTGGTAGGCTAAGTGCCAGCTAGTACTGCTACAGCTGGCAGCTGAATGAATGGCTACAGCTGATTGAAGTAGTTGGAAGCTATAGTGGCAAAACAGCAAAATGCCCCTGGACAATAAAGTTATGTGCTGGTGTGATAAATCACGCCATGAGGCTGAAGTCATGTGCTCTAATTGTCAAAAGTACATGCACTACGAGTGCCTTGGGCTATCGGTTATGCAAATAAGCAACCTCATAAATCAGGAGCCTGGACTATACATCTGCAAACTGTGCAGCCAAAAGATGACCAAAAAAGATGTTAATGCCCGGAAGAAGCAATATCCAACCAATATTTGCTATGAATATGATCCTGCTACCTACGACGCAGTCTCTCATAACTCGTGCAACAAGTCTACAACTGAGTTTATGGAGAGAATTGAAAACCGAGTAATTGCTCTTGAGACCAAACTACTATCAAGCGTCGTAGACATCTCAGCTGACGTGCAAACTAAAATGAAAACCTTTGCTGAGGCCGTAGGGCCGGGAAGACGTGCAGCAACCCAAGCACCCCGGTCAACAGGACGCACAACCAATGCGCCTTACCGAGCAGATCCATTACGCACAATATTGGTTACCAGCTTGACTGACGCGAAAAGATTCTCAGTGCCTTCTGAAATTAAGCGGCTAATCACAGAAAGTCGACCTGATGTTGTGCCTCTGATCTCATATGCTAGACTGTTAAATTCTGGCAAGTTACTAATTGAACTAAAAGAAAAGTCGCACCGAGAGGTGCTGCTTACCGGCTGGGATTCGCGGCTGTTCGGGCATGGCGCGGTTCTGTACCCGATGGGTGGCCATTCAAATCAGCATCAACAAAAGTGGGCCATTATCACACATGTCTCCCGGGAAACGGACTTCGTGGATTTCGAAAAAGAGTTGAAGACGGAATATCCTTCGGTGAATCAGGTGACCAAGTTTCCTCCACGTGAGAAGAGTAAACATGTCTCGCTTAAGCTCAACATCAGTGACCAAGCGGAATACTCCAGAGCTCTTCAGTATGGCTTTCGATACGATTTCTGCTTTTACCGACTCCAGCCACTTGCGCCTCGCCCTATGCGATGCTTTAATTGTCACAGATTTGATCATGTCGCCAGTGTCTGTCGATCACAACGCCGCTGTGTAAACTGTGGCTCTACTGACGCTGACCACGCCCACTCTTGTACAAGTGACCCAAAGTGCTGTAATTGTAGTGGGATGCACCCGGCCAAAAGTTCCACCTGCCCCGTGTATCTTAAGCGTTTTGCAGAAATAAAGCAAACGATAATTCATGGATAACATCTCGAATAATACTAATATATGTTTTACCAACATCAGAGGCCTTTACGCTAACTATGATGAACTCTCTTATTATATATTACACCATAAACCCAGTGCTGTATTTGTCTCTGAGACATTTTTAACCACTGCAATGCCAGATCGGGTATTCACTGTTGAGGGTTATGATTTTATTCGCAAAGACCGCCCCTCATTTGGAGGGGGGCTGGCCGTTTATATACATAGTTGTGTGAAATATAAACGACATGTAAATCTAGAAAGCAAGGACTTTGAAAGCCTATTTTTTTCATTTGACTTAGACTATGTAAAACTATTTACTACCTTCATTTACCGCAAACCTGATGGAAACATGTCAATTCTTAACCATATTGAAGAGGCACTGGAGAATAGTCCTGTCAGTTCCAATTCTTGTAATCTCATAATTGGTGATTTTAATGTACACAATGCTGAATGGTGGTCCGAAGACAAAACTGACCAGCAGGGGTTAGAAATGGAGCTATTCTGCATCCAACATGGCTTGACACAAATGGTCACCTCACCCACTCGATTTCCAGACCGGCTGCCTGGGACACCATCTCTTATTGACTTGGCATTAACTGACACCCCTGATATTTTCTCTGCTGTGTCTGTGACTGCTCCACTTGGAACCTCTGATCATGGTCTTATCAATATTTTCCTGCCATATGTTAAACCTGTTTCTGAGATACTACAAATAGGAAATCAGTCAATAGATGGGACTAATGATCTAACTCATCTTGATTTTAAACGGATAGCTGATTGGACACAAATTCGTCAGGCACTCAAGGACTATAATTGGACCTCTGTGTTGTCTAGTAATGATGTTGAGACAGCTTCGGAGAATTTTAACAAAATTGTCATTTCCATATTGACTTGTTTGATACCAGGTCGACGGCGCTGTAGGGCACAAACAGGAAAACATAAATTGCCCTTTATTACCTCTGACTTCATAAGGTTAAAAGCATCAAAGCATGCACATTGGTCAAACTTTAAGACAACAAAGAGTGAACATGATCTACAGGCTTTTAGACATTCCAGAAATGCCCTGCGTGCTGAGATAACTCGTATTAAAAAACAGTATTATACACAACAAGCTCAGAAACTGGCTACGAGTTATTCACCAAAACACTATTGGGGTATGCTTTCTGAGATGTATACATTTTCAGACTGTCATGAAAAAATACCTGAGCTATCACATGAAAATAAGACATATACGAGTGATGTTGCAAAAGCTAACATTTTGAATCATATATATACCTTCAGTGTTTATGAGGATCAACAAGAGTATGACTGTCCACTACCTGAAACTAAGCATGGCTTATTGACTGAGGTGCATGTATCTTCAGAGAGCGTGTACCGTAAATTGTGTAAACTTGATGTCTCAAAAGCCAGCGGCCCTGACGGCATACCAAATGTATTTCTGAGAAATTGTGCTCTTGAACTTACACCTGTGCTGACTTACCTCTTTAAATTGTCCATCAGCAATTCTAAAATACCTCAGATATGGAAATCGGCCTATGTGACACCGGTTTATAAGCACAAAGGAGATCGGGCAGATCCAGCAAGCTACAGACCAATATCACTAACTTCCTGTGTTGGGAAAATTCTTGAGAGTATTGTAAATGACAGGCTGATGACATTTTTATTGGAAAATGTGTTGATTTCTAAAAATCAGTTTGGATTTTTACCCAAACATTCTACACTGGATCAATTGGCACTGGACTATCATACCTGGGTAAAGGCTGTAGACCAAAAGGAAACATGTGTAGCAGCATTCTTGGACCTCAGCAATGCATTCACAGCAGTACCGCATAATGCCATTCTGCAAAAACTCCCAGCATTTGGCATCCATGGTAAAATGCTGGCCTGGATTCGTGATTATTTAAGTAATCGTTTTCAGCAGACACGAATAGGGCATTCCTTTTCTTCACCCTTACCAGTGCAATCCGGAGTACCCCAGGGAAGTGTGATTGCTCCAACTCTGTTTATATTATTCTTAAATGACCTACTGACTGTTTTGGAAGACTGTTCTGTGTTATTGCCTCAAAGTATTAATATTATTCCAGCAGCATATGCAGACGACACAATAATCACAGTTTCCAGTGCATATCCAGCTTTAGCTATTGCTGGTCTGAATTATGCGTTGGCTACTGCTAGCCGTTGGACCAAAACCTGGGGCATGAAGTTTAATGCTTCTAAGACAGTGTGTCTGTGCTTCACAAAGCAATATGCCAGTCGCTTAAACAACCAGGTTGTGTTTGAGGGTCAGACCATTCCCTTCTCAAATGAGACAAAACATCTGGGGGTCATTCTTACGTGTGACCTCAAATTTAAGCGTCACATCGAGGAGACTTGCAAAGCAGCTCGTAAAGAAATTTTTGTTCTGAGACTTCTTAAGACAAAGTTGCCACCGAGAAGCAACGAACTACTGCTGCGTATATACAAGGCCTACATCAGATCTCGATTGGAGTACTGCTCAGTGTTGCTATGTGGTATTGCAAAAACATTGGTGAATTGTTTAGAAAGCCTACAGCGGAGATGTATGCGAATAATTCTCCAGCTGCCATACCGTGCAGAAATAGCACCTGAGCACTATCGAAGGCTGGGTTTGATCACACTGCAAACAAGACGCAATTTTGCGCTGTCATGTTTTGCTTATAAAATGTACAATGGGCTTTCACCCAAAGCTTTGGACCAATACCGTCCTACACAAAAGGTTCTACCTTATAATGTGCGCCGACCGAACTATGTGCTGCCTGATGGGACGCTGCCTATGGCGGATATAGTGCGGAGGTCGTGCTTTGTTTTGGCTATACAAATGCTTAACGTCCTGGACTATGACTGTGTCACTCAGCACGGGTCTATGGGGGAATTTAAGGGGTACCTGACAAGCAACTTCAGCAACGAACAGTTTGTGAATTTTCCATTTTGTTAGGACCTTTTCTTTTTCTTTTTCTCTTTTAACTCTTCCAACGGTCTTATGGCCACGGAATCTAAATGTGTATTTTAAATTAAATTGTTATATTTCTGATATATTTTAAAATAATAAAGGACATTAAAAAAAAAAAAAAAAAAAAAAAAAGGACTTACAGGAAGTACCCCCATGTATGGCGGAGCCACGGGAGGCCTTGCGCATACTGGAGGATGGGGAGGTAGGAGAGATGAGGGGAGCATAGGGGGAAACAGTGAAGGGGCAACAGAATACAGAAGAAAATATCTAGAAGCATGCAAAAGACGGGACGACCTGGAATATGAATCTGAGAAGGGAAAACAATGGCTCCAGGGGGAACTGGCACAGCAACAGCGGGAAATAAAGGACCTGAAGAACGCACTGGGCAAAGCCCAGGGGACTGATGATCAAGGGGAAACATCTGAAGCAAGGTCCCGAAGAATACACTTGGAACGCCTGGAACGCAGCCTGGAAAAAGGAATACTCGGAAGAGAACGCACGTTGGAGCAATTGGAAGAAACCCAAAAAGTCTTGGAAGCTCTCGGAATACCATCTGACACTGAGGTGTCAGATGACAGCCCAAGCGGGAGTGAAGGGGATGTGCCCGAGGTGTGGGACACCGAGTTGAAAGTGGACATTTCTAGTGCCCAGAACCAACACATGATTGCAGAAGCAATGAAAAAACCCAGGAAGAAGAGGACAAAATTGGTGGTTCCCCCAAGCGATAGGGAAACACGCTCTCACGGTAAAAAAAAACCCGGTGGTCAATACCCACTTATGGTGGGACCAGGGGGAGTAATACAACAATACACCGCATTAGGCTTTAAGGACGTCCAGGCAATGGCCCTGAAATTACCTCCATTGGCCGCTGGAGCATCCGCATGGCTAGAAGGCCTGCAAAAATTAATGACTGGACAACAAATGGCCCTCGGAGATGTCAGAATGATGATGGCAAATTCAACATCAACGTGTGACTGCGCTCGAGTGGAAAGGAGAGCCCAAACGACAGTGTTGGGAAATGAAATACCATTCGGACCAGTGAGTGAGCGTATATATGACCAGTCACAGAACCCAAAGACACAAGTCGTTTTGGGGCATTATGAGATAAGAACAGATTGTTAAAGTGTAGTCTCCAAGCTTTCCAATGATGTGTAACACATGGAAATCTGATAATATTTGGAGGTGTAGCGGTGATTTGAAGTTGGCAATTCCCAAAAAACCAAAGGGGTTTAAACGGCCTCTGAAGTTTTGGGCCATTCTCACCTCTCTGCTGTTGGGACAATAGGGCTCATTTGGATAAGCCACACCCCCTGTCAAACTCCCCCTCAAAGCAGTAAAGCACAGGGAGGGAGCACAAAGGTTATTGCTTCCACAACAAACCATTGTTTACCAGTTTCATTATGTGTATCTGTTTTATTTTTGGTTTCATTTATTGATCTCACCTCACAGCAGAAGGTTGTTATTGTTCTCTTACATTTTTTTATATCAATTGATAAACTGTCACTGGCTTGAGAACGTGTTGTGTAACACATGTAACTTTTATGTTAAAAATAATGTTAATGTTCAGATCAAAAACAGTGATATATTATATACAGTATGAGTATGAATCGTTTTTATTGCCATTGTTGTTTTTTGCTAATGATAAATAATAAGCAATATACTATTGAAAATAAAAGTATATATCAATTAATAAAGCAAATCACTCAAACATTGCTTAGAGAGCGCTTTTCATACAAGAATGATGAAAGATAAGTTTACAATATATTTAAAAAAACAACAGAAGAGATCTGGTGTTTGGGTATTTTAATGTTATTGCAATGCTCTGATTCATGAAACCTCACACAGTTTCTACACATCATCCCCCCAAAAAATTCATAATATAAATACTTTAAGTGAGTTACAACTTTACTTTAAGCCATAAAAAATTGCCAATTGAGTGAATATGAATCCATATTTCAGTAATAACGGATCAATACCTAATATTTACCACATCACATGGAGGTTGATTTTTATTCCTTCAAGTTTTTATTATTCAATGCTTTAACCTTACTGTTTTTTTTACACTCAACGCCATCTGTTCTTAAACAATGTTTTCCTCTAAATCTGCACCACATAGTATGCACAGTCATTTGCACTTTATGAAAAAAGAAATACAAGTTTTCTGTTTTGGCAAGCATTGTGAGTGGTCATTGTCCACTTCTTAAAGCATAAATATTTTGGCATTTACTCAAAAATCAAAACATAAATAAATCCAAAAATAATGCACAACAGATTTTCTTCCTGATAAAGGTCTAGGATGTTCTGAGATGAATCGGCGTTGCTTCTTCTGTGTGGGTAGTGGTGGGTGAATGTAACACAAAGTCTCTAAAACTAAATTCAGGTGGTTGGTTGATAAAGTGACATTGCAGAGCTGCTCCTCTGCAGTCCCGTGCAGTGGGTGAACTCTCCTCCTCCACAAAGTCCTGACCACTTTTAGAATGGCCTGATGTTTAGTCCAGGTGGGGCCAGGACAGGAAGACCATCCATACGGGGCAGAAGAAGAAAAAAAGATCTTCAGTTAAATGTTTCATTGAAGCAAATCAGAAAACTACACTGAAGTCGGTAAAGTGAAAGTACCTCAGCGATCTCTGCCAAAGTGTTGACTCCTGTCTTCATGGAGGCTTGATCAGTCCAAAGCCACAGTCAGGGGAAAACAGTGTGGCAGCAAAAAGGAAGTTGATTTCAATGTTATCGTGAAGCTTGTGTCCAACACGCCAGGCATGAAGTTGTTCTTGTTCGGCCCACTGCAGTTGTCACAATGAAGATCCACCTCTGTTTCAGGAAGTACATTGGTCCTGGCTGGAGAGGGTTTGCGGGAAAGTGTAACTGTAGGAGAGAGGGAACTTGGATTAGATTAAATGAAATGTGTGCCTTTTCATAACTGTCTAACAAAGGTAAACATTACTATATTGATGCTATTCTGCATTATTTCACGCTACTATCAGGCTGCTTATTCTCATGAATAAATCACCCTTTAAGGGACATTAATAAATTAATAAAGTAAAGTGAATGTGTGTTAAAGATCACCTGCTGAGCAAAATCAAAACATTAATGTACATAAAATATAAATAAAACAGGGATGGAGGCATGAGGAGGAGGAGAGGGATGGAGACAGGAAGAGAGGGGACATAACAGAAAAATAAGAATAAAAGAATAGACACATACCTCTGGTCTCTGGCGGAAACTTGGCATAAAGACTTTCTTCCTGCATCTGGTCGGGCTGGAGCTGTTAGACCCGGCCTGAAGAAAAAAAACGTTCTCAGAGTCTGTATCTGTACTTCCTGGTTTATTCTTGGTTTAGACCTCAGTTAGTGGTTAGCCCTGGTTTGAGTCAAAGGAAAAATCCTGTACATTGATGAATACTTTTACCTTATAACGCACGAGTGTCCGAGCTAGCTAATAACAATAGGTATGAGAAAGTCTAAACATGGACTAAACATGAGATAACGTACGTGTTTTTAGAATGAACACAAGATGATGTTTACTAGGCCATAGTGATGTCGATAATGGACATAGTGTAGCTGCTCTTTAATTTACAGACACAATCCTGCTGCTTCTCTGCCTGTGTCTGCTCCGCCTCACACTGAGAGAGAGCTATGGATGCGTTTATAACTACATTTATAACTTTAGAAGCCTCCTGTACTACTTGTAATGCACATACACTAGAGGAAAAGGCCGACTTTGCGTTTTATCGCCGCGCCTTCCCCATTGTTTACATTTCACTGCAGTAATCCAGAGTAACTTTATTTGGTCATAAAACCGAAAATATGAAGCGGATCTCTCTCAAATAAGAAGTGGCTGAAAGCTAGGGGTGCGCTGACTACATTTATGGAGTAGTTTAAGTTGGGAGAGGTCTTGATTTTAGTGTAAATAGCAGGTTCAGCTGCACGTTAGCTTAGCCGCTAGCCGTTAGCTTAGACGTTAGCCGTTAGCTAATAACAGCACAATAGACTCGTCAAAACTGGCACAGCATCCACAAGCGATACAAACAAACAAACTTTCACTCACCCGTCTGAACCTTTGCCTTCTGCTCAGCAAACTCGTGGTAAATCCATTTTCCAGTGTAGTAGTGGCAGCTTCTGAGAGCCACACAGGGGAGGCTTACAGCCATGAAGCCGCACACGCCCCCACGGCGTGCGCTATTTCTCTGACAAAACCAGACTTTTTCAACCTGAAAACTGATCGACAATAGGCGTATGTATAAAACTGACTTTTTTGCGTGGCATTTGTTTGCTAAAGCCTGTGTGGACTACGCAAACCAAGCAGCTGTGTGGCTGTGTCCCCTCCTCCTCCTCAGCATGTAAATACACACAGACAAAGGCACGCCCCTACAGCGGCTCCCAAATCTCCCAAAAACAAGCAGGTTTGAACCTAAAAGTTTACGCTTTTAAATATACCAATACTGGTAGCTTAAACATGGAGAGGCTTCTTCGTGACTTCAACTAAACGATTCTGGAAAAAAGTGAAAATCACCAATTTTCAAAATAAAAACTTTGTTTACGTTTTTCTCCAAACGCAAGCTGCCGACTTGTGTCTTTGGATTCCACGGCGGGTCACATATGTAATGCATTGCGCCACTACTATCCGGACCCCAAAGTAGTGTTCCCTCAATTGCCAGCATGGACCCCGGGAGAAAGCCCGGAGGTGTGGTACCAATCATGCATTGGGGTATGGACGGACGCAACACGTAAACACCCATTCAAGACGCAGGAATCACAATTGGTCTTTACCAGAGCAATTCTGGATAAATTGCCCCTCGATATAGTCGCAGAATTAAGGAAGAACCCGGACCTGATGGCGGCGGAGGAGAGCCAGTTCAGGAGACATGTGTGCCACCATTGTACTCTAAAAAACGAACAAGTGACAGCCAAATCTGGGGAGGTGATGGACCTCCAAAATCAACTGCTGAAAATGCAGTTGAAAGAATTGTGTGGGAAAATAAACAGTGATAAAAAGGAGCAAAAAGCAGCTAAAAAAGAAATGGCACAAACGCCAGTACAGATGTGGGTGAGCCCCCAGTCTGGACCCATGGGCGGAAACCGTGGCCGGGGAGGACGAGGACGTGGACGCGGGGGGTACCAGAACCAACCACGGTCGGACATCTGTTTCAATTGCGGGCAGACAGGACATTGGTCACGGGACTGCTCCAACCTGCCGCTGGCGCAGCCACAACAACAGTGGCAGCCCCAACAACCGCAATGGCAGCCCCAACAACAACAACAATACCCTCCTGATCAACCTCAAGGAATGCCCATGTCCAGGGGACGTGGAGGAAATCGTGGAGGAGGAGGAAGAGGCACTCCACCGTGGCAGGGTCCCCAGAACGCAGCCGCCCAGTTCCCACTTATGGGGGAGGACTGGGACCAGGTGTCATGACGGGGCCCAGATTCCGTGAACATGGGAACAGCAGACCCCATGTTCACTGTGACGGTGGAGGGGCAGAACATTCCGATGCTGGTCGATACAGGCGCAACCTATTCATCCTTGAATGTCCCGCTGAATAAAGGACTGATGTCCAAAGACTCTATATCGTTGGTGGGATTTTCTGGGTCCCCACAAAGTCTGCCATTCACCAAGCCACTAAAAACGAAAGTGGCTCACCAGACTTTCACGCACAGTTTTGTGTCAGCAGCACAAACCCCAGTTTCACTGCTGGGACGAGACATTCTTATGAAGACAAATGCATCCATTCTGTGTAGCCCTGATGGGGTTACTGTGACTTTCCCGCATGGACAAAGAACTATGTGCATGTTCCAAGGGGCACGCGGAGGGCAATGGCTGCTCGCCGCTGACGCGGACTCAGAATCCCGGCGCCACGCAGACATCTATTGGGCCAGACTCACAGACTCACCCAGGAATGGAATAGTCTCCACGTACACAGAAAATTGGGAAACGTGGGCGAAAACTCTACGCCCATACACCACAGTGGTGGATCCTTACCACTGCACTCTATTTTATGACAGAACAGAGGATTTAGTGTACCAACAAATGTTCAAAGAGAACGTGGAAGGCCATACCTGGCACTTACAAGCCACCAAATTGTATATAGGAAAAGAGGGGGTCGCGGCATTTGTTAACCTCGACCCTAACCAGAAGTGGTGGTACAACATGGACGCCACAGCGGCTCCACATGTCTCCTTGGCCCTGTCTCCCGGTCACCAGGTCAGGGACTTGGGAGGGATGGTATTGGCACTACGACAGGTACATGACTGGCAACCTGGGCCAGTCCCTGGCACAGAATATTCCTCATCCCACGATGTGTACAGAGTCTGCATTGACACAAGGGACGAGAGTGAATGTGAACACCTCGTGATCCCAAGATATCATGGTCGCGAACACACTGACCATGAGGAAACGCCTACATATCTGGCCAAAGTACCAGAGGAAGTGTGGTTCAAAGGCCCCTTTGACGTAGGCCTGTGCACAAAAGCACGGCCTGTGACCTTTCGTGTCGCGCCCAACTCCTTTGTGTGTGTCCCACAGTACCGGGTCAAACCGGAGGCGTATCCGTGTTCACGGGAGGATGTCACCTTTGTTGTAAAGGCCTTGGTGAATCGTTGGATTCCGTTCCATGGTTTCCCATCGGTAATTCGGTCTGACAATGGCACTCATTTCAGTAACAAAGATCTGGCTCGTGTGGAGTGCATGTTGGGCATCAAACATGCATTTGGATCTGTTTACCACCCACAATCTCAGGGAGTGGTAGAGCGCATGAATGGTGTCCTAAAATCTAAATTGGCAAAAATCACAGACTCCACGAAAATGTCTTGGCTCCAGGCGTTACCACTTGCCCTGCTCTCAGTACGACAGTCTGTGAACAGGTCAACTGGCTATTCTCCATACGAGCTCCTTACCGGCAGATTAATGCCGGGCCCTAACTCCACTTTTCTCCCCAGAGATCAGGACGCAGAGGTCCCAACCCGCATTCCCTACAAAGCTTATTGGGATCAACTAACATCTCTTGTTTCCAGGCTCGAACCTCAGAAACTTGTCACCCCCAGAGACTTGGAACAGCACACGGAGAGCAGGAACGCATCACCGCGGGTCTATCTTAAGGTCCTGCGTCGTTCCTGGTCCCAGCCCCGGTGGACTGGTCCTTTTCTGGTCACTGCACGCACCAACCACGCTGTGCAGCTCGAAGGGAAGGGGTCCAAGTGGTTCCACGTCACCCAGACCCGTGCCGCTCAATAATCATCACCTTTTTGCTTGTTGTGCTTATATCTCTTCACGCTTCGCTAACCACTTGTAGATTGTGTCTCAGGTTGAACTGACGGTGACAAGCTCCAGCGCACTCTTGTCGTTAACAGACGAGTGCCCTGAACAAAGGTTAACTGTTCCCTGGTATCAGAAGGTAACACACACACCGCTAACATGCCTTGAATTGATAATTTTCGTGGTGGTGGTTGTCCCGCCACCAAAAGAGGGGTAATGGTATCAATGGGAATAATTAGCTTAGGGCTATTAATTGTGGCTGCAATTCTGATGTTCACACCAGATCACCCTGACCAACCACCATCATACAAAAACATTTCTTAGAATGCGGCGCTGCGAGGAGGCGGTGAACCAAAGGGCAGAGGCAGGAATGGGCAACAACACCAACATCAAACTCCTGGAAAATGCCTGATGCCGAAGCAGGTATGGGGACACTTTTAATTCTATGCAGGAACGGTCAGCTGATGGCGATCCCAGGACAGTGGCAGTGGCACGTGTTGGCAGAGAGCCTACTCACCTGCAGGCAAGTATGGAACAACCCCGCAGCATGGCAGAATGTAACATGGCAACTACCAAAGACACGGAGTAAACGGTGGGTCTCAGATACAAAATACACCCAAACATGTGTACCACTTAAATTCATGGTACCGGTACACTCAATTGACACGGCACTGGATCAGATGAATCGCCTTAAACTGGCCTTTGAAGCTGACACCCATCCAGGGGACGATTGGTGGGCCTGGCTTTTCTCTGGCTCCTGGAGACAGCTGCTGGCTAAAATAGCTGTCTTACTGATTACCATTCTGATTTGTTTTTGCATGTTTGCCATGTGCGTTGTCCCATGTCGGAGATCTATGATGGCCCGGATGACCCAATCTATGACAGTAACGATGCCGACGGGAAAAACGGTCAGTATGGTGTGTTGCTCTTAAATGTACAGGAACCACCCAGTCCTATGATGGCATGCTCGACTACGACGCTGGAGGCGATCCCAAGCTGTCCGGAGTATGTTGTTCCCCTGTCCACAGATCCTGCGGTGCCAGCCCCAACCAAATGACTGCATCTGCAATAGTGTCCACACACATAGCGCAATACATTGTCCAGAGAAAGGCTGGTTGAGTACACATGCTGGGTTTAGGATATGTACTTTTGCTTTAGCGACATAGTGTTGATAATTTAGAAATGATCAAAAGAGGGAATTGACGGAACATAGCATATAATTAGTTTAGTAAAATTGTGTTATACTGTTAAAAGCTCATTGCGGGACATAGAATTATTATTGACATCAAGCACAGTGCATAAACATACTCCATCCTTGCTCTATTGCTTTATAATCGCCTATTCCTCAGTCAAAGCTTATCACAGGATGTGCGGGAGGTCATCACACGTCTGTCTGAACCCAGTGGATACTTACTGAGCACGAGGTGGATGACAACTGCGAAGCTGCCCCCCCTTGGGAACGTCGGCACATTTTTATGTACAAATGTATGAGCTAGGAAAGATACAGCAGAGAGAGAGAATGAACTCGGCCGAGGAATGACCTCTCCGAATGGCTCCTGCTGCATTCGATAGGGCTAGATAGCGCTCAATATTCTGTTTAGAATTGTAAACGTGAGGGTAATAAATTTGCTTATCTAAAAACCTTCACGACTGTGTGGTGTCCATTCTGTGATCGACGGAATCAACGAATATGACGGCATCTACCTTTTGTGATTAATGGAGTCAGGTTTATGTTATATTTAAGAGAGTAATTTCCTGTGTGAGATGCCCACACCTTCTGTCAACGCCACCTTCCCTGCTCATCCCCGCTGTCGGCCCAGGGGGGCAGAGGCTCGTGAGATGGTTTTGGGCAAAGGCAGTGACAGGTGCAGCTAGTCTGTATTTTACAACAAAGCGCTGAAGTCCGCGATCAATACGCCGCGCACTGTTGGACGTTTTCCACTCAGACACTGGAGCTGTCGCTCAAGGCTTTAAGAGACTGACAAGGATGACCGAGCCACGCGCTCCCCTTCCTTCAAAACACTGTCCCAAAACAACAAAGCAGCGCGCATGGGTGTGTGTATTTGGGGGGGGGTCATATGCTCCAGTCACTGTGTGACTCGGGCAAACACTGAATCTATCAAGACAAACAATAGCAATAAACACACGCGCTTTATGTCACATGAGTCTGTGCAACAGCGGCACATTCAGCCAGACTTGACTCCACAGAATCAGCATAAAAACACTCACTGTGCACTCCATCATCTGTGTAGAACTCTTCACCTCTTTATCCACGACTCTCACTCGTCTGGTCCATCATTAGCTCCATTTGGCAAAACTCCACAACAACAGGTCTGTCTCCACCTGCTGCGCTCATCACGCTTGTTTTACATGTCAAAAACACTTATCCATGTTATAGCCAAGGCGGCGTGGGAGATGCATTCACTCTCCCTTTTTTTGTCCACAAACGCGCGGAAATTCGGGACAAATAATGATATAACAGTCGGGTTCTCCAGCGGAGTGTTTAGGGACTCGCTCCCAAACATCAGGAGGAACCACCGCAGGAGGAAGAAAAGCTTAAGCAGCTGATGTTATGAGTTATGAGAACGATGCAAAAGACAAGCAGACAAAAAAAAAACACGTACCAACGATCAGGGGAGACGCACAGGCATTGTCTCTTCAGTCATCAGGCAAAACGTAAAACAATAATAATTGTTGATAATTATCTTGTGTCGGAATAGCGGCACGTTGCATAAAAGATAAAGGTGTCACCACTCCGACAAAGGGTGAAAAAAAATTGTCGGAGTGGCGGGACGTTTGATAATAAATGGAAACACCGCAATTCCGACAATTAGAACTCAATGTCGGATTAGCGGTGTGTCGGAATGGCGGGGTGTAACCGCGCGCTCACATGACTTGGTTTGGGCGCGGCAGTTGCGGCGTTCAGTAACCAGCCGAGACTTTCCTTGTTTGGAGCACGCGGGCACTCCAGCTGTACTTGCAGCAAGAGTTGGAGACTTCTGGCTTGGGGTGAGTTGCTTGTGGCTCCCGTTCGGGTTTGTGGCTTTACGCCGAGACTGAACCAAATGTGTGCGTCATTCCAGACTTTGAGCAGCGGCGCTAGTAATCTGCGTGGACGTTTGTGCGCCGGGGTGCTCCGGTTCGGCTTGGGCTGCGAGTTCGGGGCTTTTTGCTCGAGGTAGGTCGCTCGTTGTTCCCTGGCTGGTCCAAATTCCGCCCCTCTCTAGATCCTGAGCCGCAGTGGGGACTAGCCGTTGATACCACACCGGCTCTCCCCCTCCTCCTGCTGCCATGAGCTCATGCCTTCCACAGCAGGTAAGGTTCAAAGTGTTTAAGATAATACGACTCGTGTCTCCATTGTAGGCTCGAGATTTTCTGTGCGTGGTCCATAACAAGGACCGCTGCTTCCTGCGGGAGTCCGTTGTTTTGTCCAGCTTTGTGCCTTCGCATCCTACACTGCTACGGGCACGCGCCCTGTACACCACTCCAACAGTCGGTCCTGCTGGTCTAATGCCACAAACGCGGTGGCCCCGTGGCACTAGTGCGCTTCAGCGCGCTCGGACTGTACTGCTGTGGCCTAGCGGTTCAATAGCGCGGTGCGCCATTAATGCTGGGTTTGGTTTCTCTGTAGCCCGCAATCCCTCAATCGGTGAGTTGGTTATGGTTACTTTTTGTTTCTTTATTTTGATTCTATTCTTATTACTGCCTGCAGTATTTACCGGCTTTGTTTGTTCTTTGCATTATTAATTGTTTTGCCTAATAACATTTGGAGCATGAACTACTGGCCCATAGTCAGCGTAAAAGCCTAGTCGACTGAAGAACAGTTTTATCCACCAGGCTAGGGCTGGGCGATATGGCCTAAAATCTATATCATGATATGAAAAAATATATATCACGATTACGATATATTTGACGATATAATTGACAATGGACGAATTACTTCAAAATCCCAGCCTCACGCCTATTGGGAAGATTCATTCAGTGATATTTGATTCTTTTTTTTTTTTATGGCACAATTATCTTCCAAATATGATCTACTCAAGCAGTTTACATCCTTCATTTCATTTTACTTTTTCAGCACGTGTCCCCGTGTTCTACAGTCACCGTTTATGCTGCTCTGATGGAGCAGAGCGTAACATAAATTATATTGTGTCCACGACGATATAAAAAAATACAACGATATCAAAACATTATATCACAATAACGATATGCGATACGATATGGCCCAGCCCTGGGCTATCAGGAAACTGAACTCCCTCCCGTCCCTGCTCTCCCTGTGCTTCCACCCCTTACTCCCCTCCCCCGCTCCACAACAAGGAAGAGAGAATGGACAGCTTTGTTCGCTATATGTATAACGTTTGGCCCTGTCAGAAACTGCAGCGGTTTTTCAACAAAAAGAATATCTATGAAGGAGCTCTTACGCGTTAGAAAGGGCATTGAAACACACAACATACTTGATTTAGATGAATGGTACAGCTTTCCTCAACCACATCAAGCTCCGAGTTCGTTGATGACGTTGGAAGGACCGATGCTGCCCAGAGCCAAGCGTCGTTGTTAGTGATGGCTTGCTCCATTGTGGTTTTCCTCTTAAGCTTCGTCACCGGCGCTTTTCACCAGTAATTTCAAAATAATGTAAGTACGTCCACGATGTGAACGCGCTCACTGAAAACTCTACCATGTCGCTGTAAAGTGTTGGAGGACACAGTGCTTGTGCTCGTGTGCATGTGCAGACTGTCAGTCTGAGCAGCACTGCAGCCGTGGAAACATCAGGCCCCAAACCAACGGCGTCACGGATTTGAAAAAAGACACTAGTACTAGATTACCTGCAAATGCAAAACTAACTTTGTAAATGTGAGTACTTTAACGCGTTACTAAGTAGTGCGTTACAATATATGCATCTCAATGTGTTTGAACAATACAAAACGAAGAGAGCACGAGCTTTAATATGTTGACAAGCAATAACAGCCTTATTGCTTCACTTCTTATTGAAGAGTGGCAGACTTTGCACAGGGAGTCGATGGCAGCTCGTCTAAAGCCCCGGGACAAAGCGAGGGGGTTTTCAGCCGAGCGATTCCGTTTGTTCTATGGATCAGCTTCAGTGGAGCTGTCGGGAGGAAAGCCAGAACGCATTTGTGCAGATGGAAAAACACAGACAGCGGGAGACCCGACGCCACGCTCTCAACTAGGCCTCTGCCCCATCAATGTGGAAGTATTTCTATACATATCTTTTATCATACTATTAGTGATTTTATATATAACTGTGTTGAACCTGCTTTAACCACAATTTCTCTCATTACAAACATCACCATCCCCTGGGACGTTTCAATCCAACAGCCTTTAACCTATACACCGTTTGAAATCATAAAATAATAAATAATAATAATAATTTTGCGCGCAGTGTATGAACTTTTTCTTTGTTCCCAATTCAAGTACAGACATTTTTCACTATTAAATACAGGAATGAATGCAGAAATGTTTAGTATGAGAAGGCCAACAGTGCCGTGTACTCCCTCATTGCTAAATTAATACGATCAGAAGATGTTTTTGAGTCCGACCAGTCTCCCATAACACACCTCTCGTGCAGTATTAAAAAACATCCAACAGGCTCAGGTGTAATCAGACACGCATGTCCTCACATCCTCTCAGCACATTTTCTCCCATCGCACTCTGATTGAGCCCGTGCTGTGACGTTCATAACCAAATTGGATGCTCAGCTCTTTGACATCAACGGTGCAAATGGAACTCATTTTGTTAACAGTTCTTTTTTCGTCCAGTTTTTAGAGGCAACTTCACAGCCAGAAGGTCCACGCCCGGCCCGGGTAGTTTTATCCACAAAACACATGTATTTAAAAAAAAAGAAAAAGTATAAAAACCAGCCCCAGTGTAACTGTGGATGCTTTTATTTATTTTAATTGTTAGACATGTGCCTCTTAGCTATGAGATCTGACTATGTTCTTTATTAGTTTAAAATTCACAAAACTCTATATTCTTCAAATATGCCGAAATTGTACATTGTTCTTCAAATGTGAACATGTGTGTTTTTAAATCTTTGACTCGTTTTTTTCTCAGAACTGCAGGATAAGTTTATCTACGGGTACAAGGAAGGCCAAGGAAGTAGGGCAAGCTGAGCGACGGAAAGCATGTTTTTCCCGCTTGGTGTGAGTCCGGCCTTACTGTGAACAGTCCTTTTATTTTACAAGTTTAATGTTACATCGAGGAATAGTCTTACTCTGCAAAGTAATCTAACACAAAGTTAAGCTACGTGTGTAGAAAAGGTTTGTGACTCGACGTACAGGTTGATGGAAATACACTTTTGACTCTCAGCACTTTCTCCTTCTCCCTTCTGCTCCTCACTCCACTCCAGTACAAACACAGGCTGTTCCCAGAGTCGATCCTTCCCCATAGTTCATTGACCTCCTCGGGAGTGGGCTCCTCTGAAGCCGAGTGTCCTCTTACCGAGTCAGTGTCCTTTTAGAACAGCCTCCGGAGCGAGCCGCTGCGTCATGTCACAGTCATATAATCAAATAACACTCTGTTCTTACAAAAACAACCGTTCCAACAATAAAAACTGGTTTTGGTTGAACATTTTGGCCTGAATAAAATATATAATCAATTTAAACATTAAACATTTTTATCAAGTTCAATTTATTGCTACAAGTCTTCAATTGCAAATTTATGTTAACAATTATATACGGTATAGGCCTAATTTCTCAATAAATATAAGCCTATCTATAGGCCTTTTATTAAGATTGACTTTAAAAAGACCTCATTTTTGTAACTTTACTTGCTTACAACACTTTAACCATTGACTTTTTTTTTTAACAACAAACCAAAAATATATTTAATAATTATTGTACTGAGTCATATCATATTCATAGTTTTATTGCTATAAAATTTGGGGTAAGAAAAAAAAGTGCATTCTGAATATGCATTCTGGCAATAATATGCCATATCAAGAGTCCAACAGCAAGCCTACTTGATGCACTGTACATTTAGCTCAAAATGGCATAGACCTATGCAATCCTCACCTTGGATTCAGCTCTGAAAGAGCTCACCTGAGGACCCAAAGGCATTCTCATTTAAAATATCTTCTTTTAGACCTTGACCGTCACTCTCCTTTCCTCCTAGCAAAAACAATATCCCTGCACTTTGTCCTGGACCATCAACTTGGGTTGTTGTAAGGCGCTTTAGAAATAAAACTTGATTGATTGATATATTGCATTGAGAGGAAGAGAACCGCATGTGTGAGGCTTTGCCTAATGAAGCTTATGCGCAAATTCAACAAGGAAGACTCACCAGCTGCATCAACCACCGCTCATCACCAGCAGCTGCTTCCACTCATCAATCACAGTCCAGCCATTCAGCTTCTCCACATCAACCAATCATCGCTCCAAGATTCCTTCATAAGCACCATGGCCCATCACTCCGAGTTTCCCAGCCGTGCTGCAACCTCGTCGCTTAAAGGAAACTGAATGTCTGACTCTGATTCTACTGCCGGGCCCTTGCCCCCCTTCAGCGGGGACACGGGTCCCACCGTTCTGCGCACTTCCCGGAAAAGTGCCCGCATCGCTGCTCGCGCAGCTCACGTCTCCCCGCTCTCGACTCTTCAGTCCAAGGGGATTTTTCCCGGAACCGGTCTCGGTCCTTCTCAGCTGGCTCAACTCGCCGCCGTCCTGCCGTCTGGTGATTCATCTCCGTCTCCGCCCGCTTCGCCGCCTCTTTTCGTTCTCCCGGAGGGGAAACGGTCCAGGAAGTCTTCGGTGGAAGACTTTCGTCTGATGTCTGCCTCCATGGACGCTCTTCGCCACTCCGTCTCCGGGCTGTCGGCCCATCTCCTGCTCAACGCCGCTCGTCCTGCCGTCTCCACTCAGCCTGCGCTGGTGCGCTCCACGCTTCTCTCGCTGCGGTGACTCAGCCGGATCTCCTCCCTCGCCAGCGCCCGTCCTGGGCCGTCTCTGGGTAGGCCGTATTCTCCGTTGCACGCTAATATCTCGTCATGGTTGCGTTCGAAAATCTTACAGGGCGCTTACGTGAACCTGGTCTCGCTCATTCTCCCCTCTCCCGAGGTCGACAGTAGATCATGTCCTCGGGTGAGTTCACTACGGTTTTCAAATATTCCGACCCCCGTCTCTAGAGATTTAGCCATAGGCGAGTTTCAGTTCAGTGTGTATCGGGACGTTCTGTGCGCCGTGTATCCGGATCGCCGGCCCGAGTTGGACTATTACCTATGTCTGATTGGGGATCTGAATTTAATGTACGGTCGGTCGCTGTACTACCAATATCACAAGGCTTTCACGGCCAAATCAGCATCGCTAATCGTTCAAGCTAACGTACGTCTGGACTGGTCCGTTCTCGATATAGAGTTGTTGCTCATGCTCACTCTCCTGTTCGATGTGCGGTTCAGTCGGTCATACCGCCCCTCTTTGCCCATCCATTCCTTTCACTGCCTCGCGGCCCGCGCAACAGCCACACGCTCTCAAGGGCCCCTCATCCCCACTGGATCGCCGTGGCAGAAAAATTGAGGTGTTTCACACCAACCCTATATGTAACAACTTCAACGAGGCGGTTTGCACCTATGGTAATTGCAGTTTTCTTCATATTTGTAGTTTCTGCAAGGATGCCCATCCGAAGTCTGTCTGCCCCCAGGCCGCCATGGCTTCAAGCGCTGATTTCTCGTCACCTATCTACCCCAATCAACGTCTCTGCACTGGCTTTCGAACTTCGTTTTCGCCCGGATCCCGGTTTTGTTAATGTTCTGCTCACGGGGCTTTCCCAGGGTTTTCGCGTGGGCGTTTAGTTTTTTGCCCGCGTCGTCTTTCGTTTCTAAGAACTTGCAATCCGCATTGAGGGAACCGACGGTCGTTTCTCAATTCCTTCAGAGGGAGGTTTCTAAGGGGTGCATGAGTTCAAGTTTTCGCCATTCCGCACTAGTCCCTGGGCGTGGCCACTCGCACGTATTCTGGCAAGAAGCGTTTGATACTGGACCATGCTGCCCCCCACTCAGGCCCCGTTCCCAGCCTCATTAGTTTATACCCCTCGCCCCATTCTCGCTCTACTACGCTACGGTGGACCACGCTATCGCGCAGATAAAGCTGGCCGGTTGTGGCGCTTGGCTCGCCAAGGCCGACGTCACGGGCGCTTTCAAAATCGTCCCCATTCATCCGTCTTTGTGGCACCTTTTCGGAGTGCGGTGGGAGTCTAGATTGTATTGCGCGGTTCGGCTGACGTTCGGTTGTAGGAGCAGCCCGTGCTTGTTTAACATGTTTCGGAGGCGCATTTCCGACGTGATTCAGACAGCAGCTTCCGCCCGCGATATCACAAAGCAGCAGCTCCTGTCCCTGCTGGGCCACCTCAATTTTGCCATGCGTATTGTTCCCCAGGGGCGTTCTTTCATCTCGCAGCTGCTCATTGCAGCTCACTCCGTTACATCGCTGTTCGACTCGGTCTCCCTGGACAAAGGGTGTCGCTCCGACCTGCGTTTCTGTTCCCGCCTGCTAAACGACTGCAATGGGGCGTCGTTCTTCTACGACGTCGTACATTCCCTGGACGCTTGCAATTTTTCACGCACGCCGCCCCCGTCCTCCGGGTTCAGGGTAAATGGTTCTGGGAACGCAAACGAATAGCCGTTCGGTGCGATAACATTGCCACCAGCTCCCCTATATCAAAAGTATGTTGGCCGTCGTGAACTTTACAGCAAACGTCAGCCTAATTCACCCAGCCTATTTGCCAACCACTCGATCAAACTCCTTCTAAAAGGCATCGCTAAACAAATTGCTCGCTGCGATTAATCAGTCATTCAAACCATATCTCAAGTTACTACTCGCTAGCTGGTTCCTGTCTGCGCTCTACGGTCTCCTCTGCGTAGGTGAGTTCATGACCCCGAACACACTGTTCAATTCTTCTAAAGGGTTGGCCTTCTCCGATTTGAGTTTTCATCCCGATTTCTTCAATCTGGTCCTCAAGGGTTCTAAAGGCAAAGGCGCCTGTAACATAGTCATTGCCCTTTTCTAACCATGCTGAAATTCGCTCAAACGTTTCAAGCTCGGTCCGCCCAGTCAAGCGCTGTTTTTAACCCCGGAAGGTTTACCTATGACGGCATCTAGGTTTTAAAAATACCTTCGGTCGGCGCTCCTTCTCTGTGAACTATCCCCACACAACTATTCAGCCCACTCATTCAAAATCGGGGCCGCTGCATCGCTGCTGCTTAAGGTCTCCCGCAGCAACACTCCAACAGCTGGGGCGCTGGTCTTCCTCGGCCTACATCTCTCACATCCGTCCTGAGTCGAACTCCATCTTTCAGTTCAACGTTCCCTTCACAACTAAGTTTCGTGCATATAACTGGTGGTGGTCTAGACCCATCTCACTCGGCTCTTGTCAGATACACAACACAGGCTCGCCACCGGAGGTTTCTCCTCCCTGTCTGCCGCTCTCTAGAGGGCCTCTGCTCTGCTACCCCCGTCGGAGGGTTCCCGTTTCTGCTACCCTCGCCGGAGGGTTCCCGTTCTGCGCTGCTCGGCTATCCTCGTTGGAGGGTTCCCGTTTCTGCTACCCTTGTCGGAGGGTTTCTGCCTCCTGCCCTCGTCGGAGGGTCTCCTTGCTGCCCTCGTTGGAGGGATTTTAAGCTTCTTCACCCCTGCATCTGTCATTTCTACAGTAAGCATCATCATCTCATCATAGTTCAGCTCCATCCCTCCTTCTCACTGTCATTCGTTCCCTTAGGCTCACAGGCTGTCCATTATCTCAGCTGGTTTCGTCTCGGCCTGCGTGCTCATTTTAAGCTGCAGTCACCTCGCACTGTCAAACGTGGTAAGCGCAGCACCATCAAAAGCACGAGCAATTGTCATCACGTCATTGTCTCGGCTCAGACCCCGGGTAATTTTTGGGGGAAGATCCTGGCTATCGTTCATCCAATCTTCCACTGGGGTCTGAGCCCCAAATTATGTTCTGCAATTCAATTCAATAAAACGTTCTAAAACGCTTTTCTGTGTGAGTCTTATCAGCTTGAATTACATTAAGAGCATCTTGCAGCATGGTGGGGCTAAAAAGGCTGCCTTTAATTAATAGGCTTTCAAAAATGGCCATCACAACTACAGCAATGTAGTACAAAAGCAGGAGATTGCCAAGCTTGGTAGAGAGTCACTCCAAACATTATAAGTAAGCAATGAGCTGTTCCTCGAATCCAGCTGAAAGGCACTTGGAACTAGGGATGGTCCGATATGAAAATGTTCTGCCGATATCGATATTTGCCTCGCTGCTGTAGCCGATATCCGATATTTGCTTTGACGTTAAAAATCTATAGAAAGGCTCACTCAAATATTATAAAGTTTGCAAATGATCCTTCCATTATTGGAATGTCTTATGCTTATGTCTGGGACACACTGTCACTCATGCACTGTTGGAGAGAAGTGTCATGTTTTTGGTTCAAAATTTACTCAGACATATTATATTATACTTTCACCCATCTCCTCTATTAATGGGAAACAGTGACACTTGGAATATGCTAGGCTATTACTTTTTTTTATTTAAACATGTAGCCTACCATGTTTAAGTTACATGTTTTTAAACACATTTGATGGATTTCTCTGAGGACAGCTCTGTATGAAGCTTTGGAATTGCAAAAAATAGCATCTTATCACTTTAATAGCACCTTATATTGAACTTATGAGGCCACAATGTGAAGATTTAGAGTTGGTTTAGAGCAGGCAAAAGGATTTTCTAGATTAGCATGAGCTTTGAACTGCATTGTTTTCAATGAAAAATGCACTACCGATCGCAAATGTATTTATCCGCGGTTCGGGAGCAGGACCACACCTCTCGTACGCCCTTTCCGGTCTACGTCCTATAAACACCTCCCGGTTCCTCTCCTCGTACCCGTTTACGTGCCCCTCCCTCCCACCCTTTCCTTTTTTCATCCCTTCTATCTTTCAGGTCGGTGGGGATGAAAGCCCGAGAGCTCATCGTCGTCTCCTACGAAGCCCCAAAACGATATCCCAATATTATTCGCCGCCGTCATCTTGCTTGTTTAATAAAGTTGTTCCACTCGATTTGAGGTCGTGGTCCTTGTAAGTTAATATGCGCGAAAATGCGGACATATCGCCTCGTTTTTACAGGTCATTAACATGACAAAAGTGGGCACAGTAAACATGAATATGTGTTATCTGAGCATGCGCAGCAGATGAGAACACGGTGAGAACGCCAAGCTCTGACAATGTGTTCAAATTGTGGCGCTCAGTTACAAACAAGACGATAACAATGAGGAAGTGCGGGTGGAGCAAAGCAGCATGGCAGGTGAGCGAGACAACATTAAGGAGCTGTCAGATTTGATACGCTCCATCTTTCACACTAAAAACTGTTGGGTTGCACCAGCCCAGCAGTAGTTAATTTGACCCAGCAAGATGGGTTCCTCCTTTCTAACCCAGCAGATGAGTTAAATATTCTACCCAAATGCTGGGTCAAATTAAATACAATTCTGGGTTGTTTCAACAACAATGTTGTTTGAAATGTATTCATATAAATGTCCACAATATAAAATATTTCAGATCAATGAATTAAGGTCAAGAACTGGAACAGATAAAAACAATGTCAATAAAACATTTAGTGCAAAACAAATGAAACAAACTAATTTTTAAAACGCCTATCCGCCTGGTAGTAACAAGTTGTCCTTGAAGCTGTTGGCTCTATTTGCAAGCAAGTATTCTAGTTTGAAGAAACTTTACCAGTTTAGACTCTCCTCCTGGCACTTTGCAGGAATTTCCACACATGATCACACTGCTTCGGGTATTCAATGTCTAAAATAAAGAATGCCTTAATAATAATAATAATAATAATAATAATAATAATAATAATAATAATAATGCATCGGTTTTATATAGCGCTTTTCTGGACACTCAAAGACGCTTTACATTGCACTATTCATTCATTCCATACTTGGTGGTGGTAAGCTACTATTGTAGCCACAGCTGCCCTGGGGTAGACTGACGGAAGCGAGGCAGCCAATCTGCGCCATCGGCCCCTCCGACCACCACCAACCACTCACTCACTCACATCATTCATCCCGGCCTATTGTACATGTTTTTGGTGGTAGGGGAAACCGGAGTACCCGGAGGAAACCTACGCAGACACGGGGAGAACATGCAAACTCCACACAGAAAGGCCCTGTCCAGGTGGGAATCGAACCCGGGACCTTCTAGCTGTGAAGCGAGAGCACTAACCGCTGTGCTACCGTGCCGCCTTGAGGCAGGCATCAATGGCTTTAAGCAGTGCGTCGTGTTCCAAAGCCTGACCAGCAATGATGACAAAGGCCTGAGATACATGCTGATCATTTCCCAATGTTAGGACGTAGGGGTATGGTCTGGATGCCTTGGCCTCATGGAGGTATTCCACCATGAGGGGTATGGTCTGGATGCCTTGGCCTCATGGAGGTATTCCACCATGTTTGTTCCAGGCTAAAAACAAGAGAGAATGAATGAGCACGAGCATGTGAGAGTATGAGAGAGTAAGGAACAAATGTCTACCAGCTAGTGTAGTGGAATAAAAATAAATAAAAAAAAGACACAAGAAAAAATATTATTTGACGTGAAGTCTAGTTAGGTTTACAATTTGGAAACTATTCAGTGCATCTTTAATTTAGTCTTAATGGTTATGGCATACAGCTCACATTACAGAAAACAATTTAAAAAAGGATTCAGACCTGAACTGACCTAAGAAGCCTTAAATCAATTACATTCTTTGTAGATTTAGAAGACAGGTCTGAATGGATTAAAACACAAAAGCGTTAACCTTTTTATAAATACGTTAATTTCTGCACTCGTTACTTTCTTGTGGAACATTTTAGGACAAATGACTGAATCAGTGCTGTGTGGTGCGGAGGCGATCAGACAGCGGCACTGCAGAGATGTTTTAAAAGCCGGGGATGGTTTGATAGTGACCATCATGTAAGCTTGTAGATGGGCTTTCCGACTATTCTCAAGCCATTTTGATGTCTGTCCCCACAAGTATAGTAAAACAAACCTGGATATGCATGTGTGTTTGTGCACATTCTTGAGCCCAGGAATAACAGGTTGGTTAATTAAAAGAATAAGTTCCCCTTTAGATGTACTGGAAGACTTACAGGCTCATGGTCGATGAAGGCCAAGTTGCATTCTTCAATGGTGTGGCAAACCATTTTTGCACTGCGGCCATGGCCAAGTTTGTAGGTGGTTGGAGGAAGCAAGGCTGGCAGCTGCCTCAGGGCGAGTTCGCCAATGTCATCTGCCGGAAGACATTATAGGTATCAATACGATGTGGAATGGCATACCTGTCAATTAGTATCCAACTAACATAAAGCCTCTGCTAACCGTTACGTGCAGCCAATTCCTGCCCTGCAGCTGGTTGTCATTTCATTAATCCCACTATTAATAACAATACTTTTAATTTGTAATGCACTTTACATAAAAATCTTAAAGTGCTACAACACAAGTGGAAAATAACTAAAGTAAAAATTTAAAAAGGGAACAGAAAAGTCTTTAGTCCTCTTCTAAAAGTCTCCAGAGACTGTGGGGCCCTCAGGTGTAGTGGTAGGGCGTTCCACAGTTTAGGAGCAGCTGCCTGGAATGCTCTGTTGCCCATTGTCCGGAGTTTAGTTCTGGGGATGGAGAGGAGGTTGGTCTCTGTGGACCGAAGTGCTCTGGTTATAGGTGGAGGAGTGAGGAGTTCAGTGAGATAGTCCGGGGCGTTTCCATGGATGCATTGATAAGTGAGCAGGCAGATTTTGTATTTGATACGTTGACCGATCGGAAGCCAGTGGAGATCGAGATATGTGACCAGTCACAGAACCCAAAGACACAAGTCGTTTTGGGGCATTATGAGATAAGAACAGATTGTTAAAGTGTAGTCTCCAAGCTTTCCAATGATGTGTAACACATGGAAATCTGATAATATTTGGAGGTGCAGCGGTGATTTGAAGTTGGCAATTCCCAAAAAACCAAAGGGGTTTAAACGGCCTCTGAAGTTTTGGGCCATTCTCACCTCTCTGCTGTTGGGAGGGACAATAGGGCTCATTTACATCTCATTTGGATAAGCCACACCCCCTGTCAAACTCCCCCTCAAAGCAGTAAAGCACAGAGAGGGAGCACAAAGGTTATTGCTTCCACAACAAACCATTGTTTACCAGTTTCATTATGTGTATCTGTTTTATTTTTGGTTTCATTTATTGATCTCTCCTCACAGCAGAAGGTTGTTATTGTTCTCTTACAATTTTTTATATCAATTGATAAACTGTCACTGGCTTGAGAATGTGTTGTGTAACACATGTAACTTTTATGTTAAAAATAATGTTAATGTTCAAATCAAAAACAGTGATATATTATATACAGTATGAGTATGAATCGTTTTTATTGCCATTGTTGTTTTTTGCTAATGATAAATAATAAGCAATAAACTATTGAAAATAAAAGTATATATCAATTAATAAAGCAAATCACTCAAACATTGCTTAGAGAGCGCTTTTCATACAAGAATGATGAAAGATAAGTTTACAATATATTTAAAAAAAACAACAGAAGAGATCTGGTGTTTGGGTATTTTAATGTTATTGCAATGCTCTGATTCATGAAACCTCACACAGTTTCTACACATCATCCCCCCAAAAAATTCATAATATAAATACTTTAAGTGAGTTACAACTTTACTTTAAGCCATAAAAAATTGCCAATTGAGTGAATATGAATCCATATTTCAGTAATAACGGATCAATACCTAATATTTACCACATCACATGGAGGTTGATTTTTATTCCTTCAAGTTTTTATTATTCAATGCTTTAACCTTACTGTTTTTTTACACTCAACGCCATCTGTTCTTAAACAATGTTTTCCTCTAAATCTGCACCACATAGTATGCACAGTCATTTGCACTTTATGAAAAAATAAATAAAAGTTTTCTGTTTTGGCAAGCATTGTGAGTGGTCATTGTCCACTTCTTAAAGCATAAATATTTTGGCATTTACTCAAAAATCAAAACATAAATAAATCCAAAAATAATGCACAACAGTTTTTCTTCCTGATAAAGGTCTAGTAGGATGTTCTGAGATGAATCGGCGTTGCTTCTTCTGTGTGGGTAGTGGTGGGTGAATGTAACACAAAGTCTCTAAAACTAAATTCAGGTGGTTGGTTGATAAAGTGACATTGCAGAGCTGCTCCTCTGCAGTCCCGTGCAGTGGGTGAACTCTCCTCCTCCACAAAGTCCTGACCACTTTTAGAATGGCCTGATGTTTAGTCCAGGTGGGGCCAGGACAGGAAGACCATCCATACGGGGCAGAAGAAGAAAAAAAGATCTTCAGTTAAATGTTTCATTGAAGCAAATCAGAAAACTACACTGAAGTCGGTAAAGTGAAAGTACCTCAGCGATCTCTGCCAAAGTGTTGACTCCTGTCTTCATGTAGGCTTGATCAGTCCAAAGCCACAGTCAGGGGAAAACAGTGTGGCAGCAATAAGGAAGTTGATTTCAATTTTATCGTGAAGCTTGTGTCCAACACGCCAGGCAAGGTTGTTCTTGTTCGGCCCACTGCAGTTGTCACAATGAAGATCCACCTCTGTTTCAGGAAGTACATTGGTCCTGGCTGGAGAGGGTTTGTGGGAAAGTGTAACTGTAGGAGAGAGGGAACTTGGATTAGATTAAATGAAATGTGTGTCTTTTCATAACTGTCTAACAAAGGTAAAAATGACTATATTGATGCTATTCTGCATTATTTCACGCTACTATCAGGCTGCTTATTCTCATGAATAAATCGCCCTTTAAGGGACATTAATAAAGTAAAGTGAATGTGTGTTAAAGATCACCTGCTGAGCAAAATCAAAACATTAATGTACATAAAATAGGGATGGAGGCATGAGGAGGAGGAGAGGGATGGAGACAGGAAGAGAGGGGAAATAACAGAAAAATAAGAATAAAAGAATAGACACATACCTCTTGCTGGCAGTTTGGTAACCAGATGATCTTTAAACTGGATCAGCAGGCTGGTCTCTGGCGGAAACTTGGCATAAAGATTTTCTTCCTGCATCTGGTCGGGCTGGAGCTGTTAGACCCGGCCTGAAGAAAAAAAAAGATCTCAGAGTCTGTATCTGTACTTCCTGGTTTAGTCTTGGTTTAGACCTCAGTTAGTTTTTTTTATTTTTTTATTTAACAATTCAAGGCACCAGACATCAAAGCAACAAACAGAAAAAATAAAAAATATGAAAATTAAATAATTAAAACATAACAAACTAAAACAAATCCATTCACACACACACACACACACACTCCCACTGAGCAGCTACAGGTCTTCTCCAAAAACATTCAGATTGTCAAACGCATTAAGAAGAGATAGTGCAGATTTACATTTCATACATCTTAAAGATATCAGATAGTTTCCTTTAAGTTGTCTCTTAAACACTGTGAAAATAGGCATGACTTTTTTCCATTTGCAAGAATGAATAAAATATTTTGAAAGGATTAATAAATTGTTCAAAGCATAGTCTGTCTGTGAGTCCTTCAGGGAAATCCCAAACATTATATTGTCCAATGTTAGAGAGTCCTGCTGCAGCTGGATTTTCGAAGAGAACCAGTCCATAAAGTCTTCCCAAAATGTGCTTGTGTACATACATTGATAAAACAGATGTTCAGTGGTTTCAATGTCTGAGTCACAGAAAGTACAATTGTTATAATCTATACCAAACCTTACTCTGAGAAGCTCACTGGATGGATATATCGCATTCAAAATTTTGAAATGAACTTCTTTAGTTTTTGGACTAACAGGAAATTTTAAATATTTAGTTCTTATATTTGTAATTTGTTCTTTTGAAAATTTTTGAACAATTGAGTTTCTGTTAGATTTGATTGGATAAAAGTGATCATTTAGACACTTTCGCACAGTTTTGTTTGGTATCTCTTTTCCCATAAAATCTTGCTCATTGATATATAGTGTTGCCAATTTGGGAGGAGGTAAACTCCTCAGATCAGTATTTTCAATTAATTGTTTAACAGATTTGGGAATAGCTTTGCATATTTTTTTAAATTCAGTTATTTTGCATGTTATGTTGTAAGTGGAGATGAAGTTCTCGTATGATAACCAATTACCCTGTCTGTCCATTAGGTGGCGTAAGGACCACACTCCTTTATCCATCCAATGTTGTAGAAACAAAGATTTTCTATTACACAACACATATCGGTTATTCCATATTGGTGTTTGGTGCGGAGTGAAATTGTGGTTGTACATAAGTTTCCAGCTTAACAGAACTTGCTTGTGAAAAGACGACAACTTAATTGGAAGTTTCTCAATATTAAAGTCGCATGCAAGGACAAACTCAATACCTCCTATTTTCTCAAATAACCCCCTGGACAGACAAAACCATACACTGTTCTTCTCTGTTATGAAGGACTTCAGCCATTTCATTTTTAGGACCACATTTAAACATTCAAATCAATTGCTTGTAGTCCACCATCCTTGTATTCTTTGACAATTTCAGATTTTTTTATATAATGGACTTTATTTTTCCAAATATAATTGAAGTTTAATTGATTAATTTTTTTAATATCTCTGTCTGGTATTGCCAATGAATAGGCAGGATAGATGCACCTCGCTAGTGATTCCATCTTTGTTAGATACGTTCTTCCAAAAACTGTTAGATCCCGTTGTAGCCAAGAGTTTAGTTTGGATTTGCATTGAACGATTTTATCTTGAACGTTTTGTTTCTTATAGTGTAGCTGCTCTTTAATTTACAGACACAATCCTGCGTGTTTCTCTGTCTGCGTCTGCTCCGCCTCACACTGAGAGAGAGCTATGGATGCACTGACTACACACGCACAGACACTGGAGGAAAAGGCCGATTTTGCGTTTTATCGCCGTGCGCGTTGCCTATTGTTTACATTTCACTGCAGTAATCCAGAGTAACTTTATTTGGTCATAAAACCAAAAATATGAAGCGGATCTCTCTCAAATAAAAAGTGGCTGAAAGCTAGGGATGCGCTGACTACATTTATGGAGTAGTTTAAGTTGGGAGAGGTATTGGTTTTGTGTAAATAGCAGGTTCAGCTGCACGTTAGCTTAGACGTTAGCCGTTAGCTTAGACGTTAGCCGCTAGCTTAGCCGTTAGCTTCCAAAAGCACAATAGACATCAAAAAACTACTACACCCGCAAGCGATAAAAACAAACAAACTTTCACTCACCCGTCTGAACCTTTGCCTTCTGCTCAGCAAACTCGTGGTAAATCCATTTTCCAGTGTAGTAGTGGCAGCTTGTGAGAGCCACACAGGAGAGGCTTACAGCCATGAAGCCGCACACGCCCCCACGGCGTGCGCTATTTCTCTGACAAAACCAGACTTTTTCAACCTGAAAACTGATGGACAATAGGCGTATGTATAAAACTGACTTTTTTGCGTGGCATTTGTTTGCTAAAGCCTGTGTGGACTACGCAAACCAAGCAGCTGTGTGGCTGTGTCCCCTCCTCCTCCTCAGCATGTAAATACACACAGACAAAGGCACGCCCCTACAGCGGCTCCCAAATCTCCCCAAAACAAGCAGGTTTGAACCTAAAAGTTTACACTTTTAAATATACCAATACTGGTAGCTTAAACATGGAGAGGCTTCTTCGTGACTTCAACTGAACGATTCTGCAAAAAAGTGAAAATCACCAATTTTCAAAATAAAAACTTTGTTTACGTTTTTCTCCAAACGCAAGCTGCCGACTTGTGTCGTTGGATTCCACGGCGGGTCACAATTGTTTAACTCACTTTTACAGTGATAGAGAAAGTCAATGATATGATAAAGACACACACAGGAAACACAAAGTCAGAGTGATTTAAAAACAGAAAACAGAATAATTGGAAGAGTGAGAACTTTAAAATTGTATAATAATAATTAAATTACCACCAATAACGGAGTCCAGTGTTTGCAGACTCTTCCCTTTCAGTGACTCTGCTCCATGATCCATCGCAAACAGAAGTTTGCCAATCTTGGCCACTTGGAATGTTTTATCGGTCTGTCGATAATACTCGCAGTGGACTCTAATATCATGTCCCATAAAACGAGCAACTTGTTCAAGTTCCTGATTGCTGAGGTCGAGAAGCTGACACAAGGTAGCAACGTGTTTCCTCAACCTAGTTGATCTTAGCAGTTCTGGGTTTTTGGCATTGCTCTCTTCAGCAAATCTTCGAAGGCAGTCACACCCACGGAGATTGGTTGTTGTGTTGAGCCTGGGGAAACAGAAAGGGGTTCTCCTCGCATATGCCAACATCAGTACGTTTTTTTATCAGGAAGTCAAGCGAAGCTTTGTACGATCAGTTAGAAGGATGGGCACCTTTCTGCCTCTTTCCTCATGTCACCACACGTGTCAGTCTGTGGCTCATTTCTTTTTCCACCAACTATAATTTTGACGCATTTTCGTCTTTAGTATTCTTTTGTTCATCATGCCACCACCTAAAAATGCCACACCAGGCCAGCAAACTACAAAAACTACCAGATCGAACAATGGCGCTAATGTTGCTACAGCTAATGCTAACAAGGCTACGCAGCCGCTGCATCTGACCCACTTTGAGGACGCTGCTCGAGAGACAACTACCAACAGTGAAATCCTCAACGCCATTCGACATGGAGAAACATTCTGCTGACACGCTGGAAGCCATCAGAAGTGTGAAAGGAGATGTACAGGCGCATTCTCTCTCTGTCTGTCTGTCTGTCTCTGTCTCTCTGTCTCTGTCACTCTCTCTCTGTCACTCTCTCTCTGTCACTCTCTCTCACTCACTCTCTCTCACTCTGTCACTCACTGTGAGGCAAGAGCCGAATAAGATGTTCTAATGGACCTATAAGTAAGTGACTGGCTTGACTATACATATTTTACAATATACATTTTATTTCACTACTATTTCTAGTTTCCATTTGACCGGTTTTTACATTAGGGCCGCCGCGGGTTTTCCTGCTGGTCGGTGCTGGTTTTCTCAACGGAGACTGTTATCGCGAGCACACCTGTGTTATGTGTTACGTTACCCACATTGTGGATGGAACGTCTTGTTTAACCCAAGTTCTTAGTCTAGAAGGGTTCACGTCACATTTCGTTTGGGGAAATGTGCGGGGTTTTATTTTGGGAGCTTCACTCAAGGTCGTTTGTATTCAAGATTTCTACAAAACTTAGATGTGAAACTGAAAAGGGCACAGCCACTCTCTTTTGGCATAATCAAATAAAAAGTTAATCTTATTATGTCAGGTAGCTCCACTATAAATGTGTCCACTTGGAATGTACGTGGCCTAAATAAAATTGTTAAACTTAAGCAAGTATTGGGCAGAATAAAGCAGATGAAGACCACAATATGCTTTTTACAAGAAACTCATTTGCTGGAGAAAGATATTAACCGGGTGAGGTCCAGATGGCCTGGACAGGTATTCTTCTCTAGTTTTTCCTCTCATTCTAGAGGTGTCATCATACTGATCCATAAGTAAATTCCGTTTCAATTAAGAGATAAATACTTGGATCCTACTGGGAGGTTTATTATACTTTAGTGGTACTATCATTTCAACTTTAGTCAATCTGGTTTGTTTATATGCCCCTAATGGGGATGATCCTGCTTTCTACCAACATTTCTTCCTAACTATGTCATCTTATAGTGGCCAGTACATCATTGGAGGTGATTTTAACTGTGTGATTAATCCTGCATTGGACAGATCAAATACCTCTGACACCTCCCACCAACATGCAAGAAAAACTATTGGAAAATTCATGAGACCTTAATTTGGGGGAGGTTTGGAGACATCTTCACCCTGATAAGGCAGAGTTCTCATGTTTCTCCAGGACGTACAAAACTTACTCGCGTATAGATTTTTTCTTGGTCACCTCCAGTCTGATATCTCTGGTTCAGAAATGTTGGTACGAAACTATTTTACTCTCTGACCATGCCCCAGTTATTTTATCCTTACTGATGCCCAATTTTTGCTCCCATCCACTCCCATTTCGATTCCAAGCTAAATGGTTGAAATCTGTTGAGTTTCAAGAATTCCTAGAAGGAAAGATAACAGATTATTTCTCTTTCAATACAAACCAAACAAGTGCATCGATAAAATGGGAAGCATTTAAGGCCTATATAAGGGGGGAAATAATAAGCTATACTAGAAGTAAATCTAAAATGCATTTGAGTAAATTGAAAGACCTTGAAAAACAAACAAAAGAATTGCAAGACCACTTGTATCATCAGGATGACTCTGGAAAATATAAGAAACTTCTATTATTAAAGTCTGAATATAACGAACCCGGCGCTAACAAAATAGCTACAAATTTATTGTGGTTGAAACAGTCCTACTATGATCAGGGTGAGAAGGCAGGGAAGCTCCTGGCCTGGAGGCTCAAAAAAATACAATCAGATAGAGCTATTAACTCAATTACACTGGACGATGGAGAAAATGTTGTAGACCCAATACATATAAACAATGCCTTTGCCAATTATTATGAAAATTTGTATAAATCTGAATATCCTGAAAATGAAAATGCACAGAATCAATTTCTAGACCAGCTGCAATTTCCAATCCTACCTGAAGAGACTAAAAATAACCTTGATGCAAAGCTGAGTGTAGAAGAACTTAGAGAGGCACTTCGTCACATTAACAGTGGCAAGGCCCCAGGCCCTGACGGACTCCCGATTGAAATTTACAAGAGATTCTCTGACAAATTACTGCCTCACTTGCTTGAAATGTTTGAGTCCTATGAAAAAGGTATCCTACCACCATGTTTGAGAATGGCCTCCATTTCTGTCATTCTAAAACCAGGTAAAACTCCAACAGAAATGGGTTCATATCGCCCCATATCACTAATGTCCTGTGACACTAAAATATTGTGCAAGGCCTTGGCTCGCAGGATTGAATCACACACTCCAAAATTAATTTCTAATGATCAAAATGGATTTATTTTGGGCCGCCAAGCCTTTCATAATATTCGTCGACTTTTGAATATATTGTACGAAAAACAATCTGCCACTGACCACGCCTTTTTGTCATTAGACGCTGAAAAGGCGTTTGACAGAATAGAGTGGAGATACCTTTTTGAGACCCTCAAAAGATTTGGTCTGGGAGAGAAATATTTGAAATGGGTCAGACTATTATAAACAGAACCGATTGCTAAAATTGTAACAAATGGTCAGTTATCTACACCTATACAACTTGGTAGATCCACTCGACAGGGCTGTCCCCTTAGCCCGCTGTTGTTTCTTTTTGCCATTGAGCCGCTTGCTATGGCTATACGCAACTCCCCCGAGCTGACTGGGATTAAAATAGGACAAACTGAACATCGGTTATCCCTTTTTGCGGATGATATTGTTTTGTTTTTAACTAATTTGGAGAAGTCAGTTCATGCAGTGGGAAATATTTTGCAGACTTTGTCAGTTCTCTGGATACAAAGTTAACCAGAAGAAAAGCTCCCTGTTATTTTTGAACAAAAACAACCCTCCTATCCAAACACAATTTACCTGCACCTACGAAGGTTTTACCTATTTGGGAATCCAGGTTAACCCGGACATAAAGAAAATTGTTCCTATCAATTATGACCCTCTAGTTCAAAAGGTTTTAGAATCATTAGAGAGATGGGACACGATGCCAATCTCCATGATAGGTCGCATTAATATTATAAAAATGTCGATTCTTCCAAAGTTTCTGTATCTTTTTCAATCTATTCCCCTACATATTCCTACCTCTTTGTTTTCATCATAAAAATAAAAACTTTACCAATTTCATATGGAATAATAAACGGCCCAGGTTACGCCTTTCTCTTCTATATTTACCTTTCGACCGAGGGGGGCTTAGACTGCCCAACATGAAGCTGTACTACTGGGCAGCTCAACTATGTGCCGCTACTTCGTATTTTTCACATAAGGATATTCCTTCTTAGGGCTGGGCGATATGGACCAAAAGTCATATCCCGATATATTTAGGTTGAATATCGATATGCGATATATATCCCGATATTTTTTCCACAAAGTGAGAGCTGTGAAGTGAAATGAAATGTTAAGTCAAAGTAACTGCCAAATAAGAGTGTTTTAATATTGTGATTTTTATTGTATTTATTTTTCTTCTACCCCATTTGCTGTTAATAACTTTATGTTGCATATAACTAAACTAAAGCTTAAACTGAGACAATGAAATATGACTTATTAAAGTATTACTTACTTTTTAGTCCTTAATAATCATGAAATATAATAAATAAATAAATAGCCCAAATAATTTCTTGATATTTGCTCTTGATTTAACTGTGTTTTAGCCAGTGGTTTTGAGATAAGTTCTTATCTTTATCCAAAGCATTCCCAAACATAAACCCCTAAACTGAGCCACAAACGACTCTTTACTTTTTACAAGCAGCACAGGCTCACCATCTCTGCTCATCATCAGAGCTCAGCGAGGGACTGGAGGGATTAGCGTAGCGGCTAACGCAATGCTAACGGGGAAAAAGCGATAGTCCTTTGCGGTGGCAGCATTACAAACGCTGATATTTTCACAGTACATCCACGATCTACGGCAAACCTAATTAGACTGAGAAGTAAACAAAAGCACATGGCGCAGCGCTCGCCGCTACATTCACTTCTGTCCAAACCATCTCCAAATGATTAAGCCACTGGTTTTGTTTTACCAACCAAGGGGCTCTCCTCCGCACGCTTCACAGACATTGTTGCTTTTTCATGTTTGTTGAAGAGTGCCGGCGGAGTGTCTGTTCCTGTTCCTGCCCCATCTCCCCTCTCCCCCTCATCTCCCCTCTCCCCCCTCTCCCTCTACGCATGCAAAGACGAGGGGCGGGGCCGGGGCGCTGGGAGCAGTGCAGAGCTCTGCTCAGCGGGTTGCCTGAAGCAAGTATTACAGCGCAAATTTGGACTATATTGATATATATACGATATGGTCTAATTCCATATCTCTTTTTAAAATATATCGATATATCTTAAATATCGATATATCGCCCAGCCCTATTCCTTCTTGGATACAAATTGAAAACAACACAATAGAATTGCCATTAAAATCCTATATTTACTCAGCTGAAACTAAACAGTTGCTAAAAAACACAAAAAATCCAATTGTCAGAAATACTGTTTCGATCTGGCACCAGGCACATGTTGCTTTGAATGAGGAGTCTAAGCTTTCAACTCTGTCACCCATTTGGGGCAATGTTACATTTAAACCTGCACGCGCGGATATGGGCTTTAAAATGTGGATGAATAAAGGTGTGTGTAAAATAAGGGATTTGTACAATGATGGAGTTCTAATGTCTTTTGAACAGTTGAAAAACAAATACGACTTGCCTAAGAAACATTTCTTTAACGCCATGTCGTGGGTGCCATCTGAGACAATGTTTTACATTATTGTGTGTCAATTTTGATCCGTAAATGATAGAAACTTACTTTTTTTTGCACCAAAACCGTAACATTTTGACGAACGCGAGTCGACGGTCCGCCATCTTGAAATGCACTAAGAAACTACAGAATGACGTTGCGGCAAACTGTCCAATAGTAGCATCTCCTTTTGGCACATGGCCGCGGTTCTCCAATTGTAACGCAAGGGAACTTCTACCAAAGAATGTGAGCTGGCTCAAGATAATTATGTCCTCCGTGTGCAGCGCTCTGACCCGGAAATGACCAGACACAGAGAGAAGTGGAATAGTATTATCCCTATCGCCAAAACGAATGCGGTCTTTGTAAATTTTACGCGTGGAATCTGGATGAAAAACTTTATTACATGGATTACGCGCATTCAAAGATGTTTTCAACGTTTATTTGACTATAATAATACGTCGTAGGCCCGGAAAGGATCACACATCAGAAAGTAAGTAGGAAATCTGCGCTAACACCCGCGCAAAATGCTATTTTGAGCCAGACGCACGAAGGATAGGCTACAGATACAGGCGCACTCACCATTGACAACAGTATACCGTCAATGGTGCACACGTGTGAGGTCCTCTGTCTACAGCTGGGTGAAACATATGCCCTAAATGTGATATTGTAGCTCTGTTTATTCTGTTTTGGAACAATTGTTTTTCTTCTAAATCATAGAAATAGGACTTTTTGAAGATTTTGTGAACAAAAAGACACTTATAAAATAGTTACAACTTTGGGCTCTTTTGTTTTGACCAATTGGACCACATACAACATTTTTATAATGTGTATACCCATATTCAGTCACTTTTTTGGGTTTATTTGATGAACAAAATGTCTAAAATGATTTTCGCCTGAATTATTCCCTTATATAATGGTTAAAATAATTTCAATTAGATGCATCTGAACCTAACAAGTCCTACAGATCTAAAAAGCCCAGGGTGTCCTGAAAAAAACAAGGTATAACAAGTGATGTATACTATTGAAATAATGGACAAAATCTGCAATTAAATGGGAAAAAATACAGGCGAGAATCCCAAAATATAGCCCTCAGACCCCTAGGGGTTAAGTATCTTCAGGTCAGAAGTTTTGTTACTAAATTATTGAAGTCGACTGTGCAGCCCCCACCGTCCACTATAGAGAATATGGCTGTTAACCATCATCACAGTACTTTCCAAATGTTATAATATTTTAATTGCAGCCTCAAAAGAAAGTAGTCTTTCATATTTACAAGCCTGGAGATCCGATATGGAAACAGACATTTCAGTTGAGGAGTGGAATAACTCCTGTATTCTTGCACAAAAACAAACTATCAACACAAGATTCCGATTAGTACAGTACAAGTGGTTGTTTAGAACCTACATCACGCCAGTGAAACTCCATCATTTCAACCCTAATATACCAGATGATTGTGTCAAATGTGGTAAAGAAAAGGGGACACTTTATCATTGTATGTGGCAGTGTGAGGAACTTCAAATATTTTGGAAGCAAATCTGTGCACTCATTTCTGATTTAATTGAATGTAAAATGCCCCTAGATGGTAAACTCTGTATATTGCACATTTTTCCAAATAGCTTCAAATGCAATACAAAGAACAAGAAACTTGTTGGTGCAGGCGAAATATGTTATTGCTTTGAAAAGGAAGGACACAGAAAAACCTGGAGTGAAACAGTGGATTAAACTGATGTCCAGTAACTTGGCGCTGGAAAAACTGACATATATTGCCAAAGGAAAACTGGAGGACTTTAGAGACATTTGGTTGCCTTTTCTACGCCTTGTGAAAGACTTTTGTAAAAAGATTTGTAGAAATAATTTTGTTGTAATTGAGTGAAGAGTGGGTTTTTAGGGTGGGGGGAGGGACTTTATTTCATTTGCGTGTGTGTTTATGTTTTGTTCCTAAATTGAAAATTGCAATAAACATATTTGTGAAAAAAAAGAAAGATACAAGGATTTTACAATTTCCAGTTATCGCATCCTTGTTTTGAAGTGGACATGTCGCGCATATGTCTCAATTTATAATTTATATATGGTGTCTCCGTAAGAATGAAATGGTGACTAGAGATGCACCGATCCAGCTTTTTTGCTACTGATACCGGGATTTGGTTTTGAGTATCTTTCGATATCCGATATTTATCAATACCAAGAGACTTTCTTAAAAGTGGCACTCTGAAAATTTTAATTGATTCTTTTCTCCATTTTAATATCAATAAAGTAATATTTTATTGTCATGATATTACAGATCAATTCAAACTCTTGGATAAAATTTAACAAGGATCACAGGACTTTTCTACACTAAATATCCTTGGGTAAAGGACAGGCTTTAGGCTACATTAATATAAACAACTCACATAAAGTGATCTGGTCATTACAAATAATGTTAGATCAGTTATTTCTTTATTATGCTATTTTTGGTAGGCCATTTCTATAATAGTTTCTGACCCAGCCTTGCTTAGTTTTCGTTAGCATTAGTGTTGGCTCCCGCTAGCTTTAGCACACTGATGCTAACCACGGAATTTTGCAAGGTAGTCAAAAATACATTTGCGAAGGTTAAAACTAACTCAGCAGTTGGATTCCCCTGGTTCTCCCCTTCAAAAGCAATAGATGTAGTTTTTAAAAAAGGTATACAACTTTAAAATCCTTACTGAACAATTATGAAATTTAATCAAAGCCAGAGTAAAATCATCATGCATATTAAATGTACGATGCATCTTTGAGTTGCAGCCACAACTATTATTTGTAATTGTCAATGATGGCAGTTAAAACTTACCACATATTGTGTAATGAGATTGTTAGGATCTTCATTGAAATACACAGAGAGCGCTTTCAGGATGCAAGATCTCCTCATTTCAATTGTGTCCATCTGTAAACACAAAAAAAAAAAAACATAAAAATATGATTTTAGCGCCCTTGCTTTTAAGACTTTTTTGAGAATAAATATTTTATTTGATCAGAGAATGCAATTAAAAAGTATACTAATTGCTAAATGGAATGTGATTAATTACAACCAGCAAATTTGTGTCAGATGGAGGATACATGCGTCCAGAGTCTCCCCCTTCTCACATCCTTCACGCAGTAATTATAAAGCTGCTTGTGATAAAGCTGTTTCAGCCCCACTACACTTGAAATACCATTCCTGTAAATTCTAGAAAGCAACTGCAAACCTCATCAGTGGCTGCCATAATTTGAGCAATCTTTTGTCCAAGCGCTCCTCCCTTTCTTCTGAAGATTTTAACCATCTTGGAGGCATACTGGTCCAGTTGTGACATGAACTTCGAAGTAAGTGCCATCGTGGTGATCCTTTTTAATTCAGCATTTATCTAGAAAGTAAAATGATAGCTTCAAGTATGCATTTGGATCTGTACGTTGGGCATGTTTCCATTCAACAAAATTAGCTCTTCATTCATGACATACCTCGCGATGACAGAAGAAGGGTTAGAAAATCGTAACTTGCTACGACACAGTTGCGCGTATGGCCTCTAGGGGCAAAAGTTACTTGGTACTGCTTTAACTTTTGTTCTAAATCTGAGATATAACACTGTTATATCTCAGATTTACTTGCACATTGTCTAAAACGATGCCAGAGAGAAATGCTGCACAATGCATATATTTGCTCGCTGCAGAGAACGGATGGAGGAGGGGGATTACAAACTAACAAAGGTTTAGCCATTAGCTTCACGTTTGCTCTCTGCATACAAGCTACATTTTGATCGCGTGAAAATCAAAGCGAATGAAATATCACAAATAGTTTTCTGCCTTCTGTACCTGTCTCCAAGCTCTCCGCTTTTACAGTCTCCTTAGTGCACGCACTACCTTTCACTGGTTTCGGCGCTGGTGCGCGTGGCCGTGAACAACAACGTGCTGCTATTCGAGCAGCTAGCGCTCTCAAACTCTACTTGAATGTTAACGAACTTTATCTAGAAGCGTCTAAATCGATATGAACCTTCTTTAAAATACGTGTCTGTCTGTGCATTTACATATTAGCATACTGAGGCGCAAGTACATTTTGTATTTTGTGGTAAAATTGTTTACCATAAAATATAAAGAAAACGCACGTCTATTCACTTCTCATTTACAACATTTGCACGGGTACAGTGCGTATAAAATTCAATATGCTAATCTACACGGAACAAAATCTATTTACTGAGTTAAAAGTGAGAAAAGAATTACCTGTTTTGTCAGTAGCCAAGTGAAAAAGGCTCGAAGATTCAAACTCAGTCCAGCTACGGTGGCAGCTATGGCATCTCCTGGGGGACAACATTCATATTGTCTATACAACAATCTCATGTAAATACTAACCAATGGCCTTGAGTAAGTGTAATAGTTGAAAGCATTGAATACAATTTAGGCAAAGTGATTCAGTACTGAGTCAAAAAGTAAAGTTGATGCATAAATATAGCAAAATGCACCTTTTTAAAAGCAAAAGTGGTGAAAGTTCCTTTTTTTGAGTGCAGGTGCTCGTCATAAAATTAGAATATGATGAAAAAGTGCATTCACTTCTGGTATTCAACTTAAACTGTGAAACTAATATATGATAGAGTCATTACATTACATACAAAGTGAATGTATAGCCTTTATTTGTTATAATTTTGATTATTTTGGTTCAGCTTATTTTCATTCAGTTTTCTCAAAATTAATTTTTCTCTAAAAAAAAAGGTTAACTTCTTAACCACCTGAACAGAGCACATTTGGTCTAATTTGCCAATACCCAAATCTAAAAGCTTTATGATAAAAATAAAAAAAACTCTTCAAAATAGCAATGAATATGCAACAAAAAAAGTGACAAAAAAGCCACAACAAGAAAAAGTGACAGACGAAAACAAAAATGTGACAAAACTGCGCTAAAAGTTACATTACACTGTTGCTCTCAAGTCAAGAAGCTTTAGATTTGATTTAAATACAAGAACATAGCGTTCCTAATATGACTACTTGCGTGATTTTTAGAACATACCTTCAAGAGCTCCTTGCGTTCCTGAGTCGGAAGTCTTTCTCTTTTTTACACCTTTTGCATCTTTAGTTGGGGTGGCACGCCTTTGCCTATGAAAATATTCACAGAAGGAAATTGTTTAACTCACTTTTACAGTGATAGAGAAAGTCAATGATATGATAAAGACACACACACACAGGAAACACAAAGTCAGAGTGATTAAAGACAGACAGAAAACAGAATAATTGGAAGAGTGAGAACTTTAAAATTGTATAATAATAATTAAATTACCACCAATAACGGAGTCCAGTGTTTGCAGACTCTTCCCTTTCAGTGACTCTGCTCCATGATCCATCGCAAACAGAAGTTTGCCAATCTTGGCCACTTGGAATGTTTTATCGGTCTGTCGATGATACTCGCAGTGGACTCTAATATCATGTCCCATAAAACGAGCAACTTGTTCAAGATCCTGACTGCTGAGGTCGAGAAGCTGACACAAGGTAGCAATGTGTTCCTCAATTTAGTTGATCTTAGCAGTTCTGGGTTTTTGGCATTGCTCTCTTCAGCAAATCTTCGAAGGCAGTCACACCCACGGAGATTGGTTGTTGTGTTGAGCCTGGGGAAACAGAAAGGGGTTCTCCTCGCATATGCCAACATCAGTACGTTATTTTATCAGGAAGTCAAGCGAAGCTTTTGTTCGATCAGTTAGAAGGATGGGCACCTTTCTGCCTCTTTCCTCGTGTCACCACACGTGTCAGTCTGTGGCTCATTTCTTTTTCCACAGGTGTCTCATAAATGTCCTTATTAACAGGTGTGGTGTCTGCTTTTAGATATGTCTCAAGGGTTAAACGAGATGCTTCTCCTTCTCGCTTTTTGTTGAACACAATTATTTGTGCAAGAAGGCTCTCGCTTAACCTCCTGTACGCTGTTATAGTCACGCGCTCCGTTAACGCTGCCTTTGCCTCATCCTCAACTTTCCTAAGATAGTTCTGTAGAGTCATGACATCCTCTGTCAGAGGTACAGTGTCTTCTTTGCCCCACCGCCATTGCTCCATTGAGCTATGAGCATTAGTCGAGACATGAACAGACCACGAGTTTTCTAGCCACTGCTTAAACTTCTTAGCCTGTCTCTCACTTTGGACGTCAGAGTTCATCAAGCAGTGGCCTATCCAGTGGCCCCCTTTAGTGAAAACCCAATTTTCACTGCTATAGATGGCTTTCCGTATTCGTTTGCATTTTCATTATAATTTGATACTTGTCTGGCTGCATCAAGAGCCAGTTGAAAATGTGCTGGACGGCAAATGTCTTTGAGAGTTTTGGCACGCTTATCAATGTTCTTGGCAGCCACCATTAACCTCCCAAGTTCTCTCAGCTTTTGTGAAATGTATCGATGCTGAGATACTTCACGGCCCTTTTTTGCAAATAATGCATCTCCGTACACAGATCATTTCGTCTCTTCTGATGTGACAGGTTACATTATCCTGCTGCATCGAGTGGATGATCTTTTGCACTCCTTGGCCTGATTTGAGTGGAAGTAGATGTGAGGAAGCTTTTTGTACTCTTTTGCCTTTCTGTCTTTCCCCTTTCCGTTCTCTACATGACTTCTCATGTCGCCAGAGTTCAGTCCTCTTGAACATTGCATAACAGTGTTGACATGGTAGGTAGCTCTCGACTTCTGCCTTCACAGAGGGCCGTTTCCATACTACAATCTCACCCTTTCCTTCCTCTAAGACCTTGTGATTGTGTTGCCAGTCATCCTTAATACGAAGGCCTTCTAACACAATCATCCTTTGTTGTGAGCCTTTTGGGAAACTAAAAGCATAGGCGACATCACGTTCCATACCATGTATTCTTTTTAGATGTCTCGCTATCTTAGCACAGAACACACAGTAATGGACTTTGTCACAGACTCTGGCACCATCCTTTATTATGCTTCTTTTAACAGTAATTGTTTTGTCATCTTTAAACTTTCCTTTTCCTTTTGACTTTGTACCTTTTAACTGCTTTGCCTTTGGCCTTCTGCTTATCAACTTCTCTGGTGTAAGTTTTACTGGATGACTGGGACTTTGCTGCCATCAACTCATCTTCACTGGATGACGGTGATGTAGATGGTTTGTAGTCCTCATCCAGTGGATCTGCATCAGACCCACTGGAAGCGCCTCATCAACAGTAGCTCCTTTGCAGTGGTCCTTTTTCACCTTCACAGCAGGGCAAAAGAGGTAAAACAAGGAAAATTATCAATTAGATACATATATACAGTGCCTTGCAAAAGTATTCAGCCCCTTTGAACGTTTGCCACATTTCAGGCTTCAAACATAAAGATATAAAACTGTAATTTTTTGTGAAGAACCAACAACAAGTGGGACACAATCATGAAGTGAAACAAAATTTATTGGATAATTCAAACATTTTTAACAAATAAACAACTGAAAAATTGGGCGTGCAAAATTATTCAGCCCCCTTAAGTTAATACTTTGTAGCGCCACCTTTTGCTGCGATTACTGCTGTAAGTCCTTGGGGTTTGTCTCTATCAGTTTTGCACATTCAGAGACTGAAATATTTGCCCATTCCTCCTTGCAAAACAGCTGGAGCTCAGTGAAGTTGGATGGACAGCGTTTGTGAACAGCAGTTTTCAGTTCTTTCCACAGATTCTCGATTGGATTCAGGTCTGGACTTTGACTTGGCCATTCTAACACCTGGATATGTTTATTTGTGAACCACTCTATTGTAGATTTTGCTTTATGTTTTGGATCATTGTCTTGTTGGAAGACAAATCTCCGTCCCAGTCTCAGGTCTTTTGCAGACTCCATCAGGTTTTCTTCCAGAATGGTCCTGTATTTGGCTCCATCCATCTTCCCATCAATTTGAACCATCTTCCCTGTCCCTGCTGAAGAAAAGCAGGCCCAAACCATGATGCTGCCACCACCATGTTTGACAGTGGGGATGGTGTGTTCAGGGTGATGAGCTGTGTTGCTTTTACGCCAAACATAACGTTTTGCATTGTTGCCAAAAAGTTGGATTTTGGTTTCATCTGACTAGAGCACCTTCTTCCACATGTTTGGTGTGTCTCCCAGGTGGCTTGTGGCAAACTTTAAACGACACTTTTTATGGACATCTTTAAGAAATGGCTTTCTTCTTGCCACTCTTCCATAAAGGCCAGAGTTGTGCAGTATACGACTGATTGTTGTCCTATGGACAGAGTCTCCCACCTCAGCTGTACATTTCTGCAGTTCATCCAGAGTGATCATGGGCCTCTTGGCAGCATCTCTGATCAGTTTTCTCCTTGTATGAGCTGAAGGTTTAGAGGGACGGCCGGGTCTTTGTAGATTTGCAGTGGTCTGATACTCCTTCCATTTCAATATTATCGCTTGCACAGTGCTCCTTGGGATGTTTAAAGCTTGGGAAATCTTTTTGTATCCAAATCCGGCTTTAAACTTCTCCACAACAGTATTGTCAAGTTTACATTAGCAGCTCCCCAACTTGAAAGGGATATGTCCTCTCTACGTGAAGGAAATAACTGGGATTCACTCCAATGAACCGTCTTTGGGTTTTTTATTTTCAGTCTTTGTCCATGCAGTAGTAGGTGAAAAACCTTTTAACACAGAATAAAAGGCAAGTGTAAATACATTGTACATAAATGAAATACACCTTTTCACCAATGTTTTTGAGCATAATTTTAACAGATTACAAATCTACATGATCACGAATTTAGTCCAACCTTTTAACAGGCCGCATTTACAGTTTACCACCAAGTTTAACACGTAAAGACAATCATATATTGTCCCTTACCGGCCGTCCTTCACCATTTCATAGAGAGGTTTTATTTCTAATTGCTGCTTGGTTTGGGTCCTCTTTGAGGTTTGAGGAGAGACACAGCTTGTGCCTCCACTCAGGTTGGTCCTGCCCACACTGACTGAAGTCTCTGCATCTTTGAAGCCAGTAGGGACGAGTTGATTGGGGCATTGGTTTCACCTGCTTGCAATGCCTGCTGTGGTTGGGGGGAGGGGTGAGCAGGCAGCTGGACAGCACAAGTATCTCGGACGTGCCTGGTGTGTTCCTTGTTCTTCATGATGCTCTCTGCGCTTTAAACTGACCTCTGAGACTATCACAGAGCAGGTGCATTTATACGGAGACTTGTTTACACACTGGTGGATTCTATTTATCATCATTAGTCATTTAGGTCAACATTGGATCATTCAGAGATCCTCACTGAACTTCTGGAGAGAGTTTGCTGCACTGAAAGTAAAGGGGCTGAATAATTTTGCACGTCCAATTTCTCAGTTGTTTATTTGTTAAAAATGTTTGAAATATCCAATAAATTTCGTTTCACTCCATGATTGTGTCCAACTTGTTGTTGGTTCTTCACAAAAAATTACAGTTTTATATCTTGCAAGCTTTCTTTCCTATAGACAGACCAAGTGTTGGTTTTCTATAGGAAAGAAAGCTTGCATAATTCTTAGAAGACCTAATGAATCTAATCGAACTACTTTCATATCTTTATGTTTGAAGCCTGAAATGTGGCAAAAGGTCGAAAAGTTCAAGGGGGCCGAATACTTTCGCAAGGCACTGTACATTAGAGCAGGGGTCCTGAATTAAATTTCACTAAGGTCTAACTTGAAAAAATATGTTCCGGACATTTTGATTGACTTAACGGTTAAGGCGAGACACTGCATGTGAATAGGGAAAGAATATAAATATCAGATATATCAATTTGAAACTGAACATTACTGATGTAAATATGAGAAAAAAAATGTATTGCATTTTTTCTGTCATTTTATGTTTCCATATAAAAATTAGGCATTTTGTGCATGTAAATGGCCAAAATTGCCTATATTTTGGACGATGAAAATGATGGATTGAGCCAGATTAAAATGTATGGTTTTATTTTACTGACGTAATAAATACGTTTTTTTCAAATGGGATTTTTGGATTTTCAACAGAATGATCGTAAGTGAAAAAATCTGTAAAAACTAAAATTCCACCTTTATCTAATCCACGCTTAGAATTAGATATAAAAAAATGGCTCTGAAAAAACCTTCAATATCATGTTAAGTCCAAGACTGTAAAGTTTGAAGTCTGTAGGAGCAACTATAAGGCGTCAGGACTGGCCAGAGTGGAGCCTAATCCTCATTCAGAGAAAACCAGCCGTGAAGTTTTGTACCGAGTGCACATGCGCAGAATCTTCCTTCACTCTTCCGGATCTAGCGTCTCGCAGAAGGAGAAATACCATATTTGGGTGATAGCGTCGTCACGGGCACCCTTCGCAAATCGCATGGATGTAAAATCTGTCAATATTTGTGAATGAATACTTGTGGGAAAGACGATTCTGCGGCGCCTGCTTCCAGGTTCGGTCTGTCTCACTCGTGGCAAAAACATCATAAAATAAAATCATACGGGGTAAGTTTTGTCATTTTCATACATAGCCTGGTTTTACCAGACCCTCGTACTCGTTTCGTACAGAGGGTCTGGACTTTCTCAATTCAGCTCCGTTAACAGGTGGGAGGGTGAACTCCTTTAAAACGATTGGATTTGATTTTCGATAGCGTTTGGTCGTGACGTATGTAATGTAACTCTATCATAACTCTATCATAACTCTATCGTAGCTCTATCATAGCTCTATCATAACTCTATCATAACTCTAAACCTCTATCATAGCTCTATCATAACTCTATCAGAACTCTATCATAGCTCTATCGTAGCTCTATCATAGTCTATCCTAACTCTATCCTAACTCTATCCTAACTCTATCCTAACTCTATCGTAACTCTATCGTAGCTCTATCGTAGCTATATCGTAGCTCTATCGTAGCTCTATCGTAACTCTATCGTAGCTCTATCGTAGCTCTATCGTAGCTCTATCGTAGCTCTATCGTAACTCTATCGTAGCTCTATCGTAGCTCTATCGTAGCTCTATCGTAGCTCTATCGTAGCTCTATCGTAACTCTATCGTAACTCTATCATAACTCTATCATAGCTCTATAATAACTCTATCACAGCTCTATCATAACTGTCATAACTGTCATAACTCTTATCATAACTCTATCATAGCTCTATCATAGCTCTGTCATAACTCTATCATAGCTCTATCATAGCTCTATCATAGCTCTATCATATCTCTATCATAGCTCTATCATATCTCTATCATAGCTCTATCATAGCTCTGTCATAGCTCTATCATAACTCTATCATAACTCTATCATAGCTCTATCATAGCTCTATCATAGCTCTGTCATAGCTCTGTCATAGCTCTGTCATAACTCTATCATAGCTCTGTCATAACTCTATCATAGCTCTATCATAACTCTGTCATAACTCTGTCATAACTCTATCATAACTCTTGGGAGCATTCCTTACACATTCTAAGGCTTCAGTTATAATTTCTGGATATTTGGGAGCTGAGCCAGAACGGATTGAAGAGCTTCCTTTACGTTTGTATCCGCCACCATTACCGAACTGAAGTTGCACCACCGGTGCACAAGCGGCCCTCAGTCGGCGGTACACCTTCACCTCAAAGCCTCCAACCACTCCTTTGAGGACGGGGAGGTCAACATTTTAGCTAAAGACGAACTTTGGTTTAAAAGAGGAGTTAAAGAAAATATTTTTGTCAGGGAAGAAAATCCCTCCATGAACCGGAATGGTGGACTCAGATTTAATCTTCCGTCACTCTACTCCAATCTCCTTCGGGAGAAACCGAAAGGGCACGGCCAGTCCAAGGAGACGGCACCTCAGCCAACAAAAGAACAATAGGCAGGTCATTAGCAGTGATCAGCCATGAATAGGACAGATACTGGGCAGTGATCATCTATGAATAGGACAGGACTGACCGATACTGAGGTGAGCAGATCGTTAGAGACGCTCTACTTTAAAGGTGTTTACCCACAGGTGAGAGTAGCTGTGATTAGAGGGGAGGAGCCGGGCCTACCCTAACTCCTCCCCGCTGGTCTATATATTCCACTGCGGCCTGAGTGGGACCTTTGTCGCTGACGAAGCCTTTTGGATGAGAGGCGAAATGTTCGAAGACTTCAACTACTGAGTACAGAAGATGAATCAAGCACTTTCATTGAAGAATATTAGAATGTACTAATATGGACAATGACAATTATAGAGTGATCACTGTGGCTGTTCAGTCAGTGGCATTTGTGACATTTCTACCATCAAAAAATGTATTTTAGATCCAACCAAAGATCCATAGCTTACTTAAACATTATTAGAGTCTGTTACAGATAAAGCTCCGCTCTGTCTAGCCAGGATTTATTTCTTTGGACTGAACTTTTCCGACCAACAAACATAAAAGAAAACAGGTATCTATTCATAATCAGTGTATTTACCAACTTAGATTTACAAAATTATAAACAAAAAAATTATTTATCTTAAAGCAGCAGCATACTGTATAATGATCAATGTGATCTTAAAAAGTCTTACTGCAAGAACAAAACCCCAAAACCAAATTCCAAACTTCTACAACAAAGCAATATGTAAAATCTGTGACTCTGGTAAAACCCATAGATGGATAGAGAGGCAGGAGGCAAGGGATCAGTTCAATATGTTTATTTTCTCCACTTTTGTTCCTTCTGCCTTTTAGGGCGAGAAGCGTGGTTTCTTTTATCTTTTTGCCTTTGGGGCATGAGACATGTTTTCATCTCTGAAACAGAGGAGATGAAACAATTCGGGATCACATAAGGTTTAACAGATGGTTTAACAAAGTAACAGAAATAAGATCTAGTCTAAACATAGTCAGACTAGTGTAAATGTGGGTAAAGGTAGTGACATGTCGATCGTGTCGAGGCTTCGAGGCGTGTGCCGAGTAATCTAGGGGCGTGTCTATTGAAGCGTGTATCGATGCGTGTGTTGACGACGTATGTGGTGACGTTCGAAGCCTCGGGAAGTGGCCGTACCACGTGACTGATTCAGGAAATGATTCAAAATAAAAGCGTTCGTGAAACGCAATGGATTCCCCCTCACACTTTGTGTCTTTGGGTTATTGCGCTTCTTTTCGTTTTCTATTTGAGCTTCATTGTTTTGCGATGGAACCAGCTAGAAAGAAGAGATTTTCCCCAGATCTCACCTAATAAGGTTAGGGTTAGCAATAATTATGTAATAATAGATATGACAACACGGCATTTTTATTGTTCACACTTATCTGAATGCTTCTGAATACTTTATTTATGCACTCCTGCATCTTCTGTGCCCTGTGAAAGAGGCGAAATCCTTTGCAAAAAAAGAAACCGCCCGAGTCCAAATACTTTAGAAAAAATATAATTTCTAAATAAAAATGAATAAATGTAATGTATGTCTTTATTAAACACATTTACTTGTTGCATAAGCACAGACATAGGCAAAGTAACACAAGCACATTTTACATCACAACTCTCTAAAATCTCAAATTTTGTCTTTCAGCACCCAACATTTATTGTAAGCACTCAGCATGTTATACATTTTGTTGTCCACATGATGGCGTAGTGGAGCAAATAAAGCACCTTGATGCTTCGAACCGTGTGTGACGCAGTTGGCTGCGACGCTTCAGTGCTTCATGGGGCTTCATTTTGCCATCACTAGAAAATAAACATGAACTCACAGGACGCATGCTCAGCATGAAGGCACGGAGAAGACAGAACAATGGAGGTCAGTGTGCTATATAGACTGCTGATCATCAGCAGGTGGTGGAGGGTGGAGTTAACAGGGAAGGAGTGCTTGGTTTATCCACCTCCATCCATTGGTGTGTTCAGGGGCTCCTTGGATGATGGGAATTTCTCACACAATAACTAAATGAAACAGAAGCTACATCGTAGAGATTAAGGACAGATAGAATGTCAACACAACACTGGAAGTCAAATAAACAAAACGTACTTTTGACCAACCTGCAGATGTGTAGGTTCCGTATTGATGAGAAGGTTTCCTGGTTCTTTAAGCTCCAGCCTCCTGATGAATCCAGTCTGTCCAGTCAAATGAAGTGGTCTCTGCTCACAGCACTAGATAGGACACCAGTAGTTTATACGATGTAATATTATGGATAACATTGATTAGGAATATCTTATCTCTGTCGTTTCATGGCATTGGTCCGCCAATTCTTAAATAGAAAGCTATATTAGTAGTTTGTATAAGTGAACACATCTTGTAGTTTAGATAATTGGGATATAATAAATACTTTTACAGTCTCAGAGCTGTTCTCTATTCAATTCAGTACTAACAATATTGCTGTATGTTTTGTACTTCAGTCTAAAGGTTTAACCCAAGTAAATATTTGTACATTATATTTAAATAATATAACGCAGAATAACGCTATAAACACATAAAGGGCTTCAGAATAACTTCATAAAATACAACCACAAGTACAGGCTAAAGTCACTGTCATTTTCCCTACTAGCTAGCACCGTGTCTCCTTCCTTTACTTGGGAATTATTATCCGATAGGCCGACTAACATTTAAAACTAGTTGTTATAGTAATGCCGTTTTGGTTAATTACACAACTTTGATACAGAATTCTGTACTCACCGTGTTGCGAACCTGAAACCCCGGTGGCACGTCCGCAGAGCAGGTTTCCCGCGGACGTGTAGCGACCCAGATAGCAAAAGGACATTGAACATTGAAATAGTGTTATGGCCTGTGATTGAAGAGATGTTGAAAAATGACGTTGAACTGCGATTTTATTTATTATTTATTTATTTGAACAGGGACCGTGTACAATATACATTAGCCTCAGAAAGGAGAGATGCATTGTACCAGGTTATAGCACTTGTGCTAATTTCCACCTGCAGTCCCTGGGCCTATTGTACATGTTTTTAGTGGTAGGGGAAACCGGAGTACCCGGAGGAAACCTACGCAGACACGGGGAGAACATGCTAACTCCACACAGAAAGGCCCCGTCCAGGTGGGAATCGAACCCGGGACCTTCTAGCTGTGAAGCACGAGCGCTAACCGCTAACCGCTGTGCTACCGTGCCGCTCGATATGATCGATGTTGAACACAACGTTGATTTTTGATCTTTTCTGACATGGAATCAATGTCATGCAAATAACATTGATTAGGAGTTGAATAGATGTCGAAATTCAAACATTTTTTAAACATGGATTCAACATTGATTAAACTATAGAAATATACCTATATTCAACCTTTTTTAAACGATATTTTGATTATTGGAGCTTACCGCGTCACCACATAAATCTGCCTCCAAACAGCATTCACCGCGGTCATCATGTTGACTCATTTCCACAGGCATAACCGGTCCAAACGATGAATCTGAGGCATACAATCCACTTCCTCCTGTTTGTGCACATTATGCATCCATATAGCTCTCAGAATCACCACTTTATCCAAGTTTACCCCGGTATTTACATTACCAAACTTTACAGCTCATGCCCCATTGAAATCGTTATTTTGGTGCCTTTAGCGTGACAGTGCCTCCTGCAGTCCTAAGACAGATATTACAGCCTAATACTGCATTTACTAGACAGAGGCCAACACTTTCTCAGCCTTTGCTTCCATAAATATAGTATAACCCATAACCAGTGCCTCCGTGAAGAATGTGCAGTAAATGAAATGAAACAAAAAGCATTCGGAGCAGAAGAGCATGAGACATGGAGGAAAGGCAGGAGATTGAGTTTGTGACCAAATAACACCAGAAAAAAATGGTACACTCTGTATTTTTGTATGAGGTGATATATTGGGGTAGATTAAAGTATAAAACAGTTATCTCCACAACATTGAGTGAAGAATGTTCCATTTTCTATCCAGACCCATACCTCCCGCCACTTGAACAGTTTTTTCCCTCCGCCATCAGACTCATGAACAAAAACAAGTCTCTGTAGCTCAGTCACAGAGTCATGGATGTTTCTGCACTTGCGGTGTGTCCACACTTAGACCCGCTGCTATCACTCATCACTTTATAACACTTAATACCACTTTATATGCCAAAACATCTGTATATACAATCCCGCTGTTGTTCACTGTCAAATTGTTGTTGTCTTACCATATGTCACTTTATTTTATCTTATTTATTTAATATTTTTTATTTTTTATTTTATGCATGCCCCCATAGCCTTATAGTTTAACGTTCTTAGCTTATTTTTTATCTTAATTCTGTGTTATATGTTTTATGTCGCACGTTTGCACCAAGTAAAATTCCTAGTTTGTAAACCTTGTTCACAAACCTTGGCAATAAAACGAATTCTGATTCTGATTCTGATTCTGATTCTGATTTTTGTGCAGTGAATTCCTTCAATATTCAGTCATACGTTTTAATTGAAAATAATAACTTTATTCCTTTTGCAGCAAAATGTTATCTATAAAACTTTTTTTTTTTTAATAGTAATAATCTAAAAATCTAAAGGTTTGGACACAAAAGTGCAAAGTACAGTTGATAAAATGGCAAAATATGGACAGTGGGAACAATTATTAGAACGGCGAAAAAAGTTTGTGTTTAGTTCCACTGGCAAACGGCATCAGGAGAAGATGGCAGAAGGTCGAGCAGATGCAGATGTTGATCACCTGTGGACAGTTTCTTTGGTTCCTGGGAGCTTTCCTCAGCAGCTCCACCTACGAGAAATGCATGAAAATGGTAGTGTTTAGTAATCATCAACTAAACATTTAGGGGATGGTTTTATTTGTTTATTTGTGTTACTGTCTCTCTTTTCTGAACCAGGTCAGGTTACTAAAGTAATGATTCACCCATTAAACCATCGGATAAGTTATAGTCACGACTAAAGGCACATGTAGTATTTGTGTAGAGCAGTTCATTCACAAGGCAGGTCAAAGTGCTTCACAATCCTACAGTGAGCCGACATACAATTACCAACTGAATCCAAACTAAACTAACGGCGACAGTGGGGAAAAGATCAAACACATTTATTGGTTTACTATTGATATTATTATCAGGTTAGTTTATTATGGGATCGTGACTTAATCCTTAATCATGTCCCGTTATGTTACTGGGATGTGTGGAATTCAATGGTTGAATTTATATCTGTAAAAAACTGTTGATTCAACATTATTTCTTTAATGAAGGATCTAGAACCCCATCTATAACCATGTCCTTTTGCTATCTGGGGAATCCTGTGTTAATCGCTCACTGTCTGAGGTGTCTGCTCCATTGGCTATAAGTGCAGGCATTAGGAGTTACAGTTCAGCTCATTGTGGGGACACTGTCCGAGTTGTTTCTTCATGAACACGTCGTAGCTGAACTACGTCAACTACGCAAAATACCTCAGTTAAAAATAACACCAACAACATCAGACACACCTCTCCGCGTGGTCAAGAGGCGCTCTTTGACAGCGGGTGTCAATAAGAGCGCGTCATGAAAGCGGATCCACAGCACAGCACAGCCGCCGAGCAGTTCCCCTTCTCTATCTCTCTCTCACACACACACACACACTCTCTCGCTCTCCCCTTCTCTCTCACTCTCCCCTTCTCTCTCTCTCTCTCCCTTTCTCTCTCTCACTCTCTCCCCTTCTCTCTTTCTCTCCCTTTCTCTCTCTCACTCTCTCTCTCCCCTTCTCTCTCTCCCACTCGCTCTCCCCTTCTCTCTCGCTCTCCCCTTCTCTCACTCCCTCCCCTTCTCTCTCGCTCTCCCCTTCTCTCTCTCTCTCTCTCCCCTTCTCTCTCTCTCCCCCCCTTCTCTCTGTCAAACGCACCGCCGCTGACTCGGAGCTCACAGTGCGATCACGTCCGATGCGCACGAAACATACGCTCAGCGAACCAACCAACCGCGGAGACATTAGTTCGTGCGTAACGCAGAGCCATGGGATTCCCTTCCGTTTTAACGTTTTGATTCACAAATCAAGCACCACTCCGGTCGCATTTATGGATCTGTAGGTAAATACTTACTTACTCTTGGAGACGCAAAGGAAGCACGCCGCCGGACACTGCGCCAGGAACTTTACGCGCGGACTGAGTGATGCGCCGTGTTAAACGCTGACCGTTCTCGCTTTTGGGGCAAATCGCTTCTTTTTTGGAGATGACTGATTTCACCAACGGGAGCCAGACCAGCGCGCATCGCAGTGACTACGTGTGGCAGTACGAGTACTACGACGACGAAGAGCCCGTGTCCTTCGAGGGACTGAAGGCGCACAGATGTAAGCGACTGTAAACATTTCAAACATGCGAGTATTCGGTTACTACTAGACTTGGCTCGGAGATATCCTCGTATTCTTTATGGACAGGTTCAAAGCGTGGTGAACTGTAAAAACGGGAACTTCTCGAGCGATTTTGAAAGTGCGCAATACTAACTGTTTTTGAGTAGGCTTATACGCGAGAGGTGACAGTATGAATCACATGCATGTGCACTTTGTAGATTACTATTTGGGAAGTTATTGGAGGTTTGTTGGAGGGGAAAAAAAGATTAAATTTCTCCACATTACATTAGTCTACAAAGCCACGCGTTAACATTTAAAAGCAAATCAGATAATAATGGAGATACAAAATCCTTTATTGTGTTGATAAAACTGTAAAGCCATACTGCGGAACATCGCAGGTAACACGTTATTACGGCGTTGGGCCAGCTGAACTGTCAGTCAGGTCTGAGCAGCAGCTCATGGTAAAAACTCATCTATTTAAAGGGATTTTCCACCAACGAAAAACAGCAGTAATAAAGTACATGCTCGTATTTGTATTCATTTCAATGAGCGAAATGTTACCTGTGGCTTTAAGGAAGACTCTGAATTGTTTTGTATCAAATATGTCGTCAAAATAAAGCCACGTTTTTACCCAGTTTATGGGCCATTTTAGTCACATACACTTTCCCTGGAAACTAATAAACGAGGGCAATGTTTTATTTTCAAAACGCATTTGTCTCAAGCAGAGGTGGGCAAGAGTCAAAAAGTTATGGGAGAAATTCTAATTGAGTATTGTGTGTGAGTAACTGAGTAACTCTTTGAGCATAAAAGTTTGAATTATGGTCCAGGAGTGATACAAGTTATGAGAAACAAAACATGGAATAATTTGAAAATGTTAATATTTTCAAAGAAAATACCATAAAAACATCAAATTGGTAACCAAGGACGCCCTGTTTTGGCTGCAGCTGGAGGACATTCAGAATGAGTCACAGGTGAATGATGTGCTTGATCAGTCGTGCTTGTGATGGTTCACAAGAGTGAGCTCCTCTGAGCCATGTGCAGAAGGCACTGAAAAAAAGAGAAATTGTGCCTCTTTATATCTAAATGAAATAATTATCTACATTTAAAATGAATTATTTATGTGTCACCGAGAAACATTATTGAATGGAGTCCTTTCAAATGATTGTAAATGCTTTTACTGACCAGTGTTTGAATGGCATACAGTCCAAATGTTAGAAATGAGTTTGGCCACCACCAGAAGTTGGCGCTATTTGCTATCACTGTCAGAAAAGGAAATGAAGAAGACGGGAGGCGGGAACAACACAACGCACGAGCGGTCAATGTTGGAAGTGGCACAGCTTTGAACGGTGAGTCTTGAAATGTATTAGAAATATAGAAGTATTCTCACACAAGTCTATGTGGTCATTGTTTAAAGCAGGTTTTAAAAAGGTCCGATTTGTCTAAATTGTCTAACGCGAGGCAAACAAGCTAACCCTGCATGACACGAAGGCACAGGGTAGTCTGAGGTCAATCACACAGCTCGAGATATTGGCTTTCTGATTAAATTCAGAGGATGTAGTGAGGATTTTGCGGGGTGAGGTCAGTAGGCGGTGTGTTCGCGAAGTCGTCTGATGCGCGTCCATGTGGCGCTGGAGCACGCCGCTCCACGGCAACGCAAAGGCTTTTACCAAACCGTGCAGTAAACACGCGTTTAGACGGTATCATGCTTAAGATCAGACTCATGGGTCACGACACTTTGTTCTGCGACGACACTTTGTGTTGCGACGACACTTTGTGTTGCGACGACACTTTGTGTTGCGACGACACTTTGTTCTGCGACGACACTTTGTGTTGCGACGACACTTTGTGTTGCGACGACACTTTGTGTTGCGACGACACTTTGTTCTGCGACGACACTTTGTTCTGCGACGACACTTTGTGCTGCGACGACACTTTGTTCTGCGACGACACTTTGTTCTGCGACGACACTTTGTGCTGCGACGACACTTTGTTCTGCGACGACACTTTGTGTTGCGACGACACTTTGTGTTGCGACGACACTTTGTTCTGCGACGACACTTTGTGTTGCGACGACACTTTGTGTTGCGACGACACTTTGTTCTGCGACGACACTTTGTTCTGCGACGACACTTTGTGCTGCGACGACACTTTGTTCTGCGACGACACTTTGTGTTGCGACGACACTTTGTGTTGCGACGACACTTTGTTCTGCGACGACACTTTGTGTTGCGACGACACTTTGTGTTGCGACGACACTTTGTTCTGCGACGACACTTTGTTCTGCGACGACACTTTGTGTTGCGACGACACTTTGTGTTGCGACGACACTTTGTGTTGCGACGACACTTTGTTCTGCGACGACACTTTGTTCTGCGACGACACTTTGTGTTGCGACGACACTTTGTTCTGCGACGACACTTTGTTCTGCGACGACACTTTGTGCTGCGACGACGCTTTGTTCTGCGACGTCACTTTGTGTTGCGACGACACTTTGTTCTGCGACGACACTTTGTTCTGCGACGACACTTTGTTCTGCGACGACACTTTGTTCTGCGACGTCACTTTGTGCTGCGACGACACTTTGTGTTGCGACGACACTTTGTGTTGCGACGACACTTTGTTCTGCGACGACACTTTGTTCTGCGACGACACTTTGTGCTGCGACAACACTTTGTTCTGCGACGACACTTTGTGTTGCGACGACACTTTGTGTTGCGACGACACTTTGTGCTGCGACGACACTTTGTGCTGCGACGACACTTTGTTCTGCGACGACACTTTGTGCTGCGACGACACTTTGTTCTGCGACGACACTTTGTTCTGCGACGACACTTTGTGCTGCGACGACACTTTGTGCTGCGACGACACTTTGTTCTGCGACGACACTTTGTGCTGCGACGTCACTTTGTGCTGCGACGACACTTTGTGTTGCGAAGGACACTTTGTTCTGCGACGACACTTTGTGTTGCGACGACACTTTGTTCTGCGACGACACTTTGTGTTGCGACGACACTTTGTGTTGCGACGTCACTTTGTTCTGCGACGACACTTTGTGTTGCGACGACACTTTGTGTTGCGACGACACTTTGTTCTGCGACGACACTTTGTTCTGCGACGTCACTTTGTGCTGCGACGACACTTTGTGTTGCGACGACACTTTGTTCTGCGACGACACTTTGTTCTGCGACGACACTTTGTTCTGCGACGACACTTTGTTCTGCGACGACACTTTGTGCTGCGACGACACTTTGTTCTGCGACGACACTTTGTGTTGCGACGACACTTTGTTCTGCGACGACACTTTGTTCTGCGACGTCACTTTGTGCTGCGACGACACTTTGTGTTGTGACGACACTTTGTTCTGCGACGACACTTTGTTCTGCGACGACACTTTGTTCTGCGACGTCACTTTGTGCTGCGACGACACTTTGTGCTGCGACGACACTTTGTGTTGCGACGACACTTTGTTCTGCGACGAAGCTTTGTTCTGCGACGACACTTTGTGCTGCGACGACACTTTGTTCTGCGACGTCACTTTGTTCTGCGACGACACTTTGTTCTGCGACGACACTTTGTTCTGCGACGACACTTTGTGTTGCGACGACACTTTGTTCTGCGACGACACTTTGTTCTGCGACGACACTTTGTTCTGCGACGACACTTTGTTCTGCGACGTCACTTTGTGTTGCGACGACACTTTGTTCTGCGACGACACTTTGTGTTGCGACGACACTTTGTTCTGCGACGACACTTTGTTCTGCGACGTCACTTTGTGCTGCGACGACACTTTGTGTTGCGACGACACTTTGTTCTGCGACGACACTTTGTTCTGCGACGACACTTTGTGCTGCGACGACACTTTGTTCTGCGACGACACTTTGTGTTGCGACGACACTTTGTTCTGCGACGACACTTTGTTCTGCGACGACACTTTGTTCTGCGACGTCACTTTGTGTTGCGACGACACTTTGTGTTGCGACGACAACTTTGTTCTGCGACGACACTTTGTTCTGCGACGACACTTTGTTCTGCGACGTCACTTTGTGCTGCGACGACACTTTGTGCTGCGACGACACTTTGTGTTGCGACGACACTTTGTTCTGCGACAACACTTTGTTCTGCGACGACACTTTGTGCTGCGACGACACTTTGTTCTGCGACGACACTTTGTGTTGCGACGACACTTTGTTCTGCGACGTCACTTTGTTCTGCGACGACACTTTGTGTTGCGACGACACTTTGTGTTGCGACGTCACTTTGTGTTGCGACGTCACTTTGTGTTGCGACGACACTTTGTGCTGCGACGACACTTTGTTCTGCGACGACACTTTGTGCTGCGACGACACTTTGTTCTGCGACGTCACTTTGTGCTGCGACGACACTTTGTGTTGCGATGGACACTTTGTTCTGCGACGACACTTTGTGTTGCGACGACACTTTGTGCTGCGACGACACTTTGTTCTGCGACGACACTTTGTGTTGCGACGACACTTTGTGTTGCGACGACACTTTGTTCTGCGACGACACTTTGTTCTGCGACGACACTTTGTTGCGACGACACTTTGTTCTGCGACGACACTTTGTTCTGCGACGACACTTTGTGCTGCGACGACACTTTGTTCTGCGACGACACTTTGTTCTGCGACGACACTTTGTTCTGCGACGACACTTTGTTCTGCGACGACACTTTGTGTTGCGACGACACTTTGTGTTGCGACGTCACTTTGTGCTGCGACGACACTTTGTTCTGCGACGACACTTTGTGTTGCGACGACACTTTGTTCTGCGACGACACTTTGTGCTGCGACGACACTTTGTGCTGCGACGACACTTTGTGTTGCGACGACACTTTGTTCTGCGACGTCACTTTGTGCTGCGACGACACTTTGTTCTGCGACGACACTTTGTTCTGCGACGACACTTTGTGCTGCGACGACACTTTGTGTTGCGACGACACTTTGTTCTGCGACGACACTTTGTTCTGCGACGACACTTTGTTCTGCGACGACACTTTGTTCTGCGACGTCACTTTGTGCTGCGACGACACTTTGTTCTGCGACGAAGCTTTGTGCTGCGACGACGCTTTGTTCTGCGACGTCACTTTGTTCTGCGACGACACTTTGTTCTGCGACGACACTTTGTTCTGCGACGTCACTTTGTGCTGCGACGACACTTTGTGTTGCGACGACACTTTGTGTTGCGACGACACTTTGTTCTGCGACGACACTTTGTTCTGCGACGACACTTTGTGCTGCGACAACACTTTGTTCTGCGACGACACTTTGTGTTGCGACGACACTTTGTGCTGCGACGACACTTTGTGCTGCGACGACACTTTGTTCTGCGACGACACTTTGTGCTGCGACGACACTTTGTGCTGCGACGACACTTTGTTCTGCGACGACACTTTGTTCTGCGACGACACTTTGTGCTGCGACGACACTTTGTGCTGCGACGACACTTTGTTCTGCGACGACACTTTGTGCTGCGACGTCACTTTGTGCTGCGACGACACTTTGTGTTGCGAAGGACACTTTGTTCTGCGACGACACTTTGTGTTGCGACGACACTTTGTTCTGCGACGACACTTTGTGTTGCGACGACACTTTGTGTTGCGACGTCACTTTGTTCTGCGACGACACTTTGTGTTGCGACGACACTTTGTGTTGCGACGACACTTTGTTCTGCGACGACACTTTGTTCTGCGACGTCACTTTGTGCTGCGACGACACTTTGTGTTGCGACGACACTTTGTTCTGCGACGACACTTTGTTCTGCGACGACACTTTGTTCTGCGACGACACTTTGTGCTGCGACGACACTTTGTTCTGCGACGACATTTTGTGCTGCGACGACACTTTGTGCTGCGACGACACTTTGTTCTGCGACGACACTTTGTTCTGCGACGACACTTTGTGCTGCGACGACACTTTGTGCTGCGACGACACTTTGTTCTGCGACGACACTTTGTGCTGCGACGTCACTTTGTGCTGCGACGACACTTTGTGTTGCGAAGGACACTTTGTTCTGCGACGACACTTTGTGTTGCGACGACACTTTGTTCTGCGACGACACTTTGTGTTGCGACGACACTTTGTGTTGCGACGTCACTTTGTTCTGCGACGACACTTTGTGTTGCGACGACACTTTGTGTTGCGACGACACTTTGTTCTGCGACGACACTTTGTTCTGCGACGTCACTTTGTGCTGCGACGACACTTTGTGTTGCGACGACACTTTGTTCTGCGACGACACTTTGTTCTGCGACGACACTTTGTTCTGCGACGACACTTTGTTCTGCGACGACACTTTGTGCTGCGACGACACTTTGTTCTGCGACGACATTTTGTGTTGCGACGACACTTTGTTCTGCGACGACACTTTGTTCTGCGACGTCACTTTGTGCTGCGACGACACTTTGTGTTGTGACGACACTTTGTTCTGCGACGACACTTTGTTCTGCGACGACACTTTGTTCTGCGACGTCACTTTGTGCTGCGACGACACTTTGTGCTGCGACGACACTTTGTGTTGCGACGACACTTTGTTCTGCGACGAAGCTTTGTTCTGCGACGACACTTTGTGCTGCGACGACACTTTGTTCTGCGACGTCACTTTGTTCTGCGACGACACTTTGTTCTGCGACGACACTTTGTTCTGCGACGACACTTTGTGTTGCGACGACACTTTGTTCTGCGACGACACTTTGTTCTGCGACGACACTTTGTTCTGCGACGTCACTTTGTGTTGCGACGACACTTTGTTCTGCGACGACACTTTGTGTTGCGACGACACTTTGTTCTGCGACGACACTTTGTTCTGCGACGTCACTTTGTGCTGCGACGACACTTTGTGTTGCGACGACACTTTGTTCTGCGACGACACTTTGTTCTGCGACGACACTTTGTGCTGCGACGACACTTTGTTCTGCGACGACACTTTGTGTTGCGACGACACTTTGTTCTGCGACGACACTTTGTTCTGCGACGACACTTTGTTCTGCGACGTCACTTTGTGTTGCGACGACACTTTGTGTTGCGACGACAACTTTGTTCTGCGACGACACTTTGTTCTGCGACGACACTTTGTTCTGCGACGTCACTTTGTGCTGCGACGACACTTTGTGCTGCGACGACACTTTGTGTTGCGACGACACTTTGTTCTGCGACAACACTTTGTTCTGCGACGACACTTTGTGCTGCGACGACACTTTGTTCTGCGACAACACTTTGTGTTGCGACGACACTTTGTTCTGCGACGTCACTTTGTTCTGCGACGACACTTTGTGTTGCGACGACACTTTGTGTTGCGACGTCACTTTGTGTTGCGACGTCACTTTGTGTTGCGACGACACTTTGTGCTGCGACGACACTTTGTTCTGCGACGACACTTTGTGCTGCGACGACACTTTGTTCTGCGACGTCACTTTGTGCTGCGACGACACTTTGTGTTGCGAAGGACACTTTGTTCTGCGACGACACTTTGTGTTGCGACGACACTTTGTGCTGCGACGACACTTTGTTCTGCGACGACACTTTGTGTTGCGACGACACTTTGTGTTGCGACGACACTTTGTTCTGCGACGACACTTTGTTCTGCGACGACACTTTGTTGCGACGACACTTTGTTCTGCGACGACACTTTGTTCTGCGACGACACTTTGTGCTGCGACGACACTTTGTTCTGCGACGACACTTTGTTCTGCGACGACACTTTGTTCTGCGACGACACTTTGTTCTGCGACGACACTTTGTGTTGCGACGACACTTTGTGTTGCGACGTCACTTTGTGCTGCGACGACACTTTGTTCTGCGACGACACTTTGTGTTGCGACGACACTTTGTTCTGCGACGACACTTTGTGCTGCGACGACACTTTGTGCTGCGACGACACTTTGTGTTGCGACGACACTTTGTTCTGCGACGTCACTTTGTGCTGCGACGACACTTTGTTCTGCGACGACACTTTGTTCTGCGACGACACTTTGTGCTGCGACGACACTTTGTGTTGCGACGACACTTTGTTCTGCGACGACACTTTGTTCTGCGACGACACTTTGTTCTGCGACGACACTTTGTTCTGCGACGTCACTTTGTGCTGCGACGACACTTTGTTCTGCGACGACACTTTGTGTTGCGACGACACTTTGTGTTGCGACGACACTTTGTTCTGCGACGTCACTTTGTGTTGCGACGACACTTTGTTCTGCGACGACACTTTGTGTTGCGACGACACTTTGTTCTGCGACGACACTTTGTTCTGCGACGTCACTTTGTGCTGCGACGACACTTTGTGTTGCGACGACACTTTGTTCTGCGACGACACTTTGTTCTGCGACGACACTTTGTGCTGCGACGACACTTTGTTCTGCGACGACACTTTGTGTTGCGACGACACTTTGTTCTGCGACGACACTTTGTTCTGCGACGTCACTTTGTGCTGCGACGACACTTTGTGTTGTGACGACACTTTGTTCTGCGACGACACTTTGTTCTGCGACGACACTTTGTTCTGCGACGTCACTTTGTGCTGCGACGACACTTTGTGCTGCGACGACACTTTGTGTTGCGACGACACTTTGTTCTGCGACGAAGCTTTGTTCTGCGACGACACTTTGTGCTGCGACGACACTTTGTTCTGCGACGTCACTTTGTTCTGCGACGACACTTTGTTCTGCGACGACACTTTGTTCTGCGACGACACTTTGTTCTGCGACGACACTTTGTGTTGCGACGACACTTTGTTCTGCGACGACACTTTGTTCTGCGACGACACTTTGTTCTGCGACGTCACTTTGTGTTGCGACGACACTTTGTTCTGCGACGACACTTTGTGTTGCGACGACACTTTGTTCTGCGACGACACTTTGTTCTGCGACGTCACTTTGTGCTGCGACGACACTTTGTGTTGCGACGACACTTTGTTCTGCGACGACACTTTGTTCTGCGACGACACTTTGTGCTGCGACGACACTTTGTTCTGCGACGACACTTTGTGTTGCGACGACACTTTGTTCTGCGACGACACTTTGTTCTGCGACGACACTTTGTTCTGCGACGTCACTTTGTGCTGCGACGACACTTTGTGTTGCGACGACACTTTGTTCTGCGACGACACTTTGTTCTGCGACGTCACTTTGTGCTGCGACGACACTTTGTGCTGCGACGACACTTTGTGTTGCGACGACACTTTGTTCTGCGACAACACTTTGTTCTGCGACGACACTTTGTGCTGCGACGACACTTTGTTCTGCGACAACACTTTGTGTTGCGACGACACTTTGTGTTGCGACGACACTTTGTGCTGCGACGACACTTTGTTCTGCGACGACACTTTGTGCTGCGACGACACTTTGTGCTGCGACGACACTTTGTGTGGCGACGACACTTTGTTCTGCGACGACAATTTGTGCTGCGACGACACTTTGTGCTGCGACGTCACTTTGTTCTGCGACGACACTTTGTGTTGCGACGACACTTTGTGTTGCGACGTCACTTTGTGTTGCGACGTCACTTTGTGTTGCGACGACACTTTGTGCTGCGACGACACTTTGTTCTGCGACGACACTTTGTGCTGCGACGACACTTTGTTCTGCGACGTCACTTTGTGCTGCGACGACACTTTGTGTTGCGAAGGACACTTTGTTCTGCGAAGGACACTTTGTTCTGCGACGACACTTTGTGCTGCGACGACACTTTGTTCTGCGACGACACTTTGTGTTGCGACGACACTTTGTGTTGCGACGACACTTTGTTCTGCGACGACACTTTGTTCTGCGACGACACTTTGTTCTGCGACGACACTTTGTGCTGCGACGACACTTTGTTCTGCGACGACACTTTGTTCTGCGACGACACTTTGTTCTGCGACGACACTTTGTTCTGCGACGACACTTTGTGTTGCGACGACACTTTGTGTTGCGACGTCACTTTGTGCTGCGACGACACTTTGTTCTGCGACGACACTTTGTGTTGCGACGACACTTTGTTCTGCGACGACACTTTGTGCTGCGACGACACTTTGTGCTGCGACGACACTTTGTGTTGCGACGACACTTTGTTCTGCGACGTCACTTTGTGCTGCGACGACACTTTGTTCTGCGACGACACTTTGTTCTGCGACGACACTTTGTGCTGCGACGACACTTTGTGTTGCGACGACACTTTGTTCTGCGACGACACTTTGTTCTGCGACGACACTTTGTTCTGCGACGACACTTTGTGCTGCGACGACACTTTGTGTTGCGACGACACTTTGTTCTGCGACGACACTTTGTTCTGCGACGACACTTTGTTCTGCGACGACACTTTGTTCTGCGAGGGACTGAAGGCGCACAGATGTAAGCGACTGTAAACATTTCAAACATGCGAGTATTCGGTTACTACTAGACTTGGCTCGGAGATATCCTCGTATTCTTTATGGACAGGTTCAAAGCGTGGTGAACTGTAAAAACGGGAACTTCTCGAGCGATTTTGAAAGTGCGCAATACTAACTGTTTTTTCTGCGACGACACTTTGTTCTGCGACGACACTTTGTTCTGCGACGTCACTTTGTGCTGCGACGACACTTTGTGTTGCGACGACACTTTGTGTTGCGACGACACTTTGTTCTGCGACGACACTTTGTTCTGCGACGACACTTTGTGCTGCGACAACACTTTGTTCTGCGACGACACTTTGTGTTGCGACGACACTTTGTGCTGCGACGACACTTTGTGCTGCGACGACACTTTGTTCTGCGACGACACTTTGTGCTGCGACGACACTTTGTGCTGCGACGACACTTTGTTCTGCGACGACACTTTGTTCTGCGACGACACTTTGTGCTGCGACGACACTTTGTGCTGCGACGACACTTTGTTCTGCGACGACACTTTGTGCTGCGACGTCACTTTGTGCTGCGACGACACTTTGTGTTGCGAAGGACACTTTGTTCTGCGACGACACTTTGTGTTGCGACGACACTTTGTTCTGCGACGACACTTTGTGTTGCGACGACACTTTGTGTTGCGACGTCACTTTGTTCTGCGACGACACTTTGTGTTGCGACGACACTTTGTGTTGCGACGACACTTTGTTCTGCGACGACACTTTGTTCTGCGACGTCACTTTGTGCTGCGACGACACTTTGTGTTGCGACGACACTTTGTTCTGCGACGACACTTTGTTCTGCGACGACACTTTGTTCTGCGACGACACTTTGTTCTGCGACGACACTTTGTGCTGCGACGACACTTTGTTCTGCGACGACATTTTGTGCTGCGACGACACTTTGTGCTGCGACGACACTTTGTTCTGCGACGACACTTTGTTCTGCGACGACACTTTGTGCTGCGACGACACTTTGTGCTGCGACGACACTTTGTTCTGCGACGACACTTTGTGCTGCGACGTCACTTTGTGCTGCGACGACACTTTGTGTTGCGAAGGACACTTTGTTCTGCGACGACACTTTGTGTTGCGACGACACTTTGTTCTGCGACGACACTTTGTGTTGCGACGACACTTTGTGTTGCGACGTCACTTTGTTCTGCGACGACACTTTGTTCTGCGACGACACTTTGTTCTGCGACGACACTTTGTTCTGCGACGTCACTTTGTGTTGCGACGACACTTTGTGTTGCGACGACAACTTTGTTCTGCGACGACACTTTGTTCTGCGACGACACTTTGTTCTGCGACGTCACTTTGTGCTGCGACGACACTTTGTGCTGCGACGACACTTTGTGTTGCGACGACACTTTGTTCTGCGACAACACTTTGTTCTGCGACGACACTTTGTGCTGCGACGACACTTTGTTCTGCGACAACACTTTGTGTTGCGACGACACTTTGTTCTGCGACGTCACTTTGTTCTGCGACGACACTTTGTGTTGCGACGACACTTTGTGTTGCGACGTCACTTTGTGTTGCGACGTCACTTTGTGTTGCGACGACACTTTGTGCTGCGACGACACTTTGTTCTGCGACGACACTTTGTTCTGCGACGACACTTTGTTCTGCGACGACACTTTGTTCTGCGACGACACTTTGTGTTGCGACGACACTTTGTTCTGCGACGACACTTTGTTCTGCGACGACACTTTGTTCTGCGACGTCACTTTGTGCTGCGACGACACTTTGTGTTGCGACGACACTTTGTGTTGCGACGACACTTTGTTCTGCGACGACACTTTGTTCTGCGACGACACTTTGTGCTGCGACAACACTTTGTTCTGCGACGACACTTTGTGTTGCGACGACACTTTGTGTTGCGACGACACTTTGTGCTGCGACGACACTTTGTGCTGCGACGACACTTTGTTCTGCGACGACACTTTGTGCTGCGACGACACTTTGTTCTGCGACGACACTTTGTTCTGCGACGACACTTTGTGCTGCGACGACACTTTGTGCTGCGACGACACTTTGTTCTGCGACGACACTTTGTGCTGCGACGTCACTTTGTGCTGCGACGACACTTTGTGTTGCGAAGGACACTTTGTTCTGCGACGACACTTTGTGTTGCGACGACACTTTGTTCTGCGACGACACTTTGTGTTGCGACGACACTTTGTGTTGCGACGTCACTTTGTTCTGCGACGACACTTTGTGTTGCGACGACACTTTGTGTTGCGACGACACTTTGTTCTGCGACGACACTTTGTTCTGCGACGTCACTTTGTGCTGCGACGACACTTTGTGTTGCGACGACACTTTGTTCTGCGACGACACTTTGTTCTGCGACGACACTTTGTTCTGCGACGACACTTTGTTCTGCGACGACACTTTGTGCTGCGACGACACTTTGTTCTGCGACGACACTTTGTGTTGCGACGACACTTTGTTCTGCGACGACACTTTGTTCTGCGACGTCACTTTGTGCTGCGACGACACTTTGTGTTGTGACGACACTTTGTGCTGCGACGACACTTTGTTCTGCGACAACACTTTGTGTTGCGACGACACTTTGTTCTGCGACGTCACTTTGTTCTGCGACGACACTTTGTGTTGCGACGACACTTTGTTCTGCGACGACACTTTGTTCTGCGACGTCACTTTGTGCTGCGACGACACTTTGTGTTGTGACGACACTTTGTTCTGCGACGACACTTTGTTCTGCGACGACACTTTCTTCTGCGACGTCACTTTGTGCTGCGACGACACTTTGTGCTGCGACGACACTTTGTGTTGCGACGACACTTTGTTCTGCGACGAAGCTTTGTTCTGCGACGACACTTTGTGCTGCAACGACACTTTGTTCTGCGACGTCACTTTGTTCTGCGACGACACTTTGTTCTGCGACGACACTTTGTTCTGCGACGACACTTTGTTCTGCGACGACACTTTGTGTTGCGACGACACTTTGTTCTGCGACGACACTTTGTTCTGCGACGACACTTTGTTCTGCGACGTCACTTTGTGTTGCGACGACACTTTGTTCTGCGACGACACTTTGTGTTGCGACGACACTTTGTTCTGCGACGACACTTTGTTCTGCGACGTCACTTTGTGCTGCGACGACACTTTGTGTTGCGACGACACTTTGTTCTGCGACGACACTTTGTTCTGCGACGACACTTTGTGCTGCGACGACACTTTGTTCTGCGACGACACTTTGTGTTGCGACGACACTTTGTTCTGCGACGACACTTTGTTCTGCGACGACACTTTGTTCTGCGACGTCACTTTGTGCTGCGACGACACTTTGTGTTGCGACGACACTTTGTTCTGCGACGACACTTTGTGTTGCGACGACACTTTGTTCTGCGACGACACTTTGTTCTGCGACGACACTTTGTGTTGCGACGACACTTTGTGCTGCGACGACACTTTGTGTTGCGACGACACTTTGTTCTGCGACAACACTTTGTTCTGCGACGTCACTTTGTGCTGCGACGACACTTTGTGCTGCGACGACACTTTGTGTTGCGACGACACTTTGTTCTGCGACAACACTTTGTTCTGCGACGACACTTTGTGCTGCGACGACACTTTGTTCTGCGACAACACTTTGTGTTGCGACGACACTTTGTGTTGCGACGACACTTTGTGCTGCGACGACACTTTGTTCTGCGACGACACTTTGTGCTGCGACGACACTTTGTGCTGCGACGACACTTTGTGTGGCGACGACACTTTGTTCTGCGACGACAATTTGTGCTGCGACGACACTTTGTGCTGCGACGTCACTTTGTTCTGCGACGACACTTTGTGTTGCGACGACACTTTGTGTTGCGACGTCACTTTGTGTTGCGACGTCACTTTGTGTTGCGACGACACTTTGTGCTGCGACGACACTTTGTTCTGCGACGACACTTTGTGCTGCGACGACACTTTGTTCTGCGACGTCACTTTGTGCTGCGACGACACTTTGTGTTGCGAAGGACACTTTGTTCTGCGACGACACTTTGTGTTGCGACGACACTTTGTGCTGCGACGACACTTTGTTCTGCGACGACACTTTGTGTTGCGACGACACTTTGTGTTGCGACGACACTTTGTTCTGCGACGACACTTTGTTCTGCGACGACACTTTGTGTTGCGACGACACTTTGTTCTGCGACGACACTTTGTTCTGCGACGACACTTTGTGCTGCGACGACACTTTGTTCTGCGACGACACTTTGTTCTGCGACGACACTTTGTTCTGCGACGACACTTTGTTCTGCGACGACACTTTGTGTTGCGACGACACTTTGTGTTGCGACGTCACTTTGTGCTGCGACGACACTTTGTTCTGCGACGACACTTTGTGTTGCGACGACACTTTGTTCTGCGACGACACTTTGTGCTGCGACGACACTTTGTGCTGCGACGACACTTTGTGTTGCGACGACACTTTGTTCTGCGACGTCACTTTGTGCTGCGACGACACTTTGTTCTGCGACGACACTTTGTTCTGCGACGACACTTTGTGCTGCGACGACACTTTGTGTTGCGACGACACTTTGTTCTGCGACGACACTTTGTTCTGCGACGACACTTTGTTCTGCGACGTCACTTTGTGCTGCGACGACACTTTGTTCTGCGACGACACTTTGTGTTGCGACGACACTTTGTTCTGCGACGACACTTTGTTCTGCGACGACACTTTGTTCTGCGACGTCACTTTGTGCTGCGACGACACTTTGTGCTGCGACGACACTTTGTTCTGCGACGACACTTTGTTCTGCGACGACACTTTGTTCTGCGACGTCACTTTGTTCTGCGACGACACTTTGTGTTGCGACGACACTTTGTGTTGCGACGACACTTTGTTCTGCGACGACACTTTGTTCTGCGACGACACTTTGTTCTGCGACGACACTTTGTGCTGCGACGACACTTTGTTCTGCGACGACACTTTGTGTTGCGAAGGACACTTTGTGTTGCGAAGGACACTTTGTTCTGCGACGACACTTTGTGTTGCGACGACACTTTGTGCTGCGACGACACTTTGTTATGCGACGACACTTTGTTCTGCGAGGACACTTTGTGCTGCGACGACACTTTGTTCTGCGACGACACTTTGTTCTGCGACGACACTTTGTTCTGCGACGACACTTTGTTCTGCGATGTCACTTTGTGTTGCGACGACACTTTGTTCTGCGACGACACTTTGTGTTGCGACGACACTTTGTTCTGCGACGACACTTTGTTCTGCGACGACACTTTGTGTTGCGACGACACTTTGTGCTGCGACGACACTTTGTGTTGCGACGACACTTTGTTCTGCGACAACACTTTGTTCTGCGACGTCACTTTGTGTTGCGACGACACTTTGTGTTGCGACGACACTTTGTTCTGCGACGACACTTTGTTCTGCGACGACACTTTTTGCTGCGACGACACTTTGTGTTGCGACGACACTTTGTTCTGCGACGACACTTTGTTCTGCGACGACACTTTGTTCTGCGACGACACTTTGTGCTGCGACGACACTTTTTTTCTGCGACGACACTTTGTGTTGCGACGACACTTTGTGTTGCGACGACACTTTGTGCTGCGACGTCACTTTGTGCTGCGACGACACTTTGTTCTGCGACGACACTTTGTGTTGCGACGACACTTTGTTCTGCGACGACACTTTGTGCTGCGACGACACTTTGTGTTGCGACGTCACTTTGTGCTGCGACGACACTTTGTGTTGCGACGACACTTTGTTCTGCGACGACACTTTGTGTTGCGACGACACTTTGTTCTGCGACAACACTTTGTTCTGCGACGACACTTTGTTCTGCGACGACACTTTGTGTTGCGACAACACTTTGTTCTGCGACGACACTTTGTTCTGCGACGACACTTTGTTCTGCGACGACACTTTGTTCTGCGACGACACTTTGTTCTGCGACGTCACTTTGTGTTGCGACGACACTTTGTTCTGCGATGACACTTTGTTCTGCGACGACACTTTGTGCTGCGACGACACTTTGTGCTGCGACGACACTTTGTGTTGCGACGACACTTTGTTCTGCGACGTCACTTTGTGCTGCGACGACACTTTGTGCTGCGACGACACTTTGTGTTGCGACGACACTTTGTTCTGCGACGACACTTTGTGTTGCGACGACACTTTGTGTTGCGACGACACTTTGTTCTGCGACGACACTTTGTTCTGCGACGACACTTTGTTCTGCGACGACACTTTGTGTTGCGACGACACTTTGTGCTGCGACGACACTTTGTGTTGCGACGACACTTTGTTCTGCGACGACACTTTGTTCTGCGACGACACTTTGTTCTGCGACGTCACTTTGTGCTGCGACGACACTTTGTGTTGCGACGACACTTTGTGTTGCGACGACACTTTGTTCTGCGACGACACTTTGTGTTGCGACGACACTTTGTGTTGCGACGACACTTTGTTCTGCGACGACACTTTGTGTTGCGACGACACTTTGTGTTGCGACGACACTTTGTTCTGCGACGACACTTTGTTCTGCGACGACACTTTGTTCTGCGACGACACTTTGTGTTGCGACGACACTTTGTTCTGCGACGACACTTTGTTCTGCGACGACACTTTGTTCTGCGACGTCACTTTGTGTTGCGACGACACTTTGTTCTGCGACGACACTTTGTGTTGCGACGACACTTTGTTCTGCGACGACACTTTGTGTTGCGACGACACTTTGTTCTGCGACGACACTTTGTTCTGCGACGTCACTTTGTGCTGCGACGACACTTTGTGTTGCGACGACACTTTGTGTTGCGACGACACTTTGTGTTGCGACGACACTTTGTGTTGCGACGACACTTTGTTCTGCGACGACACTTTGTTCTGCGATGTCACTTTGTGCTGCGACGTCACTTTGTGCTGCGACGACACTTTGTGTTGCGACGTCACTTTGTGCTGCGACGACACTTTGTGTTGCGACGACACTTTGTGCTGCGACGACACTTTGTGTTGCGACAACACTTTGTTCTGCGACGAAGCTTTGTTCTGCGACGACACTTTGTGCTGCGACGACACTTTGTGCTGCGACGTCACTTTGTGCTGCGACGACACTTTGTGTTGCGACGTCACTTTGTTCTGCGACGACACTTTGTTCTGCGACGTCACTTTGTGCTGCGACGACACTTTGTGTTGCGACGACACTTTGTTCTGCGACGACACTTTGTGTTGCGACGACACTTTGTTCTGCGACGACACTTTGTTCTGCGACGACACTTTGTTCTGCGACGACACTTTGTGTTGCGACGACACTTTGTTCTGCGACGACACTTTGTTCTGCGATGACACTTTGTTCTGCGACGACACTTTGTTCTGCGATGACACTTTGTTCTGCGACGACACTTTGTGCTGCGACGACACTTTGTGCTGCGACGACACTTTGTGCTGCGACGACACTTTGTGCTGCGACGACACTTTGTGTTGCGACGACACTTTGTTCTGCGACGACACTTTGTGTTGCGACGACACTTTGTGTTGCGACGACACTTTGTTCTGCGACGACACTTTGTTCTGCGACGACACTTTGTTCTGCGACGACACTTTGTGTTGCGACGACACTTTGTGCTGCGACGACACTTTGTGTTGCGACGACACTTTGTTCTGCGACGACACTTTGTTCTGCGACGACACTTTGTTCTGCGACGACACTTTGTGTTGCGACGACACTTTGTGTTGCGACGACACTTTGTTCTGCGACGACACTTTGTGTTGCGACGACACTTTGTGTTGCGACGACACTTTGTTCTGCGACGACACTTTGTTCTGCGACGACACTTTGTTCTGCGACGACACTTTGTGTTGCGACGACACTTTGTTCTGCGACGACACTTTGTTCTGCGACGACACTTTGTTCTGCGACGTCACTTTGTGTTGCGACGACACTTTGTTCTGCGACGACACTTTGTGTTGCGACGACACTTTGTTCTGCGACGACACTTTGTGTTGCGACGACACTTTGTTCTGCGACGACACTTTGTTCTGCGACGTCACTTTGTGCTGCGACGACACTTTGTGTTGCGACGACACTTTGTGTTGCGACGACACTTTGTGTTGCGACGACACTTTGTGTTGCGACGACACTTTGTTCTGCGACGACACTTTGTTCTGCGATGTCACTTTGTGCTGCGACGTCACTTTGTGCTGCGACGACACTTTGTGTTGCGACGTCACTTTGTGCTGCGACGACACTTTGTGTTGCGACGACACTTTGTGCTGCGACGACACTTTGTGTTGCGACAACACTTTGTTCTGCGACGAAGCTTTGTTCTGCGACGACACTTTGTGCTGCGACGACACTTTGTTCTGCGACGACACTTTGTGCTGCGACGACACTTTGTGTTGCGACGACACTTTGTGTTGCGACGACACTTTGTTCTGCGACGACACTTTGTTCTGCGACGACACTTTGTTCTGCGACGACACTTTGTTCTGCGACTACACTTTGTTCTGCGACGACACTTTGTTCTGCGACGACACTTTGTTCTGCGACGACACTTTGTTCTGCGACGTCACTTTGTGCTGCGACGACACTTTGTGCTGCGACGACACTTTGTGCTGCGACGACACTTTGTGTTGCGACGACACTTTGTTCTGCGACGTCACTTTGTGCTGCGACGACACTTTGTTCTGCGACGACACTTTGTTCTGCGACGACACTTTGTTCTGCGACGACACTTTGTTCTGCGACGACACTTTGTGCTGCGACGACACTTTTTTTCTGCGACGACACTTTGTGTTGCGACGACACTTTGTGTTGCGACGACACTTTGTGCTGCGACGTCACTTTGTGCTGCGACGACACTTTGTTCTGCGACGACACTTTGTGTTGCGACGACACTTTGTTCTGCGACGACACTTTGTTCTGCGACGACACTTTGTGCTGCGACGACACTTTGTTCTGCGACGACACTTTGTGCTGCGACGACACTTTGTGTTGCGACGACACTTTGTGTTGCGACGACACTTTGTTCTGCGACGACACTTTGTTCTGCGACGACACTTTGTTCTGCGACGACACTTTGTTCTGCGACTACACTTTGTTCTGCGACGACACTTTGTTCTGCGACGACACTTTGTTCTGCGACGACACTTTGTTCTGCGACGTCACTTTGTGCTGCGACGACACTTTGTGTTGCGACGACACTTTGTTCTGCGACGACACTTTGTGTTGCGACGACACTTTGTGTTGCGACGACACTTTGTTCTGCGACGACACTTTGTTCTGCGACGACACTTTGTTCTGCGACGACACTTTGTTCTGCGATGACACTTTGTGTTGCGACGACACTTTGTGTTGCGACGACACTTTGTGTTGCGACGACACTTTGTTCTGCGACGACACTTTGTGCTGCGACGACACTTTGTTCTGCGACGACACTTTGTGTTGCGACGACACTTTGTTCTGCGACGACACTTTGTGCTGCGACGACACTTTGTGCTGCGACGACACTTTGTGTTGCGACGACACTTTGTTCTGCGACGTCACTTTGTGCTGCGACGACACTTTGTTCTGCGACGACACTTTGTTCTGCGACGACACTTTGTTCTGCGACGACACTTTGTGCTGCGACGACACTTTGTGTTGCGACGACACTTTGTTCTGCGACGACACTTTGTTCTGCGACGACACTTTGTGCTGCGACGACACTTTGTGCTGCGACGTCACTTTGTGCTGCGACGACACTTTGTGCTGCGACGACACTTTGTTCTGCGACGTCACTTTGTGCTGCGACGACACTTTGTTCTGCGACGACACTTTGTGTTGCGACGACACTTTGTTCTGCGACGTCACTTTGTGCTGCGACGACACATTGTGTTGCGACGACACTTTGTGTTGCGACGACACTTTGTGTTGCGACAACACTTTGTTCTGCGACGTCACTTTGTGTTGCGACGACACTTTGTGCTGCGACGACACTTTGTGTTGCGACGACACTTTGTGTTGCGACGACACTTTGTTCTGCGACGACACTTTGTGTTGCGACGACACTTTGTTCTGCGACGACACTTTGTGTTGCGACGACACTTTGTGCTGCGACGACACTTTGTTCTGCGACGACACTTTGTTCTGCGACGTCACTTTGTGCTGCGACGACACTTTGTGTTGCGACGACACTTTGTGTTGCGACGACACTTTGTTCTGCGACGACACTTTGTTCTGCGACGACACTTTGTGCTGCGACGACACTTTGTTCTGCGACGACACTTTGTGTTGCGACGACACTTTGTTCTGCGACGACACTTTGTTCTGCGACGACACTTTGTGTTGCGACGACACTTTGTGCTGCGACGACACTTTGTGTTGCGACGACACTTTGTTCTGCGACGACACTTTGTTCTGCGACGTCACTTTGTGTTGCGACGACACTTTGTGTTGCGACGACACTTTGTTCTGCGACGACACTTTGTTCTGCGACGACACTTTGTTCTGCGACGACACTTTTTGCTGCGACAACACTTTGTGTTGCGACGACACTTTGTTCTGCGACGACACTTTGTTCTGCGACGACACTTTTTGCTGCGACAACACTTTGTGTTGCGACGACACTTTGTTCTGCGACGACACTTTGTGCTGCGACGACACTTTTTTTCTGCGACGACACTTTGTGTTGCGACGACACTTTGTGTTGCGACGACACTTTGTGCTGCGACGTCACTTTGTGCTGCGACGACACTTTGTTCTGCGACGACACTTTGTGCTGCGACGACACTTTGTTCTGCGACGACACTTTGTGCTGCGACGACACTTTGTGTTGCGACGACACTTTGTGTTGCGACGACACTTTGTTCTGCGACGACACTTTGTTCTGCGACGACACTTTGTTCTGCGACTACACTTTGTTCTGCGACGACACTTTGTTCTGCGACGACACTTTGTGCTGCGACGACACTTTGTGTTGCGACGACACTTTGTGTTGCGACGACACTTTGTTCTGCGACGACACTTTGTTCTGCGACGACACTTTGTTCTGCGACGACACTTTGTTCTGCGACGACACTTTGTTCTGCGACGACACTTTGTTCTGCGACGACACTTTGTTCTGCGACGTCACTTTGTGCTGCGACGACACTTTGTGTTGCGACGACACTTTGTTCTGCGACGACACTTTGTGTTGCGACGACACTTTGTGTTGCGACGACACTTTGTTCTGCGACGACACTTTGTTCTGCGACGACACTTTGTTCTGCGACGACACTTTGTGTTGCGACGACACTTTGTTCTGCGACGACACTTTGTTCTGCGACGACACTTTGTTCTGCGACGACACTTTGTTCTGCGACGACACTTTGTTCTGCGACGTCACTTTGTGTTGCGACGACACTTTGTTCTGCGATGACACTTTGTTCTGCGACGACACTTTGTGCTGCGACGACACTTTGTGCTGCGACGACACTTTGTGTTGCGACGACACTTTGTTCTGCGACGTCACTTTGTGCTGCGACGACACTTTGTGCTGCGACGACACTTTGTGTTGCGACGACACTTTGTTCTGCGACGACACTTTGTGTTGCGACGACACTTTGTGTTGCGACGACACTTTGTTCTGCGACGACACTTTGTTCTGCGACGACACTTTGTTCTGCGACGACACTTTGTGTTGCGACGACACTTTGTGCTGCGACGACACTTTGTGTTGCGACGACACTTTGTTCTGCGACGACACTTTGTTCTGCGACGACACTTTGTTCTGCGACGTCACTTTGTGCTGCGACGACACTTTGTGTTGCGACGACACTTTGTGTTGCGACGACACTTTGTTCTGCGACGACACTTTGTGTTGCGACGACACTTTGTGTTGCGACGACACTTTGTTCTGCGACGACACTTTGTGTTGCGACGACACTTTGTGTTGCGACGACACTTTGTTCTGCGACGACACTTTGTTCTGCGACGACACTTTGTTCTGCGACGACACTTTGTTCTGCGACGACACTTTGTGTTGCGACGACACTTTGTTCTGCGACGACACTTTGTTCTGCGACGACACTTTGTTCTGCGACGACACTTTGTTCTGCGACGACACTTTGTTCTGCGACGACACTTTGTTCTGCGACGACACTTTGTGTTGCGACGACACTTTGTTCTGCGACGACACTTTGTTCTGCGACGACACTTTGTTCTGCGACGACACTTTGTTCTGCGACGACACTTTGTGTTGCGACGACACTTTGTTCTGCGACGACACTTTGTGTTGCGACGACACTTTGTTCTGCGACGACACTTTGTTCTGCGACGTCACTTTGTGCTGCGACGACACTTTGTGTTGCGACGTCACTTTGTGCTGCGACGACACTTTGTGTTGCGACGACACTTTGTGCTGCGACGACACTTTGTGTTGCGACAACACTTTGTTCTGCGACGAAGCTTTGTTCTGCGACGACACTTTGTGCTGCGACGACACTTTGTGCTGCGACGTCACTTTGTGCTGCGACGACACTTTGTGTTGCGACGTCACTTTGTTCTGCGACGTCACTTTGTTCTGCGACGACACTTTGTTCTGCGACGACACTTTGTGCTGCGACAACACTTTGTGCTGCGACGTCACTTTGTGCTGCGACGTCACTTTGTGTTGCGACGACACTTTGTGTTGCGACGACACTTTGTTCTGCGACGACACTTTGTTCTGCGACGACACTTTTTGCTGCGACGACACTTTGTTCTGCGACGACACTTTGTTCTGCGACGACACTTTGTGCTGCGACGACACTTTTTTTCTGCGACGACACTTTGTGTTGCGACGACACTTTGTGTTGCGACGACACTTTGTGCTGCGACGTCACTTTGTGCTGCGACGACACTTTGTTCTGCGACGACACTTTGTGTTGCGACGACACTTTGTTCTGCGACGACACTTTGTGCTGCGACGACACTTTGTTCTGCGACGACACTTTGTGCTGCGACGACACTTTGTGTTGCGACGACACTTTGTGTTGCGACGACACTTTGTTCTGCGACGACACTTTGTGCTGCGACGACACTTTGTGTTGCGACGACACTTTGTGTTGCGACGACACTTTGTTCTGCGACGACACTTTGTTCTGCGACTACACTTTGTTCTGCGACGACACTTTGTTCTGCGACGACACTTTGTTCTGCGACGACACTTTGTTCTGCAACGTCACTTTGTGCTGCGACGACACTTTGTGTTGCGACGACACTTTGTGTTGCGACGACACTTTGTTCTGCGACGACACTTTGTTCTGCGACGTCACTTTGTGTTGCGACGACACTTTGTGTTGCGACGACACTTTGTTCTGCGACGACACTTTGTTCTGCGACGACACTTTTTGCTGCGACAACACTTTGTGTTGCGACGACACTTTGTTCTGCGACGACACTTTGTGCTGCGACGACACTTTTTTTCTGCGACGACACTTTGTGTTGCGACGACACTTTGTGTTGCGACGACACTTTGTGCTGCGACGTCACTTTGTGCTGCGACGACACTTTGTTCTGCGACGACACTTTGTGCTGCGACGACACTTTGTTCTGCGACGACACTTTGTGCTGCGACGACACTTTGTGTTGCGACGACACTTTGTGTTGCGACGACACTTTGTTCTGCGACGACACTTTGTTCTGCGACGACACTTTGTTCTGCGACGACACTTTGTTCTGCGACGACACTTTGTTCTGCGACGACACTTTGTTCTGCGACGTCACTTTGTGCTGCGACGACACTTTGTGTTGCGACGACACTTTGTTCTGCGACAACACTTTGTGTTGCGACGACACTTTGTGTTGCGACGACACTTTGTTCTGCGACGACACTTTGTTCTGCGACGACACTTTGTGCTGCGACGACACTTTGTGTTGCGACGACACTTTGTGTTGCGACGACACTTTGTTCTGCGACGACACTTTGTGCTGCGACGACACTTTGTTCTGCGACGACACTTTGTGTTGCGACGACACTTTGTGTTGCGACGACACTTTGTTCTGCGACGACACTTTGTTCTGCGACGACACTTTGTGTTGCGACGACACTTTGTTCTGCGACGACACTTTGTTCTGCGACGACACTTTGTGCTGCGACGACACTTTGTTCTGCGACGACACTTTGTTCTGCGACGACACTTTGTTCTGCGACGACACTTTGTTCTGCGACGACACTTTGTTCTGCGACGACACTTTGTGTCGCGACGACACTTTGTGCTGCGAGGACACTTTGTGTTGCGACGACACTTTGTTCTGCGACGACACTTTGTTCTGCGACGACACTTTGTTCTGCGACAACACTTTGTGTTGCGACGACACTTTGTGTTGCGACGACACTTTGTTCTGCGACGACACTTTGTTCTGCGACAACACTTTGTGTTGCGACGACACTTTGTGTTGCGACGACACTTTGTTCTGCGACGACACTTTGTTCTGCGACGACACTTTGTTCTGCGACGACACTTTGTTCTGCGACGACACTTTGTTCTGCGACGACACTTTGTTCTGCGACGACACTTTGTGCTGCGACGACACTTTGTTCTGCGACGACACTTTGTTCTGCGACGACACTTTGTTCTGCGACGACACTTTGTTCTGCGGCGACACTTTGTTCTGCGGCGACACTTTGTTCTGCGACGACACTTTGTGTCGCGACGACACTTTGTGCTGCGAGGACACTTTGTGTTGCGACGACACTTTGTTCTGCGACGACACTTTGTTCTGCGACGACACTTTGTTCTGCGACGACACTTTGTTCTGCGACGACACTTTGTTCTGCGACGACACTTTGTTCTGCGACGTCACTTTGTGTTGCGAAGGACACTTTGTGTTGCGAAGGACACTTTGTTCTGCGACGACACTTTGTGTTGCGACGACACTTTGTGCTGCGACGACACTTTGTTCTGCGACGACACTTTGTGTTGCGACGACACTTTGTGTTGCGACGACACTTTGTTCTGCGACGACACTTTGTTCTGCGACGACACTTTGTGTTGCGACGACACTTTGTGCTGCGACGACACTTTGTGTTGCGACGACACTTTGTTCTGCGACGAAGCTTTGTTCTGCGACGACACTTTGTTCTGCGAAGACACTTTGTTCTGCGACGACACTTTGTGCTGCGACGACACTTTGTTCTGCGACGACACTTTGTGTTGCGGCGACACTTTGTTCTGCGACGACACTTTGTGTTGCGACGACACTTTGTTCTGCGACGACACTTTGTTCTGCGACGACACTTTGTGCTGCGACGACACTTTGTGTTGCGACGACACTTTGTTCTGCGACGACACTTTGTGTTGCGACGTCACTTTGTTCTGCAACGACACTTTGTTCTGCGACGACACTTTGTGCTGCGACGACACTTTGTGTTGCGACGACACTTTGTTCTGCGACGTCACTTTGTGCTGCGACGACACTTTGTTCTGCGACTACACTTTGTTCTGCGACGACACTTTGTTCTGCGACTACACTTTGTTCTGCGACGACACTTTGTTCTGCGACGACACTTTGTGTTGCGACGACACTTTGTGTTGCGACGACACTTTGTTCTGCGACGACACTTTGTGTTGCGACGACACTTTGTGTTGCGACGACACTTTGTGTTGCGACGACACTTTGTTCTGCGACGACACTTTGTTCTGCGACGACACTTTGTTCTGCGACGACACTTTGTGTTGCGACGACACTTTGTTCTGCGACGACACTTTGTTCTGCGACGACACTTTGTTCTGCGACGACACTTTGTTCTGCGACGACACTTTGTTCTGCGACGACACTTTGTTCTGCGACGACACTTTGTTCTGCGACGTCACTTTGTGTTGCGACGACACTTTGTTCTGCGACGACACTTTGTGTTGCGACGACACTTTGTTCTGCGACGACACTTTGTTCTGCGACGACACTTTGTGTTGCGACGACACTTTGTTCTGCGACGTCACTTTGTGCTGCGACGTCACTTTGTGCTGCGACGACACTTTGTGTTGCGACGACACTTTGTGTTGCGACGACACTTTGTGTTGCGACGACTATTTGTGTTGCGACGACACTTTGTGTTGCGACGACACTTTGTTCTGAGACGACACTTTGTTCTGCGACGTCACTTTGTGCTGCGACGACACTTTGTGTTGCGACGTCACTTTGTGCTGTGACAACACTTTGTGTTGCGACGACACTTTGTGCTGTGACGACACTTTGTGTTGCGACGACACTTTGTTCTGCGACGACACTTTGTTCTGCGACGTCACATTGTGCTGTGACGACACTTTGTGTTGCGACGACACTTTGTGCTGTGACGACACTTTGTGTTGCGACGACACTTTGTTCTGCGACGACACTTTGTTCTGCGACGACACTTTGTTCTGCGACGACACTTTGTTCTGCGACGTCACTATGTGCTGCGACGACACTTTGTTCTGCCACGACACTTTGTGTTGCGACGACACTTTGTTCTGCGACGACACTTTGTTCTGCGACGACACTTTGTGCTGCGACGACACTTTGTTCTGCGACGACACTTTGTGTTGCGACGACACTTTGTGCTGCGACGACACTTTGTGTGGCGACGACACTTTGTTCTGCGACGACACTTTGTGCTGCGACGACACTTTGTTCTGCGACGACACTTTGTTCTGCGACGACACTTTGTGTTGTGACGTCACTTTGTGTTGTGACGTCACTTTGTGTTGCGACGACACTTTGTTCTGCGACGACACTTTGTGCTGCGACGACACTTTGTCTTGCGACGTCACTGTGTTGCGACGACACTTTGTGTTGCGACGTCACTTTGTGTTGCGACGACACTTTGTGCTGCGACGACACTTTGTGTTGCGACGACACTTTGTGTTGCGACGACACTTTGTGTTGCGACGTCACTTTGTGCTGCGACGACACTTTGTTCTGCGACGACACTTTGTGTTGCGACGACACTTTGTTCTGCGACGACACTTTGTTCTGCGACAACACTTTGTGCTGCGACGACACTTTGTTCTGCGACGGCACTTTGTTCTGCGACGACACTTTGTTCTGCGACGACACTTTGTGTTGCGACGACACTTTGTGCTGCGAGGACACTTTGTGTTGCGACGACACTTTGTGCTGCGACGACACTTTGTGTGGCGACGACACTTTGTTCTGCGACGACACTTTGTGCTGCGACGACACTTTGTGCTGCGACGACACTTTGTGTTGCGACGTCACTTTGTGTTGCGACGTCACTTTGTGTTGCGACGTCACTTTGTGTTGCGACGACACTTTGTGCTGCGACGACACTTTGTGTTGTGACGTCACTTTGTGTTGCGACGACACTTTGTTCTGCGACGACACTTTGTGCTGCGACGACACTTTGTCTTGCGACGTCACTTTGTGTTGCGACGACACTTTGTGTTGCGACGTCACTTTGTGTTGCGACGACACTTTGTGTTGCGACGACACTTTGTTCTGCGACGACACTTTGTTCTGCGACGACACTTTGTTCTGCGACTACACTTTGTTCTGCGACGTCACTTTGTGTTGCGACGTCACTTTGTTCTGCGACGACACTTTGTGTTGCGACGACACTTTTTGCTGCGACGACACTTTGTGTTGCGACGACACTTTGTTCTGCGACGACGACACTTTGTTCTGCGACGTCACTTTGTGTTGCGACGTCACTTTGTTCTGCGACGACACTTTGTGTTGCGACGACACTTTTTGCTGCGACGACACTTTGTGTTGCGACGACACTTTGTTCTGCGACGACGACACTTTGTTCTGCGACGACACTTTGTTCTGCGACGACACTTTGTTCTGCGACGACACTTTGTGCTGCGACGACACTTTGTGCTGCGACGACACTTTGTTCTGCGACGACACTTTGTGTTGCGACGACACTTTGTGCTGCGACGACACTTTGTGCTGCGACGACACTTTGTGTTGCGACGACACTTTGTGCTGCGACGACACTTTGTTCTGCGACGACACTTTGTGTTGCGACGACACTTTGTTCTGCGACGACACTTTGTTCTGCGACGACACTTTGTTCTGCGACGACACTTTGTTCTGCGACGACACTTTGTGTTGCGACGACACTTTGTTCTGCGACGACACTTTGTGTTGCGACGACACTTTGTTCTGCGACGACACTTTGTTCTGCGACGTCACTTTGTGCTGCGACGACACTTTGTGTTGCGACGTCACTTTGTGCTGCGACGACACTTTGTGTTGCGACGACACTTTGTGCTGCGACGACACTTTGTGTTGCGACAACACTTTGTTCTGCGACGAAGCTTTGTTCTGCGACGACACTTTGTGCTGCGACGACACTTTGTGCTGCGACGTCACTTTGTGCTGCGACGACACTTTGTGTTGCGACGTCACTTTGTTCTGCGACGACACTTTGTTCTGCGACGACACTTTGTGCTGCGACAACACTTTGTGCTGCGACGTCACTTTGTGCTGCGACGTCACTTTGTGTTGCGACGACACTTTGTGTTGCGACGACACTTTGTTCTGCGACGACACTTTGTTCTGCGACGACACTTTTTGCTGCGACGACACTTTGTTCTGCGACGACACTTTGTTCTGCGACGACACTTTGTGCTGCGACGACACTTTTTTTCTGCGACGACACTTTGTGTTGCGACGACACTTTGTGTTGCGACGACACTTTGTGCTGCGACGTCACTTTGTGCTGCGACGACACTTTGTTCTGCGACGACACTTTGTGTTGCGACGACACTTTGTTCTGCGACGACACTTTGTGCTGCGACGACACTTTGTTCTGCGACGACACTTTGTGCTGCGACGACACTTTGTGTTGCGACGACACTTTGTGTTGCGACGACACTTTGTTCTGCGACGACACTTTGTGCTGCGACGACACTTTGTGTTGCGACGACACTTTGTGTTGCGACGACACTTTGTTCTGCGACGACACTTTGTTCTGCGACTACACTTTGTTCTGAGACGACACTTTGTTCTGCGACGACACTTTGTTCTGCGACGACACTTTGTTCTGCAACGTCACTTTGTGCTGCGACGACACTTTGTGTTGCGACGACACTTTGTGTTGCGACGACACTTTGTTCTGCGACGACACTTTGTTCTGCGACGTCACTTTGTGTTGCGACGACACTTTGTGTTGCGACGACACTTTGTTCTGCGACGACACTTTGTTCTGCGACGACACTTTTTGCTGCGACAACACTTTGTGTTGCGACGACACTTTGTTCTGCGACGACACTTTGTGCTGCGACGACACTTTTTTTCTGCGACGACACTTTGTGTTGCGACGACACTTTGTGTTGCGACGACACTTTGTGCTGCGACGTCACTTTGTGCTGCGACGACACTTTGTTCTGCGACGACACTTTGTGCTGCGACGACACTTTGTTCTGCGACGACACTTTGTGCTGCGACGACACTTTGTGTTGCGACGACACTTTGTGTTGCGACGACACTTTGTTCTGCGACGACACTTTGTTCTGCGACGACACTTTGTTCTGCGACGACACTTTGTTCTGCGACGACACTTTGTTCTGCGACGACACTTTGTTCTGCGACGTCACTTTGTGCTGCGACGACACTTTGTGTTGCGACGACACTTTGTTCTGCGACAACACTTTGTGTTGCGACGACACTTTGTGTTGCGACGACACTTTGTTCTGCGACGACACTTTGTTCTGCGACGACACTTTGTGCTGCGACGACACTTTGTGTTGCGACGACACTTTGTGTTGCGACGACACTTTGTTCTGCGACGACACTTTGTGCTGCGACGACACTTTGTTCTGCGACGACACTTTGTGTTGCGACGACACTTTGTGTTGCGACGACACTTTGTTCTGCGACGACACTTTGTTCTGCGACGACACTTTGTGTTGCGACGACACTTTGTTCTGCGACGACACTTTGTTCTGCGACGACACTTTGTGCTGCGACGACACTTTGTTCTGCGACGACACTTTGTTCTGCGACGACACTTTGTTCTGCGACGACACTTTGTTCTGCGACGACACTTTGTTCTGCGACGACACTTTGTGTCGCGACGACACTTTGTGCTGCGAGGACACTTTGTGTTGCGACGACACTTTGTTCTGCGACGACACTTTGTTCTGCGACGACACTTTGTTCTGCGACAACACTTTGTGTTGCGACGACACTTTGTGTTGCGACGACACTTTGTTCTGCGACGACACTTTGTTCTGCGACAACACTTTGTGTTGCGACGACACTTTGTGTTGCGACGACACTTTGTTCTGCGACGACACTTTGTTCTGCGACGACACTTTGTTCTGCGACGACACTTTGTTCTGCGACGACACTTTGTTCTGCGACGACACTTTGTTCTGCGACGACACTTTGTGCTGCGACGACACTTTGTTCTGCGACGACACTTTGTTCTGCGACGACACTTTGTTCTGCGACGACACTTTGTTCTGCGGCGACACTTTGTTCTGCGGCGACACTTTGTTCTGCGACGACACTTTGTGTCGCGACGACACTTTGTGCTGCGAGGACACTTTGTGTTGCGACGACACTTTGTTCTGCGACGACACTTTGTTCTGCGACGACACTTTGTTCTGCGACGACACTTTGTTCTGCGACGACACTTTGTTCTGCGACGACACTTTGTTCTGCGACGTCACTTTGTGTTGCGAAGGACACTTTGTGTTGCGAAGGACACTTTGTTCTGCGACGACACTTTGTGTTGCGACGACACTTTGTGCTGCGACGACACTTTGTTCTGCGACGACACTTTGTGTTGCGACGACACTTTGTGTTGCGACGACACTTTGTTCTGCGACGACACTTTGTTCTGCGACGACACTTTGTGTTGCGACGACACTTTGTGCTGCGACGACACTTTGTGTTGCGACGACACTTTGTTCTGCGACGAAGCTTTGTTCTGCGACGACACTTTGTTCTGCGACGACACTTTGTTCTGCGACGACACTTTGTGCTGCGACGACACTTTGTTCTGCGACGACACTTTGTGTTGCGGCGACACTTTGTTCTGCGACGACACTTTGTGTTGCGACGACACTTTGTTCTGCGACGACACTTTGTTCTGCGACGACACTTTGTGCTGCGACGACACTTTGTGTTGCGACGACACTTTGTTCTGCGACGACACTTTGTGTTGCGACGTCACTTTGTTCTGCAACGACACTTTGTTCTGCGACGACACTTTGTGCTGCGACGACACTTTGTGTTGCGACGACACTTTGTTCTGCGACGTCACTTTGTGCTGCGACGACACTTTGTTCTGCGACTACACTTTGTTCTGCGACGACACTTTGTTCTGCGACTACACTTTGTTCTGCGACGACACTTTGTTCTGCGACGACACTTTGTGTTGCGACGACACTTTGTGTTGCGACGACACTTTGTTCTGCGACGACACTTTGTGTTGCGACGACACTTTGTGTTGCGACGACACTTTGTGTTGCGACGACACTTTGTTCTGCGACGACACTTTGTTCTGCGACGACACTTTGTTCTGCGACGACACTTTGTGTTGCGACGACACTTTGTTCTGCGACGACACTTTGTTCTGCGACGACACTTTGTTCTGCGACGACACTTTGTTCTGCGACGACACTTTGTTCTGCGACGACACTTTGTTCTGCGACGACACTTTGTTCTGCGACGTCACTTTGTGTTGCGACGACACTTTGTTCTGCGACGACACTTTGTGTTGCGACGACACTTTGTTCTGCGACGACACTTTGTTCTGCGACGACACTTTGTGTTGCGACGACACTTTGTTCTGCGACGTCACTTTGTGCTGCGACGTCACTTTGTGCTGCGACGACACTTTGTGTTGCGACGACACTTTGTGTTGCGACGACACTTTGTGTTGCGACGACACTTTGTGTTGCGACGACACTTTGTGTTGCGACGACACTTTGTTCTGAGACGACACTTTGTTCTGCGACGTCACTTTGTGCTGCGACGACACTTTGTGTTGCGACGTCACTTTGTGCTGTGACAACACTTTGTGTTGCGACGACACTTTGTGCTGTGACGACACTTTGTGTTGCGACGACACTTTGTTCTGCGACGACACTTTGTTCTGCGACGTCACATTGTGCTGTGACGACACTTTGTGTTGCGACGACACTTTGTGCTGTGACGACACTTTGTGTTGCGACGACACTTTGTTCTGCGACGACACTTTGTTCTGCGACGACACTTTGTTCTGCGACGACACTTTGTTCTGCGACGTCACTATGTGCTGCGACGACACTTTGTTCTGCCACGACACTTTGTGTTGCGACGACACTTTGTTCTGCGACGACACTTTGTTCTGCGACGACACTTTGTGCTGCGACGACACTTTGTTCTGCGACGACACTTTGTGTTGCGACGACACTTTGTGCTGCGACGACACTTTGTGTGGCGACGACACTTTGTTCTGCGACGACACTTTGTGCTGCGACGACACTTTGTTCTGCGACGACACTTTGTTCTGCGACGACACTTTGTGTTGTGACGTCACTTTGTGTTGTGACGTCACTTTGTGTTGCGACGACACTTTGTTCTGCGACGACACTTTGTGCTGCGACGACACTTTGTCTTGCGACGTCACTGTGTTGCGACGACACTTTGTGTTGCGACGTCACTTTGTGTTGCGACGACACTTTGTGCTGCGACGACACTTTGTGTTGCGACGACACTTTGTGTTGCGACGACACTTTGTGTTGCGACGTCACTTTGTGCTGCGACGACACTTTGTTCTGCGACGACACTTTGTGTTGCGACGACACTTTGTTCTGCGACGACACTTTGTTCTGCGACAACACTTTGTGCTGCGACGACACTTTGTTCTGCGACGGCACTTTGTTCTGCGACGACACTTTGTTCTGCGACGACACTTTGTGTTGCGACGACACTTTGTGCTGCGAGGACACTTTGTGTTGCGACGACACTTTGTGCTGCGACGACACTTTGTGTGGCGACGACACTTTGTTCTGCGACGACACTTTGTGCTGCGACGACACTTTGTGCTGCGACGACACTTTGTGTTGCGACGTCACTTTGTGTTGCGACGTCACTTTGTGTTGCGACGTCACTTTGTGTTGCGACGACACTTTGTGCTGCGACGACACTTTGTGTTGTGACGTCACTTTGTGTTGCGACGACACTTTGTTCTGCGACGACACTTTGTGCTGCGACGACACTTTGTCTTGCGACGTCACTTTGTGTTGCGACGACACTTTGTGTTGCGACGTCACTTTGTGTTGCGACGACACTTTGTGTTGCGACGACACTTTGTTCTGCGACGACACTTTGTTCTGCGACGTCACTTTGTGTTGCGACGTCACTTTGTTCTGCGACGACACTTTGTGTTGCGACGACACTTTTTGCTGCGACGACACTTTGTGTTGCGACGACACTTTGTTCTGCGACGACGACACTTTGTTCTGCGACGACACTTTGTTCTGCGACGACACTTTGTTCTGCGACGACACTTTGTGCTGCGACGACACTTTGTGCTGCGACGACACTTTGTTCTGCGACGACACTTTGTGTTGCGACGACACTTTGTGCTGCGACGACACTTTGTGCTGCGACGACACTTTGTGCTGCGACGACACTTTGTGTTACGAAGACACTTTGTGCTGTGACGACACTTTGTGTTGCGACGACACTTTGTTCTGCGACGACACTTTGTTCTGCGACGACACTTTGTGTTGCGACGACACTTTGTTCTGCGACGACACTTTGTTCTGCGACGACACTTTGTGTTGCGGCGACACTTTGTTCTGCGACGACACTTTGTGTTGCGACGACACTTTGTTCTGCGACGACACTTTGTTCTGCGACGACACTTTGTGCTGCGACGACACTTTGTGCTGCAACGACACTTTGTGTTGCGACGTCACTTTGTTCTGCGACGACACTTTGTTCTGCGACGACACTTTGTTCTGCGACGACACTTTGTTCTGCGACGACACTTTGTTCTGCGACGACACTTTGTGCTGCGACGACACTTTGTGCTGCGACGACACTTTGTTCTGCGACGACACTTTGTGTTGCGACGACACTTTGTGCTGCGACGACACTTTGTGTTGCGACGTCACTTTGTTCTGCGACGACACTTTGTTCTGCGACGACACTTTGTGCTGCGACGACACTTTGTGTTGCGACGTCACTTTGTTCTGCGACGACACTTTGTGTTGCGACGTCACTTTGTGTTGCGACGTCACTTTGTGCTGCGACGACACTTTGTGCTGCGACGACACTTTGTTCTGCGACGACACTTTGTGTTGCGACGACACTTTGTTCTGCGACGACACTTTGTGTTGCGACGTCACTTTGTGCTGTGACGACACTTTGTGTTGCGACGACACTTTGTGCTGTGACGACACTTTGTGTTGCGACGACACTTTGTGCTGCGACGACACTTTGTGTTGCGACGTCACTTTGTTCTGCGACGACACTTTGTTCTGCGACGACACTTTGTGCTGCGACGACACTTTGTGTTGCGACGACACTTTGTTCTGCGACGACACTTTGTTCTGCGACGTCACATTGTGCTGTGACGACACTTTGTGTTGCGACGACACTTTGTGCTGTGACGACACTTTGTGTTGCGACGACACTTTGTTCTGCGACGACACTTTGTTCTGCGACGACACTTTGTTCTGCGACGACACTTTGTTCTGCGACGTCACTTTGTGCTGCGACGACACTTTGTGTTGCGACGACACTTTGTGTTGCGACGACACTTTGTGTTGCGACGACACTTTGTTCTGCGACGACACTTTGTTCTGCGACGACACTTTGTGCTGCGACGACACTTTGTTCTGCGACGACACTTTGTGTTGCGACGACACTTTGTTCTGCGACGACACTTTGTTCTGCGACAACACTTTGTTCTGCAACGACACTTTGTTCTGCGACGACACTTTGTGTTGCGACGACACTTTGTGCTGCGACGACACTTTGTGTTGCGACGACACTTTGTTCTGCGACGACACTTTGTTCTGCGACGTCACTTTGTGTTGCGACGACACTTTGTGTTGCGACGACACTTTGTTCTGCGACGACACTTTGTTCTGCGACGACACTTTGTTCTGCGACGACACTTTTTGCTGCGACAACACTTTGTGTTGCGACGACACTTTGTTCTGCGACGACACTTTGTTCTGCGACGACACTTTTTGCTGCGACAACACTTTGTGTTGCGACGACACTTTGTTCTGCGACGACACTTTGTGCTGCGACGACACTTTTTTTCTGCGACGACACTTTGTGTTGCGACGACACTTTGTGTTGCGACGACACTTTGTGCTGCGACGTCACTTTGTGCTGCGACGACACTTTGTTCTGCGACGACACTTTGTGCTGCGACGACACTTTGTTCTGCGACGACACTTTGTGCTGCGACGACACTTTGTGTTGCGACGACACTTTGTGTTGCGACGACACTTTGTTCTGCGACGACACTTTGTTCTGCGACGACACTTTGTTCTGCGACTACACTTTGTTCTGCGACGACACTTTGTTCTGCGACGACACTTTGTGCTGCGACGACACTTTGTGTTGCGACGACACTTTGTGTTGCGACGACACTTTGTTCTGCGACGACACTTTGTTCTGCGACGACACTTTGTTCTGCGACGACACTTTGTTCTGCGACGACACTTTGTTCTGCGACGACACTTTGTTCTGCGACGACACTTTGTTCTGCGACGTCACTTTGTGCTGCGACGACACTTTGTGTTGCGACGACACTTTGTTCTGCGACGACACTTTGTGTTGCGACGACACTTTGTGTTGCGACGACACTTTGTTCTGCGACGACACTTTGTTCTGCGACGACACTTTGTTCTGCGACGACACTTTGTGTTGCGACGACACTTTGTTCTGCGACGACACTTTGTTCTGCGACGACACTTTGTTCTGCGACGACACTTTGTTCTGCGACGACACTTTGTTCTGCGACGTCACTTTGTGTTGCGACGACACTTTGTTCTGCGATGACACTTTGTTCTGCGACGACACTTTGTGCTGCGACGACACTTTGTGCTGCGACGACACTTTGTGTTGCGACGACACTTTGTTCTGCGACGTCACTTTGTGCTGCGACGACACTTTGTGCTGCGACGACACTTTGTGTTGCGACGACACTTTGTTCTGCGACGACACTTTGTGTTGCGACGACACTTTGTGTTGCGACGACACTTTGTTCTGCGACGACACTTTGTTCTGCGACGACACTTTGTTCTGCGACGACACTTTGTGTTGCGACGACACTTTGTGCTGCGACGACACTTTGTGTTGCGACGACACTTTGTTCTGCGACGACACTTTGTTCTGCGACGACACTTTGTTCTGCGACGTCACTTTGTGCTGCGACGACACTTTGTGTTGCGACGACACTTTGTGTTGCGACGACACTTTGTTCTGCGACGACACTTTGTGTTGCGACGACACTTTGTGTTGCGACGACACTTTGTTCTGCGACGACACTTTGTGTTGCGACGACACTTTGTGTTGCGACGACACTTTGTTCTGCGACGACACTTTGTTCTGCGACGACACTTTGTTCTGCGACGACACTTTGTTCTGCGACGACACTTTGTGTTGCGACGACACTTTGTTCTGCGACGACACTTTGTTCTGCGACGACACTTTGTTCTGCGACGACACTTTGTTCTGCGACGACACTTTGTTCTGCGACGACACTTTGTTCTGCGACGACACTTTGTGTTGCGACGACACTTTGTTCTGCGACGACACTTTGTTCTGCGACGACACTTTGTTCTGCGACGACACTTTGTTCTGCGACGACACTTTGTGTTGCGACGACACTTTGTTCTGCGACGACACTTTGTGTTGCGACGACACTTTGTTCTGCGACGACACTTTGTTCTGCGACGTCACTTTGTGCTGCGACGACACTTTGTGTTGCGACGTCACTTTGTGCTGCGACGACACTTTGTGTTGCGACGACACTTTGTGCTGCGACGACACTTTGTGTTGCGACAACACTTTGTTCTGCGACGAAGCTTTGTTCTGCGACGACACTTTGTGCTGCGACGACACTTTGTGCTGCGACGTCACTTTGTGCTGCGACGACACTTTGTGTTGCGACGTCACTTTGTTCTGCGACGACACTTTGTTCTGCGACGACACTTTGTGCTGCGACAACACTTTGTGCTGCGACGTCACTTTGTGCTGCGACGTCACTTTGTGTTGCGACGACACTTTGTGTTGCGACGACACTTTGTTCTGCGACGACACTTTGTTCTGCGACGACACTTTTTGCTGCGACGACACTTTGTTCTGCGACGACACTTTGTTCTGCGACGACACTTTGTGCTGCGACGACACTTTTTTTCTGCGACGACACTTTGTGTTGCGACGACACTTTGTGTTGCGACGACACTTTGTGCTGCGACGTCACTTTGTGCTGCGACGACACTTTGTTCTGCGACGACACTTTGTGTTGCGACGACACTTTGTTCTGCGACGACACTTTGTGCTGCGACGACACTTTGTTCTGCGACGACACTTTGTGCTGCGACGACACTTTGTGTTGCGACGACACTTTGTGTTGCGACGACACTTTGTTCTGCGACGACACTTTGTGCTGCGACGACACTTTGTGTTGCGACGACACTTTGTGTTGCGACGACACTTTGTTCTGCGACGACACTTTGTTCTGCGACTACACTTTGTTCTGCGACGACACTTTGTTCTGCGACGACACTTTGTTCTGCGACGACACTTTGTTCTGCAACGTCACTTTGTGCTGCGACGACACTTTGTGTTGCGACGACACTTTGTGTTGCGACGACACTTTGTTCTGCGACGACACTTTGTTCTGCGACGTCACTTTGTGTTGCGACGACACTTTGTGTTGCGACGACACTTTGTTCTGCGACGACACTTTGTTCTGCGACGACACTTTTTGCTGCGACAACACTTTGTGTTGCGACGACACTTTGTTCTGCGACGACACTTTGTGCTGCGACGACACTTTTTTTCTGCGACGACACTTTGTGTTGCGACGACACTTTGTGTTGCGACGACACTTTGTGCTGCGACGTCACTTTGTGCTGCGACGACACTTTGTTCTGCGACGACACTTTGTGCTGCGACGACACTTTGTTCTGCGACGACACTTTGTGCTGCGACGACACTTTGTGTTGCGACGACACTTTGTGTTGCGACGACACTTTGTTCTGCGACGACACTTTGTTCTGCGACGACACTTTGTTCTGCGACGACACTTTGTTCTGCGACGACACTTTGTTCTGCGACGACACTTTGTTCTGCGACGTCACTTTGTGCTGCGACGACACTTTGTGTTGCGACGACACTTTGTTCTGCGACAACACTTTGTGTTGCGACGACACTTTGTGTTGCGACGACACTTTGTTCTGCGACGACACTTTGTTCTGCGACGACACTTTGTGCTGCGACGACACTTTGTGTTGCGACGACACTTTGTGTTGCGACGACACTTTGTTCTGCGACGACACTTTGTGCTGCGACGACACTTTGTTCTGCGACGACACTTTGTGTTGCGACGACACTTTGTGTTGCGACGACACTTTGTTCTGCGACGACACTTTGTTCTGCGACGACACTTTGTGTTGCGACGACACTTTGTTCTGCGACGACACTTTGTTCTGCGACGACACTTTGTGCTGCGACGACACTTTGTTCTGCGACGACACTTTGTTCTGCGACGACACTTTGTTCTGCGACGACACTTTGTTCTGCGACGACACTTTGTTCTGCGACGACACTTTGTGTCGCGACGACACTTTGTGCTGCGAGGACACTTTGTGTTGCGACGACACTTTGTTCTGCGACGACACTTTGTTCTGCGACGACACTTTGTTCTGCGACAACACTTTGTGTTGCGACGACACTTTGTGTTGCGACGACACTTTGTTCTGCGACGACACTTTGTTCTGCGACAACACTTTGTGTTGCGACGACACTTTGTGTTGCGACGACACTTTGTTCTGCGACGACACTTTGTTCTGCGACGACACTTTGTTCTGCGACGACACTTTGTTCTGCGACGACACTTTGTTCTGCGACGACACTTTGTTCTGCGACGACACTTTGTGCTGCGACGACACTTTGTTCTGCGACGACACTTTGTTCTGCGACGACACTTTGTTCTGCGACGACACTTTGTTCTGCGGCGACACTTTGTTCTGCGGCGACACTTTGTTCTGCGACGACACTTTGTGTCGCGACGACACTTTGTGCTGCGAGGACACTTTGTGTTGCGACGACACTTTGTTCTGCGACGACACTTTGTTCTGCGACGACACTTTGTTCTGCGACGACACTTTGTTCTGCGACGACACTTTGTTCTGCGACGACACTTTGTTCTGCGACGTCACTTTGTGTTGCGAAGGACACTTTGTGTTGCGAAGGACACTTTGTTCTGCGACGACACTTTGTGTTGCGACGACACTTTGTGCTGCGACGACACTTTGTTCTGCGACGACACTTTGTGTTGCGACGACACTTTGTGTTGCGACGACACTTTGTTCTGCGACGACACTTTGTTCTGCGACGACACTTTGTGTTGCGACGACACTTTGTGCTGCGACGACACTTTGTGTTGCGACGACACTTTGTTCTGCGACGAAGCTTTGTTCTGCGACGACACTTTGTTCTGCGAAGACACTTTGTTCTGCGACGACACTTTGTGCTGCGACGACACTTTGTTCTGCGACGACACTTTGTGTTGCGGCGACACTTTGTTCTGCGACGACACTTTGTGTTGCGACGACACTTTGTTCTGCGACGACACTTTGTTCTGCGACGACACTTTGTGCTGCGACGACACTTTGTGTTGCGACGACACTTTGTTCTGCGACGACACTTTGTGTTGCGACGTCACTTTGTTCTGCAACGACACTTTGTTCTGCGACGACACTTTGTGCTGCGACGACACTTTGTGTTGCGACGACACTTTGTTCTGCGACGTCACTTTGTGCTGCGACGACACTTTGTTCTGCGACTACACTTTGTTCTGCGACGACACTTTGTTCTGCGACTACACTTTGTTCTGCGACGACACTTTGTTCTGCGACGACACTTTGTGTTGCGACGACACTTTGTGTTGCGACGACACTTTGTTCTGCGACGACACTTTGTGTTGCGACGACACTTTGTGTTGCGACGACACTTTGTGTTGCGACGACACTTTGTTCTGCGACGACACTTTGTTCTGCGACGACACTTTGTTCTGCGACGACACTTTGTGTTGCGACGACACTTTGTTCTGCGACGACACTTTGTTCTGCGACGACACTTTGTTCTGCGACGACACTTTGTTCTGCGACGACACTTTGTTCTGCGACGACACTTTGTTCTGCGACGACACTTTGTTCTGCGACGTCACTTTGTGTTGCGACGACACTTTGTTCTGCGACGACACTTTGTGTTGCGACGACACTTTGTTCTGCGACGACACTTTGTTCTGCGACGACACTTTGTGTTGCGACGACACTTTGTTCTGCGACGTCACTTTGTGCTGCGACGTCACTTTGTGCTGCGACGACACTTTGTGTTGCGACGACACTTTGTGTTGCGACGACACTTTGTGTTGCGACGACACTTTGTGTTGCGACGACACTTTGTGTTGCGACGACACTTTGTTCTGAGACGACACTTTGTTCTGCGACGTCACTTTGTGCTGCGACGACACTTTGTGTTGCGACGTCACTTTGTGCTGTGACAACACTTTGTGTTGCGACGACACTTTGTGCTGTGACGACACTTTGTGTTGCGACGACACTTTGTTCTGCGACGACACTTTGTTCTGCGACGTCACATTGTGCTGTGACGACACTTTGTGTTGCGACGACACTTTGTGCTGTGACGACACTTTGTGTTGCGACGACACTTTGTTCTGCGACGACACTTTGTTCTGCGACGACACTTTGTTCTGCGACGACACTTTGTTCTGCGACGTCACTATGTGCTGCGACGACACTTTGTTCTGCCACGACACTTTGTGTTGCGACGACACTTTGTTCTGCGACGACACTTTGTTCTGCGACGACACTTTGTGCTGCGACGACACTTTGTTCTGCGACGACACTTTGTGTTGCGACGACACTTTGTGCTGCGACGACACTTTGTGTGGCGACGACACTTTGTTCTGCGACGACACTTTGTGCTGCGACGACACTTTGTTCTGCGACGACACTTTGTTCTGCGACGACACTTTGTGTTGTGACGTCACTTTGTGTTGTGACGTCACTTTGTGTTGCGACGACACTTTGTTCTGCGACGACACTTTGTGCTGCGACGACACTTTGTCTTGCGACGTCACTGTGTTGCGACGACACTTTGTGTTGCGACGTCACTTTGTGTTGCGACGACACTTTGTGCTGCGACGACACTTTGTGTTGCGACGACACTTTGTGTTGCGACGACACTTTGTGTTGCGACGTCACTTTGTGCTGCGACGACACTTTGTTCTGCGACGACACTTTGTGTTGCGACGACACTTTGTTCTGCGACGACACTTTGTTCTGCGACAACACTTTGTGCTGCGACGACACTTTGTTCTGCGACGGCACTTTGTTCTGCGACGACACTTTGTTCTGCGACGACACTTTGTGTTGCGACGACACTTTGTGCTGCGAGGACACTTTGTGTTGCGACGACACTTTGTGCTGCGACGACACTTTGTGTGGCGACGACACTTTGTTCTGCGACGACACTTTGTGCTGCGACGACACTTTGTGCTGCGACGACACTTTGTGTTGCGACGTCACTTTGTGTTGCGACGTCACTTTGTGTTGCGACGTCACTTTGTGTTGCGACGACACTTTGTGCTGCGACGACACTTTGTGTTGTGACGTCACTTTGTGTTGCGACGACACTTTGTTCTGCGACGACACTTTGTGCTGCGACGACACTTTGTCTTGCGACGTCACTTTGTGTTGCGACGACACTTTGTGTTGCGACGTCACTTTGTGTTGCGACGACACTTTGTGTTGCGACGACACTTTGTTCTGCGACGACACTTTGTTCTGCGACGTCACTTTGTGTTGCGACGTCACTTTGTTCTGCGACGACACTTTGTGTTGCGACGACACTTTTTGCTGCGACGACACTTTGTGTTGCGACGACACTTTGTTCTGCGACGACGACACTTTGTTCTGCGACGACACTTTGTTCTGCGACGACACTTTGTTCTGCGACGACACTTTGTGCTGCGACGACACTTTGTGCTGCGACGACACTTTGTTCTGCGACGACACTTTGTGTTGCGACGACACTTTGTGCTGCGACGACACTTTGTGCTGCGACGACACTTTGTGCTGCGACGACACTTTGTGTTACGAAGACACTTTGTGCTGTGACGACACTTTGTGTTGCGACGACACTTTGTTCTGCGACGACACTTTGTTCTGCGACGACACTTTGTGTTGCGACGACACTTTGTTCTGCGACGACACTTTGTTCTGCGACGACACTTTGTGTTGCGGCGACACTTTGTTCTGCGACGACACTTTGTGTTGCGACGACACTTTGTTCTGCGACGACACTTTGTTCTGCGACGACACTTTGTTCTGCGACGACACTTTGTGCTGCAACGACACTTTGTGTTGCGACGTCACTTTGTTCTGCGACGACACTTTGTTCTGCGACGACACTTTGTTCTGCGACGACACTTTGTTCTGCGACGACACTTTGTTCTGCGACGACACTTTGTGCTGCGACGACACTTTGTGCTGCGACGACACTTTGTTCTGCGACGACACTTTGTGTTGCGACGACACTTTGTGCTGCGACGACACTTTGTGTTGCGACGTCACTTTGTTCTGCGACGACACTTTGTTCTGCGACGACACTTTGTGCTGCGACGACACTTTGTGTTGCGACGTCACTTTGTTCTGCGACGACACTTTGTGTTGCGACGTCACTTTGTGTTGCGACGTCACTTTGTGCTGCGACGACACTTTGTGCTGCGACGACACTTTGTTCTGCGACGACACTTTGTGTTGCGACGACACTTTGTTCTGCGACGACACTTTGTGTTGCGACGTCACTTTGTGCTGTGACGACACTTTGTGTTGCGACGACACTTTGTGCTGTGACGACACTTTGTGTTGCGACGACACTTTGTGCTGCGACGACACTTTGTGTTGCGACGTCACTTTGTTCTGCGACGACACTTTGTTCTGCGACGACACTTTGTGCTGCGACGACACTTTGTGTTGCGACGACACTTTGTTCTGCGACGACACTTTGTTCTGCGACGTCACATTGTGCTGTGACGACACTTTGTGTTGCGACGACACTTTGTGCTGTGACGACACTTTGTGTTGCGACGACACTTTGTTCTGCGACGACACTTTGTTCTGCGACGACACTTTGTTCTGCGACGACACTTTGTTCTGCGACGTCACTTTGTGCTGCGACGACACTTTGTGTTGCGACGACACTTTGTGTTGCGACGACACTTTGTGTTGCGACGACACTTTGTTCTGCGACGACACTTTGTTCTGCGACGACACTTTGTGCTGCGACGACACTTTGTTCTGCGACGACACTTTGTTCTGCGACGACACTTTGTTCTGCGACGACACTTTGTGTTGCGACGACACTTTGTGCTGCGAGGATACTTTGTGTTGCGACGACACTTTGTGCTGCGACGACACTTTGTGTGGCGACGACACTTTGTTCTGCGACGACACTTTGTGCTGCGACGACACTTTGTTCTGCGACGTCACTTTGTGTTGCGACGTCACTTTGTTCTGCGACGACACTTTGTGTTGCGACGTCACTATGTTCTGCGACGACACTTTGTGTTGCGACGACACTTTGTGTTGCGACGACACTTTTTGCTGCGACGACACTTTGTGTTGCGACGACACTTTGTTCTGCGACGACGACACTTTGTTCTGCGACGACACTTTGTGCTGCGACGACACTTTGTGTTGCGACGACACTTTGTTCTGCGACGACACTTTGTTCTGCGACGACACTTTGTGTTGCGGCGACACTTTGTTCTGCGACGACACTTTGTGTTGCGACGACACTTTGTTCTGCGACGACACTTTGTGCTGCGACGACACTTTGTGTTGCGACGACACTTTGTTCTGCGACGACACTTTGTGTTGCGACGTCACTTTGTTCTGCGACGACACTTTGTTCTGCGACGACACTTTGTTCTGCGACGACACTTTGTTCTGCGACGACACTTTGTGCTGCGACGACACTTTGTGCTGCGACGACACTTTGTTCTGCGACGACACTTTGTTCTGCGACGACACTTTGTGTTGCGGCGACACTTTGTTCTGCGACGACACTTTGTGTTGCGACGACACTTTGTTCTGCGACGACACTTTGTTCTGCGACGACACTTTGTGCTGCGACGACACTTTGTGTTGCGACGACACTTTGTTCTGCGACGACACTTTGTGTTGCGACGTCACTTTGTTCTGCGACGACACTTTGTTCTGCGACGACACTTTGTTCTGCGACGACACTTTGTTCTGCGACGACACTTTGTGCTGCGACGACACTTTGTGCTGCGACGACACTTTGTTCTGCGACGACACTTTGTGTTGCGACGACACTTTGTGCTGCGACGACACTTTGTGTTGCGACGTCACTTTGTTCTGCGACGACACTTTGTTCTGCGACGACACTTTGTGCTGCGACGACACTTTGTGTTGCGACGACACTTTGTGATGCGACGACACTTTGTGTTGCGACGACACTTTGTGTTGCTACGACACTTTGTGTTGCGACGACACTTTGTTCTGCGACGTCACTTTGTTCTGCGACGACACTTTGTGTTGCGACGACACTTTGTTCTGCGACGACACTTTGTGCTGCGACGACACTTTGTTCTGCGACGTCACTTTGTGTTGCGACGTCACTTTGTTCTGCGACGACACTTTGTGTTGCGACGTCACTATGTTCTGCGACGACACTTTGTGTTGCGACGACACTTTTTGCTGCGACGACACTTTGTGTTGCGACGACACTTTGTTCTGCGACGACGACACTTTGTTCTGCGACGACACTTTGTGCTGCGACGACACTTTGTGCTGCGACGACACTTTGTGTTGCTACGACACTTTGTGCTGCGACGACACTTTGTGTTGCGACGACACTTTGTTCTGCGACGACACTTTGTGCTGCGACGACACTTTGTTCTGCGACGTCACTTTGTGTTGCGACGTCACTTTGTTCTGCGACGACACTTTGTGTTGCGACGTCACTATGTTCTGCGACGACACTTTGTGTTGCGACGACACTTTTTGCTGCGACGACACTTTGTGTTGCGACGACACTTTGTTCTGCGACGACGACACTTTGTTCTGCGACGACACTTTGTTCTGCGACGACACTTTGTGCTGCGACGACACTTTGTGCTGCGACGACACTTTGTGTTACGAAGACACTTTGTGCTGTGACGACACTTTGTGTTGCGACGACACTTTGTTCTGCGACGACACTTTGTTCTGCGACGACACTTTGTGCTGCGACGACACTTTGTGTTGCGACGACACTTTGTTCTGCGACGACACTTTGTTCTGCGACGACACTTTGTGTTGCGGCGACACTTTGTTCTGCGACGACACTTTGTGTTGCGACGACACTTTGTTCTGCGACGACACTTTGTTCTGCGACGACACTTTGTGCTGCGACGACACTTTGTGTTGCGACGACACTTTGTTCTGCGACGACACTTTGTGTTGCGACGTCACTTTGTTCTGCGACGACACTTTGTTCTGCGACGACACTTTGTTCTGCGACGACACTTTGTTCTGCGACGACACTTTGTGCTGCGACGACACTTTGTGCTGCGACGACACTTTGTTCTGCGACGACACTTTGTTCTGCGACGACACTTTGTGTTGCGGCGACACTTTGTTCTGCGACGACACTTTGTGTTGCGACGACACTTTGTTCTGCGACGACACTTTGTGCTGCGACGACACTTTGTGTTGCGACGACACTTTGTTCTGCGACGACACTTTGTGTTGCGACGTCACTTTGTTCTGCGACGACACTTTGTTCTGCGACGACACTTTGTTCTGCGACGACACTTTGTTCTGCGACGACACTTTGTGCTGCGACGACACTTTGTGCTGCGACGACACTTTGTTCTGCGACGACACTTTGTGTTGCGACGACACTTTGTGCTGCGACGACACTTTGTGTTGCGACGTCACTTTGTTCTGCGACGACACTTTGTTCTGCGACGACACTTTGTGCTGCGACGACACTTTGTGTTGCGACGACACTTTGTGATGCGACGACACTTTGTGTTGCGACGACACTTTGTGTTGCTACGACACTTTGTGTTGCGACGACACTTTGTTCTGCGACGACACTTTGTGCTGCGACGACACTTTGTGTTGCGACGACACTTTGTGCTGCGACGTCACTTTGTTCTGCGACGACACTTTGTGTTGCGACGTCACTTTGTGTTGCGACGTCACTTTGTGTTGCGACGTCACTTTGTGCTGCGACGACACTTTGTGCTGCGACGACACTTTGTTCTGCGACGACACTTTGTGTTGCGACGACACTTTGTTCTGCGACGACACTTTGTTCTGCGACGACACTTTGTGCTGCGACGACACTTTGTGCTGCGACGACACTTTGTGTTGCGACGACACTTTGTTCTGCGACGACACTTTGTGCTGCGACGACACTTCGTGCTGAGACGACACTTTGTGCTGTGACGACACTTTGTGTTGCGACGACACTTTTTTCTGCGACGACACTTTGTGTTGCGACGACACCTTGTGCTGCGACGACACTTTGTTCTGTGACGACACTTTGTTCTGCGACGACACTTTGTGTTGCGACGACACTTCGTGCTGCGAAGACACTTTGTGTTGCGAAGACACTTTGTTCTGCGACGACACTTTGTGCTGCGACGTCACTTTGTTCTGCGACGACACTTTGTTCTGCGACGACACTTTGTGTTGCAACGACACTTTGTTCTGCGACGACACTTTGTGCTGCGACGACACTTTGTGCTGCGACGACACTTTGTGTTGCTACGACACTTTGTGCTGCGACGACACTTTGTGCTGCGACGACACTTTGTGACGTGAACACAACATGCCGGTCACAGAGACCAGGAAGTGTTTCTAGTGTAGTTACTTTAGTGTTTCTAGTGTAGTTACTTTAGTGTTTCTAGTGTAGTTACTTTAGTGTTTCTAGTGTAGTTACTTTAGTGTTTCTAGTGTAGTTACTTTAGTGTTTCTAGTGTAGTTACTTTAGCGTTTTTAGTGTAGTGTTTCTAGTGTATTTACCTTAGTGTTTCTAGTGTAGTTACTTTAGTGTTTCTAGTGTCGTTACTTTAGTGTTTCTAGTGTAGTTACTTTAGTGTTTCTAGTGTAGTTACTTTAGTGTTTCTAGTGTAGTTACTTTAGAGTTTCTAGTGTACTTACTTTAGTGTTTCTAGTGTAGTTACTTTAGTGTTTCTAGTGTAGTTACTTTAGTGTTTCTAGTGTAGTTACTTTAGTGTTTTTAGTGTAGTTACTTTAGTGTTTCTAGTGTAATTACTTTAGTGTTTCTAGTGTAGTTACTTTAGTGTTTCTAGTGTAGTTACTTTAGTGTTTCTAGTGTAGTTACTTTAGTGTTTCTAGTGTAGTTACTTTAGTGTTTCTAGTGTAGTTATTTTAGCGTTTTTAGTGTAGTGTTTCTAGTGTATTTACCTTAGTGTTTCTAGTGTAGTTACTTTAGTGTTTCTAGTGTCGTTACTTTAGTGTTTCTAGTGTAGTTACTTTAGTGTTTCTAGTGTAGTTACTTTAGTGTTTCTAGTGTAGTTACTTTAGAGTTTCTAGTGTACTTACTTTAGTGTTTCTAGTGTAGTTACTTTAGTGTTTCTAGTGTAGTTACTTTAGTGTTTCTAGTGTAGTTACTTTAGTGTTTATAGTGTAGTTACTTTAGAGTTTCTAGTGTAGTTACTTTAGCGTTTCTAGTGTAGTTACTTTAGTGTTCTAGTGTAGTTACTTTAGTGTTCTAGTGTAGTTACTTTAGCGTTTCTAGTGTAGTTACTTTAGTGTTCTAGTGTAGTTACTTTAGCGTTTCTAGTGTAGTTACTTTAGTGTTTCTAGTGTAGTTACTTTAGTGTTTCTAGTGTAGTTACTTTAGTGTTTATAGTGTAGTTACTTTAGAGTTTCTAGTGTACTTACTTTAGCGCTCGTGCTTCACAGCTAGAAGGTCCCGGGTTCGATTCCCACCTGGACGGGGCCTTTCTGTGTGGAGTTTGCATGTTCTCCCCGTGTCTGCGTAGGTTTCCTCCGGGTACTCCGGTTTCCCCTACCACTAAAAACATGTACAATAGAAGCCCCTTATGATAGACCAACAGGCCCGGTTAGAACAGCTGCCCCCACGACCCGGCAACGGACAAGTGGAAGAAAATGGATGGATGGAGTGGGTGGGGTAAGCTCTGGAAGGGGTGTTTAGCGACAGACCCGGGGGCGGAGTTTACAACGTTACAAGCAGCTGCAGCGAGGGGAATATCACAGATTGTTTGTGGAAAAGTGAGCGCTCACTCTGTATTAGACATTTTTGGTACAGTTTTGGTAGATTTTTTGTGGCAGAGTGAGCGCTCACACTGTGTAAGGATCTTTGACGTGTGGAGTGCTTTTGATTCGTCAAAGCGTGTTTAGAACATTTTGGCTGAAAGAAAAGCGTGTCCTGATGTGGATCTGTCTCTGCAGCTCAGGAGGAAATAACGTCCTTTATCCATTTTTTTTTTTTTAAATCGCTGCTTAAGTGGAAATTGTGCTCAAAACACGAAGTTACAGGTGACGCTGCTGCGGCCTGTGCAGCTTCTGTTGTGCTGTTTTAGGACTTTTTCCTGAACGACACTTTTTTATACACAATATTTTAATTGAATTAAAATGACATGGCACCAAAGAGCAGGTATCGCTAAAGTAGCGGTATCGGAAAAAAAACGAACGGTACCCATCCCTACTGATGAGCACACCTTTTCCCCCAAACTATCCATAATCACAATATGATTTTAACTACTCTCAGAAACGTGTATTTAATCAAAATTCCGTGCAAAAAGGAAACAAGTGTCAAAATCGTAGTAGTCATTATTCGATTATGAACATTTGACCCAGAACTCCCCTGAACGAACACAAGAATCAGCCCAACAACGGAGCAGGCCACACACGTGAGAGCTTTATGCACACAAGTCAAAGCTAAATGCACTGAAAGGATTTGTCAGGCAGTTCCAGACTCTTTTTATCAGTTTTTTTGTTCCGACAGGTGCAACATGAGAACACTGTTGTGTTTTGGTTTCCGCATGATCACATTTTGAGGCAGCTTTTTGAAAGACACATTTTTGCTTTAGGCCACAATATCTCCAAAGCTTGGGATCGAAGACAAATGAATTTGTCTCCTCCTGTGTGATGTGGATGTTGTTCTGTTATGATTGATTGTACAGTTTCCGTGAATTTATTCTGGCAGTCATCTGAATTCTGTTTTGAAATGTGTCTTATGAGCCCATGAGGGCTGAGCACTTATGTGCAAGACACAATAATAAATAAAAATCAAATCAAATCAAATCAATCAGTTGTGGCGCAAGCGTAAATAAAGTGCCTATTATTGATCGCGTCTTAGAGATTGTGAATTATCTGGCTGGCACGATGGAAATGTTATATTAAAAAGAGCCAGTCTTTTGAACGGCTCTTTGAAATGAACGGATCCCATCAACAAGAACATGCCATTTATATTTAATTGAATAAAAAGTGGATTTGTTGGAGCGAGGTATTCTGCATGGCAGCCACTCTAATTGTTTTCTTTTGTAACAAGAAAATCATTGTTCGTGTCATGATCTGCTTTCTGTCGTCGTGTTTTGTTTGGTTTTCTTGTGCTGATGTTTTTTTTGGTCTTTGTGATTATCTGTTTGACTCCCCTCGTGTTGTTTGCCCCCCGCCCTCATGTACTTCACCTGTGCCACATTGTCTTCTTGTCCGAGCCCTGTCTGTGAGTTTCTGTTATTTCAGTTGCTCCTGCTTTATTGTGGGTTTCTGTCAGTCTTGTTTAGATTTTTTCACTTCATTAAATCAGTTTCGTTGCAGTCTGCATTTTGGGCCGTTCTTTCCTTGTTTTACTTTAAATCGTGACAGTTAGAGCTCAAAGCTTTCATTGTGTCGCCGGCTGCCGTTGTGCTGATTCTCGAGTTCCCTCACAAAAAAGATCTGTCTCTTTTTGTGCATTTGGGATCAGCTCCTGCTCTCAGGGGTAGCACTCTCCAGTCAGACGAGGAACGCTTTGTTAATATGGTTACGTGGTTTAGCAATCACATTCAGGCCGTGATTTAAAGCCAGTTGGATTTTCGCTCCTTGTGTTGTGCTTCAGAAATAGAAGCCATAAAACCCTCTGAATCCTCATCTCTCTGTAAACTCCGGGAGCTGCTCATTACACGCTGCATTTCTTGCTCTATTAGAAATTGTCTGCGGTGAAAAGTTCAATCGAGCTGCCGTTGGACAGCATTGATCCTATAAGGGCCGAATGAAAGAATTAGACATTGATCAGAGCAGAATGCTGCCACTGAACTAAACGAGTCCCACATTACTCATGGCGAGCGCTGACTAACATTATAGAGTATGTATATAGTCATGTGGCTCCGGCTGATGATGGTAACGACCTGAGACCCACGGGCACATGCACATCAGCCATGTTTTTACACTTTGAAATACAGAGTGGGCGTAAAGTGAGCCATGCTTTGCTTTCGTGGTTATTGTGTAAAAATCAAAGTAGCTCGTGCTGTACATAAATTACTTTTTAATTCACTTGGTTTATTTGATGGGGACATATACAAAAACTGTAAGAGAAGTCTGATGTGCGCATGACCAGCGCTTTTTATTGGTTTATTTGGTCGGGACAGTGCATGTTAATGAACATACATGGGTCTCATGCATGTAAACACGCCACACTGGATTGCAGTGTTTGGAATAACGACATCTAAAAGAACGGCGTTAGGTAACAACCTAACTTTTTCAGTAACGGGCTAATCTAATAATTACTTTTCCAGTCCTTACAACGCTGTTAACGTTACTGGACGTAAAATGCGGAGCGTTACTATGCCATCCATCCATCCATCTTCTTCCACTTGTCCGTTGCCGGGTCGTGGGGGCAGCTGTTGGAGCTGCACCAGCCCCTATGGCTCCTCCTGCAGGTGGTGGGTCCACAGAAGGACGACCTCATGGTTCTAACCGGGCCTGTTGGTCTCTCATAAGGGGCTTCTGAACCGCTCTTTGTCTGACCCGTCACCTCGGACCTGTTTGCCCTCTATCAGATGGATTGCAAAATATTGGTTGAAGTCATACTTGACTGAAAGAAAGCAGTACGTACAAATAACTGAATATGTATCAGGACGGAGGAACATAGTATGCGGGGTCCCCCAGGGGTCAATATTAGGACCTAAATTGTTTTTGTTGTACATAAATGATCTGTGTGAAGTCTCAACAAAGTTAAAATGTATATTATTTTCGGACGACACAACAATTCTGGGTTCCGGCAAAGATCTACAACTGCTTGTCTCAGAGGTCACAACAGAATTATACAAATTTAAAGAATTGTTTAATAAAAATATTGGTGAACAGAATAGTGACGTTCAGATTCAAATCGATATTGACAATACTCGAATAGAACAAGTAAAGGAATATACATTTCTGGGTGTGATCTTCAGTCATAAGGTCAGCTGGAGACCACAAATAGATACAATTTGTGGGAAAATGGCAAAAAATGTGGCCATATTGGGCAAGTGTACATTTTGTCTGGACTACAAGGCTCTCTTCACCCTGTACTGTTCCTTAATTCTACCGTACATAAATTATTGCTCAGAGGTCTGGGGAAACACCTTTATTAGTCATTTACAGGCTTTATATAGACTCCAAAAGAAGGCTATTAGAATTGTTCACAATGTCGGACATAGGGACCATACAAATATACTGTTCTTAAAATCTAACACCATGAAACGTGATGACCTCATAAAATATAATACTTTGTTACAGATATATAAAGCAGTAAACAATCAGCTCCCTAGCAATATACAACAAATGTTTGTTAAAAGAGAAAGAAGATCTAAGGGGCACTCATAATCTGAAAGTACAATGTATTCATTCTACCCTGAAAAGTCACTATCACCCGGAGAGGTGTAAACCTGTGGAATAATCTAGAGCAGAGGTCGTTAAACGGCGGACCTCGGTCCGGATCCGGACCCCCAACCCATCGGATCCGGACCCCCAACCCATCCGATCCGGGCCCAAACCTGCTTTAAAAATATTAATAATAATAATGCAGGCTTTCCAACCGCGTCTATTCTAACTTCATTTTGCGCCGCTCCTTCTGGTGTTGGTGAGGGCCGACCGGGCGGGGCGTCCCTTCAGCCAGGGGCCACACGTGATTCGGTCAGCCAATGAACTGTGTGGCGCGTAGTGCTGCTGCCAGTGCTAGCTATTTTTAAACACCGGCAAGTCAGAGAGAAGCAGGCAGCGAAACAGGCGAAGACGGAGAGTGATCAGCAGCGCGAACAGGCGAGAGAAAAGTGAAATGGCGTGCTCAAAACAGAGGAAGGTAGACGCGGAAAACAGAGTTTTTAAACAAGAATGGACTGACACGTACTTGTTCGTTTTACCTGCTGACAGCGCAAAACCCGTGTGTCTCATTTACTCCGAGACTGTCGCTCTCATCAAAAGCAGCAATATAAAGCGGCACTATGAGACGAAGCACTCCACGTTTTCCCACACATATCCCCCGAGCTCAGCCATACGGTCGCAGAAAATAGCCGATTTAAAGGCACAATATGCTCGGTCCTCCAGGATTATGGTCCAAACATTCACTGCTCAGCAACGCGCTAATGAGTGTTCTCTGAGAATTGCGTGGATATTGGGTCAACACAAAAAGTCATTCAGCGATGCAATGGTTGTCAAAGAATGTATGAGTGCAGTTACTGAGACATTACTTGATGGAAAGCAAAAAGAAGAGCTCTGTCAAAAAATACAGCAAATTCCTCTGTCAGCTTCATCAGCCACACATAAAACACAAATTGTAACACGTGATGTACTGGCACAGCTTGATGAAGCGATTAAAAAGGCAGAATGCATAGGTTTGGCTGTAGATGAGTCCACTGATAGAACTGACAATGCCCAGCTTGTAGTTTTTGTAAGATTTTTTAACAAAGAGGAAAAGAAAATGTTTGAGGACCTGTTAGGAGTAGCAACCCTGGAGAGCAACACAAGAGGAGAAGACATCTACAAAGCAATAAAGAAGATGTTAACAGAAAGGGGAATAGATGTGAGAAAAGTTGTTTCAATAACAACAGATGGAGCTCCAGCCATGTTAGGGAGAGAAAGGGGAGCTGTGGCAAGAATGAGAGAAGACCACCCTGGACTTATCTCTTACCATTGCATAATACACCAATCAGTCCTATGTGCCATACTTTCAGATCAGTATGCAGATGTGATGAGCACAATGATGAAAATGATTAACTTTCTCCGGGCATCTTCTTCTCTGCAACATCGTCTCCTCAGAGAGTTCCTCAAAGAAGTTGAAGCAAATGCAGATGACCTCCTGCTCCACAATAATGTTAGATGGCTCAGTAAAGGCAGAGTGTTGGAGCGCTTTTGGTCCATTAGAAAAGAAATCGAAAGTTTCTTGGGACAACTTAAGAGCCAAAAGGCAACGCCATTTCTTTTGTTTCTGAGGGATATGGAGAAGATGGATCATGTAGCATTCTTGGTTGATATCACATCACACCTGAATCAACTGAATTTAAAACTACAAGGCAAGGACCATTCAGTCTGTGATCTGATGACAGATGTCCATGCATTCCAGAGAAAGCTGGAGCTGTTTAAAGGAGACCTGCAGGGAGACTGCACACACTTCCCTGCTGTCAAGGAACAAATCAGGGGTGACAAGTCCAGTTTTGTTGATTTTGTGGAAAAACTGATTACCAATTTTGGGAAGCGTTTTGACAGTTTCACTCTGGGAGAACAGCTCAGTTTGTTTTTTCAGAATCCATTCCTTATCACTGACATCAGAGGATTTTCAAAGGAAGCAAGTGACACTTTCAGCTGGGCAAATGCAGGAGCTCTTCAGCTGGAACTTGCAGATCTTCAGTCCAATGTTGTACTAAAAGGGCAAATTGGAGGAAGTGATGCTGCATCTTTCTGGATCCAAATAGTCTCAGAGACAGCGTTCCCAACTCTGAAAAAGGCTGCCCTGCACATTTTGAGTATGTTTGGCTCAACCTACTGCTGTGAAGCAGCATTCTCCACGATGAATGTGATCAAAAATAAATATCGTTCCAGGCTCACCAATGAACATCTTGACATGTGCTTGAGAATGGCTTTGTCATCTTTCAATCCCAGGTTTAAAATTCTTGCAGGGCAGCAAGTAGCCCACTTCTCTCATTAGCGACTAAATGCAATCAGTTCAGGTGTTTTATAAAAGGTGTATTTTATATGATTATTAAAAAAACAAAAACATTCAGGACCTTCAATGGTTGTTGCTGTTTTTTTGGGACCCAACTGACTTTTAATTGGTGACCCCTGATCTAGAGGAACCCTTAAAATGTGCTGATAGTCTACAGCAATTAAAAAAACAGTATAAGAGAAGTGTGTTTGAGAAATATGCTAAAGACATGTGACCTTGTTCTTATTATCTACAAGTAATTTTGTATTACTGTGAATCTGTTTAACCACATCATTGCTGATAGAACCAATGTCGCCAACCCCTAAGTTTAAGTTGTTATGAATTAAAGGAACTTGAAAGAAATGAACAAGCAAAAGATAAACAACAATGCTGTAACAGCCTGTTTCCACGGGTCACTATTAAACTAAATAAAACGAGGGCCGGCGAAAGATGGACCTGGTGGAGGGCCCCCCCTTTCAACAGGTTCATAAATCTTGTCTTTTTAAATGCATCACCCAGCATAGGTCTCAGAACTGTCTCACAACAGCAACTAGGTAGGGCAGCAGGGTGAGGGCTTGCTGATGGGGGGCTACTGCCCTCTACCAACTGACCATGTTACACCCTGGCTTTTTAAGGCACCTCACTAAACAAGGCAAACAACAAAAACAATAAAACAATCACAACCAATATTTTTTACAGTGGGAATGGGAATGACAATAATAATGGGTCACGTTGATTATGTAATACTTAATAACTAAATCAATGATCAATTAATAGAATGGTGACTGGTGTTTATAAATAATGATTGGATATGGTTATTAAGCGTATGGGAAAGAGGAAAAGAAAAGAAAAAAGTACAAATTGTAAATAAAAATAAATGTTTATATATATTGACTGCATACATTTCTATCTTCGTGTTATGTCTTCTTACATTGGAAGTCTTGTAAACATGTGATTTTCTTCTTGTAAAACATTAATGCTTTTCTTTAGCAATGCTGCTATACGTTAAGTTAATGCGGACAATTGTAATTGTGTAATTCAGGAATTAGTAATGTAAAATGTTATATTGTATGTAAACACGAGATGTTGTATTACTCTATCCGGAATGTAAATCAATTTTGAATATGGCGGTAGGCACTCATAAGCTTTCTTGCTTCGGCCTACTCCTTTTGAGTTTTTTTTACTTTATTTATTTTTTGCACTGCAACAATGTTAATGTAAATAATCACTCAAATAAATCCAATCAATCAATGGTAGGTGTTTCATGTTGCACCAAAGAAAATGTGAACCTGTTCACTAACAATGGCAATTAAATTCTGTTCTGATTCTTCAACCTTTAGGGCCTGATTGTAGAGGCTTTCTACTCGTTTAACCTCTTAACCCCCACCATAACCACGCATATTTTCCCCAGGCATTACCCTAATCTAAAGGCTTCTTGAAAAAAAAGTGTCAAAATTGCGACAATAACGCATTGTCAACAAAAAAGCATAAAAAGGTTACAAAAACGTGTCAGAAAAGCAGCAAAAAACCAGACAGATAGGAAAGATGGGAGCGTATCATTGAATTCAAACACATCTGCGCACAAGCATTTCCTTATTAAAGTGAAATGTGCTCCAAAAAAGTATCCAAAATGTGTCTCCTCTTGCACCTGTTCAGTACTCTCCCCATTTATTTGGACCTGTGGGGTGGTAGTGTTGGCCTGCATTAGGTGCATTCAGTTGCCCTGTGTAAGAAATGCGCAGTATAAATAAAGTTGTCTTGCCTTGAGAAACTAATGCAGATATGTATTCAGCTTGTTTTCGTATGAACACACTTCCTGTCTGCTGAGGCTGACCGCACACAAATCCATGAAGCAGCCACTAATCCTTCCATCCTTATTGATAACATCTGTCAGACTAATGACACCGGAGCTTCTTCCTCTCTTATCTGCCACAGCATGCACCGCTCCACCACAAGATTCAATCACTGTGAAGACCAAACAATGAATAAATCCACTGCGCAGAAGTTCTGCCAAACATGTTCGTTGTAACGTCCACAGTTCAGCTCGTCTGCTACAATCTTTGCGGCGTCCGTCCAACACGACCGGCGTTTACCCAGTATGTAAATGTAGGTAAATACTGGTTCTAGTGACTGGGCACACATGGCTGTAAACCTGTTGATTTATAAAGTCCCATGGCGATTATTGAGATTGAGAGATTGCGATTTTGATTAAATTTCGATTAATTGCCCCACCTTAGCTCATTCCGTTCAAATCTTGGCAGGTTCCGTAAGTTAGGGGGTACCTGGAGTGTAAATGAATGCCTCCTGTGGGACGGGAAAGGTTGGGAAACACTGATTTCGACCGCAAGAAAGACAGACTTGTTTGGTCAGCGCATTGTCTGTTGCTTAGCTTTCGACGCTATTAAAAGAGCTGGGTGAATACGGGACATGTGTACATTTACAGATGTCAGTTGAAAACTTGGGCAGTAGATTAGTGACACATATGAATCTTTAAAAGAAAAAGTTTTCACATCAATGTCATTTAGGCAGTGCACAAATGACCACAATTGCAAATAGTCTCAAGTCATTTTACTCCTGAACTTTTTATGTGGAATATGATTTTATGCGGCAAATGGCCAACAGACTGAATCTGAATGTGATCATATTTATCAAAAATAGAGAAATACAACTTTGATTGTATGCCCCTTAAGGCCCGGTTAGAATCATGAGGCCGTCCTGTGGACCCACCACCATACGGGTCTGGTGCAATGTGATTTGGGAAGCTCGGATGTTTGCCCCCACGACCCAGCAATGGACAAGTGGAAGAAGATGGATGGAACTTTGAATGTCCAAGCTCACTCTCTAATGCCTGACCAATCAGTGTGGTGACATGTCCCCCTTTCCCAATCTAGCGGTTCACTTTGGGTTGTGGAAACACACGCAAAGTCCGTCCCGGTCCGCTCCTGTCGGAATGCGACCAGGACGATTCACAGGACGTGGCTCTTAAGAAGCTTTTGTTGTTTCACTGATATTGTTGACTCGCGCTGGGCTTGGACTGGTTTCATTTCTTCCCAGTGTATACATTTCATTTCTTTTTTTTCTTTTTTTACTTTGCTACAGGCAAGCATAAAGCAGAAAGACAGATCTCTCTGTCTGTCCTCATCCAGAGGATCATCCATATCAATATTATTGTTATTGGGACATTTTTAAAGATGATACTGTATATTGACTATTTGAAAAAAAAAATGAAAAAAAATGTTGTGACAGGCCTAGTTCAAACACAGAACCTGGTGAGTGTAAGTTATGTTAAAAGGTTGAGAAGCACACATGGAAACAGTGTCCTAGAATATGTCGACCCTTCTAGTTTGCACTTTGTTTGGTATAAGGTGTTAATATTGAATGTCAGAAGTTCAATACATTTCAATTAAAATAGTTGCTTACCGTTTTCTTTTTATTGCCTACAGTATTTGCATTATACGCAATATTATCGTTTATCGCGATATTTTTCTGAGACGATATATCGTCCTCAAAAAAAATGTATCGTGGCAGGTCTATCGCCATTGGTCGTGGGTGTTTTTCCAGGTCACGTACTTCCCACTTAAATGAGCTAAGTCTAGGAGCTGCACGATCTCAAAGGGTGCTCCTGTTAAGCGCAAAAAGTGACGCTATATCTGCATTTAGAAACACAATATCGGAAAAAGATGTGACTTTTGTGTTTTGTCGCTCGCTGCTCCTTACATTGAAATAGCAACAGCATTTTCAATAAAAAAAAAAAAACACATTTTAAACTTAAATGCATTCACACCATATTGCAAATAAAAATTAAAAGAGAACCTAACATGCATGGCAGCTCCGCCCTCTTTTCACAATAATGGCAAGTGATAAAACATTTGGCCGTTATTAACCACGAAACTGAGTAAAATCCTCATCATTAAAGGAACTGCTGTAACCTGTGTCACCTGTTTGTGTATTCCCTCTGCAGACTCCATCGTGATTGGCTTCTGGGTGGGCCTGGCTGTGTTCGTCATCTTCATGTTCTTTGTCCTGACCCTGCTCACCAAGACTGGAGCTCCACACCAGGAGTAAGTCGCCGGGGGGTTCATTTCGAAAATAGTCACGGACTATTTCCCTGACATACATCATTTATGAAAAAGCAAACAAACTGAGGCACTGAGCCGAAACACGTTGGCTTTTTAATCCAGTCAGCTGTGTAAAGGGCTTTGTAAGTTTTCTTTTTGAGTGCCTCTGTAAAGAATGATCCCTGCACTGAAGGGCACTTCAAGAATATGATTTTAAACATACTATAAACAAAGCAGCACTCCTACAAATTGTTTTTTGTGAAATGAGTCCACTGTGTGGTGCAGGCATGGACCTTTAGATCCTCTTCAACTGAGAACAAAACTGTAATGAGGACTGTCTAAATCTTCAGATATGTGCATAAAACTAATGATACATATCCATGAGGCTGTTTGAATTTAAAGTGGACAAATGACACATAATGGTGGCCTAACCTGCCACTGCATTCTCATAATTATTATTATTTAAAATTAGTGTGCGTGAGTATGTGCATATGTATTGTGCATGTATATGTGTGTGCGCGTGTCTAGAACAGGGCTTCACACTGGGGGATACTAGCGTAATTCTACGCTAGCGTACGACGGCATCAGCGAAAGCAAGATTTAAAAATGGACAGGTTTTTGAAGCGAACGAGCTCAGATCCATCTCCCCAGAGATCACAAGAGCAGACAGGGACAGCCAAACGGAAAATGAAAATGTTCCTACCTGAAGCACAGATTCTTCTGGAGCGGAGATGCGTAATATGCAGGAAGAAGTTAGCAAACCAAGCAATGGTACCGAGCAAACTATTGCGTATGTCTGAAAAAGCTCAGAAAGCTAACTATTTAGTCGCCCAAACTCTCACAAAAGCAAAAAAAAAACACACGTAATAGCGGAATCGCTTATTTTGCCGGCATGTAAGCAACTGGTTGAGGTGATGTTGGGATTGAAGAAATACCATTATCAAATAGCACCATCAAGTGTCGCATCGATGACATAAACGTACATCTCTGCAGCAAAAGTTTTCTCTTCAAATAGATGATTCAACCGATGCCGGTAGCGTCTGCCATTCACAAACGAACATCAGATATGTGGAAGATGATCAAATAACAGAGAGCTTTTTATTCTGCAACAGGAGAGGAAATCTTTGAAGTCACTGATGAGTTTTTCAGGGAAAATGGTTTGAGTTTGCGTATGTGCGTGGGTATTTGCAGTGACGGCACTGCCTCCATGACTGGCCGAGTCAAAGGCTTTTTGACAAAAGCGAAAGAGAAAAACCCAAACATTTTAGCAACCCACTGCATGCTTCACAGGGTGAGTCTTACCGCCAAAGCAATGCCTTCCGAGCTGAAGAGTGTTTGGATGAGGCTATCAAAATAGTTACATCAAATCCCGCCCGCTATCTAACTTATCTTATTGCACACTGAGGTCAGGGGGTTATCGAGAGGAAGAGCTTTGACTCAAGTTTATGAACTGAGAGAAGAGCTCATGGCTTTTGCCAATGAACATGACAATGGACTCAAAATCTATGACAGCAAAGGGCCAAGATGAGCTTGCAGAAGATCGCACTCTAAAGTTGAAGCAGCTGAAGAGTATCCCACATCGTCTGAAAGTGCCGTCAACATTTTGATTCAGTTCCCCACCTCCTACCTCTGTGAGCTGGCATTCTCCACTCTCACATACATGACAAATCAACTCAGTGCAGCCAATGGGACCTCTTGAGTGATGGGGTTCCCGATGCAGATTCCAAAAGTGCAGAAAACAGCAGAAATCCAAATAAAAGTACAGCTAAAGTAGGCTTCCCATGTATCGACTACTTTAAAAGAACATTTTAAAACACGCCTAGCAATAATAGAAACAAACAAACACAAGTAAAGAGAGGACTGAGCTGATGTCACCAGCTGCTGTACGGACAGCGTCATCTTGTATCAATAAGTTGAAATATGTTCATGCACTGTAAGGCAAGGCAACTCAATGTGCCTACTGTATATTGTGCCTGTGTTTGGCAACTGGTTCTTTGTACAATAGGCCTGGATGAATGATGTGTGTGAGTGAATGATGGTGGTCAGAGTTGGTGCAGATGTGTGCAGTCGTGACAGCGCTTCTGTCAGTCTCCCCCAGGGGAAACTGAAGCTGCTAACATAGTTTACCATCACCGAGTGAATGTAAAATGCTCTCATGTAAAGCGCTTTGTCACCAGGTCTGTGAAAGGCGCCATATGTTGTTGTTGTTGTTGTTGTTGAAGCCCACTAGGGTTGGGCGTACAGTGTGTCTTGCGCCCCAGGTTCAGTTGTAGATACGTAGATAGGAAGTCAGTTAAGCATCAAAAAGTAGTATACTATTTCATATTATGAAGGTTTGTGGAAATGGTTAATCCCGTTTCTGTTTCATATTGTAGCCTCAGTCTTGTGAAGCGTAAGGGAGCACTCCTCACCTCAGGACAGATTGTGTTAAGCCGTATTCTTTAACATGTGAAAGCCGCCTGCAGACATGAGCTGAGTGGATCAGTGTGGGGCTAAAGCTCTGTGCATGACTGAAGCCTTGTTTAAGGAGTGCAAATGTGTTTACTGAAATCTTGCATTTGTACTAATATGGATTCTTGGGTCCGATACGATATACCGATACGAAGGGGATTGACCGATATATAACCGATATTTTAACCTTTTAGCCATCGCCGATTGCATTTTCTCCAGTTTGGCTTTACTCAAATCTAAAAGCTTCTGGACTTTAGTGTATAGCCTCTAGGCCAGTGTAACGCCTTATCTGAAAGCTAAGACCTACAAAACCGATCTTAACAGATCTTTTTCCTTGCGTTGTTGTTTGTCACTTTTTTTGCTGCGCTTTCATCGCTTTTTTGTCACATTTTTCAGTCTGTTTAATGCGTTTTCTTGCTCGTTTTCCTCTCGTTTTTGTCGCAGTTTAAGCTTTTTTCCAAAAAGCTTAGATTTGGCTTAAGCTAAACTGGAGAAAGTGTGCTCGGTTCAGGTGGGGGTTAAGGGGTTAAGTAAAGCTGCATTGCTGCAGTATTTCAGGCAAAAGGAGCCCCAACTAAGTATTGATGCTCATACTTTCCATGTTCATACTTTTCAGTTGGCCAACATTTCTTAAAAAAAACGTTGTTTGTATTGGTCTCAAGTAATATTAAGATTTTCTAAATACTGAATTTGGGATTTTCATTTGTTTTCAGCTATAAACATAAAAAATAAATAATAATAAATAAACATTTCAGCTGCAGCACAGCTACAGTTCTGGTACTGTCCGTGATTCTGGATTGTATAAATGTCTTGTTTAAACAAACTGAAGAAACATAAATTACTTGGACCTTTGAAACGTTTGCAGCGCAAAGACAATTACGGACATTGCTGGCGCCCATCGTTCACCGCGGTGATCCAGTGAGCAAACCGAGCACTAGCTGGATTAGCCTAGCTAATGCGAGCCGTCAACTTTTACTGTTCACGCTGAAGACGTACACACACGAGCTACTCTTTACTGTGGATTAATGCCGGGGACGATGAAGACGAGATACGCCGCTTCAATGGAGGGTGATTTGGTAACGTTAAAACGTCACTGAATGCATCGGCCGAAGAAGAGCAGAACATTTCAGTGCAACAACAAACTTTAATGGACTTGGCGCGGGAAGTGAGAGATCTAAGGATACTAAATGACAAAAAGGATAAGAAAATAATGGCTTTCGAAAATTGCTTGGCGGACCTGGAGCCTGAACGACCTGATCATATCAGGGCTGGTGATAAAGCCTCGTACCTACACCAGAGCTGGTGGTAAAGCCTCGTACCTACACCAGAGCTGGTGGTAAAGCCTCGTACCTACACCAGAGCTGGTGGTAAAGCCTCGTACCTACACCAGAGCTGGTGGTAAAGCCTCGTACCTACACCAGAGCTGGTGGTAAAGCCTCGTACCTACACCAGAGCTGGTGGTAAAGCCTCGTACCTACACCAGAGCTGGTGATAAAGCCTCGTACCTACACCAGAGCTGGTGGTAAAGCCTCGTACCTACACCAGAGCTGGTGATAAAGCCTTGTATCTACACCAGAGCTGGTGATAAAGCCTCGTATCTACACCAGGGCTGGTGGTAAAGCCTCGTACCTACACCAGAGCTGGTGATAAAGCCTCGTACCTACACCAGAGCCGGTGATAAAGCCTCGTATCTACACCAGAGCCGGTGATAAAGCCTCGTATCTACACTAGAGCTGGTGGTAAAGCCTCGTACCTACACCAGAGCCGGTGATAAAGCCTCGTACCTACACCAGAGCTGGTGGTAAAGCCTCGTACCTACACCAGAGCTGGTGATAAAGCCTCGTACCTACACCAGAGCCGGTGATAAAGCCTCGTATCTACACCAGAGCCGGTGATAAAGCCTCGTACCTACACCAGAGCTGGTGATAAAGCCTCGTACCTACACCAGAGCCGGTGATAAAGCCTCGTACCTACACCAGAGCTGGTGATAAAGCCTCGTATCTACACCAGAGCTGGTGGTAAAGCCTCGTACCTACACCAGAGCTGGTGATAAAGCCTCGTACCTACACCAGAGCTGGTGATAAAGCCTCGTACCTACACCAGAGCTGGTGATAAAGCCTCGTATCTACACCAGAGCTGGTGGTAAAGCCTCGTACCTACACCAGAGCTGGTGATAAAGCCTCGTACCTACACCAGAGCTGGTGATAAAGCCTCGTACCTACACCAGAGCTGGTGATAAAGCCTCGTATCTACACCAGAGCTGGTGGTAAAGCCTCGTACCTACACCAGAGCTGGTGGTAAAGCCTCGTACCTACACCAGAGCCGCTGCGGCAGGAGGAGGCGGAGCTGAGCGATGAGGAGCAGGACACGGTCGAGCAACAGGTGATTCAATTCATAGATAGTCAAGGGATAACACTTAATAGCGAGGACATTGAAGCTTGTCACCCGTTGCCACATAAAAATAAACTACTCAAACCTGCAGTAATTCTGCGATTCATAAACAGGAAAAAGAAGAATGCCTTACTCAAGCAAGGACGACGCCTAAAAGGAACAAACATATATATTAATGAGCACCTAACTAAGAAGAACGCTGACATCGCCAAGCAAGCGCGTCAACTACGTAAACAAAGTCAGATTCAAGGAACCTGGACCTCCAACTGCCGGGTCTTCATTAAGATAAATGGGGCTCCGGAGGAGGAGAAAGTTCTTTGGGTGAAGGAGGAAAATGAGCTGGATAAGTTCAAGTGAAAAGAAGAAAAGGTAAACACACCTAATCATTCGACATGACAGAAACTTCCTTCTCTGACTCTTCCTCATCTGATAATGAGGACATAAGCTTCACTCAGGACACTGAACTTGAAATATTTTCATTCAAAGACAATAAAACAAACCAACTAAGCGATGTGGATCCTGACATGCATTTTTTTAATAATATCTGCTTAACTGTAAGTATTATCAAGAAAATATAAAACTTAGTTTAAATGCAGCTATTATTGCGCTATCGGAAACATGGATAAAGGAAAACAAAATTGGGAATGTTGAGCTTGACGAGTATCAAATGTTCAATCTAAACAGAAAACATCAATCATGTGGTGGAGTTGCTCTGTATGTGCACAGATTTAAGATTTAAATGCAAAATTGTTTGATAAAATGACAATGGCAATTGATCATATGTTTGAATGTGTGACAATAGAAATAATTCTTGAAAACAGAAAAAACATATTAGTCTCTTGTATTTACCGAGCACCGGGTGCAGATATTGAAGGTTTTATCGAACATATTGAAAAGATATTTACTTATAGTAACCACAAAGATGTCTTTGTTTGTGGGGACTTTAATATTGACTTACTGAAAGCAAAATCCCATAAACCCACCGAAAAATGTGTGGATACTATGTACAGTCACTTTTGAAACTCAGCCACCTACACCTCTGCTCTACCTGTACCCCCTCTCGCTCTCCAGGGGTACAGGTGGGGTAGAGGTGTAGGTGGCTGAGTCCATGCCTGTCCATAATATTGTTTCAGATCATGTTTCAAACTCATCAGGCATCAGAATAGGCCTATATGTCTGCCATCATACAGTGCGATTATATACTCATATTAATACTAATTTACAACCATTGCTTTCCCGATTAAGATGAGAAAAAGTGATTTAATTATTATTAATTGTTCACTGGACGTCCGAAAGGTGCATTGTTGTCAGGCATGGACACAGCTCCTCCAAGTCCCATGGATATACGAGCCGAAAGTTTATTTTTGTGATTTTTGTCGCCAAATGGAAAGCAAGGTTTGTTGACTGTGGTGTAACTTTTCCTGAGGTTAGGCATTGTTTGGTATCGCTGTCGTGGCTGTTTCATTAATCGTGCTTTGGCTAACCTGAGTTGGAACTTTACTTTGGCTAACTAATGTTCACCTTTACCTTTTGAATGCAGACTGATTCGTGGGTATCGAGCTAAAGCATTGGCATTCGTGTCTACCTGTAGGCTAAAGTGCGCCTCAAAATAATGTGATTGTTCTCTCTCACTGTTCGTACTATTTACTTATGTTGAATGACATGAACGCAATAAAGGAATATGGAATAAAATTATGTCTTTGCATTGTGTTACACACTTGATGGTATGAGTATCTTCAAGACAAGCCATAATGTAAGTAATTTTATTCTGAGAATAAGCTAAACCATATGGCAGTGACAGTATGTGGGGAAGCTGGCCAATGTGGTCAAGTAGGAGACAGACTCAGACATTTCCATAGTAGCCGACATTTATTTCCACCGTGGTAAAATCAAACTTTACATTTGTACCAAAAAATAACTATCGATAATACTGAACAGAAACAAACAGAACATAACTTAACTCAGGAAACCCCACCACAAGTACCCAGCTACATGGACTTCAATACTTGTTGCCAGCACCTTTTAACACTCCCCCAGCAGGAAGCCCCTCCCCGGACCAGGTGGCAAGTATTAACTTGATTGCACTACTATTAACAAAAATGATCCATCCATCCATTTTCTGCCGCTTTATCCGGGGCCGGGTCGCGGGGGCAGCAGTCTCAGCAGAGATGCCCAGACTTCCCGATCCACGCACACCTCCTCCAGCTGTTCTGGGGGGACCCCGAGACGACACTAGGCCAGCTCGGAGCGTGTCCTGGGCCTTCCACGAGGCCTCCTCCCAGTGGGACATGCCCTTTAACGTAAATACTGTGTGAAGCTTTAACTGAAAAAACAAACAAAACAAACCCGGGATACCTATGTTTAACTGTTTAGTTTGGATATTGCAAAATTATAACTATGAAACAATGAATACATAAACTTATAACTAACGTGTCAAAAGAAATTAATGGGACAAAGTAACCTAAAACCTACTTTGTCACACAGTAATTGATAGAATGTTGTGTATGACCAAAGAAGGCAGAAGCATACAGTGTTTCAATGGCACAGGTTCAACATACTGTAGTATCTAATGAGGACTTATCCATTCTTCAAAATATTCCACTTGGTGCAGAGCACTATACTGACATCCATTCAACACATGCAGCTCCACAGTGAATTCCTGAATTGTGAACTGATGACGTTTCTGGTTATGCTTTTGAAACTTTTTTTTTATTATGTCAATAATTTGTCCTGAAACTGAGGCTCGGGAGATATTGTCACTGTGTGGACATTTTCCCCCGGTAACTTGAACGAACAAGGGCTCGTGTTTTAATTTGAAGGGATTTTATGTGGGGCCAGAGTAAACATCTTTAACAAGTGGTGGCGTAGCTGGTAGAGTGGGTTGTCTCGTGCACAGGAGGTTGGTGGTTCGATCCCCCGTGTGTTAATTGCCTCCATGGTTTTATTCATTTGCTGTTTATTATATTTTCCTGGACACTTTTTATAATTTATTTTCACAATTTAGTCAATATTACCTACACAACAAGATGATCTATATTCCTGGGAACAGAAACAGTGGTTGATGCTTCTGCCTGTATGTCTATAGCCTATAGATATTGACAGCTTGCACATGAGTCCATGGCCATATCCCTGGTTTATTGTAATTAAAGCCGATCTGTTATTCAAATGTCATTTATCGTAGCGTACGTGAAAGTGTATCTGCTTGAGGTGAGCCTATTGAGGTGTATGGCGCCATCTAAAGGACTTTTAAGGAGGTGTCCTTAAGTCTTTATTGGACTGTCCTGCGGCACGCTGATAAACAAACCCGAATTAACCCCGCCCACGTTGATCCTCAACATCGGCACTCTTCAACAAACATGAAGAAAGCAACAATGTCTGTGAAGCGTGCGGAGGAGAGCCCCTTGGTTGGTAAAACAAAAACCAGTGGCTCAATCATGTGGAGATGGTTTGGACAGAAGTGAATGTAGCGGCGAGATATGGTGGCGACATGCGCTGCACCATGTGCTTTTGTTTACGTGCGCTGCGCCATGTGCTTTTGTTTACGTGCGCTGCGCCATGTGCTTTTGTTTACGTGCGCTGCGCCATGTGCTTTTGTTTACGTGCGCTGCGCCATGTGCTTTTGTTTACGTGCGCTGCGCCATGTGCTTTTGTTTACGTGCGCTGCGCCATGTGCTTTTGTTTACGTGCGCTGCGCCATGTGCTTTTGTTTACGTGCGCTGCGCCATGTGCTTTTGTTTACTTCTCAGTCTAATTAAGGTTTGCGGTAGATCGTGGGTGTGCTGTAAAAATATCAGCGTTTGTAATGCTGCCACTGCGAAGGACTATTGCTTTTTCCCAGTTAGCATTGCATTAGCCGCGACGCTAATCCCTCCAGTCCCTCGCTGATACCCGCTCTGATGATGAGCAGAGATGGTGAGCCTGTGCTGCTTGTAAAGAGTAAAGAGTCGTTTGTGGCTCAGTTTAGGAGCTTATGTTTGGGAATGCTTTGGATAAAGATAAGAACTTATCTCAAAACCACTGGCTAAAACACAGTTAAATCAAGAGCAAATATCAAGAAATTATTTGGGCTATTTATTTATTTATATTATATTTCATGATTATTAAGGACTAAAAAGTAAGTAATACTTTAATAAGTCATATTTCATTGTCTCAGTTTAGGCTTTAGTTTAGTTATATGCAACATAAAGTTATTAACAGCAAATGGGGTAGAAGAAAAATAAATACAATAAAAATCGCAATATTAAATATTAAAACACTCCTATTTGGCAGTGACTTTGACTTAACATTTCATTTCACAGCTCTCACTTTGTGGAAAAAATATCGGGATATATATCGATATTCAACCTAAATATATCGGGATATGACTTTTGGTCCATATCGCCCAGCCCTAATGCAACCTATCCTTTTCAACTGGTGAATTCCCTGACCTCGTGAAGATTGCCATGGCCGTTCCAATAGGTTGCGTTCACGTTATAGAATTCTATTTCAGTTGGAGGGCAGGTGCCAATACAACTCTATGGGAGAGAAACAGTTTTTGAAAGAAATTTCCAAAAAGAAACTGTCCAAATGTTTTCTCTGATCATCATGTGACAGTGATTGGATTCACAAACCTGACGTGTGAATGTTATGGCTGAAAGTCCTTTCTACTGGCCCAACATCAAGCACATTTTATTGAATATTGTCTCCACTACTGGACGCCTTTGTGAAGAAATGATTAGACATATGTTCATATCTGCTGAAAGACATGACTTTGAACTTTGTGACAGCTTTTGTTTCATGTGAATTGGCCTCAGGAATTACAGAGAAATTAGCAATGATTTAAGACTAGAAATCTGCATTTTGAGCGTTACTATGGACAGCCATTGAATTTTCAGTTGCCCTCCACCTCAATTTTAAGCTATAGAATCTTTAGAATGTTGTGATGTCACGTGAACGCTACCTATTTATAAAAGTGGGGATAATCGTCAGTTTACAAATTATAGACCGATCTCTAAACTTCCTCAACTATCCAAGATTCTGGAAAAACCTTTTGCTGCCCGCCTGGACAGCTTTGTGAATAAACATAATTTACTTAGTGACTGTCAGTATGGGTTCAGAAACAGCAGGTCAACCGCACATGCTCTAATGAATGGATATAAAATATAAGTTTCACTTTTTGACGATATTCTAATTATATGACGAGCACCTGTATAATAGAGGTTGACCAATGTGTGTTTTTTTTTTAAATAAAAATAAAATGTCTGGTCTCTAATCCTTTGTATAAAGCTTCTAAACGTGTCAGCGTTGAACTGTGACAGCAGGGGGCACTCTATGAGGGGCATAGAGCTGATTCAGGACATTATGTTTCAGAGGGAGTCCGTTTGAAAGAAATGAAATAAAACTGTTAAGTCTCTGTCTCTGATGGTTCTGAAATTATTAGCAAACGTCTACAACGTAAAATGAAACATTAAAGTAAAATAGGTGTACAAACTTGTGACCGATTTTAACTGCAATGTTTCTCTGCTCCTCTGAGGCCTAGGAAGTGTAAGTGTAAGGGCTCATTTTCTTTCCTGTACAAAAAAACATATTTACCAATACCAAGAGACTTTCTCTGAATGAAAAATTGAATTGACTCTTTTCTCCATTTTTAGATCAATAAAGTCATATTTTATTGTTATCACGTTACAGATCAATTATCAATTATACTGTATCTATTGATAAACAAATGGATAAACATTTAACAAGGATCAATTGACATTTCTATACAAAATAATATCCTTGGGTAGACAACAGGCTTAGGTTACATTAATATAAACATAAAGTGATCTGATCATTACAAATATAATATCACTTAGCCACTATAGCAGTGGCCGATTGTATTTTATTAGGCTACTTTAGGTATTTGTATCATAGTTTCTGTCCCAGCCTTGATTAGTTGAGCAGTGTGTGAGCAGTGTAGCAGTTAGCATTTTTGCTGAGTCCTGTTGAGAGAGAGCAAAATGCCCAAACTGCCAAAAACAGTCGAGTCAGTGAATTAATGGACCAACAAAAGGACATGTTCAAGGAGCTACTCCATCAACAACAAGAGAACTTTAAGGGTTTCATATAAATCCTCGTGGAGTCTACTAACACACGTATGGACCTACTAACAAGGGACATTCAGGAGCTTAAAACGAGCCTGCAGTTCACGCAAGGTGAGGTGGAAATTCTTAAGGAGGAGAGCGTAAAACTCACAGAACGCAGTAACAAATTGCAAACTGATGTATACAAAGTTTGTGACAGTTTGCTTACTATCACGGACAAAATGGAGTACCTGGAGGGCAGAGCCGGAGAAACAACCTGGGCTGTGTCCGAATGTCCACCCTAGTCCCTAACCCCTCATTCATTACATAGGCCCGCACTATATAGTAGACTATATAGTCCACTGATTCTGTTGGCTATTCGGACAGAAGGCCACTACTTTCTCCGAGCTGCGTGACGTCACGCGCGCTGCTGCGTGCAGATTTTTTTTCCTCTTTTTTTTTTCTGAATTTATTTATTGTTACAAAAGTTTATTTTATGAAACAGAACGACAGTTTTATCCCTTTTACAGTCGTTTTATTTGACATTTAAATGAAAATTAAAACTATCATATAAAAAAAATAAAAATCACTCCAGCGTTAGCTCAAAGACGTGCAGAAAGTCGGTCAGAGCCCGGTGTCCGAAGCACAAGCAGAATGAGTGACTACATCTGCTAAAAGTCGCTAAACTCCGGAAAAAAAATATTTCTGTGATAAAGATCAACCAAACTAATGAGACAGGACTAATTATGGATAAATACGAGTCAGATATATTTAACATGGATTTTACATGAATGGCTTGGATTATTTGAGAGGAAGCTATCGGTCATTTAACAGCTCGAGCTAAAGGTTAGCAGCTAACGCTAGCATTTTTCACCGTAACCATTTATATTTAAGTCATTTATTCATGATAAATACAAACACACGATTGGAACAGCTGATTTCATTCCGTCGTGTTGTTTAGTTCAAAGACCTGTTGCTGTAAGGCATTCTTCTCCGACTCTCACAATGCATTTTGGGCTATATTGACCTGTTTAGTGACCGCTGCTGCTCACTACTTTTCAGAATGCATTGTGGGAAATTTTGAGTGCACTACTTTATTCTCTCTGGACATTCGGACACCCCTACAAAATGGCGTGACCACTATATAGTGCACTATATAGGGAATAGTGTGGACATTCGGACACAGCCATGGTCTTCGAGGGAGTGATCGAATCGCCGGGGGAGACTTGGGCCGAGGCGGAGGAGAAAGTGAAACAACTGCTGAAGGAGAAGCTCCAGCTGCAGCACACGGTGGAGAGGGAAGGGGCGCACCGCGTGGGGATACCCGACGGCGGGGGGACCGGCCGAGAGCCATCTTCGCCAAGCTACTGCGCTGGAAGGACCGTGAAGCTATTCTGCAAAGGGCAGAACGTCTAAAGGGATCTAAAATCTTCATAAATGAGGACTATACGGACAATGTCAAAAGGAAGCGAATAGAACTGATGCCGGAGTTGAAAGCTGCACGTAGAAAGGGGAGATATTGCTTTCCTGCGACAAACAACAACTTTTCTATGACAAACTAATAGTTCATCCGCGCACCAGCACACCAAACCCAGTATAAACATCTGGAAAAGGCTTGAGTCTGGTATGTTGAAACACATCATTGCACATGGCATCCAATTAATATATCTATCTTAGGAAGCTCAGATTTGGAGCTTTCATTAAGGAGAATTACTGAAACAAACCTGGATTTACAATTTCCGCAATATGATTTACAGAATATTGAGGTCGACATCGACCCTGAAAATAACTTTTTTACGAGAGCTGTTAATGAATGTACATTGGAAAATTTAAGAATGTGAATGCCTTTTCTGTAATCCACTTTAATAGTCGAAGCCTTTATGCAAACTTTGACCATATCAAGAGCTACTTAAATCCTCTTTCAAAACCTTTCAATGTAATTTTAATATCAGAAACATGGATTCATAATGACAACTGTGGCCGCCTGTCTGAACAAGCAGGGGGGTACCAAGTCCCCCGCTCTTCACAGTCTGGCGGTGTAAAATCCTACTATGGGCAGGCACCCATCTAGCTTCTCTAACGTCCTGCCACATCCCCGGCGAACGCATCGTGGGCACAGACGGGATGTCCAGGGGTGGTGCCTTGCGGCCTGGCTCCAGCGGGTGCGGCAGAGGTGTGGCTCCGGTTCGGCAGACCGATAGCCAACCTTTACGCCTTACAACCTTTAGTGCAGAGAACGCACAGTACCCACTCTGGTTCTCGCTCAGGCCAACAGACGGGCCTCCTCTCGGGTGGGCGCTTTGGCCAGTCCCACCTCTCTGGCTTATCTCTGATTCACAGGGTGAGAGCGAACAGGGTTCTCATTCTTGTGGTGGCCCCGGACAGCCCGAGTGCCAGGTGGTACCCGGACTTGGTGGAAATGGCTCTTGCCCCTTCCAGATTGTCCCAATGCCCTAGTCCAGGCCAGGGGAGCCCTCCGGTAGCGTCCGGTACTGGGGTGCCGGCTCAGAGTTTGGAAGCTAAAAGGGAGAGGTTGCTACGTTTAAGCCCAAGGTCATTATGTCCTCCTTCAGGTCCAGGGGGATCAGGGTGAGACCCTTCTTCCCTCCTTCGCAGGTTTCTTTGGAGGGTGAGCATCGCCACAGTTTTTGCCCAGTGAGGGCTTTACGCTGGTATTTGGATCGGACGTCAGGCTTCAGACCATCGGGTCTGTTATTTGTTGGGTTTGGAGCTAAGAATCGGGGTGTCCCCAGCGTTTGACCCTCGTGGTCTGCCTTGTTATTTGCATGGCTTACGAGGCACAGGGGCTGCCACCGCCAGCAGTGATCAGGGCTTACTCCACATGTGGAGTGGCGGCCTCCGTGGCGCTGTTCCAAAGCACGTCTGTAGAGGAGATCTGCCGAGCAGCCTCTTTGTCTTCCTCAACGTTTGTGCAGTTTTACCTGCTGGATGTCACCTCTGACTTTCGCCCAGGGCAGCCGTACAAGGCGCCCCTGGGGTGGGGGATTATGGTGTCTTGGATGGTGGCTGTACTCCTCACCCAGCCTGTGGGTCTCTGCCTTGCTGACGCTTAGGTGGTTGTCAGGGTGCATGTTGGCCCCGGGCTCGTTCCAATCACTCGAGTCCATGCCTGCTGGGAGTACATCGGTCTCCCCGGCTTCGCGATGGCTTATGCATCAGCGAAAGCCTAAAGGGCTGAAGCAACATATGAAATTGAAACCCCAGTTACCTAACGTAACTACGGTTCTATGAATATGTTGCGAAGCCCTTTAGCTTCAAGCCTAGCAGGCAAGTCCTCTCCTCCGACGGCTGAGTTCAATGGAGCAGAGTGTCGGGCTAGGCTATGGCGTCAGGTAGCTATCTTTAAGTAGAGCGCGCAAATACAACATCAACACGCGCAAAACACAGAGATCGAGGGCGAATGCACTAAAAGTGAGCGCAAATGTCTCTTCATACGCCCGGTGTTTTAATTTCAGCGCGCAGTTTTCGTCCCACTGCGCCCTCTCTCTTCCAAAGTTTGACCGCTCGGTTTTCTTCTTCATTCAGCACGTTACGTCATCAGAATAAGACTGACTAGTAGATCACAGATATACTAAAACTGAAACCGTTATCAAACTACTAATGTATAAAAGGACTGAAAAAGACATCAATATATTAGACCCAATAAAAAGGATATAATATCAAGCTAGTATAATCGGATAATTAATTATAATAGCTATTATAATTAATTATTTAGTATATTATTGTTCAAGAAGAACATTGCCTAAAAAAGTAATACATAAATACTATAGAAAAAAGGAATGATAATAATAATAATAATAATAATACGAAGGAATATTCATGTTTTGCAATCTGTATGGCCAGACTGCTAGCAGATCGATCAATGTGATTGGATAGTTTTTCCTGAGGCAATTTGATGTCAAAGACAGAGTTTATCAAACACCGCCAGAGCTGCTATAGTAGCAACATATTTACTCAAGTAAGAGTAACATTACTTTGAAATAATTTTACTCAAGTACAAGTAACAAGTAGTGACCCAAACAATTGCTCAAGTGAAAGTTTAAAAAAAAAGTATTTGAATACTGTGAGTAACTGTTGGAGTGTAAAAGTCCAATTTATTTACCATGATGCCATAAATGGTGTGAACCAAAACATAAAATCCTGTGGAAATTGTGAAATTTACAAAGAAAATTCCAAGAAAATGGCAGAACATACAGAAAAACAAAATAATTCTTAAGAACAAGGAGCTTAAATATTTACTCAAAGTGGAAAAAGTAACAACTACTTTGACTAAAGTAAGAAACAGATACCTCATTAGAATTTTACTCAAGTAGAGATAAAAAGTATTGTATGATAAAACTGCTTGAAGAAGTAAGCCTTCAAAAAGTTACTTAAAGAGCTACTAAACACCCCTTCCAGATCTTACTCCACCCACTCCCAAAATTCAAAAAACTCAGCGAAAGAGGCGTGGCGGGAGGCTTTGGGGGGACGCGGGGAGGGGGAGTGTGTGGGCGGTCTCTGCTCTGTTGACAGTCTCAGACCATGTGTGACCGGGACTGACTGACTCCCGTTATGCCGCATTTAGACGATGTGGCGCCACTTTCCCGGACACTTCAGCCTATCGCACCGGCTAGCTTCTCCGGACATGTGGCGCCACTTTCGCGGACTCTCGAGCCCGTCGTACCGGCTACATGCCGAGCACACGCGGCGGACATTTGGCGCTCGTATCTCCCCGTTCCTCCTCCTTTAGCGGACACTCAGTCACACTCTGCCCCGCTCTGAGCCTCGAAGGCAGGGGATGGCTAACCGCTGCCCCCGGTGAGCTCTCCCTGGGGGAGATTACAGTAAAAAGCCCTCAGCCCCGTCTCATAAACACTGACAGCCCTGATGAGCGCTGTCTGCCCGATACAGCTTTATCGTGTCTGTAGTTTCAACGTGAAAACATCCAGCCATGTCACTAAATAAGTGAATCTGGGTATTTAGGCCCGAGCGGCCTGCCGTAGCAAGGGCCTATTGTAATCGCAACGCAGTGCGCGCAGCGCACTGTACCTAGGTGCGCGGAGCGCACGAAAACAGCGCGAAGAGCTGTCCCCATGTCAAACGTAAACTCACCGTGTAAAACAGTGACTGCCCACACCTCTGGTGTGGGCCCTTATACTTATAATTGCAGCAAAATGAATGGGGGTATATGGCCAACTGTCATGCGGAGGTGGATGACGAGCGCGAAGCGCTCGTCATCCACCTCCGAGCCCCACGGCTGCGTGGGGGAAGTCAAAAGCTTTCCAAAAATGTATAATATGATGTTGTCGCGAAAGCGACTATATTGTTTTTGCAGGAAATATTATTAGGCCCGAGCGGCCTGCCGTAGCAAGGGCCTATTGTAATCGCAACGCAGTGCGCGCAGCGCACTGAACCTAGGTGCGCGGAGCGCACGAAAACAGCGCGAAGCGCTGTCCCCATGTCAAACGTAAACTCACCGTGTAAAACAGTGACTGCCCACACCTCTGGTGTGGGCCCTTATACTTATAATTGCAGCAAAATGAATGGGGGTATATGGCCAACTGTCATGCGGAGGTGGATGACGAGCGCGAAGCGCTCGTCATCCACCTCCGAGCCCCACGGCTGCGTGGGGGAAGTCAAAAGCTTTCCAAAAATGTATAATATGATGTTGTCGCGAAAGCGACTATATTGTTTTTGCAGGAAATATTATTAGGCCCGAGCGGCCTGCCGTAGCAAGGGCCTATTGTAATCGCAACGCAGTGCGCGCAGCGCACTGAACCGAGGTGCGCGGAGCGCACGAAAACAGCGCGAAGCGCTGTCCCCATGTCAACCGTAAACTCACCGTGTAAAACAGTGACTGCCCACACCTCTGGTGTGGGCCCTTATACTTATAATTGCAGCAAAATGAATGGGGGTATATGGCCAACTGTCATACGGAGGTGGATGACGAGCGCGAAGCGCTCGTCATCCACCTCCGAGCCCCACGAGTGCGTGGGGGAAGTCGAAAGCTTTCCAAAAATGTATAATATGATGTTGTCGCGAAAGCGACTATATTGTTTTTGCAGGAAATATTATTATTCTTTCTTTCTTCTTCTTCTTCTTCTTCTGCTCTTTGAGCAGGAATTTGACCCCCTGAACATAGTTGAAAACTCACCAAACTTTGCCCAAAATTCAGATCCGGTGAAAAATTAATTAAAATGTGTGTTTCGTTTTGGGGAAATAAAAAATGGCGCGACAGCGCCACCTACAAAAGTGAAAATACATTGCGCCTATGGGGAGGGGGCCAACGTCAACTTTGTCGCAGAGCGACGAGATTCGGTACAGACATTCGTCCTGTGACGACAAACAAAAAATATTATTGTGGCCACGCCCCCAGACAAACCGGAAGTCCGCCATTTTGACAGGAAGTCGGGAAAATGGTGAGTCAGCGTTTTCGCTGACGTCGCATTTTTACGAACTCCTCCTAGGGCGTTTCACCAAATGAGCCCAAAATCGCTCGAGTTCATCTCGAGATGTGGGACATCAAAAGTTATCCAAATTTTTTGGCTACGTTTTACGGTTTGTTTGCGGCGAAGCCGCAATCTTTACGAAGAATTTTGCGACTTACCGAAAACAACAAAATGCTCCCATTTGCACAAACGAACTCCGATTAAAAATCGGAAATATACATTTTATTGACCTTTCACCCCCGGACACAACAAATGTGAAAAAGTGAGATTTGGCGCGATAGCGCCCCCTCCAGGCTGAGAAGAAAAAATGCATTATGGGAAAAAAATTAGTTTCTCGGAAATGGATAAAATTCGGCACAATAATAACTGATAGCATCCCGATCCAAAAAGCCAATGAGACCCATACCGTATTTTGTACGGTGTTGCCATGGAGACGACCGAGGCTCGCCATGTTATTCCAATGGGACTGACCCGCATATCACACATTATACACAATTACAGCTCGTTAGCGCCCTCTGTGAGGAGCTTGTGGACAGTAGTGATTGAAGTACGGCCCGTCAGGGCCGTCCGATGCTGCTTGTGAAATAAAAAAGATTTGGGGCGCGCTAGCGCCCTCTGCAGGTTGGAGCCATCATTCACATGGAGACGCTAAAAATCTCGTTTTGATGTTTACTCACAAAGATTAATGGCTCATCAGGGCAATAAAATGTAGTGTGGCCACGTTGGCGCCCTCGGTAGGGTTATGGCGCGGCAATGGAGGCACTAAGGGAGGCCTCCATTACATGGTTGCCAGGCGACCGACAGGAGGTCGGCCATTTTGGGAAAAATCGAGCAATCAGCGCCGAAGGCGCCATTTCTCGCCTTTGCTCTTTTATAATCTCGACCTAGGGTGGCAGCGACATTATAACCACGTAGGGCGCGGCAGCGCCTCCCGGTTATTGCGGCGGCGTGCGGGAACCGGCGTCAACCGGCCAACGAACCCCCGCGAGGGCCTCTCGATGCCGCTTGCGGCTTTAATTATTCTTTCTTTCTTTCTTTCTTCTTTCTTCTGCTCTTTGAGCAGGAATTTGACCTCCTGAACATAGTCAAAAACTCACCAAACTTTGCCCAAAATTCAGATCTGGTGAAAAATTAATTAAAATGTGTGTTTCGTTTTGGGGAGATAAAAAATGGCGCGACAGCGCCACCTACAAAAGTGAAAATACATTGCGCCTATGGGGAGGGGGCCAACATAAACTTTTTCGCAGAGCGACGGGATTCGGTACAGACATTCGTCCTGTGAGGACAAACAAAATATATTATTGTGGCCACGCCCCCAGACAAACCGGAAGTCCGCCATTTTGACAGGAAGTCGGGAAAATGGTGAGTCAGCGTTTTCGCTGACGTCGCATTTTAACGAACTCCTCCTAGGGCGTTTCACCAAATGAGCCCACAATCGCCCCACTTCATCTCGAGATGTGGGGCATCAAAAGTTATCCAAATTTTTTGGCTAAGTTTTACGGTTTGTGTGCGGCGAAGCCGCAATCTTTACGAAGAATTTTGCGACTTTCCGAAAACATCAAAATGCTCCCATTCGCACAAACTAACTCCGATTAAAAATCGGAAATATACATTTTATTGACCTTTCACCCCCGGACACAACAAATGTGAAAAAGTGAGATTTGGCGCGATAGCGCCCCCTCTAGGCGGAGAACAAAAAATGCATTATGGGAAAAAAATTAGTTTCTCGGAAATGGATAAAATTCGGCACAAAAATAGCTGATGGCATCCCGATCCAAAAAGCCAATGAGACCCATGCCGTATTTTGTACGGTGTTGCCATGGAGACGACCGAGGCTCCCCATGTTAATCCAATAGGACTGACACACAAATCTCACATTATACACAATTACAGTGCGTTAGCGCCCTCTGTAAGGAGCTTGTGGACAGTAGTCATTGAAGTACGGCCCGTCAAGGCCGTCCGATGCTGCTTGTGAAATAAAAAAGATTTGGGGCGCGATAGCGCCCTCTGCAGGTTGAAGCCATCATTCACATGGAGACGCTAAAAATCTCGTTTTGATGTTTACTCACAAAGATTAATGGCACATCAGGCCAATAAAATGTAGTGTGGCCACGTTGGCGCCCTCGGTGGGTTATGGCGCGGCAATGGAGGCACTAAGGGAGGCCTCCATTACATGCTTGCTAGGCGACCAACAGGTGGTCGGCCATTTTGGGAAAAATCGAGTAATCTGCGCCGAAGGCGCCATTTCTCGCCTTTGCTCTTTTATAATCTCGACCTAGGGTGGCAGCGGCATTATAAGCAGGTAGGGCGCGGCAGCGCCTCCCGGTTATTGCGGCGGCGTGCGGGAACCGGCGGCAACCGGCCCACGAGACCCGCGAGGGCCTCTCGATGCCTGCTCTTGGAGCACGAATTTGAACCCCTGAACATAGTGAAAAACTCACCAAACTTTGCCCAAAATTCAGATCCGGCGAAAAATTAATTAAAATGTGTGTTTTGTTTTGGGGAAATAAAAAATGGCGCGACAGCGCCACCTACAAAAGTGAAAATACATTACGCCTATGGGGAAGAGGCCAACGGCAACTTTGTCATAGAGCAACGAGATTCGGTACAGACATTTGTCATGTGACGACAAGCAAAAAATATTATTGTGGCCACGCCCCCAGACAAACCGGAAGTCCGCCATTTTGACAGGAACTCGGGAAAATGCTGAGTCAGCGTTTTCGCTGACGTCGCATTTTAACGAACTCCTCCTAGGGCGTTTCACCAAATGAGCCCAAAATCGCTCCAGCTCATCCCGAGATGTGGGGCATCAAAAGTTATCCAAATTTTTTGGCTAAGTTTTACGGTTTGTTTGCGGCGAAGCCCCAAACTTTACGAAGAATTTTGCCACTTATCGAAAACGACAAAATGCTCTAATTCGCACAAACGAACTCCGATTACAAATCGGAATTAAAGCCGCAAGCGGCATCGAGAGGCCCTCGCGGGGGTTCGTTGGCCGGTTGACGCCGGTTGACGCCGGTAACCGCAATAACCGGGAGGCGCTGCCGCGCCCTACGTGGTTATAACGTCGCTGCCACCCTAGGTCGAGATTATAAAAGAGCAAAGGCGAGAAATGGCGCCTTCGGCGCAGATTACTCGATTTTTCCCAAAATGGCCGACCACCTGTTGGTCGCCTAGCAAGCATGTAATGGAGGCCTCCCTTAGTGCCTCCATTGCCGCGCCATAACCCACCGAGGGCGCCAACGTGGCCACACTACATTTTATTGGCCTGATGTGCCATTAATCTTTGTGAGTAAACATCAAAACGAGATTTTTAGCGTCTCCATGTGAATGATGGCTTCAACCTGCAGAGGGCGCTATCGCGCCCCAAATCTTTTTTATTTCACAAGCAGCATCGGACGGCCTTGACGGGCCGTACTTCAATGACTACTGTCCACAAGCTCCTTACAGAGGGCGCTAACGCACTGTAATTGTGTATAATGTGAGATTTGTGTGTCAGTCCTATTGGATTAACATGGGGAGCCTCGGTCGTCTCCATGGCAACACCGTACAAAATACGGTATGGGTCTCATTGGCTTTTTGGATCGGGATGCCATCAGCTATTTTTGTGCCGAATTTTATCCATTTCCGAGAAACTAATTTTTTTCCCATAATGCATTTTTTGTTCTCCGCCTAGAGGGGGCGCTATCGCGCCAAATCTCACTTTTTCACATTTGTTGTGTCCGGGGGTGAAAGGTCAATAAAATGTATATTTCCGATTTTTAATCGGAGTTAGTTTGTGCGAATGGGAGCATTTTGATGTTTTCGGAAAGTCGCAAAATTCTTCGTAAAGATTGCGGCTTTGCCGCAAACAAACCGTAAAACTTAGCCAAAAAATTTTGATAACTTTTGATGCCCCACATCTGGAGATGAAGTGGAGCGATTGTGGGCTCATTTGGTGAAACGCCCTAGGAGGAGTTCGTTAAAATGCGACGTCAGCGATAACGCTGACTCACCATTTTCCCGACTTCCTGTAAAAATGGCGGACTTCCGGTTTGTCTGGGGGCGTGGCCACAATAATATATTTTGTTTGTCCTCACAGGACGAATGTCTGTACCGAATCCCGTCGCTCTGCGACAACGTTTATGTTGGCCCCCTCCCCATAGGCGCAATGTATTTTCACTTTTGTAGGTGGCGCTGTCGCGCCATTTTTTATTTCCCCAAAACGAAACACATATTTTAATTAATTTTTCACCGGATCTGAATTTTGGGCAAAGTTTGGTGAGTTTTCAACTATGTTCAGGGGGTCAAATTCCTGCTCAAAGAGCAGAAGAAAGAAAGAAAGAAAGAATAAAGAAAAATAATAATATTTCTTGCAAAAACAATATAGTCGCATTCGCGACTACAACATATTATACATTTTTCTAAAGCTTTCGACTTCCCCCACACACCCGTGGGGCTCGGAGGTGGATGACGAGCGCGAATGGGGGTATATGACAGTTGGCCATATACCCCCATTCATTTTGCTGCAATTATAAGTATAAGGGCCCACACCAGAGGTGTGGGCAGTCACTGTTTTACACGGTGAGTTTACGTTTGACATGGGGACAGCGCTTTGCGCTGTTTTCGTGCGCTCCGCGCACCTAGGTTCAGTGCGCTGCGCGCACTGCGTTGCGATTACAATAGGCCCTTGCTACGGCAGGCCGCTCGGGCCTAAATATACATTTTATTGACCTTTCACCCCCGGACACAACAAATGTGAAAAAGTGAGATTTGGCGCGATAGCGCCCCCTCTAGGCCGAGAACAAAAAATGCATTATGGAAAAAATATTAGTTTCTCGGAAATGAATAAAATTCGGCACAATAATAGCTGATGTCATCCCGATCCAAAAAGCCAATGAGACTTATACCGTATTTTGTACGGTGTTGCCATGGAGACGACCGAGGCTCGCCATGTTATTCCAATGGGACTGACCCGCATATCTCACATTATACCCGATTACAGCTCGTTAGCGCCCTCTGTAAGGAGCTAGTGGACAATAGTCATTGAAGTACGGCCCGTCAAGGCCGTCCGATGCTGCTTGTGAAATAAAAAAGATTTGGGGCGCGCTAGCGCCCTCTGCAGGCTGGAGCCATCATTCACATGGAGACACGAAAAATCTCGTTTTGACGTTTACTCACAAAGATTAATGGCACATCTGGGCAATAAAATGTAGTGTGGCCACGTTGGCGCCCTTGGTAGGGTTATGGCGCGGCAATGGAGGCACTAAGGGAGGCCTCCATTACATGGTTGCTAGGCGACCAACAGGTGGTCGGCCATTTTGGGAAAAATCGAGTAATCAGCGCCGAAGGCGCCATTTCTCGCCTTTGCCTCTTTTATAAACTCGACCTAGGGTGACAGCGACATTATAACCACGTAGGGCGCGGTAGCGCCTCCCGGTTATTGCGGCGGCGTGCGGAAACCGGCGTCAACCGGCCACCGCGTCCCGCGAGGGCCTCTCGATGCCGCTTGCGGCTTTAATTAGGCCCGAGCGGCCTGCCGTAGCAAGGGCCTATTGTAATCGCAACGCAGTGCGCGCAGCGCACTGAACCTAGGTGCGCGGAGCGCACGAAAACAGCGCGAAGCGCTGTCCCCATGTCAAACGTAAACTCACCGTGTAAAACAGTGACTGCCCACACCTCTGGTGTGGGCCCTTATACTTGTTATTGCATGAAAATGAATGGGGGTATATGGCCAACTGTCATACGGAGGTGGATGACGAGCGCGAAGCGCTCGTCATCCACCTCCGAGCCCCACGGCTGCGTGGGGGAAGTCGAAAGCTTTCCAAAAATGTATAATATGATGTTGTCGCGAAAGCGACTATATTGTTTTTGCAGGAAATATTATTATTCTTTCTTTCTTCTTCTTCTTCTTCTTCTTCTTCTTCTGCTCTTTGAGCAGGAATTTGACCCCCTGAACATAGTCGAAAACTCACCAAACTTTGCCCAAAATTCAAATCCGGCGAAAAATTAATTAAAATATGTGTTTCGTTTTGGGAAAATAAAAAATGGCGCGACAGCGCCACCTACAAAAGTGAAAATACATTGCGCCTATGGGGAGGGGGCCAACATAAACTTTGTCGTAGAGCAACGAGATTCGGTACAGACATTCGTCACGTGACGACAACAAAAAAACATTATTGTGGCCACGCCCCCTGACAAACCGGAAGTCCGCCATTTTGACAGGGAGTCCGGAAAATGCTGAGTCAGCGTTTTCGCTGACGTCGCATTTTAACGAACTCCTCCTAGGGCGTTTCACCAAATGAGCCCAAAATCGCTCCAGATCATCTCGAGATGTGGGGCATCAAAAGTTATCCAAATTTTTTGGCTAAGTTTTACGGTTTGTTTGCGGCGAAGCCGCAATCTTTACGAAGAATTTTGCGACTTACCGAAAACAACAAAATGCTCCCATTTGCACAAATGAACTCCGATTAAAAATCGGAAATATACATTTTATTGACCTTTCACCCCTGGACACAACAAATGTGAAAAAGTTAAATTTGGCGCGATAGCGCCCCCTCTAGGCTGAGAAGAAAAAATGCATTATGGGAAAAAAATTAGTATCTCGGAAATGGATAAAATTCGGCACAATAATAGCTGATGGCATCCCGATCCAAAAAGCCAATGAGACCCATACCGTATTTTGTACGGTGTTGCCATGGAGACGACCGAGGCTCGCCATGTTATTCCAATGGGACTGACCCGCATATCACACATTATACACATTACAGCCCGTAAGGGCCATCCGATGCTGCTTGTGAAATAAAAAAGATTTGGGGCGCGATAGCGCCCTCTGCAGGTTGGGGCCATCATTCACATGGAGACGCTAAAAATCTCGTTTTGATGTTTACTCACAAAGATTAATGGCACATCAGGGCAATAAAATGTAGTGTGGCCACGTTGGCGCCCTCGGTAGGGTTATGGCACGGCAATGGAGGCACTAAGGGAGGCCTCCATTACATGGTTGCTAGGCGACCAACAGGTGGTCGGCCATTTTGGGAAAAATCGAGTAATCAGCGCCGAAGGCGCCATTTCTCGCCTTTGCTCTTTTATAATCTCGACCTAGGGTGGCAGCGACGTTATAAACCACGTAGGGCGCGGCAGCGCCTCCCGGTTATTGCGGCGTCATGTGGCAACCGGCGTCAACCGGCCAACGAACCCCCGCGAGGGCCTCTCGATGCCGCTTGCGGCTTTAATTTGGGGTTACATTTGTCTTTTTTAAGGAGGAGATGTCGGGGATGTGAGTGCTGTGGTTCACACACGGAGCGGAGCGGAGTCCGTGGAGCGGAGCCCGTAGATCAAATCCCCGTCTCGGGTCTTTTCTCCTCATCCTCCCGCTCCCTGGCCGCTCTGTGCGGCCGGTCCCTGGCCGCTCTGTGACCGGCATGTTGGGCTCACGTCACAAAACAGCTACTAAACTACCTGACTAAAGTTACTGCACTAGAAGCGCTGCGCTAAAGAACTAACTAAATACTATGCTAATAAATTGCTAACTTGAAAATCGATGTAAAACGCTCGCTCGCTATTCCACCTCCAACTCGCTACGGGGGCGTGTGCGAGACTTGGCTTTTATACCCGAGCAGCAGAGCGACGGCCGTCACACACACAACGTGACGTCACACCACTTGCAGAGCCAATGGGGAGGACAGGCACGAGATTCAAATGTAGTGCAGCCGAAAATGTAGAGAGGGCGCTACACAGACGATTTTAGGCTCAAAAGTGAGATTTTATCTAATTTGCACTAAAATGTCAAAAAATTGACCAGGACATGTAGAGAGCACTATAAGAAACATATTAATGCAGTTTATAAGCTCAAAAAAGTTGATTTGGTGCTTAGTTGTCCTTTAAGCACATTAAAGATAAAAAATAGAATATTCTTAACTAATTATTGGATATATAGTTGTTGGAATGTAATCTTTTTCTTGTATGTTTGTGTTCACTCTCAGATCTGGATACTTCTGCATTGTGACTGTGATCCACTAGTCAGTCTTATTCTGATGACGTAACGTGCTAAATGAAGAAGAAAACCGAGCGGTCAAACTGTGGAAGAGCGAGGGCACTGCGCGCTGAAATGTAAACACCGGGCGTATACGCGCGCTGTCATAGTTTTTGCGCTCACTTTTAGTGCATGCGCCCTCGATCCCTGTGTACCGCGCGCGTTGATGTTATATTTCCGCCCTCAACTTAAAGATAGTTATCTGATGCCATACTAGGCCCCCTTTTATGGGGAGAGAAAGGGGCGGTTTCTCATCATCGCGGGAGCACATCGGCTGTGTTTACTGGTAAACAATATTGAAAATTCCAGCCGTGCCGTATGTCCGCAGGTTTTCCACGGTTTTTCAGATATTTTTGGGCGGGTTTGGCTGCCCAGACCTGGCAACCCTGCACACGACGTACAGATCGTGTGCAGTTCTTGCAAACTTCATACGAAGCCCGCATGGCACGGTCAGTACGTTAATTGCAGGTTGGTCCTGCGTTTGCTGTACGAATGAAGTGACACACGTTGGGTGTGCAGTGATCTGAACACCACAACAACGTTCTCCACCAACAAAAAATAAACAGCGATTTGGGAAACGCCAGAAATCGCACAACCAAAAAGTCGTTGTGACCTAGGCTTTAAAAACAGGAAAAACAATTAAACAACCATAAGCTGTGTTTTTACAAATGTATTTTGAAATGGAATAACCACTGATCGAATGCTACATGCCTTTGATCATTTTTTTTTAGGCTAATATTATTATTATTATTTTTTTTTTCGTTTTTAGTTCAAATCAGAAATGCATGAAATTAAAGTTCAAGTTATACAAATGCTAAGTTTGAGTTTAATTGTGAGTGGCGCATAAAGTGGGACAACAATGCACAATGACGCACACTCCCTGAATAGAATATGAATTAATAGCTCAAAAACTATACGAGCACAATCACAATTTTACAGCAAAAACAACTGACTTATGTTTTTGTAAATGCGAGAATAATGATGGGCTCCAGGTTATCTGGAGCGCTGTCAGTGGGGCGCGTCCAGGGTGCAATTTGTCCAAAAAAAAGAGAAGGGGGGAAAGTTACTCAATCACTTTATTGCATAAAAAGCACATACATTTCATGCTGTTGAACTTGAACCCCAGTGTTGTAAGATGTGTTCTAACTGTCTAGTAGTAGCTCTGTGTGTTTTGAGCGGAAGGTGAAGTTGATGCCGCTGTGTGCAGGGCGTCCGTGCCTGTGGGTTTTTGGGCTGAATATAAGCGCTCACAGCCCAATTCGATGCTTAATTATCCAGCCTATAGCCTGCTCCGAGGCAGATATGAATATATATGAGACGCATAGGCCTATGTTACGTGTTCCTCTGTATAGTTTTGGATTACATTCAGCGAGGAGCAGCGAGGGAGACAGGAGATGAGAGACTTCAAATGGCCTGTGTTGTGTGTTGTGCTAAATGATGACAACAGGTGGTATAGCTTGTAATTTTAATATGTACTGTGCAGCATGAGACACAGCAGCTTACATGCTTATCTGGTAGGTAATGGCACTAGTAACCAAGTGCGCATGTCAGAACTACGGTGGCTTATTAGGGCAAATATAAATATTACTGTAAACACACAGTCAATATTCTACATCCCCTTTCCTTAGTTGGTTCCCATAACCATGAACATTTGTAACGACTCAAATAACTATAATAGTACAGTAGTGAACTCATACCATACTCAATAGGAATGTAATAGGCAGTAATTGGCAATACCATAAATCACGACAATAAGATACAGTATATAATCACCAAATTGGAATAAACATTCAAATATGCACAAATATGCAGTTATAGATCAGTTAGTCAGTAAAACAACCGCAATACACTAGAGATCTAATATCAAAATGCTCTGAGCAGATTAGTCTCTGTGTCTAGGATTGGGTTTACTGATGCGACCTGAACGGGTTCTGTAAAGATTGTCATTGTCAACTGGAACTTGAGCCAAAGGGCGCACTGAGTCCATGTTCTGTTCTCCATGTCCATGTCCGGTAAGTGTAACACGCCTTGTTGGGTCAAGCCTAACGTCCTGATAAGAGTCTTGAGGTTCTGGTTCCTCAACAGGTAGGATGTGTTTTCTGTTCCTCCTGTATGTTTGTCCTTCCGACTGGACCAGCTGGGATTTGGGCTCTTTGCAAGTTTCTTTCACAATTCCTGTGCGGTCATATCCTTTCGGTGTTTGAAACCTCTCCAACCTCCTGAAAGAGGTTGGAGAGGGCGGCTTTGTCTTGTCATAGTCTTTTGTGCCAGTCTTTTGTTGAAAAGTTAAGCACGCACTTCCTCAGGCTTGCGCATGTTGGGGTCAAGCAGTCTTTTAGAGATGGGAAGAGTAGTGCGTGTCTGCCTTGACATTAGTCTTTGTGCTGAGACCCACGTTTAGTGTCACGAGGTATATCCCTTAAGTTGGGTAGGTTGAGAAAGACGTCGGTTTGATCTCTGTGAGATTTCTCCATGAGACCTTTAGCACTACGGACAGCTTCAGATTCACAGAGAAATGTAGAATCAGTGCAATAACTGAACACCTTATTGAGAAGGTTAGGGGATGTATCATTTCCAGGTGAATGTTTATAAGACAGGAAAATGGTGTCTCACCAGTGTCTGTCTCTCCCTACAGTAACCCGGACTCGGAGAACGGCCCCCGACCAGCCAACGGCACATTGGACGGTCTCAACGCCGACGATGACACCGAAAAGGCATTCTTCCGGCCGCTGCTCACCGAGTCCCGCTCCTACTTCCACTTCTACATCGCCCAGGAGCACCCACCGGACAAACCCAAGCCAGAGGAGCTGACCGCCGCCCAGACTCCTCAAAAACCCACGGACTGCGTCGCTAACGGAATCCAACACATCCTTCGAGAACCAGAGGATGACACCGACACCGACAAAACGGACCGCAAATGCAGTTTCGTGTCACATTTTACCATCCCAAATTTTGTGAATTTGGAGCATGCGTCGGCCCTCGGGAACGAGGATCTGCTGTACGCCTCGTCCGAGACTTTGGGGAAGAAGGCGTGCGCAGAGGAGGGCCGCTGTGGCGTTCGTTAGAGGCTCACGAACAGGGTACAGCACATGTCTTGGTACTATAGACTTCGACTACTCAGCACGGAGCAGTATGTTCATGAAGCTCTGTTCTTTGCATTGTTACTGTAAATCTAAATGTGTGACTTGTAAGGCACTTTGGCCTACTTTAGTGCTTTATACATAAAGTGGCATGGGTGGAGTTAGAGGGGGGTTCTGGGGTGTGCACTTGCCCTCCCCGGAATTTGACAGTCCAATAACAATACGTTAACAATTGGTTTACGATACAATATTTTTTATGATTCCTACAATAAATAAAATATTTGTCATTTAACAGGAAACGGAACAATAATGTGTGGAAGATATGAACATTTACGGTTACACCCCGCCATTCCGACACCCCCCCCCACTCCGACATTGAGGTCTAATTGTCGGACTCCGACATTTTTTCCCCCCGTTTGTCGGAGTGGTGACACTTTTATTTTTTGTGCAACGTCCCGCCATTCCGACACACGTTAGTTCGCTAGTTTACGAACCGTAACCTTATGTTAGCCCTAACCTTAAGGACCTATTGTCGGAATGGCGGTGTTAAAAAGTGTCAGATTGACGGGATTTCGCAATGGAGGGACGTCGGAATGACGGTGTGCCGGATTGGCGGTGTGTCGCAATGGAGGGGTGTTAGAATGACGGGCCGACCCCCACATTTACAATATCAGGTTAATCTCCAATGTCAAGAAATATTTCAAAAATCTGCAATAATTTTGGGTCAAATGAGGGAAAATTGTGGCAAAAATAAGGAAAAAATGATTCAGCATTGTATTAGAGAAAAACTGGGAAAACGAGAAAACATTTTGCAAAAATAAAAAAGGGGTTAAATTGAGCAAACATTGGGCCTAGTACCTAAACGTTGTTTTAATGGTACCCAGCCCTACTTGTCATAGTGTAAACTTCACTTGGCATAGATCTACACTGCAAACGACATTTGCAACAGAATAAAAGACCACGTGCACTGCTGTGTGTCAAGATATAGCACATTTTCCTTCAGTGCGAACCAAGTAGTCAGAGCCTAAAATTAGCACAGTGTTAGCTTTGGCGGCGCGCCCTGTTTACGGTGTCACTCAACGGTATCACAAGGAAATGGTGCCAAGACAGGCTTCTAATAAACTCGTTGGCGTTTAAATGGCAAAAGTATCCAGGAAAACGCAGCAGTCTGGTCCTCTTGATCTGCTTTTATATGAAAACGATGTGGTGTCAACAAAACCACTGAAACTGCAGTGCACGCATTTGTCCAGCCCACGGCGCTGTGTTCCTAACACACGCTTTTATATGAAACCAAACCCATTACCTTCTTACTAATTGAGCGGTCTCCTCATTAACATGTGGTGCAGAACTCAAGGGTTGAACCCCAATTTTACTACGTGCATGTTCAGCTGTAGACCGCCTCCAAATGATGAGCAAAACTACTACATGGGCTTTTGGTCCTGGCTCTTTCAGATCCCCGAGGAGTTCGAGGAGAGCAGACATGAGACAGCGAGCTCATGAAATTTAAACTAAAAAGAACTATTCTGGAGCCGACCAGCGAAACACTTGTGTTTGTTTGTTTGTTAGAATGAGCTTGTAAATAAAACTATTGTAAAAGTTTGTGAACACATTTTTGCTTCTCCCACACACCACAGATATCAAATCAAATCAAACTTTATTTATAAAGCTCTTTTCATACAAAATGTAACACAAAGTGCTTTACAGTGCTTAAAAATCATTAAAATCATTAAAACCCACCAGCAAATATACATAAATAACTACAACCCCACCACCCCCCACCCCACCCGCACACACAGACACATATACGTACAGACAGCCAGCAGTTAAAAGTCTTAAATAAAAATGGACATAGACTTGAGTATGTAAGGCTGAGTACAGATGGACCGAAAGAGGAAACACCATCCAAGGAGCCGTCTGCACCTAGCCTGGTGGGACCAGAATGATTCCCCTCTGTATTTTTGTATACAGCGGGGGATCAGTCTGGTCACCCAGTCCTCGTTCGCGGCTTTCGCAAAATCAATCCGTTCACGTGCAATCAGATTGGTTTATTTGCCGTGACGTGTTGTTAGCGAGCAACGTCACTCACGGGACGCGGAAGTCCCTCAATAACAATCTACGAACGATGCACGAAAGAGAGAAAGCGTGTCTCCAGTCGGCGGTAAATGACCAAAAAACACATCGACAGTCGGTGAGTTTCGTTATTCATAATCCTGCGCAAATATTAACGCAAAACCGCTAATAACACCACATCAACAGCAGACGCCGCCCTTCGCTGATTGGTTTACTCCGCTTCCTGTTTGCTTGCGTATCTACCGCTGTGGGAAATGGATTCGACGCAGCGGTGACCAGACTCACCGGCTGGTACAGCGGTGAGTCTGGATTTTTCCAGGCTAGTCTGCACCAGGAGCAGCCCATCGGCCACAGCCACAGAGCGCCAGCTCAGGGTGCCCGGAGTAGGTGTAGGAGAGACGTCCTACCTCCATCCAGCCACCCCCAGGAGAGCGCCCGCACGGCCACAACCAACCAGGACTCCCTGGGCAAAGGGCTCCCTCAGAGGAACCACTAGGAGAACATAAAAAATAAATAAATAAAATAAATAGAAAATAAATAAATAAATATTTAATAAGAGATACATTAAAAACAGCTAAAACTGTGTGTGAAATAGCACAGGATACAAAAAATAATAATAAACTAAACATTATAGAACTAAAACGGGTAAATAAAGTTAATATAAGTAAATATTAGTTAAAAGCTAAGCTAAAAAGGTGGGTCTTGAGCCTGCTCTTAAAAACATGAACGTTCTCTGTGGTCCTGAGCTCCTCCTCAGGTCGTTCCAGAGGCGAGGGCCATAATATTGGAAAGACGCCTCGCCGTGAGTCTTTCTGTTGACTTTAGGAATAACTAGGAGACCCCTGCCGGAGGAGCGAAGGGACCGTGAAGGTTCATAAGGTAAAAGCAGTTCTGAAAGATAAGAAGGAAGACCATTAAGACATTTAAAAACCATTAAAAGAACTTTAAAATCGATCCTGAAACACACGGGGAGCCAATGCAGCGACTCTAAGGCCCAATCCCATTTCTCTCACTTGTTCTGAGAATATGGAAGACTATTGGCACCTTAATTCAGTTGTCTATTCATTTGTCAAATGGCTATGCATTATGTTATTTTAGTATTTATGTTGTATTTGTTTATGGCAAAGTTGCATGTTATATCCTATTTTTCTTGTAATGTTCTTTTCCAAAAGTTCTAATGGCAATTCTATGTGTAAAGTGTCGATGCAATGTCTTGACATTTTTCCAATTACACGATTTTGAAATGAATAGCATATTGACATGGAAATGTGGCCTCTTTATTCATTTTTCTATTCATTCTTAATATGGCATGTAGTTTGGAGTTGTTTTTTGCAAAGTTGCATGTTATATCCTATTTTGACTTGTAATGTTCTTTTCCAAAAGTTCTAATGGCAATTCTATGTGTAAAGTGTCGATGCAATGTCTTGACATATTCCCAATTACAAGATTTTGAAATGAATAGCATATTGACATGGACATGTGGCCTCTTTATTCATTGTTCTATTCATTCTTAATATTTTCATGTTATATCCTATTTTGACTTGTATTGTTCTATTTGAGTATGTTAAGTTTCATTTAATGTGTTGTGAAACAGCACCTCCCTCTGGATTGTATTGCAAATCGCATATTGCATTGCCACACGCGCTGAGTGCACCAATATTCTATACGCTATGCAGTTCTTGACCCCTGGGAAGGCGGGCCCTGGTCCGCTCTCGGCCAATCAGAGACGAGACTATATCCTCCTAGCTAGCTGCGCAGTGTTGTTGATTTTTGCTGGAAGTACATGCTGTCATGACGGATTGGAAGTAACAGATCAGCCTTCATGAAGATTCCTAGTTACTCTAAGGAGGTTCTTTGTAAGTATATAAGCGCGATGTTTGTTAAAATACCAGTACTGTTTCGTTTTTTGTGTGTCTGTTTTTTTAGAAAACACTTTCTGGCTAGCCAGTTAAACGTCCAGAGCTAGTAGGCTAATGTTACTTTAAAAACGGGCTGCTCTTGGTCGGTCACCAGTCACAGTTAATGTGAAGCCGATTCAGACAGTGACTTGACATATCTTCTAACTACAGCACCAGTAGCACACTTGGATCTTCAGACGCACTCGAGTCCGCACCGCGCGGAGAAAAACACAGGTTGTGAACTGTTAAGCTAAGGTGGCCCTCAGTTGTAGCCATAGAGTGTACACTTTGTGGTTTTAGGGCGATATATTACTCATTTCCTATATGCTCGTTCCTCTCTTAAAATAGCAGTTACTGCCTTTCAACTTGTTAGCTACACTGTAGTGCTTCGTTTTGTAGCTATAGAAGTCACCTCAGCGCTGTTGACATGATCACATTCATAATTTTTCTTTTTTTCTTGTAGATGACTTTGTGCCCAGAAAGGACTTGGACCAACTCAACATGCAGTATCGCCACCTTCAGGATGACTCCGTGGCTTTGAAAAGGGAACCAAGGGAACCTTTTCAAAGGGCTATAAAGTCATGGTATCAACAGCTGAGGGACCGATTTGGGTTTGATTCATTGAAAGACTCTACACTGTTTTTTTTTTTTTTACTGGATTGCAGTCCATTCAAGCTTTCTTGTGGCTTCTAACCATTCTTAAACAAACCGCATTAGTGCTGAAAGGTGGGTTAAGCTGGGAGAACCACCTCATTTTGGTTTTAATGAAAATCAGACTTGGGCTCACCAATAGAGATCTGGCACAGCAATTTGACCTTCCTTTCTCAACTGTGTCCAAAATCATAAGAGAGTTGATCCCCATGTTGTCCTTAGTTTTGAAACCATTGATAATTTGGCCTAGTAAGGATGCAGTAACGGCAAACATGCCAAAATGTTTTAAACCAAAATTTAAGAACTGCCGTTGCATTGTAGACTGCACAGAAATCTTCATAGAGAGAACCTATAATCTAAAAGCAAGGGCTGAAGGGTTTGACGATTATCTTGAAGCGATAAAACTAGTATTCAGCAAATGATACTTTTATTACATTTCAGCTTCATAAAATATTGGAGACGCAAGACCCTCAGTCTTTGGGATTTGGTTATTGCAATATTTAAAATTACAATGTTGATTTAAGTGCGATTTAATTGTGCAGCCCTATTCCCAAATAACAGTATAGAGACAATAGAGTATCATTTTGTATATACTTTACTTTGTCATCTTGCCAGAGCAAATGAGTTTAAACTTGAAGGTTGTGAATGTAAAGAACACACTGTTGGAATGGATGAATAGGACACAATGTAATCAAAAAATACATGTACATGTCAGTGATATGAATTAATGAATAACGTGAATGTGCAATTAAATTAATGAATATGAATGAATACATAAGAAAATAGTTTTTTTTACGCATATCGTACAAAGTGTATGAACGTAGGCTGTACACATTTCAACGAAACTAACATTTTTAATTTCTGCCTAGGGTTAAATTTATCTACACTGGTCTACATTGAAGAAGTTTTGTTTGTTTCTTTTGGCACAAAACTGATTCCATACTTTCAGAGGTGTCCTATTATTTACTTGATCAGAAATAACGTGACTAGAAAATACCCTACATCTGTACAAAAGATGAGGCTAAGTACTACTCTGTATTTTAGATCAGAGTTGTGTAACGTGAATGTAATACTTCATAATCTGTTCCTACCGATTTTTGTGCTCATGTGAAGATTGCAGTACTACAAGGTCAGCCATTCTCGGAGATACAAGGGTATGCTTGAATTCACAAAAATAGAATATACCAAAGCACACACATCACATCGTTTTACGTCTTTTTGTTTAATCCTTTATAACCCTCTACATTCCAGATGCCGCTATGAAGAGACCGAACAACATCTGAATATGAAGAGACAGTAGAACATCTTTAGACTGGCCAATAAGATTCTTCCTGTATGGTGGAATCATTCTTCTCTGCAACGCCAAGAAGCAGCTGTGTGGTACAGGACCGGTCCAGGGGAACGAAGACTAGGAGAATGTCGCAGAGGAGCCGAGTTGAACCCGTTTGTGTTGTCATGAGCTTCTTGTAAATAAATATTAAATTGAGAGATGCAAAGATGGTCTGCATTTAATGAATAACTAATTTGTTATAATTTGTGGAAAAATTATGAATGTGATCATGTCAACAGCGCTGAGGTGACGGGATGAAGATGGCAGCAGGTCTTTTCTGCACAGGCGGTCTGTCTTCTGCACAGGTTTCTCTGGGCCCTAATGAACAAAGGAAGAACATTAGAGTGACTCACCACAACAAAAAAGGATATTGATTACTGTTGGATGCTAAGGATAGAACAAAATTAGATCCGCATTATATTACAAATATTCACACGCTGTTCACATTCATGTACATACCCTGACCTCTTGCTACATAGTCATTGCTTTGTTCTAGTTTCATTTAATTTGGAACAACAGCTACTACTGGAACATTTGGCAGCACCCTAGGTTGGCTAATTATAGCGACCCTAAACGATTTATATAGCTGGGTTACATTTATCATGGCAACAAACTGGAATGATGTCTTCCCTGTAGCTGAGTCTTTAACTAAATCAAACTTCTATAGCTACAAAACGAAGCACTACAGTGTAGCTAACAAGTTGAAAGGCAGTAACTGCTATTTTAAGAGAGGAACGAGCATATAGGAAATGAGTAATATATCGCCCTAAAACCACAAAGTGTACACTCTATGGCTACAACTGAGGGCCACCTTAGCTTAACAGTTCACAACCTGTGTTTTTCTCCGCGCGGTGCGGACTCGAGTGCGTCTGAAGATCCAAGTGTGCTACTGGTGCTGTAGTTAGAAGATATGTCATGTCACTGTCTGAATCGGCTTCACATTAACTGTGACTGGTGACCGACCAAGAGCAGCCCGTTTTTAAAGTAACATTAGCCTACTAGCTCTGGACGTTTAACTGGCTAGCCAGAAAGTGTTTTCTAAAAAAACAGACACACAAAAAACGAAACAGTACTGGTATTTTAACAAACATCGCGCTTATATACTTACAAAGAACCTCCTTAGAGTAACTAGGAATCTTCATGAAGGCTGATCTGTTACTTCCAATCCGTCATGACAGCATGTACTTCCAGCAAAAATCAACAACACTGCGCAGCTAGCTAGGAGGATATAGTCTCGTCTCTGATTGGCCGAGAGCGGACCAGGGCCCGCCTTCCCAGGGGTCAAGAACTGCATAGCGTATAGAATATTGGTGCACTCAGCGCGTGTGGCAATGCAATATGCGATTTGCAATACAATCCAGAGGGAGGTGCTGTTTCACAACACATTAAATGAAACTTAACATACTCAAATAGAACAATACAAGTCAAAATAGGATATAACATGAAAATATTAAGAATGAATAGAACAATGAATAAAGAGGCCACATTTCCATGTCAATATGCTATTCATTTCAAAATCTTGTAATTGGGAATATGTCAAGACATTGCATCGACACTTTACACATAGAATTGCCATTAGAACTTTTGGAAAAGAACATTACAAGTCAAAATAGGATATAACATGCAACTTTGCAAAAAACAACTCCAAACTACATGCCATATTAAGAATGAATAGAAAAATGAATAAAGAGGCCACATTTCCATGTCAATATGCTATTCATTTCAAAATCGTGTAATTGGAAAAATGTCAAGACATTGCATCGACACTTTACACATAGAATTGCCATTAGAACTTTTGGAAAAGAACATTACAAGAAAAATAGGATATAACATGCAACTTTGCCATAAACAAATACAACATAAATACTAAAATAACATAATGCATAGCCATTTGACAAATGAATAGACAACTGAATTAAGGTGCCAATAGTCTTCCATATGAGAACACTCGCTATGAGTTCCCTCCACAGTAGAGTCCCCTCACTGAGGGAAGTGCAAGTGAAGATTCTCCCCTAAGGAATGGGACAACACTAGTATGAAAATTGGGGCAGAGAACGTGTTCCTTACGTCACGCGCAACATCCACGTGTCTGATTTCACCCCCGTCTAGTAGATAGCGGTAATACACAGTTTATACATAAACTACAATAACAAGAAATACTTAGCTCCTGCCTCTTGTGTGTGCCATGTTGATTTATCTACGTTTGAGAAATCAACGGAGAGGAAATATACGAAACAGTAGCCGCGTTCCCCGTATGTTTGTGACGGTCGGGATGTTTCAGGTATGTTTGTGACAGTCGGGATGTTTCAGGTATGTTTGTGACGGTCAGGATGTTTCAGGTATGTTTGTGACAGTCGGGATGTTTCAGGTATGTTTGTGACGGTCAGGATGTTTCAGGTATGTTTGTGACGGTCAGGATGTTTCAGGTATGTTTGTGACGGTCGGGATGTTCCAGGTATGTTTGTGACGGTCGGGATGTTTCAGGTATGTTTGTGACAGTCGGGATGTTTCAGGTATGTTTGTGACGGTCGGGATGTTTCTGGTATGTTTGTGACGGTCGGGATGTTTCAGGTATGTTTGTGACGGTCGGGATGTTTCAGGTATGTTGTTTGTTTAATTTTGGCACTTGGCTCAACTTAGCTGCCAACTACCATTGTGTGTAAAAACAAGACGACCTACACATTCAGACCGTATAGTTTGCATCCAGTCTATTAAACAATTAAACATGAGGCATTACTATTTTCAATCAATAATCATCTATTATTTACATCTTATTTACTGAAAGCTTGAATCAGAGTCAGTAGATTGAGAACCTGAATAAGCGCCAAACATCCACATGTTCACCGGGGCGCACCGGGACACACACCCGGCCGTGAGTGTCTATTGACAGGCAGACTCTGGCGAAGCACTCGGCATTTTTTACGAACGTCGTCAAATAGCGACTTTCAAACTATAACTTAGAGGTCCATTGCATATACATCTAACTACGATATTCCAACACATTTCAGAATGTTTACAGGCTTATTTGCGTATATATTCTTACATTTGTAGTTGTCGCTTCCACCGGTAGCCGCCATGTTTATACTCCCTCGGCCGCAAGTCAGCTCCTGACCTGACTCGCTGCGGAGGGGCCTTTTCAAGGGGAGATAGGCACTTCCTCTTGCTCCCTAAAGTATTGGGACACCCTACCCTTAAACGTGAACGCGCATAACCGAGTGCTAGGGTCTAAAACAAGTGCAAGTGAGAGAAATGGGATTGGGCCTAAAACCGGTGTAATGTGGTCCCGCCTCCTGGTCTTCGTCACGACACGAGCTGCTGAATTTTGTAAAAGTTGTAAACCTGAGATACTCTTTTTGGGAAGACCAGAAAGCAGGGCATTACAGTAGTCAATACGACTGTGCCCCAGGGTTCGATTTTAGGCCCAGTGCTTTTTAACCTGTATATGCTCCCTCTTGGTGATGTCATCAGGAGACATGGAGTCAACTTTCATAGTTACGCTGATGATACACAGTTGTACATCTCCATGTCTCCTGATGACACCAGGCCAATGGATGCACTTTTTAACTGCATTTTAGATATTAAATCCTGGCTGGCAGAAAACTTTCTCCAGCTTAACCAGGACAAAACTGAGGTTTTAGTCATCGGTCCTCAGGCCCAGAGAGAGAAACCTTTACCCAAACTACAGTCATTGTCTTTTAATCCTTCCTCACAGGTGAAGAACCTGGGTGTGATTTTTGACTCTGAGCTGACTTTAATTCCACACATTAAGAATATCACAAAGATATGTTTTTACCATCTAAAGAACATAGCCAGAGTCCGCCCCATTCTCTCTCGGGCCAACACGGAGACGCTAATGCATGCTTTTATCACCAGTCGTATTGACTACTGTAAAACTCTGCTTTCTGGTCTTCGTCTCGTGTCCTGATGAAGACCAGGAGGCGGTTTTAGAGTCACTGCATTGGCTTCCCGTGTGTTTCAGGATCGATTTTAAAGTTCTTCTAATGGTTTTTAAATGTCTTAATGGTCTTGGTCCTTCTTATCTCTCAGAACTGCTTTTACCTTATGAACCTTCGCGGCCCCTTCGCTCCTCCGGCAGGGGTCTCCTAGTTATTCCTAAAGTCAACAGAAAGACTCACGGCGAGGCGTCTTTCCAATATTATGGCCCTCGCCTCTGGAACGACCTGAGGAGGAGCTCAGGACCACAGAGAACGTTCATGTTTTTAAGAGCAGGCTCAAGACCCCACCTTTTTAATTTAGCTTTTAACTCACATCTATTTATTTAGTCCTAATGATATATTTTGTGTGTGTGTGTGTGCGCAAGCACGTGTTTGTCTGTTTGTTATCTGTAAAGCACTTTGTGATACCTTTCGGTATGAAAAGCGCTTTATAAATAAAGTTTGATTGATTGATTGATTGATTGACTGGTGATAAAAGCATGCATGAGCGTCTCTGTTGGCCCGAGAGAGAATGGGGCGGACTCTGGCTATGTTCTTTAGATGGTAAAAACATATCTTTGTGATATTCTTAATGTGTGGGTGTGTCAAAAATCACACCCAGGTTCTTCACCTGTGAGGAAAGATTAAAAGACAATGACTGTAGTTTGGGTAAAAGTTTCTCTCTCTGGGCCTGAGGACCGATGACTAAAACTTCAGTTTTGTCCTGGTTAAGCTGGAGAAAGTTTTCTGCCATCCAGAATTTAATATCTAAAATGCAGTTAAAAAGTGTGTATCATCAGCGTAACTATGAAAGTTGACTCCATGTCTCCTGATGACATCACCAAGAGGGAGCATATACAGGTTAAAAAGCACTGGGCCTAAAATCGAACCCTGGGGCACACCACATGTAATGTTATGGACCTTAGAGGAGCAGATATCCACACTTACCATGAATGTCCTGTCTGTGAGGTAGGATGTAAACCATTTGTGGACAGCACCAGAGAGGCCGATGTGTTTTAAACGAGTTAAAAGAATAGTATGGTCGACTGTATCAAAGGCAGCGCTCAGATCCAGTAGAACCACACTGTCAACCTTTTGGAATCATAATTTAATCTAAAATCGTTTAAAATCTTTAAAAGGGCCGTCTCGGTGCTGTGGTTTACCCTAAAGCCAGACTGGAATTTCTCAAGGACGTTATGTGCATTTATAAAGTCACTAAGTTGGGTAAAAACAAGTTTTTCTAAGATTTTGCTTAAAAATGGTAAGTTGGATACCGGTCTAAAGTTGTTAAAATCATTACGGTCCAAATTGCTCTTCTTCAGCAGAGGCCTCACCACCGCCCCCTTAAAGGCAGCAGGGAAGACCCCCGTCTGAAGAGAGCAATTCATCATGTTTAAAAGCTCATCTCTAAAAGATCCATAGAAAGTTTTAAAAAACGGGGTTGAGACCGGGTCTGAAAGACACGTGGTGGGCCTCACTGAGGAGAAAACGTTATCATCTCAGCATTAACCTGGACAAAACTGTGCAGTGTTTCCTCTGGAACAAGTAGACAACCAGATGTATTTAAAACCGTGTTACTTTGAGTAGATAAAATATTACATCTGATAGTGTCTATCTTTCCCCTGGTCTGCAAACGCCTCGCAAAGGGAGTCACTTGGAGTCAAGTTGGTCTTGTTAAAATCAGGATTGATTAGACGTTCTATTGTAGAGAAGAGTACCTTGGGATTGTTTTAATTATTGTTGATAATTTTTGAGAAGTAGTTGTTTCTTGTGTTTCTTACTGTGTTATTGTAAGTCGTTTGTTTTTCACGGAATATTTGGTAGTTTATGGTAATTTTGTGTTTTCTCCATTTTCTCTCTGCCACCCTGCATTGTCTTTTGAGTTGTTTGATTTCCTCGTTCCTCCATGGAGTAATTGGTTTTGTGGGGAGTTTCTTGGATTTTAAAGGAGCGATAGAATCAAGCGCTGACTTGAGTTTGCTGTTAAAATTTTCAATGATAAAATCACAGGGGGCGGGTAGAACAATAGGAGAATATTTCTCTAAAACATCAATACAATTTGCAGCCACTTCAGGGGTGAGATGACGTTTCCTCACAGCTCTTACCGAGGTCTCCCGCTGCGTAAAACTGGTGATATTAAAAAACACACAGTAATGGTCAGAGACAGAAGACACAGCTGTGGACAGGCCATACGTGATGACCAGGTCCAGACTGTGTCCTCTGTCGTGAGTTGGCTGCGTGACGTGTTGGGTAAAATCCATATAATTAAGAACATTTAAAAAATCCCTAGCAACAGGGTCTAAAAGATTATCTATGTGTAGATTAAAATCACCAGTTAAAAGAATCATATTAAAAGAGCTATGTAAAAGTGATACAAATTCCTTAACAAAAAGAGGGCATTTTTTGGGGGGTCTGTAAATAGTGACACATAAAATGGGGGGATTACTAAAAACAACTGCATGGTGCTCAAAAGAGGGGAATGGATCAAATAAAATAGGTTTGGTGGCAAGAGTGTTTGTACATATGGAAGCAGTACCACCTCCTCTTTTTCCATTCCTCATTGAAAAGGTGCTGCTAAAATTAGGTGGGGAGGCCTCAGCAAGAACCGCGGTCGCATCCGTACCCAGCCAGGTTTCAGTTAAAAACAAACAATCAAGATTATTATCTAAAATCAGGTCATTCACAATAAAAGACTTGTTCTGCAGAGAGCGGACATTTAAAAGAGCCATGTTTATTGTGGTTTGAGATGGATTAACTGTGGACTGTGGGGGGGCTTTGGGGATGGGTTTTAAGAAGTTAATATGGACAGGATAATTGTGTGTCTGCTCTCTGCTAGTGATGACAGGAATGGTTTGTGGGGGGGTCGTGGAACCGATAGGAGGGGGTGTGTGACGGGAGGCAAACCGTCAATCGCGTGCAGGTGAGGAGTGGACTGCCAGGGTCATGTTCTTTGTGAGCAGACGGCTGCCCTTCAAGTTCAGATGGAAGCCGTCGACTCGGAAATGAGAGGGTCGGTCCATAAAAAGGCTAAAATTAATAACAGAGATTAGAGGTCTACATAAGGATTTAAGCCTCATATACGCCTCATCGTCAGAGAAAAGTATGGACTGCTCCTACAGTTTACAATAAGTGAAACGTATGTGTTGACTGCACCTCATTTCCCATCATCCCTTTAGCCTTTGTAGTTCAGGCCCTTCACTCAAATCCTGAAGCAGCCCCCGACACACTGTGATGGTTTGAGTGGATGAGATTTTCAGTAACATAAGACATTCATAATCCACTATGTTGATGATGGTCCACCTCTTAGGCCTTTACTATGAATATGTAAATTGCAAAAAATAACATAAACATTTAGATAAACCAGGTTTTCCCTTCTCTTTTTGACGACAAAATAATTTCCAATTTTTCTGTAAAATATATGAGAATATGCATGTTATGTCTGTCATGATTTTAGTCAAAGTAATATGTATTTCAGCAGCCTAATTTTCCTGCTCATTTACTAAGCAGGAAATTATTCAGTTAAAACTTATTGTTAAAACAATTTGGATTATTTATGAAAGAGAAACGCATGCTCTAGATCAGTGGTTCCCGACCTTTGTTTTGCAGACTTTGCTTACCCCCACCTCAAGGATGTTTTAGATTATTTAGAATGGATCAATTAGAATTACTCTTCATTAGTAAAAAGACAGGGGCGACGGTGGCGCAGATGGTAGAGCGGGTCGGCTCATGATCGGAAGGTCGGGGGTTCGAATCCCGCCTCCTGAAGGTGCACATTGTCGTTGTGTCCTTGGGCAAGACACTTCACCCTCCTTGCCTCCAGTGTCTGCGTACACTGGTGTATGAATGAGAGTGTGAATGGGCCCCCTATGAGAGACCAACAGGCCCGTTTGGAACCGTTTGGAACCATGAGGCCGTCCTCCCGTGGACCCACCACCTGCAGGAGGAGCCATAGGGGCATGGTGCTATGTGACTTGGGCAGCTCCAACAGCTGCCCCCATGACCCGGCAACGGACAAGTGGGAGAAAATGGATGGATGGATGGATAATAAAAAGACAATGCTGTGTGTTAAAAATAAAAGCCTTTCCTTTCTAAACAATGTTCTAATAGTAGTCAGTTTCTTCTTTTTTTTAATATGAGATCATTCCAAGTAGCCTATTATAGGTTGTATTGTTAATATCATAAAGCTATCTTTTCATTGATAAGCCATCTTATATTCAAAAATCATGTCCAACAGAAAACATAAGCTATATAGATTTACAGCTGGAGCATGTGTTTCTACTTGACAAATTATAGAGTTTTAACGTTAAATGGATAAACTGGAACATATGATCATGACAAAAGGCTGCTGACAAAGAACACTTCACTCCTGCATGTGGAGTGAAGTGGACAAACAAGAGGCAACGATATGAATGTAAAGCTGACTAAAGCGATTTGTAGACAGAGTCAGCTGACTTGTCGACTAAAACTACAAAGAAGATTTGACGAAACCTTAGTGATAATAAAAATGTACTTTTCGTCTAAAGTCTAACGCGATAAGAATCAGTGATTATACATGGGAAGATTCTAGCACTGAATCTGCCCAGTTTAGACTCCGCAGGTCCTGAGCTCCCATGAGAGAGCCTGTTACAAGTTCAATCATAATGTTCCACTTGAAAGAAAGGAATCAGCGTTCCAATCGACCAGAAAAGGCCAAGGCAAAGAGTCAAAAAGCTCTTCCAGGAATAGGTTTTCCAATGACAGATTGCTCCGGCACAGACAGAACCAAAAGGCTGGACTCACTGAGTTATTACTCCTGAAGTAGAGTATTTTTCTTTGTCCACACTCGGCCTATGTTCGAACACAGCAGAGAAAAACCAAACAGACAAAACAGCCTTACACTCCGAAGACGGCTTTATGCAGAAACCGGTTATTCTCTTGATGCTCTACGTATCTGTGTGGACAGTTTTTATCATTTGTATGTATGTGCTACTCTGAAAGTGATACTCGTCTGTAAGATTGCAAAGTAAGGAAAGAGAGTGCAATTCGAAAGTGGACAATCAAGCTCATTCCCCTGCTACTGACTGGACCAGAAAGCCACTCCTATAGTTGGCCAACGGAGAGCGAGAATAAACTCTCAAAAGTCAACGATCAAGCTCCCTCCCCCCTCTCTCCTGATTGAAGGCTGGTTCACAGGAAAAGCTCGTCTCATTGGTCAAAGTGATAACCCTGGGATTCTGATTAGTGTAAAACAAAACATTTGTATTGGTTTATAATGGATGGTAATTGTGTGTCTCGGGGCTCTTTGAATCACTGACCTCAATCTCAGACGCCTTTGATAATTAGTTGTCAGTTAAACCCAGTTAAGGGAAAAACGACTGAAAAAGGACGTTCAGCATTATTAAGCAGACCGCCATTTTCAAGAAATAAGGCAAAAGAAAAAGGTAAGTAAGTAATATTTATTTATATAGCACCTTTCACAGACAGAAGTCACAAAGTGCTTCACAAAAACACATACAATACAATACAAATTACAGTTACAGTCACAGAATATGATGGTCATAAAACAACCCTTAATCACTAGAATTTCAAATGCTTTCTGAAACGAACAGGTTTTAAGTTGGCTCTCAAAAGCATCAACAGAATTAAGCAAACGAAAGGAAAGCAGAAGATCGTTCCAGAGCGTTGGCGCAAGCACCTGGAAGGAGCGATCTCCTCTGGTCCTGAAACAAGTACGAGGAACCATGAGCAGGTTCTGATCCTAAGACCTCAGCCTCCGAGAGGGGGTGTAAGGACACAACAAGTCTCTAATGTAGGAGGGAGCCTGACCATGCAAGGCTCTGAAGGTCAACACCAGGATTTTAAAATGGAAACGAAAAGTGACTGGGAGCCAATGAAGGGCTTTTAGAAAATGGATCTCTCTGCTGATGAAAAGTATGAAATAGTTGAATGTCTTGGACTAGGTATGAAAAATATAATAATGAGGACGGTTTCTGCCAGACAAATACATCAGATTAAAAGACCAGCTGCTAAAAAGGAGCAAACAGGTATTTGAAGCTGCTGGTGCCTCTGGAGTCTCCTGGATATCAAGGTGTAGGACCTCCAGAGGCTGCAGTTGTGCATAAATCTTCTATCCAGCCTCCCATTAAATGTTGATTGAAGCTGACGAGCAGAAACGGCTGCAGTGGCTCAGAAATACATGAAGACTCATTTTCAAACAGTCTTGTTCACTGATGAGGCCGTGTAACCCTGGATGGTCAGATGGATGGAGTAGTGGATGGTTGGTGAATGGCCACCATGTCCCAACAAGGCTGTGACATCATCAAGGAGGGGGCGGAGTCATGTTTTGGGCCAGAATCATGGGGAGAGAGCTGGTCAGACCCTTTAGGCTCCCTGAAGGTGTGAAAATGACCTCTGAAAAATATGTGACCCGTTGTGAGAGGAGGGTCTTTTTAACTGATTCAGTGCAGACTGTCCACATCAGGATCTTCCTAAAGCCTCGTCACAACCGGACGCACGACTTTTTGGTCATGCGATTTCTGGCGTTTCCCAAATCGCTGCGTTGACAAAACATGTGTTTTGTGGATCTGGACAAAGCGTTCGACAGTGTCCCTCGTTGTGCCCTGTGGGGGGTGCTCCAGGAGTATGGGGTCCGGGGCCCATTACCTATATGGACAGAATTTCTAGGCGCAGCCAGGGGCTGGATTTTGACTTGTTTATTATATTTACTTTTGAATAAAATCACTGAGAGGTTTGTTCAATCACATTCATATAATCCTCTAACAGTTAAAGACTTAAATTATGCTGACTGTCATTTGAGTTGATCATTTAAGGGCGCACTCACTAGAAAATCTTAGAAAAATGTCATTTGCATAATAATTTGGAACACAGTGTAAATAGATCATATTACTTACATTATGTCGAATTGCAGGTCCAGATGTTCACTTGTTATACATTTGAACTTACAGACTATTACTTTAAAGCTGCTCTCAGCTATGCTTTTTATTTGTTATTTGTTAGTAGGTGTCAGTAGTGAACCCTGTTCTGAGATGATCTACCTGCGCTCCGGCACAGACTGGTGCTTCTCAGGGAAGACCATTTGGTGTCGTCTGGTGTGTGCAGAGCTGCAACAGATGATTATGTGACTGGGTGAACATCTTAGCACAAATACTGATTTCATTTTCTTGTTTTCATTGTTGTCCTTGTTGGCACTTTGAGCTCAGCTATTCCATTTTGCCCGTTCAGAATTGTTGCATTCCCACATTGCATCAAAACAGCAAGCCAACTTTTTCCCACAGAAGCAGAGACGAGCTCTACACCTCCTCCGCCTCATCCCCAACCCCCCCTTCACCATGTCAGCAGGGATCGCAAATGTTTGAAGCAGCAGGTAGCGGCTCACACGGTCAAGAGTTCAGCATTATGACTGAAGTTTACAAAAGATAATGACCTGATAAATATCTGAGCGACCTGCTGAACAGGGTTCACTGCTGACACACACTGAGGATACAAATTCAAAAGGAGACCTCTGTAATCATTGCGAATGCTCCATACAAGCCATTTATGTCAGAGATATTCACTGACATTCAGTCAGCATTAATCGGGCTCATGGAGGTGAAGCCTGCTGATGCACAAGGAAAAAATATAGTGTCGCTTTCCACTGCACAGGTACGTTTTTACAGAATGATACAACACTAATACACTGCACTGTAACAATATCCAATTTGTGATGTTACTTTTGTACAGACTGGAGCTATATGTTAGCAGTAAGGAGGAGAAATCAAATGGTCAGCCAAGACGCATCACTTTAGTCCCAAATGAATGAGGGAGCGGAAGGCCGAGGAGTGAATGTGCTTGTTCCCAGTGCTGGCTTTCCTTAAACCTGGAGAAAAAGTAGAAACTAATAGAGTAATAATAATCGCGTTATCGGCCGGCAAATTGTAATTACGTTATTGGCACAACAGAATTATTACATTTTGAAACTGGCCACATTTAATACGTTATAGTCCGTTATTATTATCGGTCCAGTAGTCCGATGATTTGGGCGAGCATCATTTCCACTGTAGTTCTTTGGACGGACGGTGCAGAGCTTCAGTTCACAGGGGACTGTGGGCAGAGACAGCACAGTCGCACAAACAGAGAGAAGTGGATATGCAAACATGTCCTTTAGTCTACACAGCACTGCATAGGTCCAATCTTTCACTTTAATGCACGTGATCGACCTGATGCTTTTATCCTTTACTGGAGATGGGTTTTTCATTATGAGCCTAATAAACACTAACCTGTACAGATAGAACATCAGTTTGTATAAAGATAGGCAGATTATTACAAGCCCATTTGTGCCAGTTATATAATTCCCCATGCCCCCAATCTGCCCCTCTGCCACACAAACATTTCTATTCAGCTCAGAATTGTAGACATTTTTTGTAAGCCAAATAAGAGTTGAAAAGACTGGCACATTTTTTATTCATTGTTCAAGATGGCAGAAAACTCATGCTGTCCAAGAACTCATTTGCTCAAAGGTATTTCCATTAGGATTGCTAGTGCTTACAGCGGAATTAATTTTAACCTTTGAAAAGTGTGTGATTTAAATGCAACTTTATACCACAATTAATAAAAAAGAGGCTACTGCTGCCCGTCTTGCACAGAAACCTTTCACTCGTGGTTGCTGCTCTGCCTTTGTGCTTTTTTTTCTTTGCCTGCCAGCCCTTTCCTCATGTGCAGCCGGCAAGGATTGCTGCTCATTTTCAGCAATCTTCACTCTGACTCCACAAGGATCTAAGCCTCTGCTTTCATTTTAAAAAGTATTTGATAATAGGTTCCTCAGTTGCTTTTAAATTGGCAAATGAACAATGATCGTTTTCACCCAAAACAGTCCCTTTTAGATTAGTTCTTTTAGGCAACATTTTGAAGTTTTTAAAAAACATCCCAAAAAACTGCCGCCACTAACTGAAAATACAGTGAAATATGTTTAACAACTGTAAAAACATCTGCACTCTTTATTGCTCCAGTGGGGAGTGCATGTTCATCCGCTAACAGCGGTTAGCGCTCGTGCTACACAGCGAGAAGGTCCCGGATTCGATTCCCACCAGGGACGGGGCCTTTCTGTGGAGTTTGCATGTTCTCCCCGTGTCTGTGTAGGTTTCCCCTACCACTAAAAACATGTACAATAGGCCCGGATGAATGAGAGTGTGCATGGGAGACGACGGATGGAAATTAGCTCAAGGCTACTATCCGGTGTGGCTTGTTCATTAATGTTAAAGAATAACATTAAATCACTGTTTATCACACCGGGTCAAGCTGTAGTCGTACTATCTCTGCCGTAGCCTCGACTGTGGTGCTCAGGCGCCACTCAATGTTTGCTTGTGTATCGGTATGACGCTCTTAGATGGTATTTATCTCTTCTGTGGAAGCATAGACAGACTTGAATGGTAGGACTAGCGTACCGATGGTAAATAAACTTCTCCTGTATACGACATCCTGACTGCTGCCTCTTCTTCATCAATCCTCTAACAATTAACATGTACTGTCCCGACCAAATAAACTAAATCTGCATTCAGTAGTGCACACTGAGTCACTGACACCTGGGGGAGGAAGATGTTCACAAAAAAAGAAACAAGACACAGTACATTTTTATGTTTATGCGAGGGTTGTTTTTGAACATTTGAACATACGGCATGTTGTCTTTTAACTTCATGCTTTTATCCTCATGTACATTTTAGAATATTAAGGCATATTCCATACTAAGGTATTCCCTCTGTTTCATTAATTCACTATAATTACCAACGGTCAGCTGATCTCCATGATTTTGTTTTTACTGCGACATAAAAACGCAGCTGCACATGGTTCTTTTGGGACTCTTCCTGGTGCGTTTATCTTGAAAATGGATGAGATTTGCTCTCGGCACATTGGACTATTGAACCTGCCGCTGACTTCCCGTGCTTTAGGGCGGATTTAACACTGGAAGCTCTTTCTTCAGCCTTTACCGGTGAATGCACGTCGTTTGGCACAAATGCACGACGGAGATGAGAGAGCCTATAGAGGAGGTGCAGAGGCTAGTGAGTGGCGTTCACTTAACAACTTGAAATAAAATACCAAAAAAACTAAAGAAATGGCCTTTAGTGTTGACCTTTAAGTTCCTGGGCACATGCCTCTCGGATGATCTTACATAGACACACAACACAAACTGCTGCGTTAAAAAGACTGGACCTTACACCTGCTCCTGTCCTTTCACCTGTGGAGAGTGTTATTATTGGGATTCTTGTAACCTACAGTAGTAGTTCAGCTGCTGAGAAGAAAGCTCTGCAGAGAGTGAAAGTGCCCAGAAAATCATCAACACAAAACTGCCAATAATAGAGGACATGTTTAACTTGCGTTGTCTCCATAAAGTAAAACAACATTCTCATCCATCACATCGCTTCGTTTCACCTTCTGCCATCAGGCAGACGCCATCGGACTATAAAAACAAACCGCAAACAGCTTTTATTCTCTGAATGCAAGTCTAAGACATTCCTCTGACTCATGACTAGGGCTGGGTACCGTTAAAATGTTTTCTATAGCAGTACTTTAATGATATTTGTTTTTTGATACCAATACTTGAACGATACTTTTTCCAATACATATGTTAAAAATGTTTTTTATGTGGGTCAAAACTTGTCATGATAAGTTCCTAATGTTAAAGGTATAGGCCACCGATTAGAGGAGAGGCCTCTCCTCGTCTGCTCTATGGCTCCAAACACAACAGTTTTAGTGTTTTTGTGTGACTGAGCGCTCGCACAAAGACCAGAGAGGTGCACGTGAACTCGTCTAAGCTAAGGCAAGAACATCTCAGTATGTAAAATCTGTGGCCTTTTTAATACAAAAAAGAGAAAGAAATGTTCCTCCCGATCAACTGCTTGTGAAAAACAGGCAAAAGCGATTTCTTCGTTGAAACAAAGCCTCTCACTTTACCGTAACCACGGCAACCATCGCACCCCAAGACAAAGGTAAGCTCCAGCAGAGAAGCAGTGAAAATGCCGAGGCGGTGTGTGTCGGGATAAAGCTGTTTGGGCGCTTTAATAACGCACACTTTATTTGTCATGGTGCACACGCAGGAAGAAGAGGAGCGGGAGATACCATCAGCAAAGCTCCATGTGGCGCAGAACGGATGTTTGTTCAATGGAATATAGATGGGATAGGGGAGTTCGAACACACTGGGTTTCTCAAACTGTGATGCTACACAATGATAAAATCCAATATACAGAAACCACTGTAACAAATTCAAATCAAACATAATCCTAAAACAATTCCTAACAACAGCTTCAATCCAGCGGAATTGGTTACATTTGAAATATTTTAGAGAAATAGGATATTTTTTTATAGGTAGTTTGGTAATGATTTTAAACACATCTTGATCACTATCTTAAACAGTTTATTGAAAGTTTCCCCTGGGTTTTTTCTGGGTTCAACATGCGCCCCTCGCTCCCCAGCAATTGTATTGTATTGTCAGTACTAGACTCAGAGGGAGAAGTTACTTTTGCCAATGACTGTACTTGTTTTTGAACAACCAAAAGCTCTGAGTTCCAAGTCCTTACACAATGTGTAGAGGGGGCAACGATTCGAGGCTCTCTGATGCTAATAATAAAAGTCCTTTGCCCTCGGGTCATTTTGACCCAAAAGCCACTGGAGCCGCAGCCCATCAAAATTGCTCAAAAGCCATTGAAGATTTTCTTTGATTTTTGTAAAATGAAGCAGACAAAAATATGAATGTGTGGTAATTTTCAGGCTCTTTTTTGAAGTGTACATTTTGTGACATTAGGGTCTTTAAAGGGTGCAAAATTGAAGGCCCCACGAGGGTTAAGAGGGCCTACTACACGTTTCAATCCAGCGGCAGGATCTTCGCCAGGGCATGAAGACTCCGGTGTGCTTGAATACCAATGTGATAAATGTCCCATGAACAGGCCATATGACAAAATACAATCAAATATGTAAAGATTGTTAGCACAATATGCATCGCCAAGAGGCATACCCACAAAGTTACAAAATAAATGTTCATGTCATTTATTCATTTATTTCAGGCAATGGCACAGAAGAGTATAAGAAAAAAATCGGCCCGGGACTTTTGGTTGATGTGCCGCTGATCATGCGTACGGCACATGTACCACTGATGCGCCTGTGATGGGCCATTCGATGACTCCATTCCAGAAAGCCCAGGGCACGGGCTGCGCAGAAAATAAAAACAATAAAATCCAACGCACCGGCCCATTTTGGAACCGGCCCACCGGTCAAATGCCCAATAAAATATAAGCCCAGTTCGGACCTGCCTATGGAGCTAAGCAAGCGGACGTAGATCAATGTGAATCGCCCCTTGTTTTCGCCGAAAACGGAGTAACGGGAGCCGCAGTCAATAAAAACTCCATACCCGGCCGGGCCGGCGGCTGGCCCAAATATGGGCATCGGCCCACCGGGTAATGCCCGCTACAACAGATGGCCAGACCAGCCCTGTAAGACAATAATCCACGTACAGTATGTCAGGTAGTAAGAACAACAATATACAGTGCCTTGCAAAAGTACTAATACACTTTGAACTTTTGCACATTTTGTCATGTTTACAACGTAAATATTTTATTTTAAATTTTTTACTGAAAGTTCACACATAAGTAACAGACAACTCTGAAGTGAAAGCAAAATGATACATGATTATGTTATTTTTCAAAAAATAGAAAAGTGAAAAGTGGGGCATGCATAAGTATTTATACATCATGACAGCATGACCTTGGAGGTCGGGGAAACTGTAGCACTATGAAGAAACCTGGCTGCCCTCTCTCGCTGTCTCCTCTGATCTTCTGAAACGGTGCACCACCTCCTGGGTTTGTCCCTGTGTCAGAGCATGGTGTCCTGTTTATTATTGACTCTGGGAACCACCAGGAACCCTAACCATTAAATAGAGTCCACCTGTGTGTAATCTACTCTCAGTATAATTCCAGCTGTTCTGTGAGGGCCTCAGAGCTATGGTCAGAGTGTATTGGTCACTAAACAACATCATGAAGACCAAGGAGCTCACCAGAGAGGTCAGGGATAAAGCTGTGGAGAAGTTTAAAGCAGCGTTAAGTTATACAAAGATTTCCCAAGATTGGAACATCTCACGGAGCACTGTTCAATCCATCATTCAGAAATGGAAAGAGTATAGCACCACTGCGAACTTACCAAGACACGGGCGTCCACCTAAACTAACAGACCGAACAAGGAGAGCACTGGTCAGAAATGCAACCAAGTGCCCCAAGATAACTCTGGAGGAGCTGGGACGTCCTGCCGCTGAGCTGGGGGAATCTGTACATGGGACAACTATAAGTTGTACTCTACACAAATCTGGCCTTCATGGACGAGTGGCAGAAGAAAGCCATTATTGAAAGGAGGCCATAAGAAATCCCGTTTAAAGTTTGCTAGAAGTCATATGGAGGACACAGCTACCATGTGGAAGAAGGTGCTTTGGTCAGATGAGACAAAAATTGAACTTTTTGGCCCAAATGCAAAACGTTATGTATGGCACAAACCTAATACTGCTCATCGTCCTGAGTGCACCATCCCCAGTGTCAAATATGGTGGGGGGAGCATCATGCTATGGGGCTGCTTTTCCTCAGCGGGGACTGGGAAGATTGTAAGAATAGTTGGGAAGATGGATGGAGCCAAATACAGAGACATTTTGGAGGAAAACCTGCTGGAGTCAGCAAGAGAATTTAGGCTGGGGCGGGGATTCACCTTCCAGCAGGACAATGACCCTAAATACAAAGCTACAGTGCCTTGCGAAAGTATTCGGCCCCCTTGAACTTTGACCTTTTGCCACATTTCAGGCTTCAAACATAAAGATATAAAACTGTAATTTTTTGTGAAGAACCAACAACAAGTGGGACACAATCATAAAGTGAAACGAAATGTATTGGATATTTCAAACATTTTTAACAAACAACTGAAAAATTGGGCGTGCAAAATTATTAAATGAGCAAGCACATATAAAAACTTTGGAAAAATAATTAATTGCTATTTTCTAATGTTTCTAGGCTAAAATAACACAATTTCATGATTTTTTTCAGAATATGACCTTTATTTTTCATTTGTAAACTTTTAAAACATATTATAAGCAATTAATTAGTTACTTTTTTCATGTCTTGTAAACAAAGTGGGGGAAAAACTGAACACAAGTCATTGGAAACAAATCTAGCTTTGAATAAACAACGAGCTACTAACATTACACAAAACGTCTTATTCCTGTTCTTATGCAAACATCTCTCCTGTGGAGCTCCTACACTAGAAATAGCTTACTGGCAGTGGAAGCTGTGGAAACAGTTGAGGGTTTTGGCCTGTGACAATGCAATGCCTCACTTTGCACTTCTGACACACGATGGAGGTCTGTCCATCCTGGCACATCCTGCATCGGCCTTTCACTGACACGATAGGGAAGTGGTCAATCCTGTCATATATCATATCATCCACAGGCCTGGGGATTTTTTTTGATTACTCTTGGTGGTGTGTTGTCTTCGTTTCCTTTGGAGGGGCGACCCCTTTCTTGCTTTTCAGGGTAGATGAGTCCTTTGGCAACATCCAACCTAAAGACCTTCAGGCAATGATGTTTCTGACCCAGTTGGGCTGCATCACGACGATGGAGAAGCCAGGCATTATTGACAGCAATGTCAACCATCTGCCAAAATATGGCCAGGTACCATCGATGTGACTTGGCTGGAGTGCGATAGAGGGCAATCATCATATCAGCCAAATCTACTCCTCCCATGTGAGTGTTGTACTCAGATACAATCTTCGGGCATGGCACGCTTATCTTCTTCTTTTCCTCTTTGGAGTAGCGTCTCACTTGGCCAACTGGGCTGACAGAAGCACAGGAGCTCACCAAGGTGACAGTTTTGTTGTCTGCCCATTTGACCACAGCAAGCTTTGCATCGTTGTCTACACGAAAGTCAAAGCTGCCTCTTCCTCTTCGTAGGAGGTCTCGATCTTCTTCCAATGTGCAACCCATCAAGTAAGTAAGTCAGTAAGTTTATTTATAAAGCGCTTTTCACAGATAAAATCACAAAGTGCTGTACAGGGTAAGAGCAAAAAACAATAAAAATGTGGGGACATATGTAAAATCAAAGTGACACTAGTGAATTTTAGAGATGGTCCTAAGCTAATAAAGACAATTTCGGACAAGCTGTTTAGAGTGTGTCTCCAAAGACATGGCCTGGTCAAACACAACCCCCAAGTTTCTGAGGCTGGGTTTGACAGAGGAGCCCAGAGAGCCAAGGTGCTGTTTGATCAGGGGGATCTTGTGGTCTGGAGCAATGATCAGTGTTTCGGTCTTGTTTGAATTGGTCTGCAAATAGTTAGTGGCCAGCCAGTCTTTGATCGAGGACACACACTCTAAGAACAGAGACAAACGATGGAGCTCAGCATCATTAAAAGAACAATACAACTGGATATCATCAGCATAGAAATGATACAATACATCCTTAAAGCAGCCGATAATTTGACCAAGTGGCAAAATGTACAGTAAAAACAAAATAGGGCCTAAAACTGATCCTTGAGCCACTCCGCAAGACAAATTGGTCGCATCTGACTGTACATTGTTTACAGCAACATTAAAGGTTCTGCCTTGAATATAGGAAGAGAACCACTGGAGGACAGATCCAGATAGTCCCATCTCGTTATGAAGCGGTTCTTTCGAATGGTACCCACACTTCTGAGGCCCATAGACTCCTTTAGATGAGTTATCAATCTCAGGGATGTGAAAAAGTTGTCAAAGTAGACAACGCAGTTGGAGGGATTTCCACATAACCCAAACTCTTTGTCTAGAGAAGCACCATCAAATGTAGACTTCCCTTTGTAAACCACAAAGCCAGACACACCAGCTCGCACAAAGATCTTGAAACCCCATTTCTTGGGTTTGCTGGGTAGATAGTGCCGCAGACTTCCAGCTTTTTTGCCTTTGTATGGTACCATCATTTCATCAATTGAGAATTGGTTTTCACTCTCAATTTCCATACACTGCCCCCTCATGTGGTCAAGTACAGGCCTTATTTTCACCAGGCGATCTTCACTGGAATCAGAGCTCATGTTATCTTGAAAGTGGAGCATCCTGGACAAACATTGATACCTCTTGAGGGGCATGACATCTGCTACTTTGTCATATCTAGTATCTGTTGCCCAGTAGTTTTCCACTGCAGGCATTTTCACTACACCCATCATCAACTTCATTCCAATGAATGCTTTGATTTCAGAAGCATCAGTGTTGATGCTACTTCCAATGAGCTGACATGAATACAAGTTCGTCTGGTGAGCAATGGTCCCAAAGATGTCCTCAAAGAACTTGGAGAAGTATGTTAATGGTGTGGATAGCTCATCTGGTGTAGTGAAGCAACTTGGTGTAGCAGTAGACTGGTGCTTAAATTTAGTTTTTCTCCACCTATTGAAAAGGAAAAAAATATCTGAAAAAACAGGCACCCCCTTCCCCCAATCACCAATAGAAACCACCAAACTATTTATATTTTTAAACTCCTGTGTGTATGTGTGTGTGTGTGTGTGTGTGCGCACGTTCGTGCGTGTGTACATGCATTCCTGCGTGTGCGAGTGAGAGAGACTAACACACATGACCATACAACACATCATGTTTTGTTCCAGACAGATGCTGTACGTACAATATCTACACCAAAATAGTTGGATCTTTTACATAACAATTCACTATACTACTCTAATCATTACCTGAACATCCTCCCTCTTTTACTGTGGTTTGCTCCCTCTTCTGCCTCATCATCACTTGAGCTATCACTGAACTGGTCACTGCTACTGCTGCTGCTGCTGCTGTCCTGACACTGGCCCTCTGTATACAATTCATCTTCCTCATCTTCACTGGTTCCCTCATCTTCATCTGAATCAGATGAACCATCAGGTGGCAACACAACAGATGCCACCTCTCTCTTTCTTGTACCATAGAAAGTACTGGTAGAAATTCCCTGAAAACATATGTACGCTGGTAATCACAGGCATAATCACTCTGAGAGTGATTATGCCTGTTTATATACCCCTATCTGGGCAACGTATCCCCCAAGATACAGACATTCAATGCCTGTTTATCAAAGTTGTGTAAATGTAATTCATTATTTTTCAACAAGAATACATAAAATTATAAAGAACAATATTTTCAAAAACAAATCCCCCCAAAACATAATTAACAAGAAAAATAACAACACTTACCTCATGGCCAGTGTCTCTGTCCACGTACACTGAAAAAAAATAAAACATTGGTTTAATCTGAAAATTATATAGAAATCATTTACATCCAAATTTTACTAGTTGTTCTTAAGGATATATATCCATTAATCAAACTGTAAATGTTTCATCTGTAACCTTTAATATTTTAAATTGGTTCAACAAGAAAATGTTTGTGACTTTATCATTCAAAAGCTCATTGAGTCAATTTAAAAGTCTTCATTAGCAGATATGGGCCTATTTAAAAACTTTCATTAAACCAATGTACTTTTAATAAAAGGCTCAATTTAAATTTAGTAAGTTCACTGAACACATTTTGATTATTTGAATCAAATATTTTATTAAAAAGGGACAGAACATACAAATGCAACTTCCATTAATTTGTTACATTTTGTTTATCCAGGTAGGAGGAGGCAACGTTTTGTTTTTTAATGACCAAAATAGTACTTTTAATGTCATTATTGCATGAAAAATCTCAGTTTGAATTTTAGCAGAACTGAAATCAGCCAAGGAATGTGACAACAAAAAAAAGGTTTTGTGTTTTGGTTACAACAAGTAACTTTTGCAGAAACAAAGTGAACAATTTCTGTTAAACTGTTGTTGAATGCATAACCATATTTCTATGCATTTACAATACATGCACATAGTAAAAGGCAATGAATTTCTCCAAGAATAAAACCTCATAAAACTGTACTGCCAAGAGTATAAGCATACTACTCACTGTGTAGCAAAACACAGCCGGTGAACTTTGGTGTTCATTTTCTTGTTATCCAATCCCATGAGTACCTTTTGAACGAACTCAAATGTGCGTTCACATTTCTTTGGGTACTTCATGTTGAGGGCGTAGATGGAACGAAAAGCATTGCAAAGCCTTGGACCATTGAATGCAGATCTGTCATGACTTCTTCACCTTCCAGTACAACCTTCACATCGGTGGGTGTTACGACGACTTTGTCATTGTCTCTTCCTCTACACTGAAATCTTGCTGGATCTGCAAAACATGAGTGGAATAACACATAATAGAATTAACAAATAATGCAAAGATTTTTATGGTCAGTCTAAACCAGACCAAACAAAGTCTAAACCAGGTTAACCAGTCTGAATGAGCCTCTAGTACTTCAGACGTTATAATTATGCTTTTGAAAATAACATTTGATCAAATGGACAATACATGCATTTAATGTAGCCAAGATTTTTGAAAAACAGAAGTATGCTCTATAATGTCAAAAAACAGAAGAAGGTGAGTGCATCTGCAGGTCCAAAGGTGTGGCGCGGGTGCTCTTCGAAGATCAGGTATAAGACTATATAAAACTGAAGAACAAAAAAGGGGATCTGAGGCACTCCGACTGCAATATAAAAGTCCTTTATTTAAATGGACATGCCAACGCGTTTCGACCTGACAATGGTCTTCTTCAGGGCATATAATTAAAAACTGCAACAGGTGGCCTTAAATACTAATCAGTGCAAACATCACATGACCATCCAAAAAGAAAAAGAAAAGAAAAGACTGAAAGGAAAAAATATGAACAAATAAAGGAAAATATGTGAACAAATACACAACCATATTCAGTGATAATACACATATAAATTAATACAAGTACCATGACAGAAATAAATGACAAAATGTGAAAAAATGAAAAAAATAAAATAAAATATTGGAAAAAAATAGCGAACATTTATTTAAAGGCTACAAATACTACTATGTGAGGAAAAAATGTTATATATAAATACAAGGATAGTAATATTTATAAAGATATAAAGGCTGACTAAAAATATCACATGGGACAACAGGCATTTAGAGGAATACAGAAAAATCGATGTCTTCATTCAGGCCAGGGAAGTAAGTGGCTTTCAGAGTCAATCCAAAAGGTCTCCCTTTGAGCGAGAATCTTGACTCTGTTACCCCCTCTTGAGGATGCAGGAATCGTATCGATCACCATGACTTTCAAAAGGTTTGGTTTGCATAGAGTAGATGTTTTGAAGTGTTGAGCAATCGGGTAGTAAGGGTTTTGAGTCCGAATGGCGTACTTATGTTCTGAAAATCGATCACGGAGTCTCCTTTTAGTAAGGCCCACATAAAAACAACCACAACAGCAATCAATACGAAAAATCACATGGGTAGTGTTACAGTTTGCAAAAGACCGACAGTAAAAAGTTTTTAAGCCCTGTGAGTCTTTGAAAGATGTGTTTTTGTTGATATGGGTACAGTAGTTGCAGGACCCGCATTGATACGTACCGACCGGTTTTGGAAAAAATGTCATTCTTTTTTGAGCTGGTAGGTAGTTCCTTACAAGTTTGTCTCTCAGTGTGGGCGCTCTCCTGATGGCAAACAAAGGAGGCTCGGCAAAAGAAGACGACAAAGCAGGATCACTTTGGAGGATGCCCCAATTCTTTTTAATTATGTTTTTAATGCTGTTAGTGAGGTGGCTAAACTGTAAAGAAACGAAAATCCGGTTCGTAGCAGAATTCTTTCTTTTCTTTATGAAAAGTTGTTCACGCTCTATGGATTTGACATTAGAAAGAGCTTTATCTAATGTAACTTTAGAATAACCCCTTTGTCTAAAACGAAGATGCATTTCCGAGGCTTGTGTTTCAAAGTCCGTATTAGCGTCGCAAATTCTACGAAGGCGTTGAAATTGTCCCTGAGGAATGTTAGATTTGAGGCTGTTAGGATGGAAGCTATTAGCATGGAGGATGGTGTTGCGGTCAGTAGGTTTCCTGAAGATTGAAGTGTGAAGCAAGCCATCGTCGTCCACAAAGATTTTAAGATCCAAAAAATTTATAGATTTGTTACTGTAGTCCAGGCTTAACTTGATGTTAGAATTGACGTTGTTTAAATATATATGGAAGTCTTTTAAGTGTTGTTCAGAGCCTGAAAAAACAAAAAACAAGTCATCAATATATCTACCATAAAAGTGAATATATTGCTTGAACGGATTGGCAGGGCCCAGCACATGCCGTTCTTCCCAATAGCCAAGAAAAAGGCCAGCATAATTAGGTGCGTATGCTGCACCCATAGCAGTGCCTTTAATTTGTTTAAATAGTTTGTCCTGGAACAGAAAAATGTTATTGTAGAGGGTCCAACGTGTCAGGTCCACCAGGAAAGAGGTAGGTGGGCTGTTGGCATCCTGTCTCTTTTGAAGATAATGTTGAAGTGCCAAAAGTCCTTCACTGTGGTCGATATTGGTGTAAAGAGCCTCAATGTCCATAGTGACCAGCAAAAAACTTTTATCAAATTTAATTTTCTCCAATTTTTTGAGTGTGTCTGAAGTGTCTGAAATGCATAACCATATTTCTATGCATTTACAATACATGCACATAGTAAAAGGCAATGAATTTCTCCAAGAATAAAACCTCATAAAACTGTACTGCCAAGAGTATAAGCATACTACTCACTGTGTAGCAAAACACAGCCGGTGAACTTTGGTGTTCATTTTCTTGTTATCCAATCCCATGAGTACCTTTTGAACGAACTCAAATGTGCGTTCACATTTCTTTGGGTACTTCATGTTGAGGGCGTAGATGGAACGAAAAGCATTGCAAAGCCTTGGACCATTGAATGCAGATCTGTCATGACTTCTTCACCTTCCAGTACAACCTTCACATCGGTGGGTGTTACGACGACTTTGTCATTGTCTCTTCCTCTACACTGAAATCTTGCTGGATCTGCAAAACATGAGTGGAATAACACATAATAGAATTAACAAATAATGCAAAGATTTTTATGGTCAGTCTAAACCAGACCAAACAAAGTCTAAACCAGGTTAACCAGTCTGAATGAGCCTCTAGTACTTCAGACGTTATAATTATGCTTTTGAAAATAACATTTGATCAAATGGACAATACATGCATTTAATGTAGCCAAGATTTTTGAAAAACAGAAGTATGCTCTATAATGTCAAAAAACAGAAGAAGGTGAGTGCATCTGCAGGTCCAAAGGTGTGGCGCGGGTGCTCTTCGAAGATCAGGTATAAGACTATATAAAACTGAAGAACAAAAAAGGGGATCTGAGGCACTCCGACTGCAATATAAAAGTCCTTTATTTAAATGGACATGCCAACGCGTTTCGACCTGACAATGGTCTTCTTCAGGGCATATAATTAAAAACTGCAACAGGTGGCCTTAAATACTAATCAGTGCAAACATCACATGACCATCCAAAAAGAAAAAGAAAAGAAAAGACTGAAAGGAAAAAATATGAACAAATAAAGGAAAATATGTGAACAAATACACAACCATATTCAGTGATAATACACATATAAATTAATACAAGTACCATGACAGAAATAAATGACAAAATGTGAAAAAATGAAAAAAATAAAATAAAATATTGGAAAAAAATAGCGAACATTTATTTAAAGGCTACAAATACTACTATGTGAGGAAAAAATGTTATATATAAATACAAGGATAGTAATATTTATAAAGATATAAAGGCTGACTAAAAATATCACATGGGACAACAGGCATTTAGAGGAATACAGAAAAATCGATGTCTTCATTCAGGCCAGGGAAGTAAGTGGCTTTCAGAGTCAATCCAAAAGGTCTCCCTTTGAGCGAGAATCTTGACTCTGTTACCCCCTCTTGAGGATGCAGGAATCGTATCGATCACCATGACTTTCAAAAGGTTTGGTTTGCATAGAGTAGATGTTTTGAAGTGTTGAGCAATCGGGTAGTAAGGGTTTTGAGTCCGAATGGCGTACTTATGTTCTGAAAATCGATCACGGAGTCTCCTTTTAGTAAGGCCCACATAAAAACAACCACAACAGCAATCAATACGAAAAATCACATGGGTAGTGTTACAGTTTGCAAAAGACCGACAGTAAAAAGTTTTTAAGCCCTGTGAGTCTTTGAAAGATGTGTTTTTGTTGATATGGGTACAGTAGTTGCAGGACCCGCATTGATACGTACCGACCGGTTTTGGAAAAAATGTCATTCTTTTTTGAGCTGGTAGGTAGTTCCTTACAAGTTTGTCTCTCAGTGTGGGCGCTCTCCTGATGGCAAACAAAGGAGGCTCGGCAAAAGAAGACGACAAAGCAGGATCACTTTGGAGGATGCCCCAATTCTTTTTAATTATGTTTTTAATGCTGTTAGTGAGGTGGCTAAACTGTAAAGAAACGAAAATCCGGTTCGTAGCAGAATTCTTTCTTTTCTTTATGAAAAGTTGTTCACGCTCTATGGATTTGACATTAGAAAGAGCTTTATCTAATGTAACTTTAGAATAACCCCTTTGTCTAAAACGAAGATGCATTTCCGAGGCTTGTGTTTCAAAGTCCGTATTAGCGTCGCAAATTCTACGAAGGCGTTGAAATTGTCCCTGAGGAATGTTAGATTTGAGGCTGTTAGGATGGAAGCTATTAGCATGGAGGATGGTGTTGCGGTCAGTAGGTTTCCTGAAGATTGAAGTGTGAAGCAAGCCATCGTCGTCCACAAAGATTTTAAGATCCAAAAAATTTATAGATTTGTTACTGTAGTCCAGGCTTAACTTGATGTTAGAATTGACGTTGTTTAAATATATATGGAAGTCTTTTAAGTGTTGTTCAGAGCCTGAAAAAACAAAAAACAAGTCATCAATATATCTACCATAAAAGTGAATATATTGCTTGAACGGATTGGCAGGGCCCAGCACATGCCGTTCTTCCCAATAGCCAAGAAAAAGGCCAGCATAATTAGGTGCGTATGCTGCACCCATAGCAGTGCCTTTAATTTGTTTAAATAGTTTGTCCTGGAACAGAAAAATGTTATTGTAGAGGGTCCAACGTGTCAGGTCCACCAGGAAAGAGGTAGGTGGGCTGTTGGCATCCTGTCTCTTTTGAAGATAATGTTGAAGTGCCAAAAGTCCTTCACTGTGGTCGATATTGGTGTAAAGAGCCTCAATGTCCATAGTGACCAGCAAAAAACTTTTATCAAATTTAATTTTCTCCAATTTTTTGAGTGTGTCTGAAGTGTCTGAAATGCATAACCATATTTCTATGCATTTACAATACATGCACATAGTAAAAGGCAATGAATTTCTCCAAGAATAAAACCTCATAAAACTGTACTGCCAAGAGTATAAGCATACTACTCACTGTGTAGCAAAACACAGCCGGTGAACTTTGGTGTTCATTTTCTTGTTATCCAATCCCATGAGTACCTTTTGAACGAACTCAAATGTGCGTTCACATTTCTTTGGGTACTTCATGTTGAGGGCGTAGATGGAACGAAAAGCATTGCAAAGCCTTGGACCATTGAATGCAGATCTGTCATGACTTCTTCACCTTCCAGTACAACCTTCACATCGGTGGGTGTTACGACGACTTTGTCATTGTCTCTTCCTCTACACTGAAATCTTGCTGGATCTGCAAAACATGAGTGGAATAACACATAATAGAATTAACAAATAATGCAAAGATTTTTATGGTCAGTCTAAACCAGACCAAACAAAGTCTAAACCAGGTTAACCAGTCTGAATGAGCCTCTAGTACTTCAGACGTTATAATTATGCTTTTGAAAATAACATTTGATCAAATGGACAATACATGCATTTAATGTAGCCAAGATTTTTGAAAAACAGAAGTATGCTCTATAATGTATTGACGCAATACCCCAAGTAAGTATCTTACAATATTTTAAGTTTTTCACCTTGTTTCATGACAAAATATGATTTCCCCATTTTTGTAAAAAATAAATAAAATCAAAAGCGTGCCGAAAGAAAAAAGCAACAAACACACCAACAAAAGAATCAAAAAGCAAGAACATAAAGCGAAGAAGAAAGGAACAAAAAGACACCATGACAAAAATGCTTCAGAAATGTGACAACAACGCAACAAAAAAAAGTCACTATCATTGTTGTAGGTCCTAGCTTTAGAATGAGGCATTACTCTGGCTTATAGGCTGTAAATAAGCTTTAAGATTTAGGTAAAGCTGATCTGGAGAAAACGTGCTCGGTTAAGGCAGGAGGTAAGAGTTTTATATATCTATCACACAAAGCAGCACATACAGTCCCATTACAAACAAAAGTACTTTGATTGGTGTCTGCAATACTGGCTCCAGAATTTACTTGGTATTGATCGTTATCAAAATTTTAAGTATCGCACTGCTCTACAAGATAAAGAATTTTGGCAAAAAGTGTTAAGGTACAATAAAAAAATATTATATATATATGTATGTACATTTTCGGTTTAACAAACCCTCAAAAATATGTTCAGCTTTAAATTCTGTTCATTTTATGATAATTTTACAATAGCCTTTTTTAAATGCTTTATATAATATGATTGGCTCTAAATGTGGGGATTTGACTAGATTCTACGGGACCCATAGCTCTTCCTCTACCGTTATTTATGGGGAGTTCTCGTCCAAATCAATTAATAGTTCAAGAAAACATGATGGACAATGAGTTACTGATGAACAGTCCAAGACACATTCAAAATGTTACCTTGGATGTAAATACTTGAGAAGAAGAAACATCGGTTCATCAAGGAGGAACTTTTTATCTCCGAGGTAAAGGCTATCAATGCCGCACAAAAATTTAACAAAAATATTTACACTAAAGACAGGCCAATAACTTTTTTAATGCATGTTCATTAAAAAAGTTTTTTGTGTGTGTATGCGTTATCAACTTGAAGACAAAAATGCCTACTGCGAAGGAACACTGAAGTATTATTTAGTGAAGACTTTACATCCAGTACAATGGTTGTGCCCGTCTTGTGACTGTCCATCAGTAACTCATTGTCCGCCATATAATTCAGCGCTTGTGTTATGACAGACTGTTGGGCCACATTAACAAATGCGCCTCACGTAGGCTAAAGTCCTGTAAAGTCAAGGTTTTTGGAAGAAAATTCTGACTTTACCAGGACTTCAGCCTACTGGAGGTGCATTTGTTAATGTGCCCAACAGTTTTTTTTATGACTGTCCAATTTATCAATACTAGTGTCATCTTGATTGCTGATTGAATTACCATTCGTTTTATGTATATCTGCTGTTAGGCAGTTACGTTCTAGCTGTGTAGAATTGACACCTTAATACCATTAGAGGCCAACTTGACAAATTTCAAATCCAGGCCATTGAAATTAAAGCAAGATTAAAGCGTATGGTGTTTACTGTGCAGTAGATTCACAGATTACTTTTTTTAATTGTGCTTCTACATTTTTTACTGTGCCCATACATTTTAGAGATACGAGTTAAAAAAAAATACGTTGATTTCCAGCCTTGCCACTAGTGCTGTACCATATGACAATACATATCGTGGGGACGATAGAAAAGTGTCTATCGTGCCATTTCTCTTGTATCGTTTCTAACCTAATTTCGTCAATTATTAAAGCAAATATTAAATTAAATAGGCCACAAAGAATGTATTAGTGTTTTCTTGTCACTATGCATCCTCCAAGTTCATATTAAGTGATTATAAACAAGAATAAAAAAGAACTTTTTCGCAAAGAAACTCCGTCTTGTTGTTTTGAGACACCTGCTATTGCTGTCCGCCACCCGCTACACCTGCTGTAGAAACGGCGACATCTAATGGACGTACACCCCTACTACAACAGCATGTTTATTTCTGAGTTAAATGTCACTTCATAACAGAGGTTACATTAACCGAAAATTCTCCGTCATTTGCGTAATATGTTTAGCTTTGACGCTGATCCGTGTCTGAGCGCGCGGGGCTCTCAGCTACTTCCCTAAACACCGCGTGGTTTCGCTCTGCTTCACGTTCGGCAAATAAACAGCTTTTTAGTGATGGATCTCACAACGGAGCTGACTGATAGGCAAGGCAACTTTATTTATACCGCGCATTTCGTACACAAGGCAACTCAATGCACCTTGATAGTGCATGGATCTGGATTAAACACACGAGAGAGAAGAGAGAGGAGAGGCTGGTGCAGGAGGTAAGAGACGGATCAGCGCGTAGAGCAGCTAAAGACGTACGATGCAAACGGCTCGCCCACTGTTTCTTAAACATTACGTTAAAATTGAGATATAAGCTCCAACTTACATTCGTATTGGTGTAATATGAGCCTTGATATTGAGGAGCAGATGATGCTCTGAATAAGTCGTTCTCTACGCACGAGTTTACACATTTCTGTTGTTAAATTCGTGTCACGACTCAGATGTTCAGATCATGTTTAGCCCATTTATCCTGCTGTCTCACGTTTGTCCTGACAAACAATACAGGCGATATAAATTATCCATAGCGAAACCACTGCTTCAAAATACTTTTTTTCAACTTTAAGTAAGATATTTGTTAAACTTTTGAAAGAATAACTGAAAACAGATTATATTATGGTATATCGTGATATTTATCGTTATCGTGATATAAAATAATCCATATCGTGATATACGGTTTTTCCATATCGCCCAGCACTACTTGCCACCATGTTCTTTAATGACTGCATCCACAGGATCTCCAAGGAATAGCATCACTAACTTCAGTATGTATTGCCTTTGTGTACCTGCGTCCAATGTACTGCTCATGGAAGCCTGTAGTAGAAAAAAAAAAAAAAGTATGAAATGTATACTGTATGAAACTAAGTATGTACCTTTTTATTGGATTGATAAAGACACTGAAGTACTTTAAAGTCGTTTCAAATTTTATTTGGATTGTTTCACGATTTCTCTTTCTTCATCATAACCAATTATATTTATAACATTTGGCAAGTATCACAGCTTTAAACTCCTCTCTAAGGCAGCAAAGAGTCAGTTCTATTTTGAATTTTAGCCCTTTAACCCCTTAACACCCACCTGAACTATGAACATTTTCTCCAGTTTGGCTCAGCTCAAATCTAAAAACTTCCTGAAAAACATCAAAATAGCGACAAATCAAGAAGAAAATGATGAAAACGCAAAAAAAATGTGATGAAAAAGACGAAAATGTGACGAAAAAGAGACAAATGTGTGACAAAAAAAGAGACAAAGTGTGTCGAAAATGCAACAGGAAAGCCACAAAAGAGCAACCAAAAAATTGACCAAAAAGCGCTGGAAAAAGTGTCAAAAATTTGATTAAAAAGAACGTAAAAAAAAGTGACAATACAGCAACAACGCAAGGAAAAAGACCCATTTACATCAGTTTGTAGGTCTTAGCTTTCAAATGAGCTCCAGCCAAGAAGCTTTAAAATTTGGGTAAAGCGGAACTGGAGAAAGTGCATGGGGGGGGTAAGTGGTTAACAAAGGTCTTCCAGAACAGAGATTTCTGGGCTGTCAGTCACACAGTCTTTTGGAGGTCTGGAAGACTTTTGTTTGAGAGAGAGGGCTAAAATCCTTTAAACTACAACTGAAAGTCTCTTTGATGCCTAGAAAAGAGTTTAAAGCTGTGATACTTGCCACATTTGGGGTCTATGAGACATTAATTTCGCAGGGTAACAAAACATTTGCTCCAGCCTTTGTTTCTTTTAACATTTTAAAATGTAAATGATGGAATTAAAACCTTTTTTTTTTTTTCACTAAAATGCTATGTGAAAGCTTATGCTTTTTGACAATTGACATATGGTCATTCTATTTTCTCTACATGTACCTGAGAGCGGAGGAGTTAAAGGAGCAGACCGTTTTTCAATACTGAGATATGTTCAGACCTGAGCTTACTGACTGAGCGCACGCACAAAGACCAGACAGTTACGCATCAACTTGTCTAAGCTCAGGTAAGAACATGTCTCAGTATGGAAAAATGGTGGCCTATTCCATTACAGGGTTAACGACAGTGCTGTTCTTAAACTGACCTAAAGGAGAGGCTTAAAGTACAATATATATAGTAATACTTGAACGTCTACAACATTTAGAAGCGTACTTCGTCAGGACAAATATGCCGTCTAACTGAGGTTACCTCATCAAAATGACGAATTATCTCCGCAGCTTTTGCTCCAGCAGATCCCCCCTCCTTTCTTGAAGCTTCCAGAAGTTTTGAAGCATGTCTGTCAAGTTGCGCGAACAAAGTAGATTCTAATGGGCGAGTGGTGATGCGGACATTAACCTTTAAATACACAGAAATAAAACGTTAAAACCACTCATAAAAAAATAAAAAAGTAAACCTTATGTTGTAGGCCTTTGCTTGACTTTGTTTATTCTCAATTTGAACCTTACTGAAACAGCTTTAAAAATCAGGACCCTTGAACTACACAAATTAGAAAGAGCTCAATATTATTTACACTTGCTTGTCACAAAACAATGCTGGCCTCAAATTAGAATTACAGGTCATAATTGTGTTAAATTAACAACCATGCACCTACATTGTGAGCCCAAAGACACATCACTATGCAAGTAAAAAAAAAAAAAAAAAAACAGACTGTCCTTAGTGCACCCATCTATTGATAGGCTAACTAGAGAATTAACCATTGAGAACCTTAATTCCGTCAGAAACACAGCAAGTTAAGATACGTTTTGTTTTGCGCAGCGTTGAACTGGGTTTAAGCGCTGGCACAACGCGTTTCGTTTCAGCTTATAGGGCTGGATAAGATAGATTTACATTCAAGGTGATGATAGATTATTATGGCTCTGAACTCACGAAGTCCGGGTAATACGGATGCTGCCAGTTCCCATGCTCTGTCCGCGATGTGCTCATGGCTGAGGCTGATGCCCTTCCAAGCCCGTAACAAGGCTGAGGGTGCACTATTCAATGGCATGTAATTTTGTCCGGTGATAACTACTTTTTACGTTCAGTAAAAAACTTACTTTTCAAATTACTAGACAATTTCAGCAAAAAAATACAGTCTATGCGCTTGCCATGCTATGCTTGCTATGTTAAAGTTGACATGAAATGGCGACTGCGCTTGATGTTTGAGTAAATCTTCTCATAAGAAAACGTAAGAGTACAATCGGTGTTCAAATCAAAACCGTCGATCTAATACTCTTATATATAGTATATACGACTTTGATACACAGATAAATGTATTACAGTAATTTAGTTTCCCCAGACTTGTACCAAAAACATAGCCTGTTACAATAAAAAATCTCCAATAGCCTATTTTACGTGCATCTGTGCATACAAAAAAACATTTATTAATTCTACAAGTCTAAATGTACCTTTTAATTACCTTTTACCGCTGAAAAGTGGCACAGTCGTGGGTATGGCCAGGTTCGAAGTCTTGGTCACGTTTGTTGAACGTGGTGGGTGGACGCCTCTGGAGCACATGGTGTGTCATCTTCTGCAGCGTGGTATGGCAGAGTCCAGCGCTGTTATTTTCAGTGCTGCCCCCTGTGTTGGAGGGCTGACTTGGTACAGCGCATGCGCTAGATGTTCTCGACGAAGAATTGTTCGTTTGATCAATTAACTTTTATAAATTATTACCGATTTGAAATGGACAACTAAATGAATAAACATTTCTTTATCAAAACGTAATGTTCAATCTGTATGGTTTTAATTGGAAAGACCAATTTGATTGTCTTTATTTAAACCAATGGCAAAGAACATATTGAATGAACAACAGCACTGTTTTACTTTTTTCAGTGTAGGCAGCCATTTTAGAGTGTGACATAAATGTATCAATTTAGTTTTGAATGCTGCAATAAAGTCACATGACCTGGGTACTTGACCCATCCCCCTTAAGACTTTCTCATGATATTTAGTGCAGATACTTAATGCCCCTCCCCCTACAGCCTGCCAAATGTCTGTATCTCCCAGGACACAGAAACCATTTAAGGGTTAAGTTAATACTTTGTAGCGCCACCTTTTGCTGCGATTACTGCTGTAAGTCCTTGGGGTTTGTCTCTATCAGTTTTGCACATTGAGAGACTGAAATATTTGCAAAACAGCTGGAGCTCAGTGAAGTTGGACGGCCAGCGTTTGTGAACAGCAGTTTTCAGTTCTTTCCACAGATTCTCGATTGGATTCAGGTCTGGACTTTGACTTGGTCATTCGAACACCTGGATATGTTTATTTGTGAACCACTCTATTGTAGATTTTGCTTTATGTTTTGGATCATTGTCTTGTTGGTGTTACGGTTCGCAGGTGGAATGATGAGACCCAATGTGCAGACAGCTCAAGATCAGGGTGAAACTCAAATTTAATGGAACAGGTCCAAGCAAAACAACACAGGAACAAACTTACATGCCAAGCCGGGAACGCACAGAACAGGAACAGACACGAACAGTAACATGAACAATGAACCGACAAAGACAAGGGAAAACACAGGGGTATAAATACATGAGGAAACGGGGCACAGGTGAAATTAACACAAGGGAAGCAAAGCAAAATCACAAGGACCGAACAGACATGTCAAAATAAAACCAAACAGGAAACACAAGAAACGACAGAACCCTAACATTTGGAAGACAAATATCCGTCCCAGTCTCAGGTCTTTTGCAGACTCCATCAGGTTTTCTTCTAGAATGGTCCTGTATTTGGCTCCATCCATCTTCCCATCAATTTGAACCATCTTCCCTGTCCCTGCTGAAGAAAAGCAGGCCCAAACCATGATGCTGCCACCACCATGTTTGACAGTGGGGATGGTGTGTTCAGGGTCATGAGCTGTGTTGCTTTTACGCCAAACATAACGTTTTGCATTGTTGCCAAAAAGTTGGATTTTGGTTTCATCTGACCAGAGCACCTTCTTCCACATGTTTGGTGTGTCTCCCAGGTGGCTTGTGGCAAACTTTAAACAACACTTTTTATGGATATCTTTAAGAAATGGCTTTCTTCTTGCCACTCTTCCATAAAGGCCAGAGTTGTGCAGTATACGACTGATTGTTGTCCTATGGACAGAGTCTCCCACCTCAGCTGTACATTTCTGCAGTTCATCCAGAGTGGTCATGGGCCTCTTGGCAGCATCTCTGATCAGTTTTCTCCTTGTATGAGCTGAAAGTTTAGAGGGACGGCCGGGTCTTTGAAGATTTGCAGTGGTCTGATACTCCTTCCATTTCAATATTATCGCTTGCACAGTGCTCCTTGGGATGTTTAAAGCTTGGGAAATCTTTTTGTATCCAAATCCGGCTTTAAACTTCTCCACAACAGTATCTCGGACCTGCCTGGTGTGTTCCTTGTTCTTCATGATGCTCTCTGCGCTTTAAACTGACCTCTGAGACTATCACAGAGCAGGTGCATTTATACGGAGACTTGTTTACACACAGGTGGATTCTATTTATCATCATTAGTCATTTAGGTCAACATTGGATCATTCAGAGATCCTCACTGAACTTCTGGAGAGAGTTTGCTGCACTGAAAGTAAAGGGGCTGAATAATTTTGCACGCCCAATTTTTCTGTTGTTTATTTGTTAAAAATGTTTAAAATATCCAATAAATTTTGTTTCACTTCATGATTGTGTCCCACTTGTTGTTGGTTCTTCACAAAAAAATACAGTTTTATATCTTTATGTTTGAAGCCTGAAATGTGGCAAAAGGTCAAAAAGTTCAAGGGGGCTTTTCTATTTTTTGAAAAATAACAGAATCATGTATCATTTTGCTTTCACTTCACAGCTGTCTGTTACTTGTGTGTGAACTTTCAGTAAAAATTTTTAATAAAATCTTTATGTTTATGGTTGTAAACATGACAAAATGTGCAAAAGTTCAAGGTGTATTAGTACTTTCGCAAGGCACTGTATATCAACATGGAGATATGAAGATCTAATTCTGCCTGAAAGGGAGTGGGAAGAAGAGAAAATAAATTAATTGCAATGTTGATAAAGGGTAGGTAAGTCTATCACACATACTGTAATACTGTACATAATAGCACAATATATAGAAAAACACGTTGCAAGTGTGCTACATTAGCAATCAGAAACTATGGTACAAAATGTTGTAGTGGCGTGCTAGGATAGTTGAGGTTTTTGCTCAGCGTATTTGTGTTCAGAGAAGCGATCTTTGTTTGTTCTCCAAACTGAAGTAGAAACATCCACAACAGCAGTCCAACCATGTACATGACATGTGTCAGAGTCTGCAAAGTGACCAATGAAACGATTTCAGCCCCAAGGAGTCTTTGAAAGTGGTTGTTCTGTAAATATGACAGCAGTAATTACAGGAGCCACATTGATATTTCCCATGCAGGACCTGGTTTGCTAAATGTTTGTCCATGTGAGAAATGAATTGCAGGTGCAGTTGAGTGTGGCCCTCAGACCCATTTTTGGTGGCCCTCAGGCTCCTTGTTGAATTATGAAACATCTCACACATTGTGTGAGATGTTTCATAATTTGAACCTCAAAAACAAACATTTGATTGTGAGAAAGAGCTGGTTTTAAGATTTCCCATTTACTAGGATGTGCCAGTGTTGAATAATATAGGCTTAACATTGGCTTTTCTTGCTTTTCTCTTTATCCAGTACATGGTTTTAGTAACTCTCACTAACCTCCCCAGTGTCCTCTACTGAGCCTCTGTAATGGGAACTTGACTGTCTAGTAACCGTAACTGACAAAACTAAGCTATAACCTACGTTGCCTGGGATTGGTTCAGTTCATATGTCACATGTGCAGAATAAGCCAATCAGATTGCTCTGAACTGTTTTGAATTCAAAAGAGAAGTGTTCAACAGCCCTCAGTGTATCATCGAGCAGAAACAGAAAACGTTCCTGTTTTATTTCTCATTAATCAACTTAAGGTGAGTGTGTCTTTGGATATATTTGTGATTGCTCTGAGAGTTTGATGGATTGTTAATATTTTAAATATTTGTTTATATTTGAAAAGACTTGCTCTACCTCATAACACATTTGTTATTTAATTTGGTGACTGCACAGTGGTCTGTCTAATATTAGTGATACAAATGTACGTAGTAAAGCGTCAGACTTCTCATTTAAAGACAGAAAATAGATACTTAAGGGTAATGTAGTAAGTGTTTGCTCTCGTGCAAAAGTGCAGCAGCAGCACAGTCATTTGTGTATTTTTTACTCATGCAGCATTTACATCATTATTTCAAATGTTGAATCAGGTGCCGCATGTCCACAAAATAGCATATTATATGCTGTTGTTTCCAAGCTTTCCAACAATGTGTAACACATCAAAATCTGATAATATTTGGAGACGTAGCGGCGATTTGAAGTCCACAACTCCAAAAAGTCCAAAGGGCTGAAAAATCCCTCTGAAGTTTTGGACAGTTCTCACCTCTCTGCTGTTGAGAATAACAATGGGGCTCATTTACATCTCATTTAGATAAGCCACACCCCCGTAAAGCACTGTCATGTTATGTGTATGTTGTTGCTATATGTGTATGTTGGCTTCTTCGTGGCTTCAACTGAACGATTGTGCAAAAAGCTTTTTCAACTGTTAGTCTTGATTTTTATGTAATCTAGTTTATTCTACTTGTCATAAAACTCTGAGGACATCCATAGTCTTTGCTTTTCACCTGAGGTCATTAGCTAATGTAATCCTGTGTGGATGTGCCTGTAATGATGTTACTGATGGTATTTCTTTGTTTTACAGAAATCTGTACTGCTGTAAAAACTTTGAGACCATCTCAGCTTCCAGGCAGTAGGTAAGACAGCACTAATTGTTAATCGTAAATTTGGACAAATTGGCCATAAGTGGGATGTGAAATAACATTTGTGAATGGTTTGTGTGTCCAGTGTCAGACTGAAGACTGTAGCTGTGGAAGGATCTGCTGAGACTGGAGCTGAACACACTGAGGTGAGATGTTTGGATGAGACAAAGCAACATTTTACCTGTAGGTTTTGGTCTTGCCATAGGGACTCACGACTAAAGTATTTTTGTTCTTCATACAGTATGTCTTACAGAAATCTGACCACGCTGATGAAGACTTTGAGCTCTGACAGTGATTTACAAAGATGCCCTTCCTCCTGCTGTGAGTCTGCAGAACCTGCTGCATGCACAGAGTCTGTGGAACCTCAGCTCCTCGGCTTCATCGGCTCAGGACAGACTAATCCACCTGTTCGGACTGATTTAAACTATAACTGCAGAAATGGCGATGTTCTATCATTAATTGCATCTAAACATGTTTTACATTGTTCAATGTTAAATAAATTGACTTTATAACTATACTTTGTTTTGCTTTATTACAACATTTATATCTTGTACTAAATTTGTGAAGCTTCATTAATGGGAAAAACAAATATTAATAATAAGACATGTTTTAAGACTAACAAAAGTAATTAGTACTAGGAATTCCCAGTTACCTGAACTAACATGTCTAGTAATCAGAACTTGTATCACAAGTAATGAATACTGTGAAGTTTCTCCTAATCATACTAGTGTTACTAGTAAACAATGCTTAATATTGGGCTTAATAATTATGCATCGGGTTTACAATTTATTCCTAGTAAGCGTAATGAGTTGGAATTTACAGTGTGCATTGACCACCGATCTGTGGCTCTTCACACCGGATACTCTCCAATATCAAAGAAAAGGGGTTTTGTAATCGTCTGTCTGTTTTGTCTTTGGCCATGTTTTTTTTACTCACTATAGACTTTTTAACCTTCTGAGACCCAAAGGTATTTTAGGTCATTTGTGTTTGCCCTTTAACGCCATTAAAACACCCCCTTTCAATGTACCCTTCAACTTTCATTTTGTTTCAGGACAACCTGGACTTTCATAATAAGCATGTTGTACTTGGTTTCAAAGGATATAAAAGGGTCAGGGTTAGGGTTATGCTTTGATTACGTCATCTCGTTGCTTAGAAGAAGAAGATAATAATATAGTGCCTTTGACAGACATGCTCACAAAGGGCTTTTAATTTTTCTACATGATTTTACATTCACTCCAGACTCGGTGGTGGTAAGCTACGTTTGTAGCTTCAGTTTCCCCTGGGGGAGACTGACAGAAGCGCTGTCGCGACTGCACACATCTGCGCCAACGGTCCCTCTGACCGCCTCCTTACATTCACACACACACATCATTCATCCTGGCCTATTGTACATGTTTTTAGTGGTAGGGGAAATCTAACTTTAGAACCTACACTCGATAAGAGAATCAATAAGAGAAATGATCAATGGCACCGATAACAACATATCCATCCCTAATGGGGATTGTCGTTTCTATGTTGTTTGGGGGTCGCCACAAAACAAAATGTAGAACCCCTGTTGAAATCAAAAGAAGCGCGTGTGTGCGTGGCTAGAGGAGTCAGACTGCTACTTTCACATGTTCAGTACATATTCCTCCTGCTGAATCTTGTCAACATCTCTCACCTGCTCCCTCTGATTGACTCCTTAGCAGTATCATCACGCCATCCGCATTTAAATCTGCAGCATAACTCAGTGTTATCAGTCACCTTGAGTCTCTCTCTAAAACCAAAAAATCAGGTTAGAAATCTAGGAGTAATCATGGACTCAGACCTGAACTTAAACAGCCACATCAAAGCAATAACATCATCAGCTTTTTACCATCTGAAAAACATTAAGATCAGAGGAATCGTGTCAAAACCAGACTTGGAGACACTCATCCATGCATTTGTCTCCAGCAGGTTAGACTACTGTAACGGCTGCTCACTGGCCTTTCTAAACGAGCTGTTAGAGCTGCAGAACATCCAGAACGCTGCTGCTCGAGTCCTGACAAGAACCAGGAAATACGACCATATTAGTCCAGTGCTCCGGTCTCTGCACTGGCTTCCTGTCACTCAGAGAATAGAATTTAAAACAGCTCTGCTTGTGTACAAGTCGTTTCATGGTTTAGCACCAAAGTCCATCTCTGACATGTTAGAGCCGTATGAACCATCTCGGGCCCTGAGAACTTCAGGGAGGGGTCTCCTGGTGGTTCCCAGAGTCAATAATAAACACGGTGAAGCTGCGTTTCAGTTTCATGCAGCTAAAATCTGGAACAGTCTTCATGAGGATGTGAGACAGGCCTCAACTCTGACAATGTTCAAATCCAGGCTGAAAACAGCTCTTTTTACCCGAGCATATGAAAACTGAAAGTATTTTATCTGCACTCTTGCCTTTTACTGTAATTGATGATTTATTTATTAATTTGATCTATTTTCTTGTAATTTTGTGTGAAGCACTTTGAATTGCCTTGTGTATGAATTGTGCTCTACTAATAAACTTGCCTTGCCTTGATAACGGCCATGACGGGTTTCAATGTTCCCTGTGCAATTAGGCCTCAACATCACCTAAAGTCATTATTTCATATTTGTTTAGAGCGAAAATGGAGTTTACTAATCACTAATCTAAGTAGACGACGTGCTAAAGCTAAGAAAGACCCAGGGCCTTTTGGGAGCGATAAAGTAATTTACTTTCATAATCTGTTGTTGTTAACGAATGAAGCGATCCAGAGGCTTTGATTGTGTCTATTGTCGTAGCAATAACAGAATGGTGCTGCTGGAAAAAGCCGACATTGGCGACAAGATTTAGATTGCCATGAAACCAAATCACCTCCTAATCACCCAGAACGAGCATTAGTATGGATCGGAAGGTCTAGAATGATCCTTTATTCACACTGTTTTCAGGACCCCATTGTCTTGGTATAATAGTAGTAAAAGTTCATTCACAATGTCTCAGTGTTGATCATTGTAAAGCACACACCTTCCTACTGCAAGCTGTGTAACCCAAATACAGCTCAAAACCTCTTACCATCCGTCTTAACCGAGTGCATTTTCTCCAGTTCGGCTTTACCCAAATTTAAAAGCTCTTAACTGGAGCTTACAGCCTATGGGCCAGTGTAAAGCCTCACTTGACCTACAAAACTACTTTTTTTGTTTGTTTTTTTGCTCTTTTGTGGCTTTTTTAATGTACCTTTTTTGACACTTTTTTTTTTGGTTGCATTTTCATCCCTGTTTTTTTCTCGCTTTTGTCGCTATTTGGACTATTTTGAGTTCAGATCTGGGTAATGCCAAACTGGAGAAAATCTACTGGTTCAGGTGCGGGGCTAGGTAGTGAAATCAACTTTATTTATGGAACCATTAGACCACTAGCGCCCTCTCCTGGACACATAACCAATCAAAACAAAGCTGTCTGAAGTTCAGAGGCCTGGGAAAAGCACATTACAGTTGGTGCCTTCAGTGTGAGGGATAGTGGTGGGGCTAAGACGGCAAGTACCTGGAGTTTGGAAAGACTCATTTCACATGTGAGAGTCATGCGAGCGAACATATGGCCCGGACCATCAGGAGCCAAATAAACATGAGGGACACAAATAAACAGTGGGGGAAAGACGTCACATGAGTGTGATGATGCCACGGTGTGAGCTGGATGTTCAAGTGATGTGCAGCGACATTGACTTGCCCAAATGTTTATTTGCACAGGGGTGTCACCATTGATTTGTAAATATCGAACATGTGTAAATATCGAACAATTTGACGTTTCGGAGGTTCTGACCCGACAAAGAGCTGTAGCACAATCGCACTGACACACGAGGAGCGGCACAACAACCTCGACCTCAATCTTGGCGAGAGGAAGATTAGGCTCATTATCGGGCTTAAAGTCTCATGTCCCCAGCTTTTACTTTAAGACAAACGCTCCGATGTCAGTTATGAACCTTACTCTTCAAAATGACACTTTTTTGTTTCTCTTTATGATAATTTCTTTGGAAATGTTTGTATTTTTACATTAACGTAATAGACACAAGCACCACCAAGGCTGGCTATTATAACTGCTCCATGTAGTTATAATAGTACTGACTACGCAGAATTGTTTCTATATATTTTTTCAGCTCTGAAAATGGAGGAAACACGCTGTGCCTCATTACTTTCTAAGGGAGGACATCGGGACCATGTCTGGTATGAACGGTTGCTATGAGGTATGTGTTAGAGCAGGGGTCGGCGACCCGCGGCTCCGGAGCCGCATGTGGCTCTTTAGCCTCCCTGTAGTGGCTCTTTGTCCCACTGGAGCAGCCACGAGTACATGCCCAAATTGGGAGCTGGCACAATGAAAATACATTTTTGAGAAATAGTTCGAAAGCATAGAGTAAACTACGATCTGACCTCTCTTTTGGCTCAGCCCCGCTGTCATTCCTCCCAGTCTAACGGACTGGGCCGACCTGCACCAGCCCAGTCCGTGCTTTACATGTGCTTTGTGCACCACTCTCATTCATCAGCCGCTTCCACCGAATGAGCCAACACAACTGTAGTCTCTTTGAGAGTAAACAGATAATAAATACTGTATCCTTCATAAACCTATTAGGACTGGAGGTGTCTAAAACCTCTAAGAGGTGTGTAAAATGACGCTCAAATCGATATCAGGAGGATGCAAACGTCAATCTAAAATGCTCACCATTTACCTTCTAAAACGCTCACATTTACCTTCTAAAACGCTCACCATTTACCTTCTAAAACGCTCACCGTTTACCTTCTAAAACGCTCATATTTACCTTCTAAAACGCTCACCGTTTACCTTCTAAAACGCTCACCGTTTACCTTCTAAAACGCTCACATTTACCTTCTAAAACGCTCGCCGTTTACCTTCTAAAACGCTCGCCGTTTACCTTCTAAAACGCTCACCGTTTACCTTCTAAAACGCTCACCGTTTACCTTCTAAAACACTCACATTTACCGTCTAAAACGCTCACATTTACCTTCTAAAACGCTCACCGTTTACCTTCTAAAACGCTCACCGTTTACCTTCTAAAACGCTCACCGTTTACCTTCTAAAACGCTCACCGTTTACCTTCTAAAACGCTCACCGTTTACCTTCTAAAACGCTCACATTTACCTTCTAAAACGCTCACCGTTTACCGTCTAAAACGCTCACCGTTTACCGTCTAAAACGCTCACCGTTTACCTTCTAAAACACTCGCCGTTTACCTTCTAAAACGCTCGCCGTTTACCTTCTAAAACGCTCACCGTTTACCGTCTAAAACGCTTACCGTTTACCTTCTAAAACGCTCGCCGTTGACCGTCTAAAACGCTCGCCGTTTATCTTCTAAAACGCTCACCGTTTACCGTCTAAAACGCTCACCGTTTACCTTCTAAAACGCTCACCGTTTACCTTCTAAAACGCTCACCGTTTACCTTCTAAAACGCTCGCCGTTTACCTTCTAAAACGCTCACCGTTTACCTTCTAAAACGCTCGCCGTTTACCTTCTAAAGCGCTCGCCGTTTACCTTCTAAAACGCTCGCCGTTTACCTTCTAAAACGCTCACCGTTAACCTTCTAAAACGCTCACCGTTTACCTTCTAAAACCCTCGCCGTTTACCTTCTAAAACGCTCGCCGTTTACCTTCTAAAACGCTCGCCGTTTACCGTCTAAAACGCTCGCCGTTTACCTTCTAAAACGCTCGCCGTTTACCTTCTAAAACGCTCGCCGTTGACCTTCTAAAACGCTCACCGTTTACCTTCTAAAACGCTCACCGTTTACCGTCTAAAACGCTCGCCATTTACCTTCTAAAACGCTCACCGTTTACCTTCTAAAACGCTCGCCGTTTACCTTCTAAAACGCTCGCCGTTTACCTTCTAAAACGCTCGCCGTTTACCTTCTAAAACCCTCGCCGTTTACCTTCTAAAACCCTCGCCGTTTACCTTCTAAAACGCTCACCGTTTACCTTCTAAAACGCTCGCCGTTTACCTTCTAAAACGCTCGCCGTTTACCGTCTAAAAGGCTCGCCGTTTACCGTCAAAAACGCTCGCCGTTTACCTTCTAAAACGCTCACCGTTTACCTTCTAAAACGCTCGCCGTTTACCGTCTAAAACGCTCGCCGTTTACCTTCTAAAGCGCTCACCGTTTACCTTCTAAAACGCTCACATTTACCTTCTAAAACGCTCACCGTTTACCGTCTAAAACGCTCACCGTTTACCGTCTAAAACGCTCGCCGTTTACCTTCTAAAACGCTCGCCGTTTACCGTCTAAAACGCTCGCCGTTTACCTTCTAAAGCGCTCACCGTTTACCTTCTAAAACGCTCACCGTTTACCTTCTAAAGCGCTCACCGTTTACCGTCTAAAGCGCTCACCGTTTACCTTCTAAAGCGCTCACCGTTTACCTTCTAAAACGCTCGCCGTTTATCTTCTAAAACGCTCACCGTTTACCGTCTAAAGTGCTCGCCGTTTACCTTCTAAAACGCTCGCCGTTTACCGTCTAAAGCGCTCGCCGTTTACCTTCTAAAACGCTCACCGTTTACCTTCTAAAACGCTCACCGTTTACCTTCTAAAACGCTCGCCGTTTACCGTCTAAAACGCTCGCCGTTTACCTTCTAAAACGCTCACCGTTTACCTTCTAAAACGCTCGCCGTTTACCGTCTAAAACGCTCACTGTTTACCGTCTAAAACGCTCACCGTTTACCTTCTAAAACGCTCACTGTTTACCTTCTAAAACGCTCACCGTTTACCTTCTAAAACGCTCACCGTTTACCTTCTAAAACGCTCGCCGTTTACCTTCTAAAACGCTCACCGTTTACCGTCTAAAACGCTCGCCATTTACCTTCTAAAACGCTCACCGTTTACCTTCTAAAACGCTCGCCGTTTACCGTCTAAAACGCTCGCCATTTACCATCTAAAACGCTCGCCGTTTACCTTCTAAAACCCTCGCCGTTTACCTTCTAAAACCCTCACCGTTTACCTTCTAAAACGCTCACCGTTTACCTTCTAAAACGCTCGCCGTTTACCTTCTAAAACCCTCGCCGTTTACCTTCTAAAACGCTCACCGTTTACCTTCTAAAACCCTCGCCGTTTACCTTCTAAAACGCTCACCGTTTACCGTCTAAAACGCTCGCCGTTTACCTTCTAAAACGCTCACCGTTTACCTTCTAAAACGCTCGCCGTTTACCTTCTAAAACGCTCACCGTTTACCTTCTAACACGCTCACCGTTTACCGTCTAAAACGCTCGCCGTTTACCGTCTAAAACGCTCGCCATTTACCTTCAAAAACGCTCACCGTTTACCTTCTAAAACGCTCGCCGTTTACCGTCTAAAACGCTCGCCATTTACCATCTAAAACGCTCGCCGTTTACCTTCTAAAACCCTCGCCGTTTACCTTCTAAAACCCTCGCCGTTTACCTTCTAAAACGCTCACAGTTTACCTTCTAAAACGCTCGCCATTTACCTTCTAAAACGCTCGCCGTTTACCTTCTAAAACGCTCGCCGTTTACCTTCTAAAACGCTCACCGTTTACCTTCTAAAACGCTCGCCGTTTACCTTCTAAAACGCTCACCGTTTACCTTCTAAAACGCTCGCCGTTTACCTTCTAAAACCCTCGCCGTTTACCTTCTAAAACGCTCACCGTTTACCTTCTAAAACCCTCGCCGTTTACCTTCTAAAACGCTCACCGTTTACCTTCTAAAACGCTCGCCGTTTACCTTCTAAAACGCTCACCGTTTACCTTCTAAAACGCTCGCCGTTTACCGTCTAAAACGCTCGCCGTTTACCGTCTAAAACGCTCGCCGTTTACCTTCTAAAACGCTCGCCGTTTACCTTCTAAAACGCTTGCCGTTTACCGTCTAAAACGCTCACTGTTTACCTTCTAAAACGCTCACATTTACCTTCTAAAACGCTCGCCGTTTACCTTCTAAAACGCTCGCCGTTTACCTTCAAAAACGCTCACCGTTTACCTTCAAAAACGCTCGCCGTTTACCGTCTAAAACGCTCACCGTTTACCGTCTAAAACGCTCGCCGTTTATGCTGCGTTTACACATAAGCACGATGCGTTACGAATGTCATTTTTCCGTCATTCGTGACGTTCGTGACGTGACTTAACACATCTCAATGGGATTCTTAACAGAACGCATCAGTTCGTGACATTCGTGATGTTCGTGGAGAAAGTTTTTGTCTGTCAAAAAATCTTCCACGAATGTCACGAATCCCCCTCTGTTCGTGGAGTTCGCAACGGAGCGTGTCCTTTCGTGAGGAGTAGTGGCGTTTCGTAATTCAGCGTGAGAGCATTCGTAGATCATTCGTGGAGCAGAATCACTGTTTTCACGCTCAAAATGGACAGAAACACACGCTACGCCGAAAAGTAAATGTTGGTACCTGCAGTAGCTATGCCAAGGAAAAGTGTCAATCCGGCCAATCCGCGCTCCAAGTCACGGACAGCACCTGCCACTGCTGCTCCGCGGACTGAAAGTGTTCCTCCTTTCTTCCTCCTGGGGTCGTACCTGATGTTCGGGAGTTGGAGCCAGAAGAGCCCAATGACTCAGGGGAGAGCACGTCCTCTGCTCCGCCTCCAACCCGGCGGAAGAAGATCACTCCACTTTCGCCCAATTCTTGACAGATTTCGGACAGAACGCGAATATTCCTAGTGACCCCGTTTTTAGTCTTACACAGAGGCTGTAAGATCCTCGGCAAAGTGACGCTGTTTTCTGGATCCCTTCATGTATCCAACCTTCACACAGATCTCTCGTATATACCTAAAGTATATCCATGTTAGATTAACATGTGTGGAGTTAGTTGTGATCTTGGGGTCTCAGACGGCTTCACTGAACCACTGTGGGAGAGCCTCTAGTGTAAGATGAAGCATTTTCATCATCAAGACCGACCGACAGCTTCGAGTTTATCTACAGGATTTCACCAAGAGCACATTCTCTTTTTACACATTTGCGTCATTCATTTCTTATGGCACTTACAGCCGTTTTATTTTTGCTTTGTCATTTGTATTATTCCCTTTATGTGGATTATTCTGCTTCTATGTATGTTTTTATGTGTACTGTATTTGTAGTTGTTATTATTGTTACATTGTTATTTTTGTCCCCTCCTGGAACCACCACCTTAACGTGGTGGAGGGGTTTAAGCACCTGAATGATCCTAAGGGCTCTGTTGTCGGGGGCTTCGTGCCCCTGTAGGGTCTCCCATGGCAAACAGGTCCTAGGTGACGGGACAGACAACGGCCTGAATTGCACACTAGATGCTGCTCCATCCACCTGATGGAGGTCATTTAGTAATATCTCAGAGTCAAGCAAAAAGTTCTCTTCAATATGGGGATGTAGCTCAGTGGTAGAGCGCATGCTTTGCATGTATGATGTCCTGGGTTCAATCCCTGGGTTCAAATCCTGCCGACAACAGTGTACCTTCAAGATATGAAGGTGTTTATAGTACACCTTTGGATTTGTGTACATCTTCAGGAATTTTTCCTGCAAATGTTTAGGGTCTATAAAAAACACTTTGTAAACAATGATTTGGAAACAGACTGTTTGCTAAAAGATGTATTTATTTAATCGTTAAACTCATCTGAAATGGCAGTGGTGGGATTCGAACCCACGCCTCCAGTGGAGACTGCGACCTGAGCGCTAGCCGCCGGATACTCGTCCATCAACAACTTCAACATGGTGGGCGTGAAAACCAATCGAGTTGCAAAGCTTCAACATTTACAGCCAATCAGTCTCGTCCATTATTCCCCTCTACAACATTTGACCAATCAGAGCGAAGATAATTTTGAGCGACTTCATTTTTCAGCCAATCACAGAAAATGGCCAAGACTCGCTTACTCATTTCATTTGCTATCACGGAGAGTTGACAGTGATCCAGCATATCCAAGTTTTAGCAGCGATCAGGTAAGAATGTTAATGCCTTTCCTTTTATATTACCATAGTCATCCATTTTAGTCCTATAAATAGTTATAGTGTAGTTACGTGTTATAAGCTAAACGCTACGTAGCTTAGCATTCATTGCTCATTTGCTTGTGTGGCGCCTTTTACAGTCATTTATAACGTTATATCTGCTGCTGAAGAGATCGGGATCAATACAATTGTATCTTTACTATTAGACGTGTGTGCTGTTTTTACATAACTGAGCTGACGTAAGTGTTAACAGTGCTTCAAAAGCGGCGATCACCGCGGTTAGCGGACTGGCGTTAATGTGTTTGTAGGTGCAGTTCAATAATGTTCAGGATAGGAGTTATATGCATTTATTTCAACATATATCGAGCATCAATAGTAGTTTATCTACAGACATTTTGTTCTTAATCTGTCTGTTGGATCTCCTTATTACAGTACTTTATAGCAGAAAAAACAAAGAATACATAATTTATATGAATGTGTTTGTGAACATTTAATTTGTTTGTTTATTTGTTTATTTGTTTATTTGAGCAATACACATTGTGCTCAAAAGGAGTGGGCTGAAGCAAAAAGCTTATGAGCCCCCACCCCCAAGTGCAATAAAATAAAAAAAAGAACATTTCAAAACATTTCAAGCAGCTACATTCATACAGACCAACTTACAACAAACAACAAAAATATATTAACTCTTTATATAATTAATTGAAACAACGCACAGCTACAACAACAATCTAGTTTCATATACGATGTCTAGAACAAAGCAAGTAAAAAAAAAAAATGTGTTACTTAATATATTGCTTGCATATTTTTACCCGTGATTACATAGTTACTTTTATGGTATAAAGGTACATTAATAGATATTATAATCTGAGATCTTGATACTTTCCAGTTGTCATTACCATTCTCAGTATAATTTTAATTTGGGTTTAATTATCATCATCATTATTATATATTTATTTAATTGAGTTATATGTGAAGTATGCTGTAGCCCTGCATAGTGTGGTGCATTAAAAAGCCAGAGAGTGAGCCAGTTGAAGAGGGCAGTAACTCCCCTTCAACAAACCCCCTAACAGCTGATTTGTAGATGATGTTCCTATGCTGAGTGGTGCATTAAAAGACAAGGTTTTGAGCCCGTTGGGAGGATTCCTCTCAGCAGATCCATAACCTGCCAACCCTAATTCTCCGTTTGTGAATTTGAGCAATAGAATGACAACCGTTCCAAGCAGCAACACTCTTCCTTGATTATAGAGGAAAAATACACATAATCCATCCTACTGCTCCCCCTAGTGGCAACACATTTCTTCTTGTCTGTATATTTCAAAAGTCTTTTGTTTGTATTTAAATTTGAACAGGTTGATGTTTGGACATCGTTTCAAATCCATCTCCAGTTTATTCCACAATTGTACACCATTAACTGTTGGACTAAAACTTTTCAAAGTTGTGCTATGTTTCTGAATCCTAAAGTTTAATTCATCACGTAATTCATAACGACCAGTACGTTCTTGGAACCTTCTTTGTATTTGGTTTGGTAACAATTTATACCTTGCTTTGTATAACATTTGTACAGTTTGGAACTCAACAATGTCACAAAACTTCATGATCTTTGATTTGAAAAATAATGAGTTTGTGTGGTCCAAAAACCCAACTTTATGAATTACTCGGAGAGCTCTTTTTTGCAACAATATTATTGGTTTAACTGTGTTTTTATAAGTACTACCCCAAACCACAGTACAATAATATAAGTAGGGCAAAATCAGAGAACAGTATAAGGTATGTAGAGCTTTGATGTTTAAAATGTGCTTTGCTTTTGCTATTACTGAAATGCTTCTAGAAATTTTCGTAGATATATATTTAATGTGAGATTTCCAAGTAATTCTGTCATCAATAATCACACCAAGGAATTTGATTTCATGCACTTGCTCGATAACAACACCCTCTATCTGAATTGCTTCCTGAGCATTGCAATTACAGTTGCCAAATATCATCATTTTGCTTTTACTCAGATTTAAAGATAATTTATTTTGTTTGAACCACTTATTGACACTTTTGAGTTCCAAGTTAACAATCCGACACAGCTGTTGCAAGTCGTCTCCTGATGCAAAAATATTTGTATCGTCAGCAAACAAGATAAATTTAAGTATTTCAGACGTTTTACAAATGTCGTTAATATACATATTAAACAATTTTGGGCCCAGAATAGAACCTTGAGGTAAACCACAGACAATTTGTCGACAACTCGACTGATAATCACCGATTTTCACACATTGTTTTCTATTTTTTAAGTAACTGGTGACCCACTGTAGAGCTACCCCCCTAATCCCATAATGTTCTAGTTTATTAATTAATATATCATAGTTTATTGTATCAAACGCTTTACTCAGGTCAATAAATAACCCTATTGCACATTTCTTGTTATCTACAGCATTAGTTATTTCTTCAGTTATATCAAAGAGCGCGTGTGAGGTTGAGTGATTGTTCCTGAAACCAAACTGATTGTCCGAGAGTAAATTACACTTTTCGATAAAGCCGTCAAGTCTAGAGTTAAAAACCTTTTCTAAGATTTTAGAGAATTGCGGTAAAAGGGAAACAGGTCTGTAGTTTGTAAAGAGATGTTTATCTCCTGCCTTGAACAGAGGAATCACTTTTGCTACTTTCATACTGTCAGGAAATTGTCCAGTTTGCAACGATAAGTTACAAATGTAAGTTAACGGCTTAGAGATACTTTCAATAACAGTTTTTAAAGTTTTCATGTCCATGTCATGGTAATCGGTCGAAGTTTTATTTTTACACCCTTTAACAATGTCCAGTATCTCCTTTTCCTCCACAGGTTTGAGGAACAGGGACATAGGATTTGTGTCTATCAGTTCACAATTATAGTTCTCAACGTTTGCAATTTTTGCAGCAAGGTTCGGTCCAACATCTACAAAGAATTTATTAAATGTTTCGACGACTTCATTCATATTATTTAAAGTGTTATCCTCATCTTTGAAATATTTTGGATAATTAATCGTTCTTGGTTTATTTCTAATTATACTATTTAAGATGTTCCATAAACCTTTAATATTATTCTTATTGCTATCTAACAATGTATTATAATAATCCTGTTTACATTTTCTAATGATACCTGTCAGTTTATTTTTATATTTCTTATATTTATCCTCAGCTTCTTTTGTTTTGTTATTTATAAAGTTTTTGTAAAGATTATTTTTTTTCTTGCAAGCATTTAGTAAACCTTTAGACATCCATGGTGTTTCTTTACACTTTCTGTTTTTACTGTATTTCTTCATTGGGCAGTTTTTGTCGTATACCTTTTGAAATACTTGCGTAAACTCATCATATGCCATATTCGTGTCATTCTCTCTGTACACAATACTCCAGTCTTGAGCTAAAAGCTCCTTTTTAAATGCATCAATAGTTTTCTCTGTTTTTACCCTTCTAAACCAATACTTGTTTTCCTCTTCATCTTTTACATATCCATTTTTATACATAACGAAAACTGGAAGGTGATCACTAATATCATTTATCATTAACCCGCTGACTGTATCACTTTCAATTTCATTTGAGAAAATGTTATCAATCAAGGTTGCACTATGGGTTGTAATTCTACTAGGTTTGGTTATTAGAGGAAACAGACCTATACTGAATAAAGTATTTATAAATTCGTCCGTCTTTTTATGTTTATATGGGTTTAAAAGATCGATGTTGAGGTCTCCCCCCACAAACATGACTTTATGACTTAATCCTGAAAAGTGCTCCTCCATCCACTTAGAAAAAACATCTATATCAGAGCCAGGTGTTCTATAGATAGAACTCACAATAATATTTTTCTTTTTTTGCCTTGTAATTTCAACAGTAATGCATTCAAGTGTATCATCCACCACCATTGTCTTATTTTCCATTACTTTGTAACTATAGTTGGAGTCTATAAACATAGCTACGCCCCCTCCATGCTTGTTCCTTCTGTTCATACTTATAAATTCATAACCCTCAATAGAAAACTCAAATTCTCTGTCATTATTGATCCATGTTTCTGTGATTAAAATGACACTGAATGGTGTGGAAAACTGTTTTAAGAAGCTTTTGATGTGGTCAAAGTTTGCATAGAGGCTTCGACTATTGAAGTGGATTACAGTGAATGCCTTAATGTTCTTAAGTTTACTATTGTACAGATCCTCTGTGTAGTATTGACAGTCATTGGTAGCTCTAGAAAAGAAGTTATTTTCCGGGTCGATGTCGATCTCAGTGTTCTGTAGGTCGTACTGAGAGAATGTAAAATCCTGGGAGTTTGCTTCAGCAATTCTCCTTATTGAAAAATCCAAGTCGGTGCTTCCTATAGAACTGTATGTATTACTAGACATGTGAGATTATGTGCTTTTACATACCAAAATCCATACGTTTTTCTCGGTGTTTATACTGGATGTGGTGTACTGCTGCGTGGACGTATAATGAGTTTGTCATATCGCAAGAAGGCGATCTCCCCCCTTTCTCGTGCAGCTCTCAGCTCCGGCATCAGTTCTTTGCGTTTTCTTTTTATTGATTCGGTGTAGTCCTCGTTTATGAAGATTTTTGTTCCTTTAAGTCGTTTGGCGCGCTGCAAGATTTCCTCGCGATCCTTCCACCTCAGTAGTCTGGCGATGATGGGTCTCGGCCAGTCTCTCCCTCCGCCGGGTTTCCCTACGCGGTGAGCCCTCTCCACCTCCACCGCGTGATTTAGCTGTAGCTTCTCCTTCAGTATTTCTGGGAATCGAACCCGGGTCAACTGCTTGGAAGGCAGCTATGCTCACCGCTATACCACCATCGCAAAGCCATTGAAACATTTTTACAGTGCATGTCGATTGGCATACGTATATTGAGTTTGTGTGGGATTAGAACGGCGAAATGCTGCCTTTTGGTCAAAGTTTCAGTGGGCTTTGAAAGGAAATCCTAAAGCAGCAAGTAAAGTCCAGGGGTCTCATTTATAAAACTTTCTGTGAGAATCTGCCTATAAGAGCACGTACGAGCAAAACCCAAACTCCACGTACGGAGAAAAAACAAGGGATTTATGAAACCCTCCGTACGTGCAGCACCACGTAATCTCCCCTTCACTGATTCCACCTGCAGCAGAAATGTGCGCATATGACCCCTCCCCACGTCACGCCCCCATGTCACCATATAAGGACACGCAAAGTAACTTATGAATGAGATTGACCTAAACTTGAGGCGATAATGAGAGGGTTTTACCGAGAGGGAGGGGCCACATGCCGCAGCAGTGACAGCAGAGGCCGGGTGGATCTTTACTGACATGTACCGCTGTTTCTCTGATCACAAGTAACCTTTTGGCAGAGTGCAGTGTCTCATCAATAACACTTTTGGAAATACACTTTTAGAACGTAAAGAAGAGCCTTTTAGACGCTGATTGTGAAATATTCCTGTGCCATTCACGGAGCTCAAATTTCCTGAAACTACAGAATCAGCTTTTAATCACTCAGATATTATTTCTTGAAATTTATAAATGAGACCCCAGGCCCATTAGCCATAGTAAGAACTTTAGTTTATGTCTATTTTGCCTCGCCGTTTTCAATCAAATATTCCCATACCGGGACTTGAACCCGGGCCGCCTGGGTGAAAACCAGGAATCCTTACCACTAGACCATATGGGAGAAGCAGTATACAGGCTTTAATACATTCCACACATCATGAGCCATATCAACAAGTACATGTTTCCTGTTGAAAGGGCGTTTTCTCCAAAAAGTTCAATCCTTGGCCCTGCCGCTCAGAAAGCAACTTCACACTACTCGGCACTAGTTATGTTTCCCTCACATTTTCTCTGTGATGCTGGTCAATTCTGCAGTTGAAATTGCAGAGGCACATACCCAACCAGAAGGTTGTTTTAATGATTGCAAAGCATTTTAGAGCACATTAGCAGAGGTACTGTGGCCGAGCGGTGTAAGGCAGTGATTCCCAAACTTTTTGTACCCAAGGAACACCAAAGGACAAGTAAAAATCTGAAGGCACACCTATTGTGCAAAATAGCCTTTATAACACGTGTTATCACTCATATCATGAACAATATCTGTAAATGTCCATAATTATTTACTAATGCCAAATAAAATGTGACAAAGACAACTATATTACTCATATTTATTAACAAAATATTTAAAAACATTTATTTGAATGGATGTTTGGCAAGTGCCTCTTCAGCTTGCTTGGAACCATGTTAGCATTAGCTAACTTCTCCCGACAGAGGACGCACTCGGGCTGAGGACTGTTCACATCCCCGGTCCAACTGAAGCCATAAGACAGATAACTTTCATGATACCTTCTGCTCTTTTCTTTGGGTGGTGGGTTGTCGGCAGGCTCTGCACTAGTGGTTGGTGGTTTGCTCTGCACAAGAAAGCGCTTCATTTTCTCTCTCGCTGTTTCTCTGTTTTAATGTTGTCCTACAGCCTTTGTCTTATAATTCCTGCCTGCGCAACCGCGGGAACAGCGAAATATTGCGTTCTCTTTTTTTTTTTCTTAAAGAATTGTTGTTAGGTATAGAGTTCTGTATTATTAAATGAGTGCATACAAAGTACTGATATAGTAAATTAAAAAAATATCATTTTTGTGTAGTTGTATATTGCAATAATATTGTATGGTCACAAAATCCCACGGCACACTAGGACTTGCCTCACGGCACACCAGTGTGCCGCGCAGTCACGGCGCCAGCTCAGTACAGAAGGGGGGGCGGCTGAAAACCAAGGGGGGGCGACGATGTTAAGGTCAGCACACCCTACACGATTTTTATGCCCGATTTTGATACAATTCTCAGTCGCGCCGAGTCTTCCCGAGTCGTGTTTATAGTCACACATAGTCGTGTCTTGTAGTGTGTTTGTTAGGGGGGGGGGGTCACGACTGGACTCGCGTTTGAATCGTGTCGTGTGGGCAGCAGTCAGACGCAACTGGACTACAGTCGCAGGAAATCAAACATGTTTGATTTTTTAAGCCCGATTTTGGACGCACAGGAGAAACGTGGGTGATTTTACCGTCCCCGAAGTGAACACACAGAAAGCGAAATAAAGTGAAATAAAGACGGAAAAACACCGCCGCGCCTCCCTCGTCATTTCTGTCAAAACAGCGGCACAAACGGCTCATTTCATGGCCACAGCGATTCCCACACGAACAGCACAACTTTATATCACCAAACGTTCACGAGAACCACCTTTTCAAGCAACATTTCAACCACGAACAGAGTTTAGCGGCACTTACTGAGTTTGGAGACGAACTGTTCAGCTTCACCTCGTCGCTAGCGGCTCGCCTCTCCGCTTTCTCCGCCGTCTCCTCCATCTTGGAGCGCGTCTCATTTTCTTATTAAATCCACTGAAATACGTCCCGTTTCTTCGTGTCGCCGACTTTTATCTCCATTTGACAGAACTATAGCCAAGTTGAAGGCCTCGTAGCAGTAGTAGCCTTGCACTGCGATGTTGTGACACTGTTGACACCCCTGACCAATGAGGGACACGCATATGTTTTCCCACGCTCACAAACACAGGCCTATCTTTGCGGATTTGGAGTCAGTTTTTGAAACCGGAGGAGAAATGAAGTGGTGGAGACACAGACGTGCTGTGTTATAAACATCAGCTGTTTGTGTAGTGTGTGCATAGTCTGAGAAAACTGCACACAGGCTGCAGGGACGCCGATAGTGTAGTTTGTCGCTTTTCAGCCATTTGCGAATGTTCATTTTGAACAGAAAATATAGCTGCTGGCTACAGGCTACTCCTTATTGCGGGATGATGCACTGATGACATAGTAAGGAGGTGCGTGATGGGTTCAAGGACCACTGGAAACTCTGAATTTTAATTTCCAAAACTGTTTATTAGAGTCAGTGCAGTTTCTTCCAAGTTTTGGATTGTTTTGAACACATCATAGACTGAAAACAATATATAAAAAAATGACTGATTTTGACTGAGGAGGCGGGACAGTCCGCGTGAGGGGGCGACGCCCCCTCACGCCCCCTCTTGACGCCGGGACTGGTGCCGCGGCACACCGTTTGGTAACCACTGGTCTAAGGCGCTGGATTAAGGCTCCAGTCTCTTTGGAGGCGTTGGTTCAAATCCCACCACTGCCATTTCAGATGAGTTTAAAGATTAAATAAATACATCTTTCAGCAAACAGTCTGCTTCCAAAGTGGTTTTTAAAGCCCCAAAACTGTGACTAGAGAATTCCCGAAGATGTACTGTAACCTCATCTTTTCAGCAGAAATTAATATCCTGAAGGTGAATTGAGTACACCGTTGTTGGCAGGATTTGAACCTGCGCGGGGAGACCCCAATGGATTTCTAGTCCATCGCCTTAACCACTCGGCCACAACAACACATTCGTCACAGCACATCCATCGGAACACTGCAAACACAAGAGGGTTAACCTGATCTCAAAATATTACATGACATAAATGCTTTGAGGGTTCCAAAGTTTAGCACCGAGCCAACAAAATCAGAAGCACAGTTGGTATGAGCGTGCATCCGAAACTGTCTGCTCTTTCAGCAGTTGAATTGGTTACATTTTCAATTTTAAAAATGTTTATGATGTTTGAGATAACTTCTTGATTCCCAAGGTCGCTGGTTCAAATCTGGCTCGAAGGAGTGTTTTCCAGTTGGCTCAAAGGCAGACTGAACATTTAAATTTGTCCTTACAGGCAGAGGAAATTCCAACGTAACCCTTTTCTGGGCGGTTTCATTTCAACAAACTAAGGGAAAAGAAAAAGGTTGGTCAAGACAGGCCACTCCTATCGCTCAATTTGTAACAACAAAACAAAATTGTAGATTTCAGCCAGTGCTCTACCTAAAGGGGATGCAAGCCGGTCATTCTACACTCAGGGGCGAAAAAGGACGATCCTATTACACAGTTCTGGTTTATTACTTAATATCATACTTTTGGCAGACCATTATTGCTTTTACTGCCTTTTTATGCTCAGAGTACTTTGCTGTACTAATATATTGTTCTATATCCTTTTTAAACACTAAAAAGAGAGGTTTTGAGTTAGAGTATTTGGCCCTATGAATATGAAATTTCGCGAGAATAATAATGAGATTGATCATAAAAACCTCACTGTGGGAGTTTTTTTCCGCTTGGTAGCCAAATATGACATATTTGTAATAAAGCACAACCGAACAGTAATGTTTGTATGTCTTTAATTTGAGTTTTTCGCAATATCTATGCCAGTGTGTTTGAATCAAATAGTGCTTTGTGTGCTTCAGTGCTATTGAAACTGACAGGATGATAGTGACAAAAACAAAATTCTTGTAAAGCAGTTGCAAAGCATCTGCAAAATGTAACACTATGACAATAAAACCTTCCTGGTTACAAGAGGAGTTTGTGTTTACAGGCATTGATGAGTTCGCATTGAGGCACAACTTTGACAAAGTTTTTTTGGCAGCTGTTCAGAAGCAAAAGTCTGCTTGTTCACAGAGGATGGCTTCTGTCCATTTGTCTAAAATGCTTCCAAGGACGCATTAGGCTGCAAGCCACCCCAGATGGGACTTGAACTCACAATCCCTGCCAGTGCCTTATCCATTAGGCCACTGGGGCTACCCAAGATGGTGCATGATTAAAATTCGGAAAATGCATATTTATGTCAGGAGTCAGAAAGACACATTTCTTGGGTTTGGCTTCAATTTTGACTTTTGACTCATATCAAAGGTTGGCGACAGTGAGTAATGTGTGTCCTTACTGTGGCAGTTTGAGGCTCGTTGGTCTAGGGGTATGATTCTTGCTTAGGGTGCGAGAGGTCCATGGATATGTTCAGTATGCTGAGATAAGTCTTTATCACCTGCTAGGCTTATTTTGGTAGAACTGAACACTTGAAAAAGCACTACTGACAAAATGTTTGGCTACCTGCCATATTCAATTTAAAAACACACCGACTGGTCAAAACCGGGCACACATTTAAAGGTAACAGTTGCAGGGTGCTCTTAGGAGTTTAAAAAAACACTTAGAGGTCGAAAGCTTTGGTCTATCAGATTCTGGTTGAAACAATTGCACTGCCAATATCAACGACAGCATTGCTTTTGGGAAACTGATCACTAATGCCGTGACCCAGATTCGAACCAGGGTTGCTGCTGCCACAACGCAGAGTACTAACCTCTATACGATCACGGCTGTGTTGTCTTTGTGGGAATGTATTTGTTTATTGGTTTATTTGGACAGTGCATGTTTATGAACACACCACACCGGAATGTAGCCATGGGTTAATTTGCATCCATTGTCCGACACTGAAACTAAATAAAAAGGCTAGTCGGCAGAAAAGGAGATGCAGCAAATTATAAAAATGCAAAGAGTTCACTTCCATGTTTCAGAAGAGGCCAAACTTTGGATCAGAACTTGAGTGGCCTTGGTGTAGCATTTGAGTTGTAGGATAGAGGAAAGTTAGTGAACGCATGTACTGCAATGTAATTGTATAATGCTTTTCTTTCACATGTATTTAGAGCCCCACTGTTAAGCAGAGCATCAACAAATTGTCAAAATCTCTTGTTGTTCCTCTCCACGGAAATCTTTAGTAAAAGGCGAAAGATTTATGCGATCTGAAGAGAAACAAGAGCACTGGTCTAAAGAGCAGGCCACGGGTTGGGACTTAAGGCCATGCACTGCCCTGTGATGGGTTATCTACCTTTGACCGAAGGGAAGCCAAAGTCATTTGCATGAACCCGGATTTCTATTGCAAGTTTGCTTTTTTCAATTCCCAACCAGTGAGGTTAACTTAAGGAGAGGATACCTTTTAATTGGGGCTCATAAAAGAACTTTGCTGTAGCATTTTTAAAGCCTGACAGAGGAAGGTGGGACATTCAATCTATTTTAATTTAGTGGCAAATAACACGCCAACATCTAAATTTTTTTAATTTTCCTTTTGTCAATGACAATTTCTAGCCTGAAAATACACACGAGCCAGCCAGGAGTTGAACCTAGAATCTTCTGAGCCTTAGTCAGACGCTTTATCCATTGCGCCACTAGTCCCTTTAAAACCTCATGTTAATTAAAATTCCTTCATGTCCTACTTAGAACCTAGCCTTAAATTTTGTTGAGCGATCACGGTTTTCTATAAGACTTTCAAGCATATCCAAACATTTCAGATATTATGGAATGAGTCTTTTTGAATGTATGGCTATTTAGAAATGTGAACAATTGCCATCTATTGATGGCTCAGTTGGTGCAGCAAACAACTTTTTATGTGACTACTTCGTTGTCCTGGACACTACATTACCATGTAATGAGCCCCTCGGCAGATATGCACAGTGGCAGATAGGCAGCAATGGCTGCATTTCAACCAATCAGGGTCAGGTTAACCCTCTTATGTTTGCAGTGTTCCGATGGATGTGCGGTGATGAATGTGTTGTTGTGGCCGAGTGGTTAAGGCGATGGACTAGAAATCCATTGGAACCTCCCCGCGCAGGTTCAAATCCAGCCAACAACGGTGTACTCAATTCACCTTCAAGATATTAATTTCTGTTGAAAAGATCAGGTTACAGTACATCTTCAGGAATTCTCTGGTCACACTTTTGGCCCTGCTGAACAATGTATTTATTTAATCCTTAAACTCATCTGAAATGGCAGTGGTGGGATTTGAACCCACGCATCCAAAGAGACTGGAGCCTTAATCCAGCCCTTTAGTAGTCTCGCCAACCAGACCCCGTTTCTTTACAGAAGAGGGTCTGGCAACGCTCCGTTGGGCGCTTCAAAGGAAGTGACGTTGCGATATGGAACCTACCGACCAATCAGAGCAGCTCCCTGACCGAGCGTCACTTTCTTGCGCTTTTGTTTTGTAGTTTTTCTACACAAGCAACCATTGATGCCATCCTCCGTAGTACACTGAGAAGCTAAGCTACCAACCATGCAAGCGACCACAGCAGAAGAACGTTTTACAGCAGCTCTCTCGTATGTGGTAAATAACTTAAACATATCTTTGAAACCACAACAAGAAGACGCTCTAAAAGCCTTAGTTTTGCATAAACGAGATGTTTGCGCCGTGCTTCCAACTGGATTCGGTAAAAGTTTAATTTACCAGCTGGCTCCTCTCGTTGCAAAACGAACGGACCTGTCCTCAAATCCGTTGGTTGTCGTTGTGTCACCATTGATTGCATTAATGGAACAACAAGTTAAAGAAGCCGACAAACTCGGGTTACGGCAATGCAGCTTGGCGTTCATACTATGGCGGAGATTGTCAGCAGTGCTCCACAGATAATATTTGGAAGTCCAGAATCCTGGCTACTGAATAAAAACTGGCGACATCTCCTCTCCACGCTGAACAATGTTGTCGGGATTGTTGTGGACGAGGTGCACCTGACCTACAAATGGTAAACTAAACCTACTGCAGTATTCGCTTCTAATTAATAGTTTTGCGATTGTACTGAAACCTGTCTCTTTCCTGTAAGGGGACTTGATGAACAGGGGAAAAGTGCCTTTTGAGAGAGCTTCGCCAGGTTGAGTGAATTGCGTTCAATCGTTAAGACAAGTGAGTAGGAACACATATCATTTTGATCTGTCTCGTCAATAATAATAATGGTAATAAGCATTGCTTAATGGTTACTGCGTCAATAAATACATACAAACAGGGGGGCCTAAACATGTGAAAAGATCCCTTTGTCCCTAATATATCTAAATGCTTTCTGTTTAGTCTTTCTTGTTTATATTGTGGTTGCAAGATCCTGAGCCTCACATCAGCATGGCTTGTCTAGCAGAGCAGTGCAGACTTACAAAGTAATCTTAAATAGCATTGATGATGATATTATGTTCATTACAGTACATCATTAATGTAATCCATTTTTTTTCAATTATTCAACTCCGATACAGTCCAACCACTGTTGTGCTTATTTAAATGTAGGTTATACTTTGCTCTTTGTAATACAGAAATTTTTAAACTTAACGTTAAATTGTTGTGTCTTTCTATCTTATAGGTACACCTGTACTTGCTCTCACAGCGTCTGCCGATCTCGAATCAGTCTCCATGGTGAAGAGGCTTCTACTTCTCGATAATGCTGCAACTATCACTGAAAGCCCAAACAGAAGAAACATCAGGCTTGGGCTAAAGCACATTTCTGGAGATTCTTTGGACTGTCTTGACTGGATTGTCCATGTGGTGAAACTAAAAGGTCTCAGTATGTCACCAGTGATAATTTATGGGCGAACCTTAAAAAATGTTGCTAGACTTTTCTCTTATTTAAAGGCTGAACTGGGGGAATGTGCATGGGTTGGCAAGGATCCTGAGAGGAGAGCAGAAAACTTGCTCATTGGAATGTTTCATAGTAAAACACTTGAGGACAATAAGAAAGAGTCATATCATCGTTAAGTGGTGAGGGCAACTGCAGAGTTGTCGTTGCAACAACTGCCCTGGGAATGGGGTTAAACTTCCCAAAAATATCTCATGTGGTACTCTATGGTGTTCCAAATGATTTGGAAGGAATAGTTCAGGAGATAGGTAGGGCTGGAAGGGATGGCAGTCATTCACATGCTGTTGTGTACTCTGTCAAACAGCACACAAAAGTTGATGAGAAGGTGAAGTTGTTTCTTAACATGCCCACAAATTTGTGCATTCGAACATGTTTATTTAGCCATTTTGAGTTAAGTCCTTCAGCTGTTGAGCCAGGTCATCAATGCTGTACCTACTGCCATTTAAGGTGCCAGTGTCAACCAGAGGGGTGTCAAGAGCCCATACATGAATATGAATTAGACCCAAAGAACAGTTCAGGACCATGTGCTTGTAGGGAGGTAACAGAAGACGACAAGGTGCTTCTAACTGATCTGCTACACCAGTACCAAAGCAGTTTACTCCATGACTCTACCAGTCTCTACACGTCCATAGAAGCTTGCACAGGTTTTAGTCTTGAACTTATTGATGAGGTTTTACAACATAGTGCTAAAATCTTTGATCTGAAATATATAACCACCAACCTTCCATTATTTAACATAAGACATGCACAAAATATCTTGCACATTTTTGAAGAGGTGTTTGGGGATATTGATGACTGCCCATCAATATTGCCACTTGAGAGTATCTCACAGCCTGATATCAACTATACTGGTTACTTTGACAAAACAGAAGAGGAGGAAGCGTCATCGCTTGGCAGTCTGGAATCGGGAGTGTCACAACTACAACACTCTGATTAATAAGCCTTTTTTTTTTTACTATTGTTCCAGGCACATATTACTATTCTATTTGTTTTAAGTGATTTTTATGTTTAAGATTAAAATGTGTGATTTGCAGAGATTAAAGTTATGTTTACTGTTATTCAAGTTTAATTGTCATTAACTTGGTCACATTGTCAAACATTGTTTTAATTCTATATAACGAGTAAAGTTATGTATCAACAAGTTTATTTGTCAGTACAATTTGAAACGTGCATAAATATATAAAAGATTTGCAGATAGAGTAAACACTATGAAATCTATGAAAAAAAGAAAAAGCTTAATAATTAACAAAGGTAGCTGCCACACAAACATTAAAAATAACTGTGTACAACATTGGGGGTTGTTCAACTTAAATGGGTAATTCCCTCCAATCTTTAAGCTTCGCCCTCATCCATCTGTACAAATCAGAATAGTTTAACTTTCCGAGTAGGTTTTGACTGAAACCAGGAAATGCACTGTATCTTCGTTGTGGGTGGTGTTTAAAAAGTTCTGCATTTTGAAAAACAGTGACTAGGGTTACAATGTCCTCTTTTTCAGAAGGCGCAGAATGAGTGCCACTTGGTGTTGAAACTGCCAGCTCCTTGTCCGTTACATCCATCATCTCCTTTAGAACGCCAATGGCTCTGCTGATTCCATCAGCAGACTCTTCTGTAAGGTTTGGACCAAGACCCTTTAGGAACGACTTAACGTAATTGTTCAGATGTTCCAAGTGGAGATGTAGTGGGATGTTGTTTCCTGCACCCCCCCTCCCATTCCAGAAACGATTCCACATGACACTGTGTGCCATACGTGGAGACAATGTCAGGTTTACCTGCAGTGTGAGAAGGAGTGTACTGTATGCGTACTGGCTGTGGCGATACCCTTTGTAGAACAACAGTGACACTTTGTAGAGTCGGAAAAGACGCTCTCCATCGCCTTCCTTCACAGCATCCAAAATGTTCATTATGAAGAAACCCATGCCAAGTCTGGCCTCAGAATGATTTTTGGTGTAATCATTGCTCATGGGGGGTGTAACAGGGCTTGGCCCAGCAGCTGACATGAGCAAATGTTTCTTGTGCTCATGAGTGTTTCGTGCCTTTTCACTTCTGTAGGTTTTCCCACAGCCAGGCTTGCAACAAGTAAAGGTGTTATTGTGTCCTCCATCTTCGTTTGTGTCCATCAAATGAATCAGCATAACAAACTTGTCAACCACTTCAGTTGTCTTTTGATGTAGCCAGTCTCTCTTTTCCTCTGGGGTCCCAGTCTGAATGGCTTCAGGAATGAATCCACTTGGACAGTCTTTGAACACAAGGGCAAAATAAATGTGTTAATTACATAGTGTCCAATTTAACATAAATAAAAAATGTAATTTAAAAGTGTACTTTACCGTTCATGTCTGTTAAGCCAAAGTGCTCAATGGCAGCAGAAAGGAAAAGTGCAGTTGTATCCTTTTTTAGAAACTCTTTGTATGCGTCATAGGCTGGACCAAGACCTTGTTTGGCATTTGAGCACCTGTAAACATTCAACATACATTTATATTGAACATATAAATGAATATTATACAAGTTTAAACTGGTTTTCCTCCCTTATATATTGCTCCTAAAAGCTCAATAGTGATATAATGAAAAATTAAAGACATTTATCATGACATTTCTACATTTCATATCTAAACCATAAAGCATGAACAAATGACCTAAAAACAATGACCATACTATTTTTTTTCAATTGTTTAACAGGAGATTCCATTTCTTACCTCAAAATGTTCATATTGGCAAACAGTGTGCCATGGTCTTTAGCGGACGTCTTCTTGAAGAAGATCTTGTGATGTATCTGCAATGCCAAAACATCAATTGGTCTATTGTAAATTATATTAGGGAGGAGAACGCCGGTTTATCAGACTACAGCCTTGATGTGACGTCACTGAATTTATAGACTATGTATTATGTTAATTTTATAATTACTTCAAGCAGGTTTCGAACTGCATGCCAATCCTCAAACTTGAAAACCAAGCCTTCAAGCCGATCCTCTTTGTTGGCACCATCCGCAAAGGCCCACTGGATGTTTCGGGAATTTCCCTCTGTTAGTCTGTCACCACCCACAAGTACAGTTGACACGCCATTTGGTCCACTGGGCACATATCTTAAATACAAAACATGTTTTAATGAAAAAGATCAAACACATATAGAAATGTATAAATATTAAGCTTACTCTCTCTGCAGGTACTGTAGCACATCCGCCAACTCTCCGCTTTTATTTTCATTTTTGAATATCAATCCAAGGGGATACTAAAACAAAAGTAAAACATTACTTCTACTTCAAAGTTGAAATTATGAAAAAGAAAAATACACAATGTTTCTTTTCTTACATCAGTTGATCTCTCAGACATCTCCTCAGAATATTGATGTGGGATGTGATTGATCACAACTGTTGTGAACCCTTTAAAAATCTCCAAATGGCGTGTAAGGATTCGAGTTCCCAAAACTGTAAACTCTCTCCTCAAGTGACTCTGAGTCTCTGGGTCTGGGAGGGAATGTCCAAGATTATAATCCAAGATGCTGGGTGACGGCTTGCAACTTGAAAGATGATTGATTTGGATTCGATCCTGGACAGCTGTGTGATTAATCCAATGAATGGATTTACTAGTATGGAGGGAAGACTGATGATGGGCTTTCATATAGAAATCTAGGTTATCGAATATGATGGAGTAGGTCGGCGGAAGATCTTCAGATGAGCATGGTGAGGTGTCGGTTATGGTCATCTCATCTGGCTCTGAACTGAATGGTAGTTCCTCTAAACCCTCTGGGAAACTGTCACTGCTGTCAATCTTGTCTTCTGTGAGAAAAAGGAAACATAACATAACAGCATAAACTACACGTATTACGTTTTACATTTCATTAAATAGATCATTAACAGTATAAAATAGAATACTAAAAAATATCTAAACGGACATATTACCAGCTATAGAGAGATCCTCCATGCCATTATTTAAAGCTTGAAGTTCTTGGTTTCTCTCTGCTTCGGATTTCAAGAACAGCTCATTATGAACTTTTAAAACTTGCATAGCCTCTCCACATGTTGCAGAGATTTGTTTTTGTTTTCCTACGGCATGTCCATGTGCAGTCGTGATGCCCATTTTCGAAAGTCGACTGAATGCTGCCTTCTTTGTTCCAGCATGCTGCAGGATGCTGTTGATGTAGTAGGCAAAAGCAGACATGCGAGGCTCTCTCCCCCTTAGTGCGATTGTTACTGAAGCACGTGCAGCCGGGTCACTGTTTTTTGAGATTCCCTTGAAAATAGAAAGCAAAAATGGAGACCTCCGCTGTAAGTCCAAAAGCACACTTGTAATTGAGAAGTTTTTGAGGTCTTCAGGAGATGTTTTCCAAAGAATACATCCATTCTGAGGTTTTGTGAGTCGCTTGCATTCTTCATTGATTATGTCCAATATTTTTAGGCCCGAGCGGCCTGCCGTAGCAAGGGCCTATTGTAATCGCAACGCAGTGCGCGCAGCGCACTGAACCGAGGTGCGCGGAGCGCACGAAAACAGCGCGAAGCGCTGTCCCCATGTCAAACGTAAACTCACCGTGTAAAACAGTGACTGCCCACACCTCTGGTGTGGGCCCTTATACTTATAATTGCAGCAAAATGAATGGGGGTATATGGCCAACTGTCATACGGAGGTGGATGACGAGCGCTTCGCGCTCGTCATCCACCTCCGAGCCCCACGGGTGCGTGGAGGACTTCGAAAGCTTTCCAAAAATGTATAATATGTTGTAGTCGCGAAAGCGACTATATTGTTTTTGCAAGAAATATTATTATTTTTTTTCTTCTTCTTCTTCTTTCTTTCTTCTGCTCTTTGAGCAGGAATTTGACCCCCTGAACATAATCAAAAACTCACCAAACTTTGCCCAAAATTCAGATCCGGCGAAAAATTAATTAAAATGTGTGTTTCGTTTTGGGGAAATAAAAAATGGCGCGACAGCGCCACCTACAAAAGTGAAAATACATTGCGCCTATGGGGAGGGGGCCAACATAAACTTTGTCGCAGACCGACGGGATTCGGTACAAACATTCGTCCTGTGAGGACAAACAAAATATATTATTGTGGCCACGCCCCCAGACAAACCGGAAGTCCGCCATTTTGACAGGAAGTCAGAAAAATGGTGAGTCAGCGTTTTCGCTGACGTCGCATTTTAACGAACTCCTCCTAGGGCGTTTCACCAAATGAGCCCAAAATCGCTCCACTTCATCTCGAGATGTGGGGCATCAAAAGTTATCCAAATTTTTTGGCTAAGTTTTACGGTTTGTTTGCGGCGAAGCCGCAATCTTTACGAAGAATTTTGCGACTTACCGAAAACAACAAAATGCTCCCATTCACACAAACGAACTCCGATTAAAAATCGGAAATATACATTTTATTGATCTTTCGCCCCCGGACACAACAAATGTGTAAAAGTGAAATTTGGCGCGATAGCGCCCCCTCTAGGCCGAGAACAAAAAATGCATTATGGGAAAAAAATTTGTTTCTCGGAAATGGATAAAATTCGGCACAAAAATAGCTGATAGCATCCCGGTCAAAAAAGCCAATGAGACCCATACCGTATTTTGTACGGTGTTGCCATGGAGACGACCAAGGCTCGCCATGTTATTCCAATGGGACTGACCCGCATATCACACATCATACACAATTACAGCGCGTTAGCGCCATCTGTCAGGAGCTTGTGGACAGTAGTCATTGAAGTACGGCCCGTCAGGGCCGTCCGATGCTGCTTGTGAAATAAAAAAGATTTGGGGCGCGATAGCGCCCTCTGCAGGTTGGAGCCATTATTCACATGGAGACGCAAAAAATCTCGTTTTGACGTTTACTCACAAAGATTAATGGCTCATCAGGCCAATAAAATGTAGTGTGGCCACGTTGGCGCCCTCGGTGGGTTATGGCGCGGCAATGGAGGCACTAAGGGAGGCCTCCATTACATGGTTGCTAGGCGACCAACAGGAGGTCGGCCATTTTGGGAAAAATAGAGTAATCCGCGCCGAAGGCGCCATTTCTTGCCTTCTCCTCTTTCATAAACTCGACCTAGGGTGGCAGCGACATTATAACCACGTAGGGCACGGCAGCGCCTCCCGGTTATTGCGGCGGCGTGCGACAACCGGCGTCAACCGGCCAACGAACCCCCGCGAGGGCCTCTCGATGCCGCTTGCGGCTTTAATTAGGCCCGAGCGGCCTGCCGTAGCAAGGGCCTATTGTAATCGCAACGCAGTGCGCGCAGCGCACTGAACCTAGGTGCGCGGAGCGCACGAAAACAGCGCGAAGCGCTGTCCCCATGTCAAACGTAAACTCACCGTGTAAAACAGTGACTGCCCACACCTCTGGTGTGGGCCCTTATACTTATAATTGCAGCAAAATGAATGGGGGTATATGGCCAACTGTCATGCGGAGGTGGATGACGAGCGCGAAGCGCTCGTCATCCACCTCCGAGCCCCACGGCTGCGTGGGGGAAGTCAAAAGCTTTCCAAAAATGTATAATATGATGTTGTCGCGAAAGCGACTATATTGTTTTTGCAGGAAATATTATTATTCTTTCTTTCTTCTTCTTCTTCTTCTTCTTCTTCTTCTGCTCTTTGAGCAGGAATTTGACCCCCTGAACGTAGTTGAAAACTCACCAAACTTTGCCCAAAATTCAGATCCGGTGAAAAATTAATTAAAATGTGTGTTTCGTTTTGGGGAAATAAAAAATGGCGCGACAGCGCCACCTACAAAAGTGAAAATACATTGCGCCTATGGGGAGGGGGCCAACATAAACTTTGTCGCAGAGCGACGGGATTCGGTACAGACATTCGTCCTGTGAGGACAAACAAAATATATTATTGTGGCCACGCCCCCAGACAAACCGGAAGTCCGCCATTTTGACAGGAAGTCGGGAAAATGCTGAGTCAGCGTTTTCGCTGACGTCGCATTTTAACGAACTCCTCCTAGGGCGTTTCACCAAATGAGCTCCAAATCGCTCCAGCTCATCTCGAGATATGGGGCATCAAAAGTTATCCAAATTTTTTGGCTAAGTTTTACGGTTTGTTTGCGGCGAAGCCGCAATCTTTACGAACAATTTTGCGACTTATCAAAAACAACAAAATGCTCCCATTCGCACAAACGAAGTCCGATAAAAAATCGGAAATATACATTTTATTGACCTTTCACCCCCGGACACAACAAATGTGAAAAAGTGAGATTTGGCGCGATAGCGCCCCCTCTAGGCCGAGAAGAAAAAATGCATTATGGGAAAAAAATTAGTTTATCGGAAATAGATAAAATTCGGCACAAAAATAGCTGATGGCATCCCGATCCAAAAAGCCAATGAGACCCATACCGTATTTTGTACGGTGTTGCCATGGTGACGCCCGAGGCCCACCATGTTAATCTAATGGGACTGACACACAAATCTCACATTATACACAATTACAGCGCGTTAGCGCCCCCTGTAAGGAGCTTGTGGACAGTAGTGATTGATGTACGGCCCGTCAAGGACGTCCGATGCTGCTTGTTAAATTTAAAAAGATTTGGGGCGCGCTAGCGCCCTCTGCAGGTTGGAGCCATCATTCACATGGAGACGCTAAAAATCTCGTTTTGATGTTTACTCACAAAGATTAATGGCACATCAGGGCAATAAAATGTAGTGTGGCCACGTTGGCGCCCTCGGTAGGGTTATGGCGCGGCAATGGAGGCACTAAGGGAGGCCTCCATTACATCGTTGCTAGGCGACCAACAGGTGGTCGGCCATTTTGGGAAAAATCGAGTAATCAGCGCCGAAGGCGCCATTTCTTGCCTTTGCCTCTTTTATAATCTCGACCTAGGGTGGCAGCGACATTATAACCACGTAGGGCGCGGCAGCGCCTCCCGGTTATTGCGGCGGCGTGCGGCAACCGGCGTCAACCGGCCACCGAACCCCCGCGAGGGCCTCTCGATGCCGCTTGCGGCTTTAATTGGTTTTATTTCTTCCATTAGGTGTTGATGTTTGGAAATTAAACTGGCTGCAGATTTCCAGTTACCGTTGCTTAGCTGCCGGATAATCCCAGCCTCCGACTCAGAAGTAATAGTGATAACTGTTTTCTGTTGAAATTGTGTAGACACCTGCAACAACAAAGTATAAATTAAATTAATAAAATAATTAATGTACACTTATTTTACATGGGATTTTGCTAGGGAAGGTAAATTGCATAACAATTTATAACATTCACAACTAGAGAGAGTTATAAAGAGTGGGGCTGAGTAGAGTGATAAGGTAGGCTCATCAAAGTTTATAAACAACTGAATTGATACAACCTACATTAGTTGAATGATCGGACATGCCTGTGTAGGCTTTTCAAGTTCAGTCTTTCTTTGTTCAAATTTTAAATTCTCCTTCGAGCCAAAGGAACCTACAGTCCTCTGCTAAGTGAGCTAACGGAAGCACACAAAAGTACTATTTGATTCAAATACACTGGCATAGATATTGCGAAAAACTCAAATTAAAGACATACAAACATCACTGTTGAAAGAGAACACTCTTTTTATTCAAGAATTCACTTCCTCTTTCCTCACCAGAGAGGGGGCAGAGAGGAGGTTGATGGATGGAAACCATCCTCTGCTAGTAGCTTGGTGGCAGTGTATCATATGGAGTCGTTGCTGTCTTTGTGGACACAGTGGGCCTTCTGAAAAGCTAGACTATGTTTCTAAAACAATACCAAAGCTGTGCCCCATGCAATGCTAATCTCATAAGGAACCCACAGAAGTCATTTTGGTCTGGTGCCTTTTTATAATGAGGCCCATTTGCAAAAACTCCTCTACTAATAAGAAATGTTTTCAGAAAATAAAGTCATTGCTTGGAAATGCTCACATACGATGTTATACACAGTCAGGCCCTTCGATTTATAGGCTCTTTGCCATCTCATCGACAACTGTTTCAAATGAGTTGACATACAAAGAAGACCTCTGTCTTCTAGAGTACTCAACAGGAAATCATCAACTCTCTTCAGCAACTGCTAAACAGTACACCTATGGGCTCATCCGGGAATTGAACCCGGGACCTCTCGCACCCGAAGCGAGAATCATACCCCTAGACCAACGAGCCACAAATGACCACCCCTGAATAGTTTTTGTATCCTACCAACTTTCACACTGCAATTGAACGCTTTCATGCTCACCCTTAAAAGGTGGTTGCTGCACCAACTGAGCTATCAATAGATGGCAATTGTTCACATTTCTAAATAGCCATACATTCAAAAAGACTCGTTCCATAATATCTGAAATGTGACATTTGGATATGCTTGAAAGTCTTATAGAAAGGCTATAAAGGGGCTAGTGGGGCAATGGATAATGCGTCTGACTACAGATCAGAAGATTCTAGGTCCAACTCCTGGCTGGCTCGTGTGTATTTTTAGGCTGGAAATTGTCATTGACAAAAGGAAAATTGAGATTTGAGATGTTGGCGTGTTATTTGCCACTAAATTAAATAGATTGAATGTCCAAACTTCCTCTGTCAGGCTTTAAAAATGCTACAGCAAAGATCTTTTATGAGCCCCAATTAAAAGGTATCCTCTCCTTAAGTTAACCTCACTGGTTGGGAATTGAAAAAAGCAAACTTGCAATAGAAATCCGGGTTCATGCAAATGACTTTGGCTTTCCTTCGGTCAAAGGTAGATAACCCATGACAGGGCAGTGCATGGCCTTAAGTCCCAACCCGTGGCCTGCTCTTTAGACCAGTGCTCTTGTTTCTCTTCAGATCGCATAAATCTTTCGCCTTTTAGTTAAGATTTCCGTGGAGAGGAACAACAAGAGATTTTGACAATTTGTTGATGCTATGCTTAACAGTGGGACTCTAAATACATGTGAAAGAAAAGCATTATACAATTACATTGCAGTAGAATCAGAATCAGAATCAGAATTCGTTTTATTGCCAAGGTTTGTGAACAAGGTTTACAAACTAGGAATTTTGCTTGGTGCAAACGTGCGACATAAAACATATAACACAGAATTAAGATAAAAAATAAGCTAAGAACGTTAAACTATAAGGCTATAAGGGCATGCATAAAATAAAAAATATGAAATAAATAAGATAAAATAAAGTGACATATGTTAAGACAACAACAATTTGACAATGAACAACAGCGGGATTGTATATACAGATGTTTTGGCATTTAAAGTGGTATTAAGTGTTAAAGTGATAAAGTGATAGCAGCGGGTCTAAGTGTGGACACACCGCACACTGCAAGTGCAGATACATCCATGAGTCTGTGACTGAGCTACAGAGACTTGGTATTGTTCATGAGTCTGATGGCGGAGGGGAAAAAACTGTTCAAGTGGCGGGAGGTGTGGGTCTGGATAGACCGTAGCCTCCTGCCTGAGGGGAGAGGGGTGAATAGTCCATGTCCAGGGTGAGAAGGGTCAGCTGTGATCCGACCCACACGCCTCCGGGTCCTGGAGGTGAACAGGTCCTGGAGAGATGGGAGCCCACAGCCAATCACCTTCTCTGCAGCACGCACAATGCGCTGCAGACGGTGCTTGTCCCGTTCTGTAGCGCCGGGGAACCACACGGTGATGGAGGAGGTGAGGATGGACTCGATGATGGCCGTGTAGAACTGCACCTGCATCTTGGTTGGCAGCTTGAGTTTCCTCAGCTGCCGCAGGAAGAACATCCTCTGCTGGGCCTTCTTGATGAGGGAGCAGATGGTTGGCTCCCATTTGAGGTCCTGGGTGATGGTGGTGCCCAGGAAACGGAAGGAGTCCACGATGGAAATGGGGGTGGAAGAGTCTGTCAGGGCAAGGGGGGACGGTGGGGCTGTGTCTTTCCTAAAGTCCACGATCATCTCCACTGTCTTCTGGGCGTTCAGCTCCAGGTTGTTGTGGCTGCACCAGGACGCCAGCCGTTCCACCTCTCTCCTGTAGGCGGACTCATCACCGTCCGAGATGAGCCCGATGAGGGTGGTGTCCTCCGCAAACTTGATCAATTTAACGGTCTGGTGGCTGGAGGTGCAGCAGTTTGTATACAGGGAGAAGAGCCAGGGGGAAAGTACACAGCCCTGAGGAGTTCCAGTATTTGTAGTCCGAGTGTCCGAGACGATCTTCCCCAGCCGCACGTGCTGTCTCCGGTCCGTCAAGAAGTCGGTGATCCACCTGCAGAGGGAGTCGGGCACGCTGAGCTGGTAGAGCTTGTCTCGTAGCAGTTCAGGGAGGATGGTGTTGAAGGCAGAGCTGAAGTCCACAAAGAGGATCCTGGCGTAGGTTCCTGGTGAGTCCAGATGCTCCAGGGTGAAGTGGAGGGCCAGATTGACTGCGTCGTCCACAGACCTGTTGGCTCTGTAGGCGAACTGCAGCGGGTCCAGGAGGGGGGCGGTGATGTCCTTGAGGTGAGGCAGGACCAAGCGCTCAAAAGTCTTCATGACCACAGACGTCAGCGCCACCGGCCTGTAGTCATTAAGTCCTGTGATCCGTGGTTTCTTAGGGACAGGGACGATGGTGGACGATTTGAAGCAGGACGGCACGTGGCATGACTCCAGGGAGGTGTTGAAAATGTCTGTGAAGACGGGAGCCAGCTGATCCGCGCAGTGTCTCAGGGTGGAGGGGGAGACACCATCCGGCCCGGGGGCCTTCCGCTTCAGGAATTGCCGACGCACTTCCTCTCCTTGGATGGAGAGAGCAGGGGGGGGGGGAGGGTTTGTGGAGACCTTTGATGAAGTGCTGGGGTCGTTGATGGTAGAGGTGATGATGGGGGGAGCAGGGGCAGCTGGAGTGTCTAGAGAGGTGTTAAAGGCTGATGGGCGTTCGTGGCGGCAGTAATGTGTGTTCAGACTCTGGGCGAGGCACAGGTCGTTCAGAGCCCGGGGGGCCTTGGGCTTGTAATTGGTGATCGCCCTAAGACCCCGCCACACTGCTCCAGAGTCATTGGAGGAGAACTGATGTTGGAGACGGGCAGAGTATGCAGCTTTAGCTTTCTCCACCTCCCTGCTAAAGCTGTACCTTGCCTCCCTGTAATGGTCTCTGTCGCCATTTTTGTGGGCCGTCTCTTTCTCCTTTCGTAGGTGTCGGAGTTTGGGGGTGAACCAGGGTTTATCATTATTAAAACAAACCCTAGTGCACGTTGGTATGATGCGCTCCTCATTGAACTGGATGTATGAGGTCACAGTGTCCGTATATTCATCCAGGTTGTTGCCAGCCTTTAACGCTTCCCAGTCTGTAGTCTCCAAACATGAGCGCAGCTCCTCCACAGCCTCAGTGGTGAACGTCTTTATTGTGCTGACTACAGGTTTAGCGAGTTTCAGTCTTTGTCTGTATGAGGGGATTAAGTGGACCATCACGTGATCTGAAAGTCCGAGTGCAGCGCGGGGGACAGCGTGGTATGCGTTGCGTATTGTAGTGTAACAGTGATCCAGCGTGTTCTCCTCTCTGGTGGGGCATTTAATAAACTGTCTGTATTTGGGTAATTCCTGGCTCAGGTTCCCCTTGTTAAAGTCACCAAGCACAATAACAAGAGAGTCCGGGAAGGTCCGCTCCATGTGTAGAATCTGCTCCGCGAGCGCGCGCTGAGCTTCGAGAATGTCCGTGCCCGGCGGTAGATACGCAGCCACCAGAATGAATGAAACTATTTCCCGCGGTGAACAAAAAGGCTTACAGTTAATGATGAGATATTCCAGAGCAGGAGAGCAGTGTTGGGAGATCGCAGTGATATCAGTACACCAGCTGCTGTTGATGTAGAAACAAACTCCACCGCCTTTAGTTTTCCCGGAGAGCGTCGGGTCCCGATCCGCGCGGAGAAGATGAAAGCCCTCCAGGTGAACCGCGCTGTCCGGGACCTTCGCGCTCAGCCATGTCTCCGTGAAACAGAGAACGCAGGACGAGGAGAGGTCCTTGTTTCTTCTCATCAGCAGCGCTAGTTCGTCCATCTTGTTGGGAAGTGAGCGGGTGTTCGTGAGGAATACGCCAGGTAAAGGCGTGCGTGCACCGCGCCTGCGAAGGCGAACAAGGGCCCCCGCACGCTTTTTCCTCCGGCGGCGTCTCACTCGTTTGGTCAAAATGTGGACCAAATCCGCGGCTGTTGCCAAAAAAACTGGCAGTAGGTCCGTAGAGGTGATCGACCTGATGGTCAGAAGCTCTTCACGAGTGTAAGAGCACGCGGACACACAGTAAACGCACAATAACAGACACAACAGAGCGCACCAAAGCACCGTGGCTGCCTTCCTCGGCGCCATCTTGCAAGAGTTCACTAACTTTCCTCTATCCTACAACTCAAATGCTACACCAAGGCCACTCAAGTTCTGATCCAAAGTTTGGCCTCTTCTGAAACATGGAAGTGAACTGCATCTTCTTTTCTGCTGACTAGCCTTTTTATTTAGTTTCAGTGTCGGACAATGGATGCAAATTAGCCCATGGCTACATTCCGGTGTGGTGTGTTCATAAACATGCACTGTCCAAATAAACCAATAAACAAATACATTCCCACAAAGACAACACAGCCGTGATCGTATAGAGGTTAGTACTCTGCGTTGTGGCCGCAGCAACCCCGGTTCGAATCCGGGTCACGGCATTAGTGATCAGTTTCCCAAAAGCAATGCTGTCGTTGATATTGTCAGTGCAATTGTTTCATTCAGAATCTGGTAGACCAAAGCTTTCGACCTCTAAGTGCTTTTTTTAAACTCCTAAGAGCACCCTGCAACTGGATAGAGCTACTTTTCAACTGAGTTTCTTGTCATCAGTTTGAAGAATTGGTTGAAATGCATTGCTTCCTATCTGCCACTGTGCATATCTCTCGAGGGGCTCATTAACATACAAAAACAACATACCTGAAACATCCCGACCGTCACAAACATACGGGGAACGCGGCTACTGTTTTGTATATTTCCTCTCCGTTGATTTATCAAACGTAGATAAATCAACATGGCACACACAAGAGGCAGGAGCTACGTATTTCTTGTTATTGTAGTTTATGTATAAACTGTGTATTACCGCTATCTACTAGACGGGGGTGAAATCAGACACGTGGATGTTGCGCGTGACGTAAGGAACACGTTCTCTGCCCCAATTTTCATACTAGTGTTGTCCCATTCCTTAGGGGAGAATCTTCACTTGCACTTCCCTCACTGAGGGGACTCTAGTGTGGAGGGAACTCATAGCGAGTGTTCTCAGACCAAGTGAGAGAAATGGCATTGGGCCTAAGGCTCCAGTCTCTTTGGAGGCGTGGGTTCAAATCCCACCATTGCCATTTCAGATTAGTTAGTTAGTTATTTATTTAAAAGGACAACAGACAGGTACATTAAAAAGATGGCTGCCCCAGATTTAGCATAATGCTAATTTCCATCTGCAGTCCTTATACAATCAAAAATACAATTAAAATACATAACAGAGTTAATTAAAATACAAAACATGGACAATATACATTTGTGCAATATACAGTAAAAAGTGTAGATGAAAGGTGCAGATAAAAAGTGCCAGTTGCATTCATAAAGTGCAGAATAATGAAGTGCAACAGTTTTCATAATTATTTTGTAGCTATACCCTAATTAGCACATAGATACAATGGCTTTAACACTAATGGTGTGGTGTGGTGGCCATCAGACGATACCCGCGAGGGTAACACCTGATGGCCAAGTAGGAAAAGGCTGATTGAGAGAAGGCAGAATTTCTCTTAGGAACATTGCAGTCTCCCCTGGACACAGATCTTAATACTCTGTTGTGAGCGAAGCTGTACATATGTTTTTAGGGGGGGTGGGGCAGTATCATTAAGGATCTTATAAACAAAACGTACATCGGAATACCTGATCCGATTGTCAAAGCTTAGTAGGCTGTATTTTTCAAGTATATTGCAGTGATGGTACCGGCGGGGCTTTTTATCCAGGACTTTCAAAGCCTGGTTATAGAACGATCTAAGGGGGTTTAAAACCGTTGTTTTAGCTTGAAACCATGAGGACACACAATACATGATATGAGATATAATCATTGCATTAAGATATGATTTAGCTGCTTCCAATGACAAAGATCTCCTGATGTGCTGGAAGTTGGCGATGTTAAATTTCAGAACGCGGCAAACCTTTTTAACATGGTTTTAAAATTAAGGGTAGGATTCAATATTACACCTAGGTACTTGATTTCTTGGACATTTTTGATCATCAAACCATCCACATAGATATGAGTTTAAAGATTAAATCAATACATCTTTCAGCAAACAGTCTGCTTCCAAATCATTTTTTCCAAAGTGTTTTTTTAAAGCGCCAAAACTGTGACTAGAGAATTCCTGAAGACGTACTGTAACCTCATCTTTTCAGCAGAAATTAATAACTTGAAGGTGAATTGAGTACACCGTTGTTGGCAGGATTTTAACCTGCGCGGGGAGACCCCAATGGATTTCTAGTCCATCGCCTTAACCACTCGGCCACAACAACAAGGATAGAGCTACTTTTCAACTGAGTTTCTAGTCATGAGTTTGAAGAATTGGTTGAAATGCAGCCATTGCTGCCTATGTGCATATCTGCCGAGGGGCTCATTACATGGTAATGTAGTGTGCTATTATTTCTTGAAATTTATAAATGAGACCCCAGGCCCATTAGCCATAGTAAGAAGTTTAGTTTATGTCTATTATGCCTCACCGTTTTCAATCAAATATTCCCATACCGGGAGTTGAACCCGGGCGAAAACCAGGAATCCTTACCGCTAGACCATATGGGAGAAGCAGTATACTGGCTTTAATACATTCCACACATCATGAGCCATATCAACAAGTACATGTTTCCTGTTGAAAGGGCGTTTTCTCCAAAAATTTCAATCCTTGGCCCTGCCGCTCAGAAAGCAACTTCACACTACTCGGCACTAGTTATGTTTCCCTCACATTTTCTCTGTGATGCTGGTCAATTCTGCAGTAGAAATCGCAAGGCACATACCCAACCACAAGAGTGAATGTTGTTTTAAGGATTGCAAAGCATTTTAGAGCACATTAGCACAGGTAGTGTGGCCGAGTGGTCTAAGGTGCTGGGTTAAGGCTCCAGTCTCTTTGGAGGCGTTGGTTCAAATCCCACCACTGCCATTTCAGATGAGTTTAAAGATTAAATAAATAAATCTTTCAGCAAACAGTCTGCTTCCATATAATTTTTTCCAAAATGTTTTTTAAAGCACCAAATCTTTGACCCGAGAATTCCTGAAGATGTACTGTAACCTCATCTCGAACCTGCGCGGGGAGACCCCAATGAATTTCTAGTCCATCGCCTTAACCACTCGGCCACAACAACACATTCGTCACAGCACATCCATCGGAACACTGCAAACACAAGAGGGTTAACCTGATCTCAAAATATTACATGCCATAAATGCTTTGAGGTCGACAAGAGAATATGCACTCAGCCATGATGAATAACAGCTGGAGATGCTGGGGATTGCGCTCTACCACTGAGCTACATCCCCATCTTGGACAAAATATTTTTGCTTGACTCTTAGATATTACTAAATGACCTCCATCAGGTGTCCAAAACATCAAATACACTGCAAAAACCCACCTCCTTAATACTAGATAAATACACTTGTTTTTAGTGAACATTTACTAGAAACAAGTGAAATTATCTGCCAGTGCAGTAAGTGAATTTTTCTTACCAAGATTTCTTGAAATAAGAATATTATCTAGATCTAAATAAAGCTAAAAATAAGTGATTTACACTTATTCTAAGCAACAAATAAAGACAATGAAATCTTAAAATAAGCCTTACACACTTATTCTAAGCAACAAATTGAGGAAGTGAAATCTGAAAACTAGCATAAAACACTTATTCTAAGCAACATATAAAGGCAAATAATCTAAAAATTAGTACATTAAATCATTTAAGATTTGTTTTCCTTCTTAAATTTAGCTAATAAATCCTAAAAGTTGGACTTTTATAAAGTAAATAAAGATTATATTTCTTATACACAGCAAATACAAATAAAACTGAAGCAGAGCATGATCAATGTCCATCTTTATTTGTACACCTGACGGGAAAAATCACTCGCAGAGTGATACAATCGACCAGTGTGCCTTTTACAGGTCCGACATTATACTTTTGTTCAAGCGGTTTCAACACCTCAACTTTTGTTTCTAGAGATAAAAGAAAATGCCAGTATACAGAATTACCGAAACAGGCACATGTGAAAAGAACTCCAGTATAAGTTCCAGAAGAAACTTGATTAAGAGTTCCGTGTTGGCCTTTTAACATAAAACCTTAACCAACAATGTGATCATAGTTTTCAGAGGCATTGTTAGAAACCATCTTAAGTGTAAATTAACAGAACTAATGTTTTTGTTTTTGTTTTTTTTTGACTAGTATAACATTCAAGGTTCAGTTGACCAGACATTAGAGATGTTGAAATCTTTACATGTTTCAGCCACCATCTGCAGGCCATCTTCAAAAGTAGTAGATGGTGGCTGAAATGTGTAAAGATTTCAATATCTCTAATCCAAATGTCTGACCAACTAAACCTTCAATGTTAAACTAGACACAATGAACATAATGAATATTATAGAAGGCACTAAGAACGTAACTAAGCTCAATGTTTTTGGACACCTGGTCAAATGTGCAGCTCGCTTTAAACTAATTAGGTGCCCCCCATAATCTCATCTGAAATCTACAAGCTACTTTCCAATAAATGCATGTCATTCTGCTAGAGCTTTTCTGTAAGATGATGCAGTGTCACGCTCATGAATGGCATCCTGGAGAACTTCTGTTTGAATGACAGACAGCAGGGTTGCCACGCATTTGGGATAAGTCAGATGGAGCGCATAAAAGTATGCCATCACATAAATCATAGCCTCACCAAGTTTTTCTTTGTCAAATGTTGTAACTGGCAAATTACCAACTGCAATGACACACTTGCAGCCATTGAACACCACTACTGGACATGACAAGCTTCGTTTTTGGAGGACAGCATCTGGATCTTCTGTAGGCTGCAAGACACAAAAGATATGGCACACATTTAAAGACATGTTATGTTTTTGAGGTTCTGACCAAATACCAGCAAAATTAATATTTGTCATTATCTTCTTTTTGGGCACACATTTTATACTGTAGTTTTGACTACTGGTTTATCAGTGTCTGGCCACAAGCCCCTCCAAAAGGGGAAAAAAATAGCAAGCTCAAGTTTTTTCTGGTTACTTGGAGCAGCAGGAGGTGCACTGAGGATAATAGGAGCTTGGAGTAAGCTGCCACCACAGCAGAAAGGACAGTCCCGGTGAAAACTTCACATATTGTTAAAACATGCGTGAAAGACTTGAAACAACTCCACAGATGTTTTTTTTTTATGAGATAACATTGTAACATGCTATAAAAAGTTGATTTTGCATAGCCCCTCCTTAATGTAGTTGTAGTGAGTCTGTAGTCCATATTTATAACGCAAATTATACAAAACCTACTTTCAGGACATGTAGAAACGCTGCACAAGGAGTCCCCATCTTTTTTGGCGGATGGGCAGGTGAGGGAAAGAGCGTAGGAAGAGCCTTCATCAATGCAAGGTGGGCTTCAGCTAGACACAAAAAAAAATTCTTCATAAACCTAAATTTCATAGAATGAGAACTTGGCATTTACATTTTAATACTTACTTTTGTCCATGGTTATTGGCGGCTTCATTGCCTTTTTTGACACGCCATAGAATTCTACCCTGGAGCAAAATTCCTTCCATCTCAGTTTGATTTGACTGATGAACTTATCGTTTTGTGGATCCAAAATTCTGCGCAGCTCACCCAATGCCTAAACAAACACAGGTTTAAAAAATAAACTACTTTAATACCACACCAAACACATTTGAAAGGTAACCTCTTACTCAACACTTTAATGGAGCGCATTTTCTCCAGATTGGCTTGACCCAAACCTAAAAGGTTCACAGCCTATAGGCCAGTGTAACCCCTAATTTGACAGTTAAGAACTACACAACTGATCTAAGATTTTCCTTGTGTTTAAATGTGTTTCTGCCGCATTGGCGTCACTTTTTTGTTGCGTTTGTGTTACTTCACCAAGTTTTTGCAATCTTTTTTGGTCAACTTTTTTCGATCATGTTTTTGTAACTTTGTGGTATTTTTATAGCTTTTTTTTAACTTTGTTGTCACATTGTGTCATTGTTGCTTTTTCCATCCTCATTTACGTCTGCTTTGCATTGCCATTTTTATGCTTTTTTCAGGAAGCTGTTAGATTTGGGTAACGCCTGGATTCTTGGATAATAACCGGAGAAAATGTGCTCATGTAGGTGGGATTTAAGAGGTTAAGCGTGATTACCCATTGTATTTGATTAACTCCCCCAATAACTTACATGATGCAATTCTTTGAAGCATGGATATGCATCCAAGATGAGAGAAGCTCTGTTCTCCTCCTTCATGGAGTCTGAATCAATGAAGGCTCTTCTGGCTTCAAACTCGAGGTCTAATAGCTGGGACACATCTTCTTGGTTTGGTTTTGGCTTCTTGCACATTTCTTGTAATGTTTTGTAATGTCTTGCTTGTATTAGCAGACTATCCTTGTCAGCTAAGATGGAGAGAAGTATAAAAGCATTTCAGATTTAATAGTTACAAAGATAGACCTTTCCACAAACCTTTAGCTGTAAATGGCTGTGTGTTGACAACCATTTTACAAAATTACATGTATGTACTTACATGACGTGGAGGCATCGTCAGAATTGCTAGCAGGTGATAACAGCAGAGTAGATGCACCACTGGAAGAACTGCAATCAGCATCTTCAGCATCTTCATCATCAGCTTCTTTATCACTTGGAGAGAAGTCAGTGAGTCTTCTCTTTGGCCGTCCCCAGTCAGGTGTTGGTCCTTGCTTTTTTACTGGAGTTTTTATATTTTGCAGCCTTTTTTGTAACTTGGCATTAATGCTCTCCTGGTGACAAATACATATATTTCATGCTTACTGAACCAAACAAAATGATCTATGGAGGTGACGCGAATAAATGAACTCACATGTTTCACGCTTGTATCATTATCCTGCAGCATAGGATAATATTCCACAATTCTTTTAGCCATTGCAGTGATTTCGGTCTTAGAGGGGTATCGCTCGCTCTGGCCTTGGCTTGCTCTTAAAAGGGACACCATACTTGTGATTGTATTTCTCACCAGCCTGCATCTCAGTTCTTTTGACATGACACATTCATGTTCCCTGCCGTTGCGGGCCAACTCGGAGTAACTCTTTCGGCATTGTACTCAACATATTCCGGAGGACTGGGGAGCTGCAAGGTTTTCAGCGGGCTTTTATACGCATCAGCAGTCCGGGGGCTGGCTGTTGCAACTACCCTGGGTGAAGAAGTTGTTTCAGGTTTCTGTGGTACAGGATGGTCTTCCTGGTTTAGGGCGAGAAAAGCATAATCTCAAGTAATGCAAAAATAAAAGCACACTTTCTGGAGATTAGTTGAACTAAATATTTGTATACAGTACCTCGGGCGACAGTGGCGCAGATGGTAGAGCGGGTCGTCTCATCATTGGAAGGTCAGGGGTTCGAATCCCGCCTCCTGAAGGTGCACATTGTTGTTATGTCCTTGGGCAAGACACTTCACCCTCCTTGCCTCCAGTGTCTGCGTACACTGGTGTATGAATGAGAGAGTGAATGGGCCCCCTATGAGAGACCAACAGGCCCATTTGGAACTATGAGGCCGTCCTTCCGTGGACCCACCACCTGCAGGAGGAGCCATAGGGGCTGGTGCTATGTGACTTGGGCAGCTCCGGCGGCTGCCCCCACGACCCGGCAACGGACAAGTGGGAGAAAATGGATGGATGGATGGACCTCGGGATGAATTATTGACCACACATGTTTTCTTCGGATAAAATGCTCAGGTCCAGGAAACAGGTCCCTCAGATCATCACGGTTCAATGTTAAAAGCATTCTCTCGTCAATGCTTGCAGCTAACAAAGAGACAAACACCAGTTCAATTGTACAAGTGGCGATACAAAGACATATTATATAATCTAACCTTTAAGGATGGATATGGTTACGTCATCAAGCTTCTCCATTGCTCTACCTACCAAACAAAAAATAATGCTTACAAAATATGTTATCAACCAATCTGATTCCTGAACAAAACTGGGTTGAGCCCACTTAAATAATTCTAATTAATATCAAAATATTAATTTAAACCCAAACCTTGAGAGGGAATTCAAGTAGCCAGTAAATGGTTCAAAGGCCGTTTGAAAAGGCTAAATCTGGTTAATCAGCCCCCTTGTGAAAGAAATTCTCAGCTCGCCGACTTTACCACTGAACCAAGTTAATACAAGACTGGCAGAGGCTAACTTTTCCCCCATGAAAATCATAGCTAGAAATCCTACCAATATTAACGTTATAGCTAATTTACCAAATGTTCTCTGAACCATGTGCGATGGCTGCTAAGCTAACGCTAGCATCGGTTAGCATGCCCTGTTAGCCGTTCCCCCGCCCAACTTAAATGTATCGTTCTGTCCGCTTGAATTAAAAAAATTAGGCTACACGCTGCTTATATTTCAAATTGCTTACCTCTCTTTCATGCCAAAGTGTTCTCACAGTTTTTCTCCTTCGACGATGCCCAAGATCGCCCGTGACTGACACAGCAAATTCAAATGGAGTTGGGTAACAACACGGAACATGAAGGGCGTGCACATCTAAACTTTTGCTTCTACATCCAATCTATTGATTTGTGCGTTCATGAAACTGAGTCAGTATGATATGTAAATCTATTTTGAATTGATTTAAAATAACTTGCCAGCCAAATCTGAGTTTAATGGAGTCTTATTCAATTACGCACACCCTTCAGCATAAACATGGTTGAATCCGGGTGATACCACTGGAATTTTAGAAACTATATAATTTTTACTTAAATCCAATTGTTTTGTTACTACTAACTGGGTATATGGCCAAATTATTGATTGAGTTATGTGTATTATTTAATTTTCCTTTATTTGTGACCATTTTATTTTGTTACAGTTACAATAAACAACCATCAAGTTGGTATTTACCAAACCAGCGCGGTAGCAATTCCACTTCAGGCTCAAGACGCGAGAGTTGCTTTTGGACTTGACTATCAACAAACACATTGTCTGCGCGAGGTTCTTGTAATACAATGGCCTGCTGGAGGTGCGTTATTTGCTTCGTCTTTGTTGCATTAACGCTGAAATCTCTTTTAAGTCATATCAATACTGCACACAGTCGCAGTCCGGATTTCCGTGTGATTTGTGGAGTAGATGGATGCGCCGAGGAATACCACGTTTTCAACTCTTTTTACTACCATCTGAGGCGCACACATCCACAATACTTCGCCACTGGGAACCCTCCTAGAGGATGGCTGACTTCATTCGATGCAGATGCATTAGGACGGGAAAATTTTGGCACAGCCATTTTTGCCGACTATACTACCGAAACAAGACAAACTGTTAGCAATGGCAATGGCACTGAAGTAGAGTCACTACCGGTCAACCTCCCAGATACGTCGACTATGTTGGAGCAGCAACAGGAGCTCCAGGAAAGTCAGAGTTTGATGGAGAAAGACCCAGCTGAGGTTCAAACACCGCATCCGAATCAGGTAATGTACTTTATGCGTGCGTGTGTGTGTTTTATGTATGTATCAATGTTTTTTAACCTCTTACTAAACGCATTTTCTCCGGTTCAGCTTTAGCCAAATCTGAAAGCTAAGTTCTCGACTGGAGCTTTCAGCCTATAGGCCAGTGTAACGCCCCATGTGAAAGCTAAGACCTACCAAACTGAGCATGTCTTAATTTGTTGCGTTGTCGCAGCGTTTTTGTCGCATTTTTTGTGTGTTTTTGTCTCTCTTTAGTCGTTTTTTTGTTGCTTTCTTCATTTGAATTGGAAACGCATTCTGAGTGAATTATTTTTCTTACACAATTGTCGTCTTTTTGTCCTGTAGGGTGGAAGAGAAACTGTTGATCTTGCCAGATGTGCAGCTGCATTTGCTATTGGTGTGCGGGAGCAATGCCACCTATCACAGGTACTGCTTCATCTAATAATGGGGGGTGGCATTATTAATTTGAAAAAACTGACAATTCTAGTTCACTGGAGTGAAGAATTTATTTTAACAATAACGGGTTTATCATTATTATTTTTCTACAAATAAATATTACTGAGATAAAGTTCACACTCCTCAGAGGTCACATCACATTAAGTTTTTACATGTATACATTGTACTCAAATACCTAGTGCAGAACCACGATCAATCATTATTAATTAATACTGATAAACAATATTTTAGGTTTTTGACTTGATTACATTTTATTTATTTGAGCTGAGGCCAGTCATCGAGTTGCATTGTTATGTTTCTGTCATATTGTACGTTCACGTTTTCATGTCTCTGATGTTGTTTTCTTTTGGGGTTTTTTCATCAGAGGAGTGTCAACAACATTGTCCTTGGTGTTCAGCAATATCAAACGGCTCTTCTGACGTCCTTGAGAGAAAAAATGAAGACCATCCTTGAAAGGCATCCCGACAGCAATGGACCTTTACAAGAAGAAGTTCTTTCAACACTGGACAACTTTCAGGATCCCTTTCCCCTATGTGCAACTACAAACCTACAGGACCGAGCAACACAGATGCATTTTAACCCCGTTACACCTGAGGAGATCATCATTTCTAAGTATGCATGTAGAGTTAAAAAGGGAATGCAATCAAAAACAAGTCTTTCTACTACATCCCTCTGATTGAAAGTCTGAAACAGCTATTATCCAATTCAAGACTATTTGACATGCTCGGTGCTGGACCTCAGAGTTGCCTCAAGGCCGCTTTTTTGAATGACATCAATGATGGAAGCGTTTTCAAAACCCACCCACTGTTTTCGAAAAAGAACTCTGCTTTACAACTGATACTGTACTCCGATGAGATAGAAATTTGTAATCCTCTAGGGTCACGAGCAAGTGTAAATAAATTACTAATGTTTTATTACACTTTAGGCAACATAGACCCCAAGTTTAGATCAAAGCTGGCTTCAATCAGACTTCTCGCAATCACAAAGTCTAAGGACATAGACGAGTGCGGGGTAGATATTATACTACGGAGAATCGATGAGGACTTGAAGTTACTGTACAATGGCGTTAGGATTAACACTGTGAATGGAGAATTTTATTTAAATGGAGTAGTTGTTGCTGTGTGTGGAGACACGCTTGCCCAGCATGAGCTTGCAGGATTCAAGGAAGGAGTCGGTTTTGCATATAGCAAATGTCGTCATTGTGAGTGTACTTTTGATGAAATGCAAGCAAATTTCAATGAACAGAATTTCACCAGACGGACATTGGACGGACACATTAGGCAATGCGTTGAAATACAAAGGGCAACTACTGAATTCTTAAAGTCGTCGCTCAAAACTACTTTTGGCATAAATAGACAAAGCAAGTTAGTTGATTTCCCAGGTTTTAATCTCATAGAGCAAATGCCACAGGATATTATGCATATCATTCTTGAAGGAGTGGCACCAATGGAACTGAAGTGTGTGTTGAAATACCTTGTTTTATCTGGAAATTTGGAGTTGGACATGTTTAATGCTGCAATGCAGAATTTTCCTTTTTCATCTGTGGACATCCGTGACAAACCTTCACAAATACGTGTTGCTACTTTAGCATCAAATGACAATAGACTCAAACAATCCTCTGGACAAATGCTTATATTAATCAAGATTTTGCCATTCTTATTGGACTGTGCTGTTAAAAAAAAAAAACATATATACAGTTTATTTTGGATTTAATTGAAATTGTTAAAATACTTTTTGCCCCAGTTGTGTCTTTACAAACTGTGTCCAAACTGAAACAAATGATAGAGGATCATCTTAAACAATTCAGACAACTATTTCCAGAAAATAATGTAATCCCAAAGCAACATTACATGCTGCATCTTCCCTCTCAGATTATTGCCCTGGGACCTGTAATACGGCATATGTGCATGAGATTCGAGTCTAAACACTGTTTTTTTAAACAATGGTCATCCAAATTAAACTTTAAGAATGTGTGCAAGTCCCTTGTAAACCACAATCAGCTGCTGGAGTGTTGTCAAAGTGAAGCAGGAACTGAGCATCCGATTTTTGTACATGAGAAAGAACTAGGTCCTGTATCAGAGGTTGCTAATATTGAGCATTTACAATCAAAGGTTGTAGATTTTTTGGGGATTGAAGCTGCTGTACATCATGCTGTTAGAGTAAAGTGGCTTATTTTACATGGCAGCAAATACATTTGTGACAGGTCTCTGATTCTCATTTCAGCAAATGGTTCAAACCCTACCTTTGGACTTATAAAAAACATTTTCGTTGTTAATAGTGTGTTGTATTGCTTTGAGTACCAGGTGTATGAAACCTTGGGTTTCAACAAAGACTTTCTTCTAGGGGCGACGGTGGCGCAGATGGTAGAGTGGGTCGTCTCATGATCGGAAGGTCGGGGGTTCGAATCCCGCCTCCTGAAGGTGCACATTGTCGTTGTGTCCTTGGGCAAGACACTTCACCCTCCTTGCCTCCAGTGTCTGCGTACACTGGTGTATGAGTGAGTGGCAGGTGGTGGGCCGATGGCGCAGACTGGCTGCCCCAGGGCAGCTGTGGCTGCAACAGCAGCTCACCACCAAGTATGGAGTGAATGAATAATGACGACAGTGTAGCGCTTTGAGAAACTTGGTAATACAGGCTTGTAAAGCGCAATATAAGTGTAAGGCATTATTATTATTATTACTTTCTTGCCTATGAAGTTGCGATACCTAACCTTGCCCAAGCAACTGAACTGACTGATGTTGAAAACCTACTTGATTATACGTCATATTACCCAGTCAATTTCAGAAACCGTGTCTATATTATGACAAAATATAACATTGAAGATGTCATTGCTTTAAAAACTTAAAATAAATATATGTTCAAATGATATGGGATTGACTTTCTTATTTCAAGAAAAAAAATTGTGGATGTTTTTTATTTTGAGAAAGATTTTTGTTCTAAAGGCCACCTGAAAACGATTTTTGCTTGAAATAAATGTAAAATGGCTAAGTTTTAGATATACAGACTAAATAAGAACAAAAAGTAATATTTACTTGAAACAAGTCTAATCATCTGACACATGAAACTGGAAACTAGCTTGTAATGCTCAAAACAAAATGGAGAAGATAATTTGGCTAGATTTAAGACAATTAATCTTGTTAAGCTACAAGGAATTTGCAGTAGTGTGCCATTCAGGGCGTTTTCGGCAGGATTTGAACCTACAAAACCCCAATGGATTTCAAATCCATCGCCTTAACCACTCGGCCACAACAACAAGGATAGAGCTACTTTTCAACTGAGTTTCTTGTCATGAGTTTGAAGAATTGGTTGAAATGCAGCCATTGCTGCCTATCTGCCACTGTGCATATCTGCCGAGGGGCTCATTACATAGTAATGTAGTGTCCAGGACAACGAAGTAGTCACATAAAAAGAATGAAGTGTCTCCAAAACTCCTTGGGAACATTGACAGTGCAGTGCAAGCCTTTGTCCAGATAACTGGTACTACATCTGAAACTGAGTGACACTGTGGCGCAATGGTAGAGCGTCTGACTCCAGATCAGAAGGTTGTGTGTTCAAATCACATCAGGGTCAATTTATATGCGTGGAATCTATTGCAACACAACAATCTCCACTGGTGTGGAACAATTTTGTCGGCGTCTCAAAGAATGCAAGACTAGAGTGAAAGCGCAACATACAAAAACCCAAATAGGAACATTCCTGCGACGGCCGGGAATCGAACCCAGGTCAACTGCTTGGAAGGCAGCTATGCTCACCACTATACCACCATCGCAAAGCTATTGAAACATGTTTACAGTGCATGTCGATTGGCATACGTATATTGAGTTTGTGTGGGATTAGAACGGCGAAATGCTGCCTTTTGGTCAACGTTTCAGTGGCCTTTGAAAGGAAATCCTAAAGCAGCAAGTAAAGTCCAGGGGTCTCAGTTATAAAACTTTCTGTGAGAATCTGCCTATAAGAGCACGTACGAGCAAAACCCAAACTCCACGTACGGAGAAAAAACAAGGGATTTATGAAACCCTCCGTACGTGCAGCACCACGTAATCTCCCCTTCACTGATTCCACCTGCAGCAGAAATGTGCACATATGACCCCTCCCCTCGTCACGCCCCCATGTCACCAAATAAGGACACGCAAAGTAACTTATGAATGAGATTGACCTAAACTTGAGGCGATAATGAGAGGGTTTTACCGAGAGGGAGGGGCCACATGCCGCAGCAGTGACAGCAGAGGCCGGGTGGATCTTTACTGACATGTACCGCTGTTTCTCTGATCACAAGTAACCTATTGGCAGAGTGCAGTGTCTCATCAATAACACTTTTGGAAATACACTTTTAGAACGTAAAGAAGAGCCTTTTAGACGCTGATGAGCGCGAAGGTCCCGGACAGCGCGGTTCACCTGGAGGGCTTTCAGCTTCTCCGCGCGGATCGGGACCCGAGGCTCTCCGGGAAAACTAAAGGCGGTGGAGTTTGTTTCTACATCAACAGCAGCTGGTGCACTGATGTGACTGTGATCTCCCAACACTGCTCTCCTGCTCTGGAATATCTCATCATTAACTGTAAGCCTTTTTGTTCACCGCGGGAAATAGTTTCATTCATACTGGCGGCTGCTTATCTACCGCCGGGCACGGACACACTCGAAGCTCAGCGCACGCTCGCGGAGCAGATTCTACACATGGAGCGGACCTTCCCGGACTCTCTTGTTATTGTGCTTGGTGACTTTAACAAGGGGAACCTGAGCCAGGAATTACCCAAATACAGACAGTTTATTAAATGCCCAACCAGAGAGGAGAACACGCTGGATCACTGTTACACTACAATACGCAACGCATACCACGCTGTCCCCCGCGCTGCACTCGGACTTTCAGATCACGTGATGGTCCACTTAATCCCTTCATACAGACAAAGACTGAAACTCGCTAAACCTGTAGTGAGCACAATAAAGAAGTTTACCACTGAGGCTGTGGAGGAGCTGCGCTCATGTTTGGAGACTACAGACTGGGAAGCGTTAAAGGCTGGCAACAACCTGGATGAATATACGGACACTGTGACCTCATACATCCAGTTCAATGAGGAGCGCATCATACCAACGTGCACTAGGGTTTGTTTTAATAATGATAAACCCTGGTTCACCCCCAAACTCCGACACCTACGAAAGGAGAAAGAGACGGCCCACAAAAATGGCGACAGAGACCATTACAGGGAGGCAAGGTACAGCTTTAGCAGGGAGGTGGAGAAAGCAGTGTGGAGCAGTGTGGCGGGGTCTTAGGGCGATCACCAATTACAAGCCCAAAGACCCCAGGGCTCTGAACGACCTGTGCCTCGCCCAGAGTCTGAATACACATTACTGCCGCCACGAACGCCCATCAGCCTTTGACACCTCTCTCGACACTCCAGCTGCCCCTGCTCCCCCCATCATCACCTCTACCATCAACAACCCCAGCACTTCATCAAAGGTCTCCACATACCCTCCCTCCCCCCCTGCTCTCTCCATCCAAGAAGAGGAAGTGCGTCGGCAATTCCTGAAGCTGAACCCGCGGAAGGCCCCTGGGCCGGACGGTGTCTCCCCCTCCACCCTGAGACACTGCGCGGATCAGCTGGCTCCCGTCTTCACAGACATTTTCAACACCTCCCTGGAGTCATGCCGCGTGCCGTCCTGCTTCAAATCGTCCACCATCGTCCCTGTCCCTAAGAAACCACGGATCACAGGACTTAATGACTACAGGCCGGTGGCGCTGACGTCTGTGGTCATGAAGTCTTTTGAGCGCTTGGTCCTGCCCCACCTCAAGGACATCACCACCCCCTCCTGGACCCGCTGCAGTTAGCCTACAGAGCCAACAGGTCTGTGGACGACGCAGTCAATCTGGCCCTCCACTTCACCCTGGAGCATCTGGACTCACCAGGAACCTACACCAGGATCCTGTTTGTGGACTTCAGCTCTGCCTTCAACACCATCCTCCCTGAACTGCTACGAGACGAGCTCTACCAGCTCAGCGTGCCCGACTCCCTCTGCAGGTGGATCACCGACTTCCTGACGGACCGGAGACAGCACGTGCGGCTGGGGAAGATCGTCTCGGACACTCGGACTACAAACACTGGAACTCCTCAGGGCTGTGTACTTTCCCCCTGGCTCTTCTCCCTGTATACAAACTGCTGCACCTCCAGCCACCAGACCGTTAAATTGATCAAGTTTGCGGAGGACACCACCCTCATCGGGCTCATCTCGGACGGTGATGAGTCCGCCTACAGGAGAGAGGTGGAACGGCTGGCGTCCTGGTGCAGCCACAACAACCTGGAGCTGAACGCCCAGAAGACAGTGGAGATGATCGTGGACTTTAGGAAAGACACAGCCCCACCGTCCCCCCTCGCCCTGACAGACTCTTCCACCCCCATTTCCATCGTGGACTCCTTCCGTTTCCTGGGCACCACCATCACCCAGGACCTCAAATGGGAGCCAACCATCAGCTCCCTCATCAAGAAGGCCCAGCAGAGGATGTTCTTCCTGCGGCAGCTGAGGAAACTCAAGCTGCCAACCAAGATGCTGGTGCAGTTCTACACGGCCATCATCGAGTCCATCCTCACCTCCTCCATCACTGTGTGGTCCATCCTCACCTCCTCCATCACCGTGTGGTTCCCCGGCGCTACAGAACAGGACAAGCACCGACTGCAGCACATTGTGCGTGCTGCAGAGAAGGTGATTGGCTGTGAGCTCCCATCTCTCCAGGACCTGTTCACCTCCAGGACCCGGAGGCGTGTGGGTCGGATCACAGCTGACCCTTCTCACCCTGGACACGGACTATTCACCCCTCTCCCCTCAGGCAGGAGGCTACGGTCTATCCAGACCCATACCTCCCGCCACTTGAACAGTTTTTTCCCCTCCGCCATCAGACTCATGAACAAAAACAAATCTCTGTAGCTTAGTTACAGAGTCATGGATGTTTCTGCACTTGCAGTGTGCGGTGTGTCCACACTTAGACCCGCTGCTATCACTTTATAACACTTAATATCACTTTATATGCCAACACATCTGTATATACAATCCCACTGTTGTTCACTGTCAAATTGTTGTTGTCTTACCATATGTCACTTTATTTTATCTTATTTATTTAATATTTTTTATTTTATGCATGCCCTTATAGCCTTATAGTTTAACGTTCTTAGCTTATTTTTTATCTTAATTCTGTGTTATATGTTCTATGTCGCACGTTTGCACCAAGTAAAATTCCTAGTTTGTAAACCTTGTTCACAAACCTTGGCAATAAACGAATTCTGATTCTGATTCTGATTCTGAGGAGCAGCCTGCTGCCATGGAGTGAGGACAGGAGCAGCCTGCTGCCATGGAGTGAGGACAGGAGCAGCCTGAACACCAGGAGTGAGGACTGGAGTCTGCAGCCCAGGAGTGACGACTGGAGTCTGCAGCCCAGGAGTGACGGGAGCAACAAACATCGGTGCTTTAGGCCTGATGCTTTTCTGCCTTGTCCGGGCCTGTCCAGCTGTGTTCTCTGGCAATCTGTACTGATGCTCCTGTTGTGCCACCATGGGAGCAGGCAGGAGCGACCTGGCTTCAGGCAGGGGCTGCTCAGAGGTGGACGGAGGCTCAGGCAGGTTTGTTCCCTGTAGCAGCACAGAGACCTCTTGTCTCTTCTGCCTCTTGTTGTGCCATTGGGTGAGGGTGGTCTGATTCACCATGACAAGCTGCATGTTGGTCTGCTGCATCACCAGAGCGTTACTCACCACGAGCTGCCGGATGTTATGGTAGTCCCTCAAAATGAGAGACCACCTGGAGTCAGTGTGGCTTCCCCTTCTCACTGGTGCTGGGTGGAGAACACAGAGCCTAATGAACATGGCCTCCACCAGACGGCAGCAATCAGGCCACTGCGCAGGAGCACTGCCGGCTCCTAACACACAGCGGGTAGTACTCTCAACCCCAGGGGTAGAGCTGGGCTTCTTTGGTACACGGAAGCGGCCACTCAGCAGCCTCTCCTGATGTCGTGCCATGTACACCACCCGCTGTCTGTCTCTGTCGTCCAGCTTCTTCCAAAGGCCAATGATGGTGTCGGCCTGTTGGTTGGTGAGACATAGAGAGGTCTGATCCCGGAGTCCCACAAGATATGCTGCCAGCCTGTCCACATGCTGGAATCCCGGCACATTTTGGTCATCTACAGCCTGAAACAATGTAAATTACAATGTAAATTAGCGATTGTCAAAGTGAGCAATTTTAATATACCATTAGTCATGCAGGCTTTACCCTACACATATTGCCTCAATGAGTCTTACCATTTCCTCCTCTACCTCCTCCATGAATGTTTGAGCAGGCTCAGAGTCACCAGAGGCCAATTGTGACCAGTCACAGAACCCAAAGACACAAGTCGTTTTGGGGCATTATGAGATAAGAACAGATTGTTAAAGTGTAGTCTCCAAGCTTTCCAATGATGTGTAACACATGGAAATCTGATAATATTTGGAGGTGTAGCGGTGATTTGAAGTTGGCAATTCCCAAAAAACCAAAGGGGTTTAAACGGCCTCTGAAGTTTTGGGCCATTCTCACCTCTCTGCTGTTGGGAGGGACAATAGGGCTCATTTACATCTCATTTGGATAAGCCATACCCCCTGTCAAACTCCCCCTCAAAGCAGTAAAGCACAGAGAGGGAGCACAAAGGTTATTGCTTCCACAACAAACCATTGTTTACCAGTTTCATTATGTGTATCTGTTTTATTTTTGGTTTCATTTATTGATCTCACCTCACAGCAGAAGGTTGTTATTGTTCTTTTACATTTTTTTTATATCAATTGATAAACTGTCACTGGCTTGAGAACGTGTTGTGTAACACATGTAACTTTTATGTTAAAAATAATGTTAATGTTCAGATCCAAAACAGTGATATATTATATACAGTATGAGTATGAATCGTTTTTATTGCCATTGTTGTTTTTTGCTAATGATAAATAATAAGCAATATACTATTGAAAATAAAAGTATATATCAATTAATAAAGCAAATCACTCAAACATTGCTTAGAGAGCGCTTTTCATACAAGAATGATGAAAGATAAGTTTACAATATATTTAAAAAAACAACAGAAGAGATCTGGTGTTTGGGTATTTTAATGTTATTGCAATGCTCTGATTCATGAAACCTCACACAGTTTCTACACATCATCCCCCCAAAAAATTCATAATATAAATACTTTAAGTGAGTTACAACTTTACTTTAAGCCATAGAAAATTGCCAATTGAGTGAATATGAATCCATATTTCAGTAATAACGGATCAATACCTAATATTTACCACATCACATGGAGGTTGATTTTTATTCCTTCAAGTTTTTATTATTCAATGCTTTAACCTTACTGTTTTTTTACACTCAACGCCATCTGTTCTTAAACAATGTTTTCCTCTAAATCTGCACCACATAGTATGCACAGTCATTTGCACTTTATGAAAAAATAAATAAAAGTTTTCTGTTTTGGCAAGCATTGTGAGTGGTCATTGTCCACTTCTTAAAGCATAAATATTTTGGCATTTACTCAAAAATCAAAACATAAATAAATCCAAAAATAATGCACAACAGTTTTTCTTCCTGATAAAGGTCTAGTAGGATGTTCTGAGATGAATCGGCGTTGCTTCTTCTGGAGTGTGGGTAGTGGTGGGTGAATGTAACACAAAGTCTCTAAAACTAAATTCAGGTGGTTGGTTGATAAAGTGACATTGCAGAGCTGCTCCTCTGCAGTCCCGTGCAGTGGGTGAACTCTCCTCCTCCACAAAGTCCTGACCACTTTTAGAATGGCCTGATGTTTCCATACAGATAGGTCTGTGGATGTTTAGTCCAGGTGGGGCCAGGACAGGAAGACCATCCATACGGGGCAGAAGAAGAAAAAAAGATCTTCAGTTAAATGTTTCATTGAAGCAAATCAGAAAACTACACTGAAGTCGGTAAAGTGAAAGTACCTCAGCGATCTCTGCCAAAGTGTTGACTCCTGTCTTCATGTAGGCTTGATCAGTCCAAAGCCACAGTCAGGGGAAAACAGTGTGGCAGCAATAAGGAAGTTGATTTCAATTTTATCGTGAAGCTTGTGTCCAACACGCCAGGCATGAAGTTGTTCTTGTTCGGCCCACTGCAGTTGTCACAATGAAGATCCACCTCTGTTTCAGGAAGTACATTGGTCCTGGCTGGAGAGGGTTTGCGGGAAAGTGTAACTGTAGGAGAGAGGGAACTTGGATTAGATTAAATGAAATGTGTGCCTTTTCATAACTGTCTAACAAAGGTAAAAATTACTATATTGATGCTATTCTGCATTATTTCACGCTACTATCAGGCTGCTTATTCTCATGAATAAATCACCCTTTAAGGGACATTAATAAATTAATAAAGTAAAGTGAATGTGTGTTAAAGATCACCTGCTGAGCAAAATCAAAACATTAATGTACATAAAATATAAATAAAACAGGGATGGAGGCATGAGGAGGAGGAGAGGGATGGAGACAGGAAGAGAGGGGACATAACAGAAAAATAAGAATAAAAGAATAGACACATACCTCTGGTCTCTGGCGGAAACTTGGCATAAAGATTTTCTTCCTGCATCTGGTCGAGCTGGAGCTGTTAGACCCGGCCTGAAGAAAAAAAAAGATCTCAGAGTCTGTATCTGTACTTCCTGGTTTAGTCTTGGTTTAGACCTCAGATAGTGGTTAGCCCTGGTTTGAGTCAAAGGATTAAAACAATCCTGTACATTAAACTCTTGATGAATATTTTTACTTTTGACTTATAACGCACGAGTGTCCGAGCTAGCTAATAACAATAGGTATGAGAAAGTCTAAACATGGACTAAACATGAGATAACGTACGTGTTTTTAGAATGAACACAAGATGATGTTTACTAGGCCATAGTGATGTAGATAATGGACATAGTGTAGCTGCTCTTTAATTTACAGACACAATCCTGCGTGTTTCTCTGTCTGTGTCTGCTCCGCCTCACACTGAGAGAGAGCTATGGATGCGTTTATAACTACATTTATAACTTTAGAAAGCCTCCTGTACTACTTGTAATGCACATACACGAGAGGAAAAGGCCGAATTTGCGTTTTATCGCCGCGCGCCTTCCCCATTGTTTACATTTCACTGCAGTAATCCAGAGTAACTTTATTTGGTCATAAAACCGAAAATATGAAGCGGATCTCTCTCAAATAAGAAGTGGCTGAAAGCTAGGGATGCGCTGACTACATTTATGGAGTAGTGTAAGTTGGGAGAGGTCTTGGTTTTAGTGTAAATAGCAGGTTCAGCTGCACGTTAGCTTAGCCGCTAGCCGTTAGCTTAGACGTTAGCCGTTAGCTAATAACAGCACAATAGACTCGTCAAAACTGGCACAGCATCCACAAGCGATACAAACAAACAAACTTTCACTCACCCGTCTGAACCTTTGCCTTCTGCTCAGCAAACTCGTGGTAAATCCATTTTCCAGTGTAGTAGTGGCAGCTTCTGAGAGCCACACAGGAGAGGCTTACAGCCCCCACGGCGTGCGCTATTTCTCTGACAAAACCAGACTTTTTCAACCTGAAAACCGATCGACAATAGGCGTATGTATAAAACTGCCTTTTTTGCGTGGCATTTGTTTGCTAAAGCCTGTGTGGACTACGCAAACCAAGCAGCTGTGTGGCTGTGTCCCCTCCTCCTCCTCAGCATGTAAATACACACAGACAAAGGCACGCCCCTACAGCGGCTCCCAAATCTCCCAAAAACAAGCAGGTTTGAACCTAAAAGTTTACGCTTTTAAATATACCAATACTGGTAGCTTAAACATGGAGAGGCTTCTTCGTGACTTCAACTAAACGATTCTGGAAAAAAGTGAAAATCACCAATTTTCAAAATAAAAACTTTGTTTACGTTTTTCTCCAAACGCAAGCTGCCGACTTGTGTCTTTGGATTCCACGGCGGGTCACAATTCAGCAGCTGCACCAGGACCCAGGACTGCAAAAAGGAAGGCAATCAATAGGTTATACATGTTTGTTTGCATTGTAATGGTAATTATATACAGCCTTATTTATTACTTTGTTATTTATACAATATTGAGTAAGTGTACCTGGAGCAGTGGTGGGCTCAGGAGCAACCTCCAGGGGGTGGAGAGTGGGGTCCTCTGCCAGGTCTGAGAAGCTCTCATCTTCCTCTTCATCCTCTACCTCATGCTCCTCCACCAGCTGAGCTGTCTCCTCTGAATCTGGGTGCATGTCCTGCAGTGCCCGCCCAGTCTGCCGGTATAAGTACTCCACCCCAATTAGCTCTCCTATTACCAGTAAAGGAGCCAGTGTCAAAGGTAATAATGTAATCAGAAATAAAATTATAATTGTGAACATAATTGTGATCGTATGACATTTACCAGTATACTGAGAGGGGGGAGAAAACTCAGGTGCCACTTTCTTCTTCCACAACTTTTCATAGTTGAGATTCACACTGTGAAGCAGGTTGCCCTGGTAACAGCGGAGTCCAGATGGTGTTATGGACAGGGCAGCAGTGGCACGGTCCTGGTTCCAACGGTGAAGCCCTTCCAGCAGGTACAACTGGAAATTCAAGTTGTTGGCACTAGTCCCTAAATACGACATAGAAATGATGAAATAACCTTCAGGTATACTGATAAATACAAATGGTATGGTTAAGACAAACCTGGTATGAAGCGATTGAGGTGCAGGTGGAATGACTCCAGAGAGTTGGAACCTCTGGCACACCTGTATGTGGGCAGCCGCACACCTCCTTTAGTCAGTTCCCCTGTTTTTGTGTACAGAGCAACACCCGGAGGATCCTGGATGCATTTAACATGTTTCCGCTGGACCCGCCAGATATGCTCCATACGCTCCCTATCAAACAGGGGAACTCCCATGTTGTCGTCGCCCCCCGGTCCCAGCAGGTTCTGCAGCAGCTCCTCCAGTAGCCGGGTGGTGCAGCTCTCACCTCTGGTCCTCCTCTTGCAGTGAAGAGCCAACTCGCCCTGTGACAGCTGGTCTTTGACATAGTGGTCACTAAGACCGGAGAGGCCATCTTTTTGAAGCTGCTGCCTTTTGGCATGTACCAACAGACGCACATCAGCTGGATCCCATTCAAATAAGCACGATGACAAACTTTTCATGAATTTTGGATAAAGCTGATGAGCATCTGTTGTGCAGCCCACCACAAGCCGACGCATGAAGTGCCAGATATCAAGACGAATGGCCATATCTGGCCACCCGCTGAATCTGGCTTGCAGCTTGGTCTCCCCTGCTTCAATGCAGCAGCCACAGTCCACATACAGAAGCACAGGAGGATCCACAGCAGCCTGCTGGTACACTGTAAACCCAAAAGTTAATTGCATTCAAAAGGTTTAGCTATAATCACTTATGGTAATTCATTTTCTTTGTAAAACTAAAATCATATAACTGTGGCAAACAGAACTCATTGGTAGAAGCTTAATGCACTTAACCTATATTGTTTTGCATGTGATGCACTTGAATAAATACATTTAACATGGTCCTTTCAATTTTAAGTTTATTCTAAAATATAGTTTGAGTGCAATTTTTTATAAGAGAATGAGTTATAAAGGAAACACTTAAATAATAAAAGTAAATTATATTATGACTAATTGTGTTAAGTTTAAAGCGCTTTCACTATTTTTAAGTTTTTAAAGCCCCTCCCATTTTTCACCCGGCACGAACCGAGGAGACGTCTGGACTTGTCTGTCAGAAATTTCAAGAAGAAGTCGTTTTTGATGGTTTTGCCTTGGCTTGGACTTTTTTTTTTCCTTCAGTCGATGGAGAGTACCTTTCCTCAAATATCCACGCAAAATGGTGAGTTAAATGTTTGTATTTCAACTTCAAGCGAAAATGGTTTTATGTTACATTACGCAAATGCGCACGCTAAGTCAATCTACTGAAAATGGGGTTCAGCATGTTTTTTTTCTCTCCATTTTTGTTGATTCTCATTTTATACGGTACACAGTGGCCTATCTCAGTGAATCTCCACACCACGCATGTTGCTGCTGCTGCTTTTAGCATGAGGGGTACACGACAGTAAAGGCAACTTTCAGACACGAACATCACTCCTTTCGATTTTAAACAGCGGATCAGCGCCGTTTACCAGCGGCCGCTCTACACTCGGGCGGGTCCACAGTGTAGCTAGCGCTAGCTCTGATCTGCCGCCGCGAACGGCCTCACTGTGGCGGTGAACTCTGCTGTTTATGACCCTGGCATAGACCGGTAACCAGCGGTGTCCGCACGGTGCCCAACATTGTGAGGTTACGAAGCTAGTTTCCCTTGTATAACGTGTGTCGCTCCAAACTCTTTTCTGCTCCTCGCTGCACACTCATTTGCATAAAGACACAATGCGGAGTTTTTTAACTACAAATTAGCTCTTAATATAATCTTATTCATATGATTAATTTACCAAATCAACACAAATGCAATTGAATATTTTAGCATCATTTTCCACTATGAATTTACCAATTAAATAATAATAAAAAATAAAAAAATACATAAAAAAGATTAGCAAACATAACACTGAAGAACTGAACTGTCCAGATTTAATATATTTGATTTGATTTTTATGTATAGTTGTATTTTTGAAAATAATAACTGGGCTTGTTTTATAGGTCAAATTGGAATTCAACAGAATTACTGGAATAAACCTCATAGGAGAAATATTTTCTGCTCTGGACAATTTGTACCCTGGCTTAGAAGAGGTCTTCACCAGGAAGACGGGACGTGTGGGCCAACAACTGGCAGACCTTCGAAAACAAAAGCAGGTGAGTTGCCATCATATTTTAATCTTTTAATTGTACAGCATGTCCCATCTCATGATTTAGAGTGGTAAATGTGTCTGTTTTAACTAGTTGCAGAGCATGGAGCCCACTGTCAACAGATCGCCTTGAGGGGACTTCCAATTCTTCTTGGGGACAATGCCTCCAAGTTCTTTACGAGTCACAAAGTAAGTATATTTGTATGTTGCAATTTTACCTTTTATTTTGGTATACTAGTTTATTCGTTTTCCATATTCCAAAAACATACAATATTCATTGATTCATTTATTTTATTATTTGTATTCATGATTTATACATGGGTTCTTGAGACTCTTGAGTCTCATTTGCAAGAGAGACCTGTTCACAGTTTTACAAATTTAATAAAACATACAATGTAGACAAACTCCTTCACATGGGTTTTAAAATGTTGAAGGGCCATAAGGCTGAAAATATCTTAAGTCTGTGACTTGCAAACAAGGTGTCTGCAAACACCATGTACCTCTATCCTGAGTGTAGGGGGTTGAGCAGGGAGACCACCTCATATAGTAGTGATGTGGACATGGAGGGACAGACATGAGAAATAAAAACTTGGATTACTTTAAGATCACCATTGAAGTGTTTTCTCTGCTTTTGACCCAAAATCACACATACATATAGAAATGGGTCACAAAATATTTTAATCCAGAAAGTTAGGACACGGTGTACAAACCTGTTCTACATTTCTTCACATGTAGTACTCTAGTACAGTGGTTTTCAACCTTTTGGAGCCGCGACCCCCATTATATATGGCCTATAATTCTTAAACACATTAATCAAATTAAGAACAAATAATGGTAAAATAGCCCACACATACTTAAATAAAATAATAATAATAAAATCTATTTTATCTACATGATCTGGCGACCCCCTTCCCCCCCCAATATATCTCGCTCTGTGTGGCTATATTACCTACGCAGCGCTTTTCCCAAATTGTTCTATGTGATGCAGTTAAATGTTCTTCGGTCCATACTTTTTGTATTTTTTATGAATTTATGGAATAAAAGTTCAAGAAATTGAGACTTAATGTCATTTTATCTTTTTTTTTATTGGCCTTAACATGTAAACATTCACAGGACAGGGAGGAAAAAGTAAGTGAACCCAGGAATCTTGCTGAACTGCAGCAGTTTTGTATGATTTATCCTGATCGTTTGAGCGTCTAATCTGCAACTACAGGAAGCAGTTATTGCTACAAAAGAAGAATCAGCAGATATTTAATACAAGGGTTCACTTACTTATTCCGTGCATGTTGTGACTGTCTTAGGTCTTTCTGCAAAATATCTTTATAAACTTGTGAATTAATTTTTCTATTGATGATATCGCGTTGTCCAGGCCCTGAGGCAACAAAACAGTCCCACACCATGATGCTCCTGCTCCAGACTTCACAGTGGAGAGAGGGTTTAGATGTTGGTGTGCTGTTCCATTTGTCCTCCACACATGACGTTGTGTGTTCCTCCCAGACAATTCAACTTTTGGTTAATCATTCCACAGTGTATTTTTCCAGTAGTGCTGTGGCGCGTCCTAGAGCTCTTTCGCAAACCAAAGCTGAATAGTTTGGGAGGAACACACAACGTCATGTGTGGAGGAAAAATGGAACAGCACACCAACATCTAAACCCTCTCCTCACTGTGAAGTCTGGTCAGGAGCATCATGGTGTGGGGCTGTTTAGTTGCCTCAGGGCCTGGACAACGAGATATCATCAATAGAAAAAATAATTAACAAGTTTATCAAGATATTTTGCAGAAAGACCGAAGACATTCACAACATGCACGGAATAAGTAAGTGAACCCCTGTCTTAAATATCTGCTGATCCTTCTTTTATAGTTGCAGATTAGACGCTCAAACGATCAGGAATTCATCTTGGACCATTCCTCTTTACAAAACTGCTGCAGTTCAGCGAGATTCCTGGGTTCACTTACTTTTTCCTCCATGTCCTGTGAATGTTTACATGTTAGGGCCAATAAAAATATAAGAAAATGTTTGGGTGGTATTAGTTTAAGCAGACACTGTTTATTCATTCTTATGATTTTGATCTAGATCGGACCACATTTTATGACCAATTTAGGCAGAAATGCGAGAAATTCCAAAGCGTTCACATACATTTTCATCCCACTGTAGCTGGCCTCTCCTCTTGACAGGTTGCCCCGTATTGATGGATTGGTCAAATGTAGAGGATATGGACAAAATTTCATATCTCAATATTCATGCCAGATATCTCTATTGATATGATACGATATAACTATGGGTTAGGTGAAAGAATACAAAAGAGTGCAGTTTTATTGATGATAATCTATATCTTTTATATCTTGCTTTTTAGATTTTAATATTTTGAATGTTCATTACTCGATATAAATACGATAACGATATGTTTCTTTTGCGATATTGATATCTTGAATGTTCATATCTCATTATCGATACGATAACTATATATCTTTCAGCCCTAATTGTACAGTTGTACAATGACAAACCTTACAAATTCCCAAAATGTGTTTTAGTTTTTAAATTAGAAAATCTAACTTGTACTTAAATAAAAACAAATATTTGTAGAAATACAAACTGTAAACACTTCGTACTTGTGTTACTCTCCACCAACAGGTTAACTCCCTGATTCTTCTTTTCCCCTTTATAGAAGGCTGCTGATGGTGACCTTGAAATCCCCATAGGAATCCTCTTTAATGGTGAAAACGCAAGTCCAGAGCAAGAACTGAACCCTTTCCAAAGTGGGGATTCTTCTGGAGGGCAATATGGTAATGGATCCATCTGCAGTCTTCCTTCAGCAATGGGACTCCTGTTTGGACTGACTTGTGCACTCAACTTGGAGTACCCAAAGTGCATGAAGAACACATTCCTGTTCATTCAGCAGATTATGCTGAATCTGGGACTAAACGATCCTCCTCCAAAACTCCAACGGCTGAAAAATTAGCTTGCTATGTGATGTGTGCACCGTTTTATCTGTTTTAGAAAGAAAATATTTTATTGGAAGTCTAATGTAGTTTGTGAAAACAGAGCAATTACTGTTCTAAAGAGACTGCATCAGAGACCACAAATAATGTCAAAAGTTCTTGTTGAAAAGTGGCTTGGAACTTTAGTGTTTGTTTCTGAAAGGAAGGTGTTCTTAGACGCTGGAGTACTGTTCTAGGAAAACTATATTCTTGTAAAGTTTTAAAAAAAAACTTTTGTGGTAATTGGCGACAGTAATGAAATAAAAAAGGATACTTTTATTTATTACTAGAAGTATTGAGTGTGGTTGACTTGACATGTTAAGTTAACTTTAATTAAACATATGAGCTTTAGAGTAGCACTATGCAAACAAGTGAGTTTTCTAATATTGGCACTACTTAAACAATTGAGTTTTATACTAGTACTTCCCTTAATAGGTTAAGTTAATTATACATAAACATATTAGTTTTGAAATATTGAATACTTAAACACATTAGCTGGCTATGACTCGATATAGTAATTTGTGAAATGTTTTACTTTTGAGTTTACTCTACTAAATCAATTATTTTTTAGTTTTGGGTCAATTACTCAAACCATTTGAAGGGAATCGGTTTCCTCAAACGATTTAAGTGTATTGAACTTATCCGGGTTTACAGCGTCTGACCAGGTCTGCTGCCATCAAGTCCAGCCCAGGTCCCTCTTGAGCTGTTAAGACACTGATTAGAATTTGGCCATGCTCGTTGCCCACTGAGGTGACCCATGTGGCTGTGCCCTTGGCCACTCCTGCCAGCTTCTTTGTGATCTAAAAACATAACATATCATTTATAATTAATTATTTCTGTTTTAGCTAGTAGCAGATAAAGTATGTAGTAAAGCCGTAATTGTAAATTAAATGTATAATGCTGCTAACCTTCTTTGTAGAATCCATTTTAAGGATTGAGCCATAAGTGGATGTTATTTTGGCTCTGATGTCATCCAGCCTTGTCAGAATATCTTGACTGTAGACAGACAGGAGCCACTTGCAGCTGGGCACAACAGCAGGCTGTGGAGGCTCCCTGAAGGTGACAGGTAACAGTCCCTGCTGGTCGAAGAAGTGATTACACTCAGTGGTGTACTTATTCACCCTCCTCAGCCAGTCATTACTGTGGTTCTCCTTCAGCTGATTGAGAAGCCGTGTTGGACTGTTACCCTGCGACCTCTGCCGTAGTTGTCCGATGACCAGGATGTCACAGGCAAACCTTGTTTATAATAAAATAATATGAATTATATCATGTTAAGATAAATATTTCACATGAAATATGTTATTGCATGTACAATAATACTTACTTTTGAGTAAGAATGACGCAAAAGTCATCTCGGAGGGAAAGATGTAGCTGGGACAGGACTGTCTGACTCCAGGACGCGTTGCTGGCTCTACACTTTGTGCAGGTAAGAGTCTCTGTGACCACGTTGTATGTCCGCTTTATGTCCAGCACCCTCCGTGCCCTCTTGTGCAGTCCACCACCTGTGAGCTGGTGTCCTCCACAGGCAGGGTTGGGACAAACCACTTTCACTTTCCGCTGCTTGTAGGGCATCCAGACAAGCAGTGGATGTGCAAAAAAGCGGTCTGGTGTAGGAGCCTGGTGGTAAAGGTGGCCTGGCTGTGGAGGATAATACCACAGGTCCAGGTGGTCATGGAGCTCGGCCTTTCCTTTAGGGCCTACTCTAAAGAGGGTCTTCAGAATCCATTTGTGGTCTTCAGGAGGCAAGCTCTCAGACCACAAGCGGGGGAGCTGAAGCGAGGCCGGGTGTGCCTCGACAGTGGCAGTCTAAACATATACAGTACAAGTAAAAAAACAAAAACATTTTACTCTAAAGTTGATCATTATTAAACAGCACTTACTAAGCCAGCCGGGATGGGTTCAGGAGGAAGGGAATCTGGAGCATCTTCTTCAGGTTCTACTGCCTATAAATGACTCTTGAGTTAGCAATTATAATTAATAAAGTCTTATTTAATAAAGGTCACAACTGTGTTACTCACTGGGAGAGCAGTGCTAGGAGCTTCTTCAGCCACAGATACATTACCCTGTTAAATGATCAGTGTTATATACTATTGGCTATGCACTATTTTTAATTGCATAATGCTGTTACCTCGATTATGTGCCGTTTTCTTGCCAATCCAATCCAATCAATCCACTTTATTTATATAGCACATTTAAACAACAAAACGTTTCCAAAGTGCTGAACAACAATAACAATAACAACAATAAAACAAAAACAATACAAATGAGCTCCACCACTAAATTAGTATATAAAATAATAAAAATAAAAGAATAAATAGAAAATAAAACAATTTAAAAGAATGAATAGAAATAAAAACACATTAAAAACTACAAATAAAAATAAAATTCAATAAAATAGATAAAAAGACACAGGGGGACCACACAACTTACGCGGTGCTAAAAGCCAAAGAATAAAAGTGAGTCTTAAGACGAGATTTAAAACACTCCGCGGTGGGGGCCGTACAGATGTGGAGGGGCAGAGCGTTCCACAGCTTAGGGCCGACAATGGAGAACGCTCTGTCCCCTCTGGTTTTACGGTTCGCCTTCAGAACCACGAGCTGGAGCTGGCCCTCAGACCTCAAAGCGCGAGAGGGCCGGTAAATTTGGATGAGGTCTGTAATATACTGAGGGGCCAGTCCATTCAAAGCTTTAAAAACAAATAATAACATTTTAAAATCAATTCTAAAATTAACAGGGAGCCAGTGCAAGGACGCAAGGATTGGGGTAATATGTTCGCGTTTTTTGGTCCCTGTTAAAAGTCGTGCTGCAGCGTTCTGGACTCACTGCAAACGAGAGAGTGCCAGAGAGAGGTTGGGCTTTGCAGCATTACTCTGGCTCCCACCAAATCTGGGCTTCATGAACTGAATGAACATAAATACATGTAATGTGTTTGCAACAGAATATTCTGGTAAAAAAAAAAAAACTTTACTGTAGATCACCTTTGCCAGATTGAGTAGGGGTCGTTGCACACCAGTTTGTGCTGATGTGACCGGCTGCAGCAACTGTGGGGAGGTGAGTGGCTGTGGAAGCTGTGAGGAGGCCTGCTGCAGCGGTGAGAGGGCTGGTTGTTGTGAGGAGGAGGAAGCTTGTAGTAGCGGTGATGGGGCTGGTCGTTGTGAGGAGACAGAGGAGGCCTGCAGCAGCTGTGAGGAAGCTGGTTGTGAGGAAGAGGCCTGTGCCAGCTGTGAGGGGCCTGGTTGTTGTGAGGAGGAGGCCTGTGGCAGCTGTGAGGGGCCTGGTTGTTGTGAGGAGGAGGCCTGTGGCAGCTGTGAGGGGCCTGGTTGTTGTGAGGAGGAGGCCTGTGGCAGCTGTGAGGGGCCTGGTTGTTGTGAGGAGGAGGCCTGTGGCAGCTGTGAGGGGCCTGGTTGTTGTGAGGAGGAGGCCTGTGGCAGCTGTGCAGAGGAGGCACATACTTACAAGCACATATTACTACAATATTATGTAATATAACTCACAGATTGTATAAATACACAACATACCTTCTCAGTATGAAAGCCACAAACACATGTCCTCACACCAAACAAGGACATCTGTCCACGAGACTGCATTGGGCATTTCTCAATCTATAAAATCAAAGAAATTAGCTGAGTTAAAATGGCATGCAATTATAAAACTACTAGATATTATTATTATATTATTACAATCATTTACTACAATGATACAACTAATGATGAACATTTAACATATTCTTACCCTTTGATACAGCTCAAACCACTTCTTCTGGCGAGGAGCTGGTCTGTTGCCTTCTCTGGAAGGCCAGGTTCCAGTTGAGGCGTGACACCCATTGGGAGTCCCCCATGCCTTTGTGGCTCTTCTTTGACGACATTCTCTAATAACCAAGAATACAACTTTAATTAGGCATAGTGTATAGAGATTATGCAAGCAGTTCTGGTCTTGGTGGTAGAGAAAGTGGGGAAAGCAAACTTAAAAAGAGATGTGTGTCATTAAATGTTCACAAACACATTCATATAAATTATGTATTCTAATCATAACAATTTTATAGCAGATAGGGCGTAAAAAATATTGCTTTATGAAGGAATGTTTGTTTTTTCTGCTATAATGTACTGTAATAAGGAGATCCAACAGACAGATTAAGAACAAAATGTCTGTAGATAAACTACTACTGATGCTCGATATATGTTGAAATAAATGCATATAACTCCTATCCTGAACATCATTGAACTGCACCTACAAACACATTAACGCCAGTCCGCTAACCGCGGTGATCGCCGCTTTTGAAGCACTGTTAACACTTACGTCAGCTCAGTTATGTAAAAACAGCACACACGTCTAATAGTAAAGATACAATTGTATTGATCCCGATCTCTTCAGCAGCAGATATAACGTTATAAATGACTGTAAAAGGCGCCACACAAGCAAAGGAGCAATGAATGCTAAGCTACGTAGCGTTTAGCTTATAACACGTAACTACACTATAACTATTTATAGGACTAAAATGGATGACTATGGTAATATAAAAGGAAAGGCAATAACATTCTTACCTGATCGCTGCTAAAACTTGGATATGCTGGATCACTGTCAACTCTCCGTGATAGCAAATGAAATGAGTAAGCGAGTCTTGGCCATTTTCTGTGATTGGCTGAAAAATGAAGTCGCTCAAAATTATCTTCGCTCTGATTGGTCAAATGTTGTAGAGGGGAATAATGGACGAGACTGATTGGCTGTAAATGTTGAAGCTTTGCAACTCGATTGGTTTTCACGCCCACCATGTTGAAGTTGTTGATGGACGAGTATCCGGCGGCTAGCGCTCAGGTCGCAGTCTCCACTGGAGGCGTGGGTTCGAATCCCTCTTCTGACACTTTTCATGCACAAGCAGGTGCGGTCGTAATCGTGGAAATAGTCAAGTAGTCAAGAGGTTAGTAATTATGAACTGCACTTTTTCCCGATCTAAAGTCAAGACATCTAAGTAAAGGCAGTGTCCTTCTCACTGCCTTGAGAAGGACACGGGTCACAATGGGAACCACTGGTATAAGGCAACAATGACTTGAAAACGGGCCGTTCCACGGCCACTAATGGACCGACAAGTCGGCTATATGAGCCACACATCGACGAGGATGGGATTCGAACCCACGCGTGCAAAGCACAATGGATTAGCAGTCCATCGCCTTAACCACTCGGCCACCTCGTCTCAAACAACGGCTACTTTGAAGCTAAGCTACATGCACATGTTATGCTAACACCAGCTATATGCTAATTAAATGCTAATTAAATCCGTATGATCTGAGGGTGACATGCGCCTGCATGTGGAAAAGAGCCTATAGGGAAGCCGCAGATAGAAAGAATTGCATTGGCCGGTAATGGAACCTGGGCCTCCTGCGTGGCAGGCAAGAATCCTACCACTGGACCACCAATGCACATTTTCAAGTGTTTTTGACCCTCAAAACGGGGCCACCCTAAACTGAGAGGTTAAATCAAAAAGAACGGTGATCCCCGAGAAGCCATATGAACATCGTAACTACCCATTGGAGACTCCCAAATGGCTCGTACGGGCATCTAACCCGTGACCTTGTCGTTATTAGCACCACGCTCTAACCAGCTGAGCTAACCGGCCACCGACAGGAGGCATGTATTTTGGGGTGCCAGACATCAAGTGCTTCTTTTCATAGAGGTTAGGTGGGCCAGGAAAATGGGGACTGCACTTATGCACATGTTATGCACTTATGTAAACGGTGAGCGTTTTAGACGGTAAACGGTGAGCGTTTTAGACGGTAAACGGTGAGCGTTTTAGACGGTAAACGGTGAGCGTTTTAGAAGATAAACGGCGAGCGCTTTAGAAGGTAAACGGTGAGCGCTTTAGAAGGTAAACGGTGAGCGTTTTAGACGGTAAACGGCGAGCGTTTTTGAAGGTAAACGGTGAGCGTTTTAGAAGGTAAACGGTGAGCGCTTTAGAAGGTAAACGGCGAGCGTTTTAGACGGTAAACGGCGAGCGTTTTAGAAGGTAAACGGTGAGCGTTTTAGACGGTAAACGGTGAGCGTTTTAGACGGTAAACGGTGAGCGTTTTAGACGGTAAACGGTGAGCGTTTTAAACGGTAAACGGTGAGCGTTTTAGAAGGTAAACGGTAAGCGTTTTAGAAGGTAAACGGTGAGCGTTTTAGAAGGTAAACGGTGAGCGTTTTAGACGGTAAACGGTGAGCGTTTTAGACGGTAAACGGTGAGCGTTTTAAACGGTAAACGGTGAGCGTTTTAGAAGGTAAACGGTAAGCGTTTTAGAAGATAAACGGCGAGCGTTTTAGAAGGTAAACGGTGAGCGTTTTAGACGGTAAACGGTGAGCGTTTTAGACGGTAAACGGCGAGCGTTTTAGAAGGTCAACGGTGAGCGTTTTAGAAGGTAAACGGCGAGCGTTTTAGAAGGTAAACGGCGAGCGCTTTAGAAGGTAAACGGCGAGCGTTTTAGACGGTAAACGGTGAGCGTTTTAGACGGTAAACGGTGAGCGTTTTAGAAGGTACACGGTGAGCGTTTTAGAAGGTAAACGGTGAGCGTTTTAGACGGTAAACGGTGAGCGTTTTAGACGGTAAACGGTGAGCGTTTTAGACGGTAAACGGTGAGCGTTTTAAACGGTAAACGGTGAGCGTTTTAGAAGGTAAACGGTAAGCGTTTTAGAAGATAAACGGCGAGCGTTTTAGAAGGTAAACGGCGAGCGTTTTAGACGGTAAACGGTGAGCGTTTTAGACGGTAAACGGTGAGCGTTTTAAACGGTAAACGGTGAGCGTTTTAGAAGGTAAACGGTAAGCGTTTTAGAAGATAAACGGCGAGCGTTTTAGAAGGTAAACGGTGAGCGTTTTAGACGGTAAACGGTGAGCGTTTTAGACGGTAAACGGCGAGCGTTTTAGAAGGTCAACGGTGAGCGTTTTAGAAGGTAAACGGCGAGCGTTTTAGAAGGTAAACGGCGAGCGCTTTAGAAGGTAAACGGCGAGCGTTTTAGACGGTAAACGGTGAGCGTTTTAGACGGTAAACGGTGAGCGTTTTAGACGGTAAACGGTCAGCGTTTTAGAAGGTAAACGGTGAGCGTTTTAGAAGGTAAACGGCGAGCGTTTTAGAAGGTAAACGGTGAGCGTTTTAGAAGGTAAACGGCGAGCGTTTTAGACGGTGAGTGTTTTAGACGGTAAACGGTGAGCGTTTTAGAAGGTAAACGGTGAGCGTTTTAGACGGTGAGCGTTTTAGACGGTAAACGGTGAGCGTTTTAGACGGTGAGCGTTTTAGACGGTAAACGGGGAGCGTTTTAGACGGTAAACGGGGAGCGTTTTAGAAGGTAAACGGTGAGCGTTTTAGACGGTGAGCGTTTTAGACGGTAAACGGTGAGCGTTTTAGAAGGTAAACGGTGAGCGTTTTAGACGGTGAGCGTTTTAGACGGTAAACGGGGAGCGTTTTAGACGGTAAACGGGGAGCGTTTTAGAAGGTAAACGGTGAGCGTTTTAGAAGGTAAACGGCGAGCGTTTTAGAAGGTAAACGGCGAGCGTTTTAGAAGGTTAACGGTGAGCGTTTTAGACGGTAAACGGTGAGAGTTTTAGACGGTAAACGGTGAGCGTTTTAGAAGATAAACGGCGAGCGTTTTAGAAGGTAAACGGTGAGCGTTTTAGAAGGTAAACGGTGAGCGTTTTAGACGGTGAGCGTTTTAGACGGTAAACGGTGAGCGTTTTAGACGGTAAACGGTGAGCGTTTTAGACGGTAAACGGTGAGCGTTTTAGAAGGTAAACGGTGAGCGTTTTAGAAGGTAAACGGCGAGCGTTTTAGAAGGTAAACGGTGAGCGTTTTAGACGGTGAGCGTTTTAGACGGTAAACGGTGAGCGTTTTAGAAGGTACACGGTGAGCGTTTTAGACGGTAAACGGTGAGCGTTTTAGACGGTAAACGGTGAGCGTTTTAGACGATAAACGGTGAGCGTTTTAGACGGTAAACGGTGAGCGTTTTAGAAGGTAAACGGTGAGCGTTTTAGAAGGTAAACGGCGAGCGTTTTAGAAGGTAAACGGCGAGCGTTTTAGAAGGTAAACGGTGAGCGTTTTAGACGGTGAGCGTTTTAGACGGTAAACGGTGAGCGTTTTAGAAGGTACACGGTGAGCGTTTTAGAAGGTAAACGGTGAGCGTTTAAGAAGGTAAACGGCGAACGTTTTAGAAGGTTAACGGCGAGCGTTTTAGACGGTAAACGGTGAGCGTTTTAGAAGGTAAACGGTGAGCGTTTTAGAAGGTAAACGGCGAGCGCTTTAGAAGGTAAACGGTGAGCGTTTTAGAAGGTAAACGGTGAGCGTTTTAGAAGGTAAACGGCGAGCGTTTTAGACGGTAAACGGCGAGCGTTTTAGAAGGTAAACGGCGAGCGTTTTAGACGGTAAACAGTGAGCGTTTTAGAAGGTCAACGGTGAGCGTTTTAGACGGTAAACGGTGAGCGCTTTAGAAGGTCAACGGTGAGCGTTTTAGACGGTAAACAGTGAGCGTTTTAGAAGGTAAACGGTGAGCGTTTTAGAAGGTAAACGGCGAGCGTTTTAGAAGGTAAACGGTGAGCGTTTTAGAAGGTAAACGGTGAGCGTTTTAGACGGTGAGCGTTTTAGACGGTAAACGGTGAGCGTTTTAGAAGGTACACGGTGAGCGTTTTAGAAGGTAAACGGTGAGCGTTTTAGACGGTGAGCGTTTTAGACGGTAAACGGTGAGCGTTTTAGACGGTAAACGGTGAGCGTTTTAGACGGTAAACGGTGAGCGTTTTAGAAGGTAAACGGTGAGCGTTTTAGAAGGTAAACGGTGAGCGTTTTAGACGGTGAGCGTTTTAGACGGTAAACGGTGAGCGTTTTAGAAGGTACACGGTGAGCGTTTTAGAAGGTAAACGGTGAGCGTTTTAGAAGGTAAACGGCGAACGTTTTAGAAGGTTAACGGCGAGCGTTTTAGACGGTAAACGGTGAGCGTTTTAGAAGGTAAACGGTGAGCGTTTTAGAAGGTCAACGGTGAGCGCTTTAGAAGGTAAACGGTGAGCGTTTTAGACGGTAAACGGCGAGCGCTTTAGAAGGTAAACGGTGAGCGTTTTAGAAGGTAAACGGTGAGCGTTTTAGAAGGTAAACGGCGAGCGTTTTAGACGGTAAACGGTGAGCGTTTTAGAAGGTAAACGGCGAGCGTTTTAGACGGTAAACAGTGAGCGTTTTAGAAGGTCAACGGTGAGCGTTTTAGAAGGTAAACGGTGAGCGTTTTAGAAGGTAAACGGGGAGCGTTTTAGAAGGTCAACGGTGAGCGTTTTAGAAGATAAACGGCGAGCGTTTTAGAAGGTAAACGGTGAGCGCTTAGAAGGTAAACGGCGAGCGTTTTAGAAGGTAAACGGTGAGCGTTTTAGAAGGTTAACGGTGAGCCTTTTAGAAGGTAAACGGTGAGCGTTTTAGACGGTAAACAGTGAGCGTTTAGAAGGTAAACGGCGAGCGTTTTAGAAGGTAAACGGCGAGCGTTTTAGAAGATAAACGGCGAGCGTTTTAGAAGGTAAACGGTGAGCGTTTTAGACGGTGAGCGTTTTAGACGGTGAGCGTTTTAGACGGTAAACGGTGAGCGTTATAGAAGGTAAACGGCGAGCGTTTTAGAAGGTAAACGGCGAGCGTTTTAGAAGGTAAACGGTGAGCGTTTTAGACGGTGAGCGTTTTAGACGGTAAACGGTGAGCGTTTTAGAAGGTAAACGGTGAGCGTTTTAGATGGTGAGCATTTTAGACGGTAAACGGTGAGCGTTTTAGACGGTGAGCGTTTTAGAAGGTAAACGGCGAGCGTTTTAGAAGGTAAACGGCGAGCGTTTTAGAAGGTAAACGGTGAGCGTTTTAGACGGTAAACGGTGAGCGTTTTAGAAGGTAAATGTGAGCGTTTTAGAAGGTCAACGGTGAGCGTTTTAGAAGGTAAATGTGAGCGTTTTAGAAGGTAAACGGCGAGCGTTTTAGAAGGTAAACGGTGAGCGTTTTAGAAGGTAAACGGTGAGCGTTTTAGACGGTAAACGGGGAGCGTTTTAGAAGGTAAACGGTGAGCGTTTTAGACGGTAAACGGTGAGTGTTTTAGAAGATAAACGGTGAGCGTTTTAGACGGTAAACGGCGAGCGTTTTAGAAGATAAACGGTGAGCGTTTTAGACGGTAAACGGTGAGTGTTTTAGAAGCTAAACGGTGAGCGTTTTAGAAGGTAAATGTGAGCGTTTTAGAAGGTAAACGGTGAGCGTTTTAGACGGTAAACAGTGAGCGCTTTAGAAGGTAAACGGCGAGCGTTTTAGAAGGTAAACGGTGAGCGTTTTAGAAGGTAAACGGTGAGCGTTTTAGAAGGTAAACGGTGAGCGTTTTAGAAGGTAAACGGCGAGCGTTTTAGAAGGTAAACGGCGAGCGTTTTAGAAGGTAAACGGCGAGCGTTTTAGAAGGTAAACGGTGAGCGTTTTAGAAGGTAAACGGTGAGCGTTTTAGACGGTGAGCGTTTTAGACGGTAAACGGTGAGCGTTTTAGAAGGTAAACAGTGAGCGTTTTAGACGGTGAGCATTTTAGACGGTAAACGGTGAGCGTTTTAGACGGTGAGCGTTTTAGACGGTAAACGGTGAGCGTTTTAGAAGGTAAACGTTGAGCGTTTTAGAAGGTAAACGGCGAGCGTTTTAGAAGGTAAACGGCGAGCGTTTTAGAAGGTAAACGGTGAGCGTTTTAGAAGGTTAACGGTGAGCGTTTTAGAAGGTAAACGGTGAGCGTTTTAGAAGGTAAACGGCGAGCGTTTTAGAAGGTAAACGGTGAGCGTTTTAGAAGGTAAACGGCGAGCGTTTTAGAAGGTAAACGGTGAGCGTTTTAGAAGGTTAACGGTGAGCATTTTAGAAGGTAAACGGCGAGCGTTTTAGAAGGTAAACGGCGAGCGTTTTAGACGGTGAGCGTTTTAGACGGTAAACGGTGAGCATTTTAGACGGTAAACGGTGAGCATTTTAGACGGTAAACGGTGAGCGTTTTAGAAGGTAAACGGCGAGCGTTTTAGACGGTAAACGGTGAGCGTTTTAGAAGGTAAACGGTGAGCGTTTTAGACGGTAAACGGTGAGCGTTTTAGAAGGTAAACGGCGAGCGTTTTAGACGGTAAACGGCGAGCGTTTTAGAAGGTAAACGGTGAGCGTTTTAGAAGGTAAACGGCGAGGGTTTTAGAAGGTAAACGGCGAGGGTTTTAGAAGGTAAACGGCGAGGGTTTTAGAAGGTAAACGGTGAGCGTTTTAGAAGGTAAACGGTGAGCGTTTTAGACGGTGAGCGTTTTAGACGGTAAACGGTGAGCGTTTTAGAAGGTAAACGGTGAGCGTTTTAGACGGTAAACGGTGAGCGTTTTAGACGGTGAGCGTTTTAGACGGTAAACGGGGAGCGTTTTAGAAGGTAAACGGTGAGCGTTTTAGAAGGTAAACGGCGAGCGTTTTAGACGGTGAGCGTTTTAGACGGTAAACGGTGAGCGTTTTAGAAGGTAAACGGCGAGCGTTTTAGAAGATAAACGGTGAGCGTTTTAGACGGTGAGCGTTTTAGACGGTAAACGGTGAGCGTTTTAGACGGTAAACGGTGAGCGTTTTAGACGGTAAACGGTGAGCGTTTTAGAAGGTAAACGGTGAGCGTTTTAGAAGGTAAACGGCGAGCGTTTTAGAAGGTAAACGGTGAGCGTTTTAGAAGGTAAACGGTGAGCGTTTTAGACGGTGAGCGTTTTAGACGGTAAACGGTGAGCGTTTTAGAAGGTACACGGTGAGCGTTTTAGAAGGTAAACGGTGAGCGTTTTAGAAGGTAAACGGCGAACGTTTTAGAAGGTTAACGGCGAGCGTTTTAGACGGTAAACGGTGAGCGTTTTAGAAGGTAAACGGTGAGCGTTTTAGAAGGTAAACGGCGAGCGCTTTAGAAGGTAAACGGTGAGCGTTTTAGAAGGTAAACGGTGAGCGTTTTAGAAGGTAAACGGCGAGCGTTTTAGACGGTAAACGGTGAGCGTTTTAGAAGGTAAACGGCAAGCGTTTTAGACGGTAAACAGTGAGCGTTTTAGAAGGTCAACGGTGAGCGTTTTAGACGGTAAACGGTGAGCGCTTTAGAAGGTCAACGGTGAGCTTTTTAAATGGTAAACGGGGAGCGTTTTAGAAGGTCAACGGTGAGCGTTTTAGAAGATAAACGGCGAGCGTTTTAGAAGGTAAACGGTGAGAGTTTTAGAAGGTTAACGGTGAGCCTTTTAGAAGGTAAACGGTGAGCGTTTTAGACGGTAAACGGTGAGCGTTTTAGAAGGTAAACGGCGAGCGTTTTAGAAGGTAAACGGCGAGCGTTTTAGAAGATAAACGGCGAGCGTTTTAGAAGGTAAACGGTGAGCGTTTTAGACGGTGAGCGTTTTAGCCGGTGAGCGTTTTAGACGGTAAACGGTGAGCGTTATAGAAGGTAAACGGCGAGCGTTTTAGAAGGTAAACGGCGAGCGTTTTAGAAGGTAAACGGCGAGCGTTTTAGAAGGTAAACGGTGAGCGTTTTAGACGGTAAATGGCGAGCGTTTTAGAAGGTAAATGGCGAGCGTTTTAGAAGGTAAACGGCGAGCGTTTTAGAAGGTAAATGGCGAGCGTTTTAGAAGGTAAACGGCGAGCGTTTTAGAAGGTAAACGCCGAGCGTTTTAGAAGGTAAACGGTGAGCGTTTTAGACGGTAAACGGTGAGCGTTTTAGAAGGTAAATGTGAGCGTTTTAGAAGGTCAACGGTGAGCGTTTTAGAAGGTAAATGTGAGCGTTTTAGAAGGTAAACGGCGAGCGTTTTAGAAGGTAAACGGTGAGCGTTTTAGAAGGTAAACGGTGAGCGTTTTAGACGGTAAACGGGGAGCGTTTTAGAAGGTAAACGGTGAGCGTTTTAGACGGTAAACGGTGAGTGTTTTAGAAGATAAACGGTGAGCGTTTTAGACGGTAAACGGTGAGTGTTTTAGAAGCTAAACGGTGAGCGTTTTAGAAGGTAACGGTGAGCGTTTTAGACGGTAAACGGTGAGCGTTTTAGACGGTAAACAGTGAGCGCTTTAGAAGGTAAACGGCGAGCGTTTTAGACGGTAAACGGTGAGCGTTTTAGAAGGTAAACGGTGAGCGTTTTAGAAGGTAAACGGCGAGCGTTTTAGAAGGTAAACGGTGAGCGTTTTAGAAGGTAAACGGCGAGCGTTTTAGAAGGTAAACGGTGAGCGTTTTAGAAGGTAAACGGTGAGCGTTTTAGACGGTGAGCGTTTTAGACGGTAAATGGTGAGCGTTTTAGAAGGTAAACAGTGAGCGTTTTAGACGGTGAGCATTTTAGACGGTAAACGGTGAGCGTTTTAGACGGTGAGCGTTTTAGACGGTAAACGGTGAGCGTTTTAGAAGGTAAACGTTGAGCGTTTTAGAAGGTAAACGGCGAGCGTTTTAGAAGGTAAACGGCGAGCGTTTTAGAAGGTAAACGGCGAGCGTTTTAGAAGGTAAACGGTGAGCGTTTTAGAAGGTTAACGGTGAGCGTTTTAGAAGGTAAACGGTGAGCGTTTTAGAAGGTAAACGGCGAGCGTTTTAGAAGGTAAACGGTGAGCGTTTTAGAAGGTAAACGGTGAGCGTTTTAGAAGGTAAACGGTGAGCGTTTTAGAAGGTAAACGGCGAGCGTTTTAGAAGGTAAACGGCGAGCGTTTTAGAAGGTAAACGGTGAGCGTTTTAGACGGTGAGCGTTTTAGACGGTAAACGGTGAGCGTTTTAGAAGGTAAACGGTGAGCGTTTTAGAAGGTTAACGGTGAGCGTTTTAGAAGGTAAACGGTGAGCGTTTTAGAAGGCAAACGGTGAGCGTTTTAGAAGGTAAACGGTGAGCGTTTTAGACGGTGAGCGTTTTAGACGGTAAACGGTGAGCGTTTTAGAAGGTAAACGGTGAGCGTTTTAGACGGTGAGCATTTTAGACGGTAAACGGTGAGCGTTTTAGACGGTGAGCGTTTTAGAAGGTAAACGGCGAGCGTTTTAGAAGGTAAACGGCGAGCGTTTTAGAAGGTAAACGGTGAGCGTTTTAGAAGGTAAACGGTGAGCGTTTTAGAAGGTAAACGGTGAGCGTTTTAGACGGTTAACGGTGAGCATTTTAGAAGGTAAACGGCGAGCGTTTTAGAAGGTAAACGGCGAGCGTTTTAGAAGATAAACGGCGAGCGTTTTAGACGGTAAACGGTGAGCGTTTTAGAAGGTAAACGGCGAGCGTTTTAGACGGTAAACCGTGAGCGTTTTAGAAGGTAAACGGTGAGCGTTTTAGACGGTAAACGGTGAGCGTTTTAGAAGGTAAACGGCGAGCGTTTTAGACGGTAAACGGTGAGCGTTTTAGAAGGTAAACGGTGAGCGTTTTAGAAGGTAAACGGCGAGGGTTTTAGAAGGTAAACGGTGAGCGTTTTAGAAGGTAAACGGTGAGCGTTTTAGACGGTGAGCGTTTTAGACGGTAAACGGTGAGCGTTTTAGAAGGTAAACGGTGAGCGTTTTAGACGGTAAACGGTGAGCGTTTTAGACGGTGAGCGTTTTAGACGGTAAACGGGGAGCGTTTTAGAAGGTAAACGGTGAGCGTTTTAGAAGGTAAACGGCGAGCGTTTTAGACGGTG